>OX346252.1:6405948-7646294 GCA_947049275.1 Epinotia bilunana
CAAATTCTAAGACCACCAGAGACAGTGGTAATTCAGTTCCAAAAACAACCAGAAGATCCAGAAAACGTACCAGAGATCCATCAAAATGGAAACAAAATATAGAAATTCGGGAAAAGCTTATGTTTCAAGTACAACGAAAAAAGAAAAACCTGCCCATTGTATCAAAGATGCTTGTAAATGTAAACTCAATTGCTCTGAAACCGTAAATCGGTCTATAGGTGAAATTGAAATACAAAGATCTTATATACGATGTCTAAATTAAATTGCTTAAATTTCACCATTGTAGAAATGTAAAAAAAAACAGATCTGACGCATAAAAAGAGAAACAAAATTAGTGAAAATGAAATTGGGGCATATGATAATGTGTATTCCTTTTTCTGGGATGAAGTTCAGGGTAAAAGAGGAGCAAATGAGATTGGATCATGTATTTTTGATTACCTTAAACGTTTAAATGATCAAAATCCAAACAAAAACCTCAATGTGATATTTTATTCTGATAATTGCTGTGGCCAAAACAAAAACAAATTCATCGCATCATTGTATTCTTATGCTGTAACTATTTTTGAGAACATTCACGCAATTACACACAAATACTTGATTAAAGGACACACAAAATGAAGGGTATAATGTCCACAGTCTTATTGAAAAGGAAATTAAAAGAAATAAAAAGTCGGGACCAATATACACGCCCTACCAGTATGTTACCCTAATTAAAAACTCTCGTAATACTGGTTAACCCTTCCACATGTGATGGAATTGACATACGACTTCTTTGTGGATCTAAAAAACTTGCAGGAAAATTGGGAATATAATTACAACGAAGACAAACACAAAAACACTTTGCTGTGGAATGATATCAAGGTTCTGAAATTTAGCAAGTCGGAACCATTTGTGTTTGAGTATAAAACATCGTACAGTGAAAACAAGTTCACCAAACTTAATATCAGAAATAAACGAAAAAAAATGCCCGGGCCGGATAAAAATATCCTCATTTTCTCAAAGAGTGGAATTAAGTGAACATAAGAAAAAGGATTTACGTGATCTCATTAATCAACACTTAATTCCTAGTTATTATGCAGATTTTTATACAATACAATACAAATACTCTTTTTGCACACCTCACACAAACAAAGCAGTTAAAAAGAAAAACAATACAATAACATGTAGGTAGAGGTAGACATCAGCAACTTTTAGGTATCGGAGAAAGAGATAAAACGAGATTATGTAGTAGGTGTAGGTAGGTAGGTGTGGTGTAGGTTATGTAGTTATACTTCTATAATTTGATTTAAAATAAGTATTTTCCAAAGTTTATGATATTGTTAATACTTATAGGAGACAACCAAAAAATGTTGAACACTAAGACTACTACGTGATCTCGTTGATAAAAACTTATATCTTAGGTTTTTCAAAATAAGTTTATTGTTTCCTATTATTATTATAGTTATAGGTAATGTAGGGCTATCTATAGTCTATCTATCAGAATGGACAAAAGAATAATTTCGCTACGTTTTGGTTATTTTTTTTTGTGATTTTAGATTTTTGATATTTAAGTTATTGTTATTAAAGATGAAGACATCTTTGTGATTAAAAATAAATATGTTTCACAATTTTTATGTCGTTTTATTAAGTACAAAAAAGTCCCGTAAATTGGTATTATACTGACCTTTTTAGAAATGAAAATATTTTTTTGCTATATTGTTGTGAAATATAACAACCTATGTACTAATAGGTCTTTTAAAAAAAACCGATTTCAATCATAAATAGACCCAAGAGGGACCTATTAAGAAAAAAAATATAAAAAAATAAGATAATGCGTTTGTTTTTCATATACATGTTTTAAAGCTTCTAGATAACTAAGTAAAGTATATTAAAATATAAGTTTTAGTAATTATTTCTAAAGTACAGGTCCGTAATCACCCCTTTTCTATGAGACAACGATACCGTCAAACTTATATCTCACGTTTTCCAAAAACTTGGATTTTTCTGTTAGGTCATTATAATTCTAAGGGTGCGACATGTTTGATATAGTCATATAAACCTTTCAGAATATTTCCGATAAGATAGATATAACTTAGGCCCTAACACCACTTTTGAATTTACAAATGACTATAAAACTAAGAAACGTAAAAGGCTCATAATTACGAAGAGAGTTTCCCCATAACGACGAGCCATTTACCACAATAAAGAAAACACACCAATAATTTCACAGCCTACAACCAGAGACCCTGCCAGTCCAAACGAAGAGAATTGAAAAAGCCCCTATACTAACCCGACAGCCCCTTTTATACCCCCTGTTATGAGAGACCACCGATTTTGTTAACCGTTTATCGGTCCTTGTATCGGTCTTATCCTGCAAATCTTAAATGACTTTTGTGTAAGATTATTATTATTTTATTGTAATTTACCGTTTGACATGTAAAAATGCCCTTGTGGCCTATTTACAGAATAAATAATTGCTCAATTGATTGATTGACAATAGTATCATCATTCTCCTTGAAACACCTACTCTTTAGTAATAAGGTTGCAAATCGGTCGTACGTTTTCACGCGCCAAAACCTGGTATGCAATAAACACGTGATAATATTATCCGTCCCACCCCCCGATAATGGTCGTATCGCCCATTTAATTTAGCTCCTTAATGCTCTAGCTATTAAGATTGAAATCCGTATGATCGCCCTACACTTCCAGAGAAGGCAAATATTGCCAGCGTAGAAATATTACTTTTTCCATATTCTGAATGATTATTATAATTCTAGTTTACACTGCACGCTTATAAACCCTTGTACCTATATATTACTTATATTCTTAAATGAAATAAGCTTCTGATGCTGACTATAAATTTACATGATTGAATGCCAGCCCAATTGATTTCCCTCTCCCCCTAATTTACTAAGTCAATTTTCCAACTTTGGGTATGAAATAAAAACTCATCATCCTCTCTCTCCCTCTACATCAATAATTATATAGTTTGATGCTTTACTTATACAGAACCACACCAACGAGTATGCCCATTCCGTTACAATAGTTCTTCTCAAGTTGTCGAGTCAAGTGCAAAGATATGTCTCGATTTCATCTTCTCATAAATATGTACCAAATCCTTAATCCGCTGACATAAGAGCTATACGACATATTGATGAGTAAGTTTATGCACCCATATTTTTACACTTGACTGTCCCATGCTCATTAGGTCGGGATCTGATGATTAGATCCTAGAGAAATCGAGGGAACGCTTCTAATAAGGCGAAGTACTGAATTGAAGACAAGAACCTACGGAAACCGAGTGGTTCAGGCATGCGGCTGTCAACCGGCGGTTGTGGGACTTGTGGGTTCGAATCCCGGCTCATACCAATGACTTTTTCGGAACTTATGTACGGAATATTCGCCGTCAGCTTTTCGGTTAAGGAACACATCGTGAGGAAAACGGTCTAATCACAATAAGGTCTAGTTTTCTTATGGGTTGGAAGGTCTGATGGCAGTCGTTTTCGTCGTAGAAATTTCACTGTCTTCGACATTTTGGTGAGATTTTTCAATAGACATTACGTCAATAGAGATCATCTTTATTAGACGTAATCTCAATCGGCCTCCAGGACTGTACATAGGCCTCCCTGAAAGAGCGCCATAATGAGCGGTTCTGCGCCACCATCAAAATCGCCTATTTCTTCCAAATTTACTTAGTATATACTCCAGGCAAAATACGGTTTTGAATAACATTAATTTATAATAGCGTCTTTTTTGTTGATTTCATTTGAAAATGTTATTCTAAGATGATATTTTCAAGAATCCGACAAACTTTTCACCCGGAAGTAATTATGTAGATTTCAATGAAGCATGCATTGTCTTTTTTTATACGATTTATCTTGAATATTATAGAGCAAATGTAAATGAACCAAAATAAAGAAATAATATTTATTCATATTTTTTCTGACTTTTCAGAAGTCAGTTAACTTATAATTATTATGTCTGAAATGTTGTCGGATTTTGTCGCTGGGTAACTATTTAATTGATAATATATCCGTTACACATAAAAAATAAGCTATTATAAATTATTTCCAAAATTGTCATTTTTTCCATACGAGTTGTCAGTTCATTTACTGGACTAATACCTAACGAGTATCTATGTCAAGTTTATTCCAAACATAGTCTTATTTTTTTGTTTCTCAAATAATACCAAAGTTAGACAAATCCCAATAAGGTCTAGTTTTCCCTCTGGGTTGGAAGGTCAGATGGCCGTCGCTTTCGTAAAACTATTGCCTATGCCAAATCTTGGGATTAGGTGCTAAATCGGACCCCGGCTTCGTTTAGGGCACAACCGAGAATAACGCTAAAAGGATGATTAGTGAATTGTAGGTATTTAACCTCGTAAAGCTTTGTTTTCAAAATAATAAATTATCTGAGGCCAGATTTAGACACGGTGGCCACGATTAGGTACAGGTGGCTTTGGTTGGTTTTGACTGACCCGTCTATTTTATTTGTTAACTAACAGCAGTTGTAGAACTTTGAACATCTGTCTTTAATCCAATTTAAGATACTGGGGCATAAGCCTATAAAAATAAATAATATTACGTTACGCCCTCGTATCTGTCCATTAGAAATTATAGCGAGCGTGCTCTAACTCGATTGTGGAACTGTGTTCAATTGTCTCGCTAGTCGCTAACAATATGAGAACACTGTTTTCATAAATACAGTGTTATTACAGCGCACAGTCTGTGAGCTCGCAGAACTACTGTATTATGTTCTTTAAATAATTACTAGAACTTACGTCTGATTGTCTGTTAATTTTGAGCTGACCAAGGCAGAGGCGGCTTTACATTATGGTGCAGGGTGTGCGTTGCAGACGGGTGCAACGGTCCTAGGGGGCGCCGAGCGCCACTCGCCACGTGGGCCGGCCTACAAAAGGCGCTACTGTGGTGATTGCCCACGGGCATGGCATGGGCTAGAGACGCGACTGCCCGCAGGTCGATCATAGCATTTTACGTAGAATAGAATATAATAGAATAACTTTTATGTTTAACCGTGTTACAAGATGGTATTCAATATTACAAGTATTAGGTCCCAACGGTTACCCATTTCGGGTGTAATTAAAACTAAGAAAAACAGAACTAATATTTATACATTACTAGCGACCCGCCCCGGCTTCGCACGGGTACTATATTATACATATATAAGCCTTTCTCTTGAATCACTCTATCTATAAAAAAAACCTTATCAAAATCCGTTGCGTATAATTTTAAAAATCTAAGCATACATAGGGACAGACAGCGGGAAGCTACTTTGTTTTATACTATGTAGTGATTTTTCTTTTAACCAATCGAAACCTATCTTGATTAACCATATTTTTAAATAACGTTAAATTTTTTTGTCTTACAACATTTTTTGAAATAGGGCCAGACGCCACTGTCAGTCGCCTCACGATTTCTTGCCATTTTGATCTATTCTCGGCATTCCTGTTACATGGTATCTACATTCCCTAGTTTATAGTAATTGAATGTCGAATTTCCTAGAAACTACGTCCCTGGTTACACGTGCAACTTGGGATGTCCGCTGACCTTTGCACTCTGTACAGAGCCGCGGCAAATGCGACCCTTGCCATTTAATATAATCTCCTGAACACTCATCGTTTCCATTAACAAGGTGGTCTGCTTCGAAGGTTAGGTAGTGAAAAGTTTCTGTCGAATTAAATTGAACGGGCCTCCGAAGCGAACGCAGTCATCTGCTTCTGTTTGGGCCAAAATCTCTTTGTATACTCTTTCTACTTCTCTACAGCGGGCGTAGCACGGTTGCCATTTTATCATTTATCGTTGTGGATAAGGCATTCGTCACTCTCGCACTCGCATACTTGTCAGAGCGTGATGGGCGTCTTTACCACAACGATAAGTGATAAAATGGCAACCATGCTACGCCCACTGGTCGCATTTCTTCACCGATAGTCTAGAGACTTTGATTTGAGACGTTTTTTTCTGTTATAACAATTTCTATTACATATTGGCAATATAAATTAGTTTACGAACGAAATATGGCGGATCCCATTATGTATTAAGGGTCCGCAGTAAGCTCGAATCTCCATACAAACGTGTAACTACGTTTGTATGGAGAATGCTCTCACTTTAAAACTACATGTTAGATTGAAACAAACCTTTGCATGTACATTGACATGAGGTATATCTATGTCTGTAATTAGTTTATGTAGCTTCAGATACCATGGTAAAAAAAATACAGCGATTTTAAGTTTTTCATACAAAACTTGTTATTGCTGTATTTCGTTTATAATATAAACTAATTGCAGACATAGATATATCTCATGTTATTGTATGTGCAAAGTTTCGTTACAATACAATACGTAGTCTTAAAATGAGAGCGTAACTACGTTTGTATGGGAAGGTGAAATTCGGCCGAGCTTACTGCGGACTCTTAAATGTTTCAAGTTAAGCCAGTATGCTGTTTCAGAATGAGAACCAAATTACGTTTGTATGAAGAGGCACCAATACACCACAGTCTCAAAAATACACAGACCTTATTTCTGCAACAATAAGGTTGTAGTATACATATTAATGAAACTTTGAGTGATTACAAATTGGTGCCCTTGTCTGTTCTCTTAATTTCCTCGTAATCGAAGCGAAGAGCAGTGTATAACACCTGTATAAAACTCATTTTATCCGAGACAATGTAACGGTCCGAGCCGGAGGCGAGCGTTTTATACAAATACTTGGTGTACCAACATGTACAATCTAAATATTATCTAATTAAATATTTTAATTATAACTAACCGCTGCCATATTGTCTAACAGGTGCGTTAAATGTTTAACCTTATCTTGATAGAAATGGGGTTTGAAGGGTTGTACTATTCTCCGGCTCCGAAACGGTTAAACTACTTAACTGTATTTTTTATGATTAAAGCATTTTGGTAGATTCGGATACGTATCATCATTAACCAATAAAAAACAAGTGCCTACATACTTAATGAAATGTGTCAAGTTATATCGGAAAAGCTCAAGAGCAATGAAATCAAGTTTTTTGTCGAATCGGTTTTTTATTTATTTCCAAAACAAAAACAAAACACTCGCGGGTTCACAGAGCCACCAGTCATAAATAGATCACGTTGATAGAAATAATTAAATGTAATACTCGAGCTACAGGGTAATCAGTTGGTTACAACTTTTAACATGTCAGGTAAAGTTCTTCCAAGAACAATTAAACGTGCAAAAAAGTTGTACGACAGAGTTCCACCTGTCCCAACCTGTATAATTAGAATGGTGCAACACTCAGACACACATTAGTCAATGGGTGCCGGTGGTGCTCAAAGTTTAGTTTTAGTTTTAACATTAAAAAGTTGCTAGGTACAAACATATATGCAACTAGCGACCCGCTTGGCTTCGGACGGGTATACATATAAACCTTCCTCTTGAATCACTCTATCTAATTAAAAACCGCATCAAAATCCGTTGCGTAGTTTTAAAGATCTAAGCATATAGGGACAGACAGCGGGAAGCGACTGTTTTATACTATGTACTTAGTGATAGCAATGATGCGTAATTTCAGTGTCCGTGAGGCTCCCGAAGCGTTGTGGAACCGCCCTGTGCAACCCGAACTGAGCCAACTTGCACTGGTGATAAACGATTATGACCAGCATTTCATTATATAAACAGAGTACACATTTTCCGGCAACCGCTGTTTGTATCGGCTGCCTTGTAAAAAAAATGTTTACATACATTTTTGTTATTTTCCGGCCCAGTCCAACTTAGCTCAGTTCGGGTTGCACAGGGCGGTTCCACAACACTTCGGGAGCTCATATATCGCAAGCCATCCGATTGCCTCTTCGATACTGCAACTGCCCGTCATTGCTCTTTGTTTGCATTTTGTTTTATTGTCCAAGAGTATATTGAAAGCTACCAATAGAATCCTTACGCTTTTAAAGAAACAAAATTGTATGACAACTATATAGTTGTCATACTTAAACGCAGTATTTCGCTACCGAAACAACAATTTACCTGTTTTTCCTTACGAGTACAGTACGATTACTGTTAGTTAAGACCTGACAGATGGATTGCCTTCATTTAATTTTCAACTTTAATCTTATACAAATAAAATAGTTATTACTAAATCGGTAGATGTGGGTAACAGTATTCTGAAAAATGCTTTATCTATATGAAATTAAAGTTGAAAATTAAATGAAGGCAATCCATCTGTCAGGTCTTAACTAACAGTAATCGTACTGTACAACGGTTAGAACAAATGTCAGTTGTAACGTCATACCTGTCTGTCTATCAGTATGAAGCGTTTTGCGCTGCCGCCAGCTAGGTCAATCTTTGTCTCAAAATTTTGGGTATTTATGTTGTTTAATTGTAGTTGCTCCCATACAAACATTTGTTCCTGTCCTATCCGAAAACTGGTTCGAATGACATCATAAAAAAATTCTAGTCACCATCCCTATTATCGAACCTACTCACACAATGTCACAAGAATCGGTTAATAAAGACGTCTTGTATAGGAAAACCACTGGAAATCCGGAAATCGAAACAATTTAAACGGAGAACTACGACGGACAACGCACCCGCGAAACGCTAAATGTTATCAGTTTTTAAGGTTCTTTGAGCTGTGGGCGACAAACAGAATTAAGTAGTACCTATTACTATTACCAACTACCGCAGCAACCGACTGAGTTAAATAGAATGCTTGTACATTGATATTGAGACTAAAGCACGCTTTAGTCTCGCGGTTATCACAAGATCGCACACGCCTCTTTCTATGTAGAACGCTTAGAAAGAGACGAATGGTTTATGCCGTCGCGACACAGCTCGCGAGCCGTCCAGCAAGGTTGGCACAAAACGTCGCGCGAGCTCTCTCGCACTATCCGTATTTTTTAAGTTTCCTATTAAGGGCGGGTTGCACCAACTTACAATTACAGACCGATCAACGTTAAATATGGCGCTGACAGCTGTCATCCCATAGAAACTTGTCAAACTTTCAATACATTCAGATTTTAACGAACACCGCCTACGACTTGGCGTAGAGAGAGCGCGCGCCGTCTTGTGCTAACCGTGCTGCGGCGCTACCAGGAACTTCGAAAGTCGAAGTTCGTAATACATGCATCCCTGTTCCTCGTGTAAGGGAGTGCGGTAGAGATGGAGATTCCCGAATTTCGACTTTCGAAGTTCGTGGTAGCGCCGCTGTGATAGCCGAGCCGTCGTGTGCTCGTGTGATAAGAACAAGTTTGAGAACCGCCATGTTACTAAGGGCAGGTGCGTAGCATGCGCACGAGCCGATATCCGGGCCATTTCGAGTGTTTTCCTTTTTTAACTAACATCGCCCTGGACACGCCTCACGAGCCATCTGTGGGAACAAAAACATACGAGAAAACATTGACTTTTTTTCTACTAAATAATTGGGCACAGCACTGCCTGCACTCTTAATCGGACGAAGTGCGCGTTGCACCAAGCCGTCTGCAGTCGTAAGCGGCGTTAGTTAAAATCTGAATGTATGGAAAGTTTGACAAGTTTCTATGGAATGCCAGCGACCGGCGCCATATTTAAAGTTATATAAAGGCCTTATAGCCCACCCAACGAAGGAAAGTCAGGGGAAAAAACTCGCGTAAAAGCGAATTTTGGTGTAGTTGTAGGGAATGGTATTTTAAACCACGTACTAAAAGTACTGGTGGGTGGGAGTGAAGCTAACGGGCGGAGGGAGGTGTAAAGGTCCCTTTTTTAGTTTTTCGTAAATAACTCGTAAACTGTGGCCAATTTTTTTTCTGAAACACAAGTAATCTACATAAATCTCTCTACAAAATAGATATATACATTTTTCCACTGGGATAAATTCTATTTTGTAGAGAATTTTATGTAGATTACTTGTGTTTCAGAACATTTTTTGCTGTAGGCCACAGTTTACATAGTTATAGCAAGTAAAGAAAAAAAATCGGCACCGAAGTCAGGCACCGAAGGTCACCTCTGAGAATCGCCCATGTCTAATAAAGATGATCTCTATTGACGTAATGTCTATTGAAAAATCTTACCAAAATGTCGAAGACAGTGAAATTTCTTATTCTGCGTTAAGAGTTTGTACCAAGTAGGTACCTATCGTATCCTTTGTTAAGCGCACTTTTGTATTTAGGTTTTTTCTTAGTAGTAAGTAAATAATATATAGCGTGCAAAATCTCGTTTTTTGTCGTAATAACTAAGCTGAAAAACAACCATAAATTGCAATAAAATCAACAGTTGCTATATTGTAAACCACCTTAACAACCGCAACTAGATAGCGTGACAAATCTTAAACTGCTTACCAAAAAATGTTCAGAAATGCGTTAAAAACAGGAATAAACTACCGTATATTTTTAATTTACTGTTCATTCATTCGCCACGGACTACTAGTATTGTCTGTCATTCGTTACCGACTCCCGGACTCGCCACTGCACACCACACCACGTCGGCCAATATAACTTGACCCTGATTTTCTTAACAACCATGAGTAGTTAGAGGTCAGTGTTTACTGGTCTCGGGCACTAACTGAATTTACGCTTACGCCAGAAAAGTCTTTTATATTCGTCTGTGTAAAAATGTTGGAGAATACGAAATGTTGAGCACATTCACTGAAAAATATTTTTTTGAATGCTAATTGTCTTTCTAAGTGAAGGTTTACACACGAAAAAAGGAGGATTATAATTTGACTGAACTAGAAAAAGGAGTTTGAGATAAAACGTTAAAATTGTGTGGGCTAATCTTGAAATAATACACTATTACATCGAGCTTATTCGTATGTAAGTAAATATTGTAAGTTGTCCAATTTTTTTCTTGCCATTGCGAATTTCTCTCTGCTGGGCAAAGGCCCTTTTCTTTCCATGACTCCCATATTTGTTGCATTAGTTCTATGTTATGCTTCAAAAATTGTTAACCGGTTTCAAAAACTTGATGGTATCCGATTGCGCTGAAATTTGGCTTACTTCTGTAAGTTCGGAGACAACAGGGGTGCTCAAAATGTATTATTACTTCAAAAGAAAGAAGGCAAATAAATATGCGTGATGACGAAAATCCCATTCAAATATCTCAAAAAATTACCTACTAATCTACAACCGTTTTAAAGTTGCTTGTTAGAGAGAAAACGCGAGCAGATCGTGACGTCACTATCTTCGAGCGTCATAGTAAATGACAATCGTTTCATCACATCAATGCGTTTTGCGGAAAAGGGACAAAATATTTGGACACTTATAACTTTGTGATTATTTAACATCTTGCGTTGCTTTTTCTCCATTTGACTACGTTACTCGTATTAATCCTTTTTCAAGAAAATGCATCATAATGTATTATTTTATTTATTGTCTACACCCCCCTACATTATGCCACTTGCGAGGTCTGATGGAGACAGAATATGCATTTTTTTATTGTCCAAGAAATAGAATCCATACGTTTTTATAGAAACAAAATTGTACTACAACTATGTACTTAAATGCAGTATTTCGCGACCGAAACAACAATTTACCTACCTGATTTTCCACACAACGATCAGTACAAATGTCAGTTGTGACGTCATACCTGTGTGTATTAGTATGCAGCAGCGAGGTCGATCTTTGTCTCATATTTTTGGGTATTTATGTTCTTTAATTGTAGTTGCTTCCATACAAATATTTGTTCCTCTCCAAAAACTGGTTCGAATGACATCATTAAAAAATCTTAGTCATTATCCCTATTCTAGTGGGCGGCCGGCGCGGCGGCCCACGTGGCCAGCTGCTGCAGAAATTTAGTTTGTTCTACGGCGCCTAGTGTTAAACTCACGTATCAAATAAATGTCACGACATGTTCCGATCTCATCGGGAGTTCCTCTTCAGGGAGTTACTCGTGAATAATAATAATTCCACTGCTGCACATGCCTCTTCTCAAGATGAGAGGGAACGGGCAGTAGTCCCCACGCTGGCCCAGTGCGGGTTGGGGACTTCACCTTTGAATTTCATCGCAGATATATGCAGGTTTCCTCACGATGTTTTTCCTTCATAGAATTACTTACTTAATAGAATACATAAGGCACTGGTCCCACCGCCGGCTAGTAAGCTAGAAAAGTTGGGCGAGTAGCATTACATTGCGGATCTGTAAAGGTCGATTGATAACGCTGTGCCTGGTCAGCACGCAATGAACCGTTACTCGCCCAACTTTTCTAGCTTACTAGCCGGCGGTGGGACCAGTGCCTAAGTTTCGAAAAACTAATTGGTACGAGCCGGGTTTCGGACCACCGACCGCCACTTGACAGCCGCATGCCTGAACCACTGGGCTAACCATCAAGGCACAGAACTAGTAATGGCTATCCGATAGCTCGTACCGTGGATTTATAATAATAATAATAAATCAGCCTATAAATACCTACCTTTGAATTTATTATTAGTATTTTAAAACACGAAAGTTCAAATTCGAATGTTGTACCAAAAATTTAAGTTTTGACAAAAACTTATATCGCTACACCTATGTCCTATACCGTCTCAGCTGACCAGGCGGAATTTGCATTGACATTGTCAATGCAAATTCAACTGTGTAATTTCTGGGGCGTTACTGCTAAGGGTCGCATTTGACGTGTCTGTCCCGACTGCAAAGGTCAGAGGACATCCGATCAAATCGCATGTGTAATAAGTTGTATGTGACTACAATAAGGCGACCAGAGAGCTTAGCTGTGTCTCGTTTGTAAAGATCCCAAGCTGTCTTAGGTTAGGTCATCTCTGAAAATCAGTTCATCAATCGTCGAACGGTTAGCATTGTGACTCCGAATGGTTCTAAATGTTTTCTATGTATTTCAGAACATATTTATACCTACCTACTAGGAGTAGATATATCGTCGTCTAGTACCCATTACACATTACGCGTCATTGCTTTAACTAATTAGCTTTGTTGAGCATACATCTCTTGTTCGATTTGTGTAAGATTGATGTCAAAAGTTTTGGCTTCAAATTCAATCGCATATTCAGTATGTTGCATTCCACTCGCTCTTTCTTCTTTCAACGACGTACGTACACGATATACTGACCCCCGAACACTGCTGGGTCGGAGGCTGAGTATTATAAATAGTGCTAAACTAAAGTCTACCTTTAATTTGATATTTATAAGTTTCGTTAGCAGCGTTACTGCTTAAAATATGAAATTAATTTAAAATCTACCTGGTCCCTATAATTGTGGATGACGTCAATAAGCAGAGGTCGAGAGTGTCAGTTACTTAGATAATGACAGTATCACTTGATACGAATGAGTCTCAAGAGAGTACCTTTATGACCCACCCTTACTTATCAACATATCTCCTATCAAATCCGCACAAAAGACAACCGATGAAGCAAAAAAAAACATGACCGTTCCACCTTCACAATACCGGTTTCATTTCTCCCTCGCACGTTCGAATCGTATCCTAGTGCAAGCGGGACGGCGGAACATGTGGCATGTCACATCCCCAGGTAAGTTCTGTATTTGAATTATTCGAACGCGGGCTTTTCGCGCGAAAGCACGGAGCGCATGCGCGGTTGATTATTTAATTTTTATTTTTAAATTCTATCCGTGTGGTCAGTTTTGAATTTCGAATGTCATGCGTGTGTGTTTATAAGGATTGCCGATTTTGAAGGAAAGTGCGGATAACCGGTAAGATTTGTTCGTGGATTTTGTTTTTTGTGATGTGACTTTTGAATAGTTGGCGGGCTGGTGGTTCAATCGCGTTTATATGTAAAAGTGCTTTTGGCGGTAAAATAGGATGAAATATGATATTATTCACAAAATCAATTTACTAAACTTTTTTTTTTGCGTCATTCATACTTACTTTTTGAGTCATTGATATGTATATTCCTAAAATATGACCATTTGAAGAGCTACCTCTTCGGATGTGTATTAAAAGATGCTGGATTCATTAAGTAAGTGAAAAATATCAAAATCGGAAGCCATTTCATAAATCGAGCTCACGTGACATTTTGTACACGGAATCTTAAATTAAACCATCGCCATTATCATGTAAAATTAATGCATAATAATGTAATATATTAACTTATTGAATTAAACCAGAAGGGTGTAGTGAGGTTTTATAAGATTGTAAAGTTACGGTATAACCACGTGTTTTCTAGTTCGTTCATTCAGACAGGGAATGCGTTTACTCTGCGTTATTGCGCAGTCTGCATTAATGTGAAACGACAGTGAAACAATATCTGACAAAATCGTGACAGCTCTAGAAATGACATAATTATCATGTGTGGTGACCGGTCTTGGTTCATTCCGCGGTTGATTTTTTAAATATTTTATTGCTGCGGGCGTAATGACTTAGTAACACGGTATTTGATTTAAGTATAGTCAAATCAGCAATATTTTACGAAACTTCAAATAAGCTCTGTTAGTAGAAAGTGGGAAAGAATACATACTAGTGACGTCACAATTTTTATGGTTAAAAGCATTTTTATTTTATTTAGTTACGTAATAAAAAATAATAGGGTATAAAGTTTGTTTGATGATTTGGAATAGGACCTATTTTAAAAGAAAGAAAATAATATATTCGTGCAAAAACTTACATAATATAATTAGAAAAAAATTAGGTTAATACATATATATATACAGGTCGTATACAATTTTTTTTGTTTTAAGTTCTTAAAATAATAATAATAATAAATCGTTTCAAATTAATGTTGTGTCATTATTTTGAAGCTTTCGGCATAAACAAAATCTATAAATAATTAAATGCAGCTCTAAGAGAACGGAACAGAGTAAACTTGTATTTGTGTGTATATAGATCAGACAAATATTAACATTCGTTCTGCCAATTTTATTATTGTACATTATTATTGATAAATATAACAATATGCCCCGCATATAATCTTGGAACATGCCTCAGGTGTATTTTATTTAGGTGTAAGGTCCATATAGAATAATTATAGTCCTACCTATAATATAAAAAATTCTTGAGTATTTAATAGTCCGCAGTAAGCTCGGCCGAATTTCAACTTCCCATACAAACGTAGTTACGCTCTCATTTTAAAACTACTTGTTGGATTGTGACGAAACTTTGCATATACATTGACATGAGGTATATCTATGTCTGTAATTAGTTTATATGGTTCCAGTTTATAAAACAAACGAAATACAGCGAAAACAAGTTTTGTATAAAAACTTAAAATCGCTGTATTTTTTTTGACTATGGTATCTGAAGTTACATAAACTAATTACAGACATAGATATACCTCATGTCATTGTATATGCAAAGTTTCGTTACAATCCAACACGTAGTTTTAAAATGAGTGCGTAACTACGTTTGTATGGACAATCAAGCTTACTGCGGACTCTTAAATACTTTTTGGATGTCACGGTTATTTGAAAGACAGGCGAAGTGACCGACAAAAGCTTTAGCTACTTATTTACACATCTTACGTCAAGGTTTCAAAAAAATGTTTGTAATAAGCATATGTTTTCTTATCTCCGGCCTTCAACATCAATATGGCGGCTGTTTAATAATTTCAACGAATGTTTTTAACCTTTTTGTATTTGTGTGAATATGTCAATACCCCGTAATATTGGTTCTAGATAAAGTACAGTCTATAGCCGGACAAATAGCCGATGATAATTAGCACCTTGTCGCCTTAACGCATTTGAATGGTTCGAACTGGTACGGTGCTGTTACTACCGCTAAGTTACTGGGGTAATACCAACAGGAAAAAAAACCCTTTCTCGGATAAAAAATGTTTTTTTTTTTCACTTCAATTTATTTGTAAATTATTTTGGAATTTTGAAGCAAAGCGATTTATTTATACGGCACGGCGATATATACTTAATGCGAAGCGACATAATTTCGATGTATGTATGTGTATATATTTATGTTCTCTTGTTTATATTCCAGTGAAACGCTTAAATGCGTATTCGTTACTATAATTAATCTTAATTTTAAATGCAGCAATTTTTCTCATAGCTTTAGCATTTTTATAAGTATTTTTTCTTTGATTTATACGCTTTTCTTTTACACATAAAAAAGACACCGACTTCGTAGAAATTACGATGATAATTTTATTTAAAAAAACAAGTCCATTTTCAAATTTTTGCACCGTCCAAAAAATATTTAATTAAATTCAAACGAACGCAGGAATATATATATACATACTTGAGATTATTTCAGTTGGCCGAATTGCATCAAAGTTATCCATTCAAAGAGCAACTCTACCGTCCGAGATGGAAGATTTCAATTCCAATGACAGTTTTATAAAAAATCGGCCATATTAAATAATCTCATCCATACAAGCTCGGAATCGAAAGGTGCTTTTTTGACAGCTTATACTCTTACAGTTTTAATCTCATTATAAAACGAATTAAAAATCTGGAGGTTCATTATCACAATTCTAGTACCTACACATATTTATAATATATCACAATAATTAAAAATAAATAAATTCTTATTTTGGTCCAGCCATTGTATTGACAACTAGAATGGAAAAATTACAAATATTGTAATACTTTATAAAGGCTGACTTTGCCGTGTATCGGATATATAATCATTTAATTACCTAGGGACAGAATCCAACAAAATATCAGACATTAAACAAAATATAACTTAAAAGCTCCTGAAAAGTCGGAAAGAAATATATATTTTTTTTTAATCTTTATTTTGGTTCATTTTAATTTGATCTATGATATTCAAGTAAAATCATACAAAAAGAGATAATGCATGCAAATCAATATAATTATTTCCGGGTGAAACTTTGTCAGGTTCTTGGATACGTAATACAATGAAACAAACAAAAAAAAAATGCCATTATAAATTAATGTTTTTCAAAACTGTATTTTTTTCTGGAGTATTTGCTTTACATTGCTGCTGACTAGATAGGCCTCCATATATACATCACGCGTTAAAGGGTTGATTTTCACTGTACTGTTATAGATCCTCGCAAATAACTAAACAAAAGCTCCCTCACTCAGGGTCATTGTAAATGTCGACCACACAAAAACATCGCGATTAAAAGTCAAGCTTTCAACCACAAAAACGATCATAAGAGCCCTTTTATACACTTAACAGAGTATAAAAATAAAACAAAGGATCATGCCTTCTCACGAGTTTTTACCTTCACGGGTCACTGGGACCCTTAATTAGCGGGAACGGGAGAGAAGATACGCAAACAGCGCGCGCTAGTAGAGGACCGCAATGGATTTTAATAAGGCACCCTTTGCAGTCAACGAACCGTGCTCATTTTTTGCACAATTTTGAAAGTAGGTTTTTTATTGTGAGAACTATACAGTCTAGTGAGTTCGAGTCTCATTAGGTTTTTTATGGTCCACGTCGTGTTAAAGAGTTTTGCAAGGCTTTTACTCGTAAATTGATTTGATGTTATAGGTTTTATATCCTGTGCAATACGATCCAATCTAAAGTATGAAAACGGGTATTTAATATTTAGTACTTATAATGACATACTCTAATGTTTGTTTCTTAGTGCATGCATATTCAGATACATGCTATTCAAAATTCACAGGTCAGCAAGTAGGTAATTACTCTTCAAGTGCATTTTGTTTTTTATACCGATTCACCAATGTTTATTACAAACACCCCTCAAAAAAATTACAAATTGTAACTAAATATTTGTGAAATAATGTCAAATGAAAAATCTGACAGCGGTTTCCTCGTAATAATTTAATATCTGTTCCGACTTTGCTTTTCAAATACCTATTTTAACGCACATACTTCAACCACAAATAAATCTTACTAAACGTATTTCAAGCACATGCGAACTCACCCTCCTAATAAACAATAAGACAACTGTCACTCCATAAAAAAACAAAAACAAATCTTTCTTAATTCAAAACAAGGACTCCACTTTATGACACTTCCTAGTGTCAACCAAATCGTAAAATCTCATTGTCATTGAAATTTATTTTATTTAAATTAATCTTTACACATTTAAACGTTGCCGCCAGAACGATTTAAGTCTGTGAAGCGCCGCACGCATGCATAAGTTTGTCAGGTAGTAATTTATTTGTTTTGTATTTAAAAAATGGAACGCACTTTTGATTAGAAGATTACTTGGGGGATGGATCGCAAAAATCACATTTGTCTGTGAATCAAACGCTAAAGAACGTTTCATAAACGTCACTCAACATTAAAACACGCAGAAAAAATGTTACCTTCCGAATAAAAAAAAGAAATATGCAAGTAAATTCGTCAAAAAAGAACAACGCTTAATACTACTCTGAATCATTTTTAGTATTTGTAGCCGGTTTTTTTCCTGTTGTCACTTTGCCGTACCTTGGCTGGAACTTATAAATACATGCCTAACGAGCCCAGGTGTCAGTTGTATGAACTCGTAGGTCATTGTACACCATCCCTTAGCCTTTCACCCGAGGCTTGTGGGATTAGTCAGGTTCCCAGCAGATATTTGTTTTGGATTAAGTTTTTAAGGGATTATGGTTGGAAATGTGAAATAATTTCAAACGGTTCAGTGGTAATGAATAATAGGCATTGTGACTAAATTTTTTTGAGCAACTACAATCAAAGAACATAAATACCCAAAAATTTGAGACAAAGTGACCTCGCTGGCGGCAGCGCGAAACGCTTCATACTGATTAACAGATAGGTATGACGTCACAACGACATTTGTTAGTACAAAGTACATGTATCGTTGTATGGAAAATCAGGTAAATTGTTGTTTAGGTCGCGAAATACTGCGTGTAAGTACATACTTAGTTGTCATACAATTTTATTTCTATAAAAGCGTAAGGATTCTATTGGTAACTTTAAATTTACTCTTGGGCAATAAAAAAAATGCATATTGTTTCTAAACTTAATTTAAAAAGATATGACTATACTATCTTTTTACGATATAAATTATATTTTATAATTTATACTTTATTACGATAATTTGATGGTTTACTATCCAATTAGCACTACGTTATCAATTTGAACATGAAGCACCATACCTATTGGAGTTTTTCTAAGGGAAACTAAACCGATGTGTTGGGTTTCTGTTTGCCTTTCACTGGCGTTTCACATTGTACTGCTAATGAGGAGGTCGTTTGGAATGAAACAAATATTACTCTCCAGTGTTTTATTATACCTACACTCTATTTTGTATTAAATCTTGACTAATCCTTTTTCCCCGTGCTTAAAAACTATGACAGTTGAACTGTCAATAAAATTGCCTTTTTTAAAACGTCGGCGCTCAGTCACTGACGCAGTAGCTGCCGCTGAACAGCCAATACGAATAAGGTAATGAATGTGTATACACTAATTAATAGTGATAATAGTCGACAGCAGTAATTATTAATATAAATATATCGGAACCTAACACTGCTTGAATGTCTATATCCGATTTTTCTAAGGGCTAGTCGCTACTAGTCGGGCATCGGATCCGACAAAATACATTTGTTTTGCACGGACTATTCGTCTCTTTCTAAGCGTTCTAATTAGAAAGGGAAGGATAGTCTATCTCGCCGCGACATAGCTTGCAGGCCGTCTAGTGATAGCCGTTCTGCCCCCCCTATTCTGTAACTTGTTTTAAGCTCGCGTCAACGTTCACCCACAAATATATCTTGACACCGCAATGCGTAGTAACTAAGCGTAGGTAGAGGTCTAGTTTCGTGACGGATGACCGGCGGGGTGAGCCGCTTTAGTGCTTAGCGAATAACAGCCCTGGTGAGGATACAGTGTAGGACTGTTCGCTCATCCGGCACGGTACAGTTCCGAGACCCGACAGACGACAAATGGCCATGGGGCACGCTAGGAAAACTAGTACATATTGAATAGTACTTATATTTCACCTACCTTTCACACTGTCAATTCAATATAAGTAATATACTTGTAAAATAACTATTTTTATTTCCAGTACAATAAATTCAACAAAGATACCGGTCAACCCTTTTCCAAAAAAAATAGTTGAAAAATCGCACCATATCGAAACGAGTTCTTATTTCAAAACCGACAATAGACAAACTTTTTCTTTCGCGTAATAAATGACTTAGGAACAGGGGCATACTGCCAACAATAAATCGAACGAAGGGTGTTTCGAAAAAAAAACATTACGTTTCGATCGTGCTATAGTTGAACCAAAAAACGGTTGTAAAATATTTTACTGTTATATTATTGAGTCTTAGATACTCAGTTTGGCATCATGCGTTCATAAAATTTTACGGCGTTGTAACAATCATATAGTTATTAAGTTCTTAATGTCGAGGTATGATCAATTGATCACTTACTTTTTATTACGCTTTAGAACTTTTGTTTGTTTTTACCACGGAGTAATTTAGAGAAATTCAGATGACAGTTCGTTTACTCCATATATCATACGTGCTGGCAATAACCATTCTTAATAAAAATGTAGTATGACAAATCCTATTTATAGGGCAAGTTCGTCCATTTGTATATTTTGTTGATAATTCACATAAAAGTGAAGAACAAGTTGACGTTCAGATTTTAAAATAGAATACTAAATACCTTTTTTTCACCACAACCAACGATAACTAAAATTTAATTCGATGTAAAAAGTTGCTTTCCTGCTTAGTGTTCCGTACCTACCAAAATTGATCCAACACTTATTTTAAATCGGGGTGGGTACCAAACATGTCTATTTGGTTGTAAACTTTAATAAAGTATAACTTAGAAATAAATATTAGCACGACGACGTGCATGAAAAGAAATTTGTAGGCAAAACTTGATATATCTACAAGATAAGAAAATTAAAAAGTAAATAAATTGGTAATGCCGCTCGCTTTGCGCGCTGTATCCCTTATGATTATGACTTGTGAATGCCGCTTAACTTTTTAATTTATTGCCAAGATTGCAATTGGAAATCGCTCAAACAGCCAGACATATCATCCAAGCCCCATTCGAACTTATAAATATCAATAAGTAATCAGCCACCCCTTGGTCTCAGATTCCCACGTAAATATAAATCAAGGTATACAAGCATTAAAAAAAAATAGATCAGGAACATTGGCGCCCGTTATTTAAAAATAAACTTTAGGGATTGGGGATAAGGTTGATTTGAGCTCGCGGGGGACTTTAGGGACAATTTCGCACACTTCCTTATACGTGAAATATAAGGTTAACAATAAACCTTCTTCGGATTGTATAACAATTGTTCTGCCTACTCCAATTCCGAAAGCTGGCGCGATTGTACCCGACACTGGTTTAATTTAAAGAGGGTGCCTCTATCTTAGACATCTGCCCGTTTTTTCTAGTGATTTTTATAATAACCCAGCTTCCATTTATTATTAAGCAATATTATTATTTGTGAAGGTAATACATTTGGCTTATGTGCGTGACCCCCTATTATTCAATGCGGTATACCTAGTTCAGATGAATTTTATGTCGATGTAGGCGGCATCAAGTAACGATTACAGACCGATCAACGTTGAATAAGGCACCGGCTGCCTGTCATCCTGTAGAAACTTGTCAATCTTTCCATACATTCACATTTTAACGAACAGCGCTTACGATTAGAGAGGTTCTGTTCAAGCCTCGCCTCCCTATCTCTTTCTTATCTAGAATCTTCGTTATCCTGGCTGTATCTGTTCCAACCCAGAAGGGAACCTAGAGCCTCTTTACTATTGCTTTGTCAAAATGACCTTGACTTTTTGAAGTACTCGAGCCGCTCTCGGCTCAACTATTATCGTCGTATATTACAACCGGGATTAACGGCTAAGCGTGCGTTCTAAAGCATGAAACGTTCCGTTAGTTAACTCCGGGCGATAAAATATAGCCTACTAGCATATGCCCGCGACTTCGTCCGCGTGGAACTCGTTTATATCGCAGCTCCATACAAACCTTCACCCCCCCATTTCACTCCCTTAGGGGATGATTTCCGGGATAAAAACTAATCTATGTCCTTCCCCGGGACTCAAACTATCTCTATACCAAAATTCATCTAAATCGGTTCAGCGGTTTAAGCTTGAAGAGGTAACAGACAGACCGACGGACAGACAGACAGACACACGTTCGCATTTATAATATTAGTATGGAAAACTTATTTATATTATTATTTCACACGGGTCTAACGCTATATTTATTTAACTTTATTTCTGGCGTTCAATAGAAATATGTGTTCAAAGCGCGAGAGTTAAAAGTAGCCTGCAACTATCCAGAAGGTCCGATCTATACGCGGGTGAAAGAATTTTTGAAATCGGATAATGGGATCCTGCTTTTAAACAAAGCGTACAAACTTATAGCTATAATCTCACAGATACTTCCTTATTCCAATAATGTTTATAACCTTATTATTGCCAATTGATTTCGAAAACAATGTCACAAACGACCTTATTTTACGCCACACAGGTTTAATTTGGCGCGTTTTATTTCTTTCTGTGGAGTAATCCTGAGAAACTCTCGGGAAAAGTGTGGGTTATGTGGTATTTCTACACACTAAAAACTCCACGTCAGCCGTTATCTGCGCTGAGGTATCCGGATGACTCTAGGATTCGGCCTCTTTGCCCCTGCGGGCTCGTTCTGACCCCGTATCATGGTTGGCCTTATCACGCGATAAGTGACAGGATAGGGCGTCCGTCACTGGCTGACATCGCTCGATAGAACGCGACGACGCTCTTATCTTAAGATGATAAGGCCGAGCATGATAAAGAGTCTGGGCATCTTCGTCGACTTCTCTGGGGTAGGTTCATGGTCAAGAGTTGTGGCATCACCACAAAAACCACTGGCGACCCCGTTGACCCCTTAAGTCTTCTTTTACGACAGGCGGGGAGACCGTATATTTAACCAACTTCAAAAAAGGAGGAGGTTCTCAATTCGGTTTAATTTTTGTTTTTTCAATGTTTGTTACCTCAGAACTCCTTCATTGATGAGCCGATTCGTAATTTTTTTCTCTGTCATTGATTTGCCGTTTCGCAAAGTTTTTTTTTGTTTGTAAGTAGGTACCTATATGCTTCCAGGATGGTCCCATTTTTTTCAAAAATCCAGTTGGATGATGGTTTCTATTATAACTCGTGTATTTACACCCGGAAATCATAAATTCGGTGGAGTGGAATTGATGACGAAGACCACAGATTACTTATGGAATTCCTCAATTATGTATAAAAGTACAAAAGTACGTCACAGATTCTGATAAGATTCCGTTGAAATATCAACTAATGAGGTACCAAAGGTGATCCTTGTGGAATCGACGGAATTAAGTCCTCAAACATTATCGGCCCACATACAGCGACTGGGTTTTTTTCTGTAATAAACAACGCATTTGATTTTGGGAATTAGTTCTTGTGGTAAATTGGAAAAGAAATGTGGAAATGTTCTCGTGGCTTGGTGGAGTACTAAATTGAAGTCGGTTAAAACTTTGTTTTTAAATTACTTTAAATATTTTCTTATAATTATATTATAAGAAAATATTTAGTTTAAATCTTTACCTAATATGCATATTACACATTGAGTCACAGCAAAAGTATTGAATACGAAAACAGGCGTAATGTCATGAAAATCATGACGCTGATTTTCACGGTCACCAGGCCCCTATTTCACCAACTTGACAATTATCACCTGACAATGACAATTCTCCGTACATTGCTGGATCCAATAGTAACCACCTTAACTTCTAGAACAAGCAATGAATGGCGAATTGTCAGTGTCAGATGACAGTCGTCAATTTGGTGAAATAGGGGCCAGGACGTTGCGCAATTTAATAGTGATGCGATCTTATGTCACTTCAACTGGTTAAAGTGGTCATTCGAGTTTTTTTATCTGAGTCTGTAAATTTTATTTTAATAAATAATATGACGTCATGCTATTGTTATAAAACGTCTTAATTTTTTTTCCATTCTGCTATGGGATTTTCAAAGGTAGATCAAAACTTCATCTTTTTTATCAGTACCTATGTATGGTAAAAAGAATCATCTTACTCGTAGCTACATTAGCTACTGAATACTGAGCACTTAGGACAAATTCGGCATTTTATTTTATTATACTACACCCAAACATACGATCTGTGTGAAGTGTTTACTCACTTTTTTATAGAAACAAACCTAGAATCTATTTTACCTAGTCGTTTGTCAAAACAGTGGCAAGCTGCCACGCTAATATGCGCGTCGCCATATGCCATAGATTATACCACAGATAAAGATAACCGACTCTCCCCTGTTAAAAAGTAGGGGCCCATAGCGATGGATACTAATTAGATTCACGAATCTATACATGTTCCTGACCGTATAACAGTGGACAAGAGAACTGCAGGAAAACCTACAGTTCACTAACATGTAAATGCGAATAATAAACAGAATAATATGAACCTTAAAACATCTAAAAATATTTCACTCATAGTACCTACTCGTAAAAATGCACACATAGTTGAAGTCACCTCTTTGCATTTTTATTCTAGACCGATTTTTTGCGCTCTTTAGGGCGCAAACGAGACTTGAACGCACGATTTTTGGGTTAATATCTATCTAGTAGGTTAGTGTATGGGAAAATTTTAATCGCTTACCAAAACCATACTGCCTGCTCGCCAAAAATACTGAGTGCAACTCGGTAATCAAAATATACTCGTAACAATTGCACATCAAAACCGACTTTAGTGCACGATTAAGTATTTGAGCTGTGCATATACTGACCTAAGTATTTTTTAGGTTTTTACTTTTTTTTTGATGGGCCTGACTTTTTTTGATACACACCATAGTTTAGGATCACATACGATCATTAAAAGAGCAAGTTTTTTTTTGTTTGTCAAAAACATTACTTATGAAAAAATGCAGACGGTCCGAGAAAAATATTTTCTATTTACACAATGGACTAAAACAGATTATATTATAGATTTTAAGTGCATCCTAGGGAATTTAAATTAAATATGAATATGACGCATTCACCGTGTCCCTTGGACAGTTTCAATTCCAAAGATGTCGCATGCACATCACACGGGTCTTCACCTGTGTTTGGCTTTTTTGGAAACTGACCCCATCACAGTCCTATACATGTTCTGAATTACTTAAAACCTGGTTAGTAGGTATATGAAACAAAAACCCATACGCAGGGGTGTGAATATCCTTTCAGAATCGCGTGCTAAAAGATTCATTCGATTCCATTTAGCACACATATTATGCCCCTTTCTAAAGAGCACTAACAATAAAAACAGGATAGACTCAGGTCCCCTAGATCTACATCTGTAGACCAGTTTCCAACAAAAAAAAAACGTTGACGTCTCTGGTTTGAGAAACCTGAGATTATAAACCTTATTCTAACGGATCATGAGTCTCGGAAGCCAGAGTTTAAGAAGCTCATAATCTGCACCCCAATTTAAGATGAATAGGCGGCGAATGCGATTTCTGCATATTGTATTAAACATTGGCATTGCACAGCATGTGTCTTTGAATAAAGTACGAATATGTACGTAATCATGCAGTCAATTTGATTCGGCGAAATTTTATTTATGCCCGCAAACCAAGGTAAAGCGAGCATTATGTTTAACATTATAATGGATGATTGGCATATAATGAATATGTCATCGTTGAATTTAGTGTATGGATGATTAGTTCGCAATTTGTTATGGTAATAGGATTTTGTTTAGAAATTAAAGTTTTATAGTGAAATTTAATTCATATTAATAGTACAAGCTCTAAGTAGATAATTACTACTTTCACCACTATGGAGTAGACTATTTTGGTCCTATGTTTTGTTATGTGGAAAATGGAAATTGGCTCAGTCGTTTGTTGTGCACGTTTAAAATACTTGGTTCAGGTATTCTATTTCAACTCTTGCTAACCTAACATATCTGTCTTATATAAGTTTTAGCATACCCTTTTATGTAACTTGCGCTATGCACCTATAATATATGTAGGTGTATGGTTTGTAGGTACTATTACAACACAGTATGTACACGATTGATTGACGCCGTGTGCACGGCTAGAAACCTTTTATTTATATGGAACGTATTTCGCTGGCAAATAGAGCTGGGTCGTTTCGACTTTTCCGTGAAGCGAAACGTAACCGTTTTTTAATCACAAAACAGTTTTGAAAAACAGTTTGAAAAATAACTAGTTTCTCCGTGCGTCGCCGCCGTCGCCGGTCGCGAAACGAAGTGAAACGAAAAAACTAATGAAACAGTTTACAGTGTTCGAGTTGCGTTTACACGTTTTGCATTGCAACATTTGCAACCGTTGCGTGTGACTGTCGCCTTCTACTCGTAGCTCCTTGTCATCGTTATTATGAAAACAGTTTGTGTTTCTAGCCACTGTTTTTCCGTTACTGTACGAGAAACTGTTTTTGAAAACGCTTACGGGAAAAAACGCCCAGCTCTACCGGCAAACTCTTCTATGCAACTTGAGTATTTTTTTGCCTCGGTTTTCTGCTAGTCAAAATCTATATATATATAAACGTAAAAGTCCTGACTGACCGACTGACTAACTCACTAAAATCAACGCCCAGCCCAAACCGTTGGACCTAGAAAGCTGTTTTTTTCACAATAGGTAATAGTTTATATAACGCAAGTACTCACTAAGAAGGGATTTTTGAAAATTCCACCCTCTATGGCGTAACAAGGGGGTTGAAAGTTTGTATGGGGATGGAGTAAAGTTTTAAGTGAGAGACTTGAAACTTTGTGTAACGACTGCTTATTATAATACAAAAAAAGTCATTTTAGGGTTTTGGAAAAACCCTGCCCTAACCGGGATAAATAGGGGTGCAAAGTTTGTATAGGGAAACTTTATTAAAAGATTCCTTATCGTTATTAGAGTCCCGGGAAAGGACATAGGATATCTTTTATTCCAGAAAACATCCCCTGAGGGCACCCCCTCTCTCCAGGTGGTGGGTGAAAGTGTGTATGGGGCAGCGATTGCGTGCGAACGGAGTCGCGGGCAGAAGCTATAAACGACTTATAAATACTGAAATAAATATCTAATGTCGAATAGGTCTCTAATAGTGTGCCAGCCGTGGCAACGGCGGACAAACACTCAAAAGAGGTGAATTATTCATGAACACACCTGCCATATTGGGAACGATTCGATATATTAACGACAGAAGGACTACACTCGCCCTCTACCATAGAAAAGAGCGAAGTATACTTACGTACAGAAGGCCCACTGTCTAACAGACCCAAGTTAGGCCACGACCGTAGCCAAGATTTAACATCGGTTTAAGAAAATGAAAATCAAAAATGTGCGTAAAGTTACACTTATATTCAGGTTAATGTAATATGTTGATCATTTCGAGGATAGTGGCAGGGGTTTGAACCCACAAAACCATTCCATAGCTACGCCCATGAGCTAGCCCGAGCTTGCCTTCTTTTTTGTCGCATAACACTTGCGTTTATGATTCGCTTGAGGTACCGAGTGGTCAGCCGCGCAGCACATCTCCCTAGTTTCCATGTATATAAGATAGCCGATTTGCTCGCTAGATGGCAGATTTTCTTTGCGACGATGACCCAATCCGTCTAAGGATACACACATCACCCTCCCCGGGACGTCGCATCGGCGGCCCCCAGCGACCATGCGTATATAGTGGAGCTTACTTTAAAAAAACAAACAAAAAACCACACATATTCGTCGGTTTTGCAAGTGGGCCTAAAGTTTCATTGGTAAATAAAATAAAGCCATCTGCTCCAGTAAACCAGAACGATTAATGTGTATTTAAGTCCCGCTGAACGCACATTTTTTCCTATAATAAAGAAAGTACTGTGAAATATTTCACTTGCGCACATAATTATAAAAATCATAAAACATCGAGATTTTCATAAACCTAACTTTCCTGTGATAAGTGGGTTTAACACGTAACACGTGTGTTGAACCAATACATAGTGTGCAAGCCAGCATCTGTCATATCATTGACCTATCAGAAGAAGAAGTTAGCGCCCCGAACGCGTCACCCACAGCGAACGGAAAAACCATAGAAGTCTAAGTAGCCAGGGTGCCATTGGCATTATGCGGGGTTGGAGGCGGGGTGTCAATACGATGCCTGGCAGCCGTTTAGTTGGAACGTGTGCATACCGGGTTTAAGGAACGTATTTGAGTAGAGATTTGTAAGGAGCTCGCATTATATGGTTTTTTCGCTCGCTGATGGTCACCCAGCGACATTTGCTAGCAAGTAAGCTCCCTGTCGGATGGCATAGCACGTTCTGACAAGTATGCGAGTGCGAGAGTGACAAATGTCTTATCCACAACGACAAGTAATATAATTTATTTTTGTATTGTTATGTCAAATTACAAAAAAAAAACCTAAGTAGGTACTATCGACAACACAGCTAACTGACCATCGGTGCACCTTAAGCGCATTGTAATAAGATTCTATATAAATTCTATGTACAACGGAATTGAGTTTTTTTTTGAAGTCGGTTACAAATGGCAATCGTGCCACTCCTCGGTCGGGTCGGGTAAATTATCAACTCGACAACAGTGTACCCGAATAATTACATAATTGTGACCGAATAATTGCTAGTCAGGTATTTCACCAACCCCACTGCGCCGCACCGCGACTCTGTGACATAGAAAGTAAATATACACCATAATAAATAAGTTTCTCTCATCAATTTCATTTTTGGTACAAGCTTTTATTGCCTTTTCTCTATACTGTCATCAAGTACTCATTAAGACGATTCTAACGAGCCCAAACTCAACTGGTTACGTCGGCTAAGTACTGAATTCCCATCTGTCGCTTCTGTCTCCATCATCAGATCAGCTCGATGGTACCATAATAATTAATTGTCATCCAAACTATACTGATGCTCAAAATATCAGCTCAATCGGATAACGACAAGTGACTGAAAAATGGATTGCACATTTTGACGGACAACTTATTACTTACATACTTATGTATATACATACTTACATACGAACTGGTCAAGTTAATATAAAGATTATAAAGCAAGTAAAAAGAACACTTAATTATATTGTATTGAACACTGATGTAATATAAAAAATAGGTAGATACGTTTGTCTATACGAAATTCCGTGTTTAAAAATGACCAACAAATCTGACAGCATATACGTTTTCCATTGACGACGCGGAACTGAGGCAAGTCGCCAGTTGACTCAATTTTCGTGTGCCACTTTTTGGGTGCTTATAACCTACTAGCTTCCGCCCGCGACTTCGTCCGCGTGGACCCGGGATAAAAACTATCCTATATTTTAATCCAGGCTATAAAATATCTTCGTGCAAAATTTCATGGTTCAGCCGTTTAAGCGTGATTGAGTAACAAACATCCAAACATCCAAACATCCAAACATCCAAGCATCGAAACATCTAAACTTTCGCATTTATAATATTAGTAGGATCTACCTCATTTTTTTATATTACATTATTGATATTGAAAGTGATCCCCAATTATATTGACTACAAGAAGTCTAGTGCATAAAACTAGATATAATCCTATGACCATTAGAGTTGTCCTGTTATTTCGAGCACCGGTAAAGTAATGCTACACTTACTAATTGTATAATTAGGACACTTAACGCTTCCGCAGCTGTTTAAAAACGACATGTTGACTTCATTTACTTTTTTATTGCTTAAAATAGCCTTTATCCTCATGACAATAAGATTTAAAATATATTGTGGTTGTAACGGGTCTGAATAAAGGGTGGGTGTTTCATATTAGGCTGTTTTATCAACATTTAACACATTGTCAGTATTTTTAGAACACTTTCTATAGATTTTTTCCAAACCCGCTACAAAATTATAACCATTTGGCAATTTTCGGTGTTTTCGGTAAAATAATCTAACGAGAGAGGGGTTTTTGTGTTTACGTGTTGCAAAAGTTAACAATAGCATTTTTACAAGCTTTTAAGGACAAACTGATTAAATCAATGTCACGAGGCAAGTCTCCTGGCCATGACGGCCTTAGCATAGAACATCTGAAGTATGCAGGCCCACATTTTCCAAGAGTCCTTGCCTTACTTTATAACCTGTGTATAAGTCACTCATACTTGCCGAAGGCACTTATGAAAACAGTTGTGGTGCCGATAATAAAAAACAAGAGTGGTGATATCAGTGACAAACATAACTACAGACCCATTTCGCTGGCGACCGTGGTAACCAAGGTGCTTGATGGTTTGCTTAATTCACAACTTGATAAATACCTAAATATTCATCAAAATCAATTCGGCTTCCGGCCGGGCCTATCAACAGAGACCGCCATTTTGTGTTTAAAGAGAACTATCAAGTACTACACAGACCGTCGTAAAGCCATCTATGCATGTTTCCTCGATCTATCCAAAGCGTTCGATTTGGTACATTATGATACTTTATGGCGAAAACTAAAAGCGACAGGCATGCCAACAGAATTATACCATATTTTTAAGTTCTGGTATCATTACCAAATCAACGTGGTGGGATGGGGGAACACATGTTCCGAACCATACAGGTTGGAGTGCGGGGTGAGGCAGGGGGGGATCACCTCACCCAAGCTATTTAACCTCTATGTCAACACATTGATTGAGGACTTAAGCAGTACCCACGTCGGCTGCCATATTGATGACGTGTGTCTTAATAACATAAGCTACGCGGACTACATGGCGCTGCTTAGCGCCTCACCATGTGGCCTTAAAAAACTGTTAAGCATATGCCAAAATTTCGCGCAGTCATGGATTGCTATACAATGTAAAAAAAAGTGAATCCATGGTCTTCCAGGTTAAGGGAAAAGAGTTACCACCTGTGCCACCTATCCGTTTATACGGCACGCCGCTGAATAGGGTTAGCACATTTAAATATCTTGGTCATGTAATAACCTCCGACTTGAAGGACGATGCAGACATCGTACGAGAACGAAGAGCGTTGTGCGTCAGAGCGAACATGGTGGCTCGCAGGTTTGCTCGTTGCTCCGCAGAGGTTAAGTTAACGCTCTTTAGAGCCTTCTGTACCACCTTCTACACGAGCAGCCTGTGGGTCGACTATTTGCAGAAACAGTACAACGCCCTTCGTGTACAGTACAACAATGCTTTTAGGGTGCTGATGGGGCTGCCCCGTTTCTGTAGTGCGTCGGGGATGTTTGCCGAAGCGAGAGTGGACTGTTTTTACACCATAATGCGGAAACGGTGCACATCTCTGGCGCACAGGGTGCGGGATAGCGCTAACGGCATCCTGAGGGCATTGTCGGATAGGTTTGATTGCCAGTATCTGAATCACTGCCACATGATTCATGTACTGGCAAACAAACCTGGCAGACCAATGTATAATTATAGATATTAGTGACTAACGATAGGATAAGATGTTTATTTAATTATTAAAGTATATTTGATTTGATTTGATTTATCACCTGTCCCGTTGTCTGTCTGTCCACTGATCCACTTCCCGGTTTTTGATTGAGTTGAAATTTTGCACGAATATGTAAATCGCGTGACAATGCAATATTATGATGCCGTGAAGCTGATCTGATGATGGAGCTGGAAGGTGGCCATAAGCACTCCGTAATAAAACCACATAACCCCATCGAGTTTGGGCTCGTTAGAATTGTCGCAATGAGTAGTTGATGACGGTATACAGAAAAGTACAGTCGGCAATAAAAGCTTGTACCAAAAATGAAATTTTTGACTGAAACTTATATATGTCTAAACACATTTCACAATACGGGTATGTAACAAAGACCGCGGGTCGTTTCTGGATGAGAATAGGACGGGACCGGGATAAGTGGCGTTTTCGTTTTTTTCAGTCAGCATCAGAAATAGCTACGCAGAATAACACTCTCAAAATGATCTAGACAGTCCTTATCCTCTTGACATTAGAGTCGTGTGTGGGTCATTTTGAATTAAAAATCACCGTATATATATTTACACACTATATTGCGGTACAGAACTCTCGTCTCATGCTTGTCCCATTTAGTGTAACGGCATAGGTACATAACACCGTGTCATGAGCTTATAAAGAGCGTGTCAAGAATCGAATCGTAACCACGTTTTGCCACTCAGCTACCGTTAGAAGAGGTTTCGAGAAATGGAGAGCTGTTCATCAAGAGAGATGTTCACATCAGCAACGATTTTTTTCTTCTTTTTTGGCGACGCGCGCTTGGCGCATTCAGCCAAAATCAGCAATTTTTATAACGTATTTTTTTGTAGAACTAAGTTTTAAACCTTTACTTCAATTCAATACTTTCTGAAAGTAAGTGCGTTCATTAGGTACTACGGAAAACGCCCAAATCGCTGTATGTGGGCCGATAATATTTGGGGAGTTCTGTTTATTCCTCCAGGATCTCGTCTCAAAATCCCTTTAGCACGCCATTAGTTGCTATTTCAACGGAATCATATCACGAGTCACTATAAATAAATATCCAAATCGCTTCAGGTGGGCCCATAAAGTTTGAAGAGTTCCTTTGATTGAAGGATCCCATCATCAGATCGTGACCCGATGACCAAGGGACCACCTGCGGATACCCATAAAAAAAGTTTTTGAAAAATAGAAGATTAGCAAGAATTGAGAACTTCCTTTTTTGAAATCGTTTAAAAACGGTCCGTTAGTACGATTTTTGTAGGGATATAGTAACATGTGAAGCACGATTTATGGTCAAACAGAGTTCATTTTTATCCCCCGACGCAATGAGAGGGGTGTTATAAGTTTCACGTGTCTGTGTATCTGTCTGTGGTATCGTAGCTCTCAAACGGACGGACCGATTTGAATGCGTTTTTTTTTATTCGAAAGCTGATGTGAACTCGAGTGTTCTTAGCCATGTTTTGTTGAAAATCTGTTCAGCCGTTTTTGAGATATTAGCCTTTGAAATGACAATGTCGGGGTTTTTCATCTTTTCGAAGTTGTTGATCATTATGTATTTAAAAATCTTTGAAATATCGTGATGTTTCCAGAGTATTTCTTGAGTTTTCCTTATTGCAAATGCAAGCATAATTAAACAAGCGAGCAAAGCGAACGATAGAGGCGGATAGTGCGAGAAAAATCGAGAGAGCTCGCACGCCGTCGCGTGGTAGCCGTGCAGCACTCGCTCAGGCTATCGTTCTGTTCTTTCGTATGTCCGGCTGTTCGCATTTTCACAGGTCGCATTTTCTCAACAGATTCTCGTGAATGGTGAGCAGTTTCGATCATTATAAAGATAACGATTTTGTTTAGTGGATCCAGTATATGAAAATAAGAAATTGGCTTTTGGAAAAAATACAGTCGCCAGTTCTACAGCTCACAGAGCTAAGTACTTGCTAGTTTATTTTTACTATTTCCTACTACATAATAGAGAATAATAGAGAATCGGTTGAGAAATGTGACCTGTAGAGGAGAAAGCCGGACATTTCCGGGCCCCGGACGCTCCGGTTGTGGAATTTATTTAATAATATACATAACAGGCTTACAGTGATACCAAAGCGCCTACAATGTTAGGACATAAAATTAACATAAATACATGACAGTTATACATTACACAAACAAATGAAAAGTAGCACTAACTAAATGTATTGCACAAAGCCCTTATTTTAGTAAGCAGGCTCCGCTAATTGTCTGCAAACACGTCGGCATCCTGCCTCAGCACCAGCTCATTGAGCAGCGCCGAGCTACTTACGTTACTCGCGCGACGAACAGGCCCCGTATCATGGCCGGCCTTATCACGCGATAAGTGACAAGACAATGCGTCCGTCACTGGCTGACACTGTTCGATAGAACGAGACGGACGCTCTATCTTATCACTTATCGCGTGATAAGGCCGACCATGATACGGGGCCTGCGGGCGGTGCCGGGACGCGTCGCGCATCCGTACTGCTCTGAGACGAATAGACGAATGCCTTCCAATGCCACTGGATTGTCAATTTGCCCCCTGAGTAGAAGACGAGAGTCGAGCCCGACCATACCGGCTAAAAGAAGAGAAGGACGAATGAGCTCCCTGCCGAGGTTTTCCCGAGGGACTGCAGTATGGGTTTCTTCAAAAAAGGAGTGTATATATCCTTGAAGGGCGCCTGTAACACCCCTGCAGTTGCATGCGTCTGTGGGCTATGGTAACCACATACCATAAGGTAAAGCTTACGTGATTGCCACCGACTTGGTACATACATACATTTACGCCTTTATCCCTAACGGGGGTAGGCAGAGGACATGAAACTTGTGTTCCAGTACCACTTTTAGCATAAATGTGGGTATAAAAGATGGACGAAATGAGATATCGCAGTGACAGGTTGCTAGCCCATCGCCCACAAAACACTTCAACCCTGTTCCCTTAGTCGACTCTTACTACATCCACGGGAATAAAGGCGGTGGTGCTATTCTAACCCGACACCACAAGGGTCATCAACTTGGTATAAAAAAAAACGTGAGAGAATATTGGCCCAAGCAGAACCGGGGATCTTCGTTCGCAAATTGGGTTGTATGACCGCGTTGAAGCACCGACATCGAAATTAGAAACGCCATCCATCATAACTGGGCCTGCGTGAAGACTTGACCGTTTTGTTCCTCCATCGTATTCACAAACAACCGACAACACGCCTCACACACTTCACACACACCTGTCTTCATACTACGCATAGCTTATCAATATCGAGGTCAAGTATTACTGGACATGAGGAATGAAGTGTCTTTAGACAGGTTGCGAAGACCGTTCGGCCTACATACCCGATTATCCACATAACGAAACGCAAGTCATAATGCACGACGGACCTAGTGTAATGGATTTGATACTTTTTGCTAACGTAATAAAGTAGCGTTTTGTTTGAATAATCTAACAGCGCGTATCTTTAGTAGAATTCTAGGGCATCGTCAGGCAAATTTATAATTTTTTAAATGTTACATTATATATGTTACGAATAATCCAGAAAATGGGTATTTCAGTTTTTTAACTGCAGTATATCTATTGAGAAGGATGGACGCAATTTAACAGTATTGACATACAATTCTCGCCGGGTATATGGTACAGTCGCCATCAGATATATCGGAGCGGCCAAAGTGCTCACATATATCTGAACACTTCTCTATTGTCAAGGCATTGGAAACGTGGTCAGATATTTGTGAGCACTGTGGCCGCTCCGATATATCTGATGGCGACTGTAGGTACTATAACTTTCATCGGTCTCCAATTTATTTCATACAGCTGTCCGTGGGGCTTCGCCTGCGTATTACAAACAACGCACGCAAACCCGTTGGATAAAATATATCCTATAACTGTCCAGAAAGTCCATTCTACACGCAGATGAAAGAATTTTTGAAATCGGATAATTAGTTACTGAGATTACCCATTACAATACAAACTTACAAAGCTATAGACTTTCTCTTTATAATATTAGTACTTTTAGAAGAACTAGCTTCTACCCTCGACTCCGTAGCTCGATGCAAACTTTCATCCCAAAATTTCACCCCCTCAGGGGATGATTTCCGGGATAAAAACTATCCTATGTCCTTCCCGGGATTCAAACTATATCCCTACCAAATTTCATCTCAATCGGTTCAGCGGTTTAAGCGTGAAGAGGTAACAGACAGACAGACACACTTTCGCATTTATAATATTAGTATGGATATGGATTAATATGGATATTTCAACAGAACCATAGAATATCTTAAACTTGAACAGGAATACGGTGAAGGCCTAGCCTAAAAAAGACTAATGTCAAAATGCCAATGAAAAATGGAATGACAATGTCGAAGCTTGATGTCATTCTGTCACGAGTAAACATTGTCAGTCATAGAAAATATTGATAAATTACATAAAACGAACTGTGGTGAACAGTAATTGAATCAGTTGTTTAGGTTGGATACAACACAGCTTTATAAAAGATTTCTTTGTTTCAGACTAAAATGCTTAAATGGGCGGTGTATAAAAAGAACCAAGAAGTGAAAAGCGACGCTGAGTCAGAAGAAAAGGAGTACGATGGACCATACAACAACAAAGCCAGACGCTCCCTCGACGCTCAGGCCATTAAGAAGAGTAAAAAGCCAAGCCGCTACCAAAGACGATCTCTCGGACCCTCAGCAGTTAGAAAAAACATCAAAACTGTTGACAAGGAAAATCTAAACTACATAGGAAACACTCCTAATTATTTTAAAGAAGGTTTCGTCAAGAAAACAGAAATACTTGCTCTCAAAGATGTCAGCAACATTACCCCGACAAACGGGACTCCAGTCAAAAAATTCGAAAGGAGGCGTTACTACGTCAACGGCTCAAAAGATGATATTCCACCAAGTTTACCTCCAACCCCTCCCACATATAGTAGGCGAGTGAGAGAAGCGAAGAAGAGAAAACTAGAGATGTCTCAAGAAGGCTTTAGACGAGACAGCAGCGTTTATAAATCGGAGAGAAGAATAAAAGCAGTTGACAGAAGCCTCTTAAATTCAGGATTATCGCATAGTTCCTCGGAGCCTTCTCTTAATGAACTTTCTGATAGATTGAGTATGAGAAGTAGTAGATTTTCTTTCGCAGCCAATAAGTTACCGAAAAATACTGGTCCTATTAGTACAACAAAGGCTTGCAATGAGGGTATAGTCGAAATCGAATATGATGAAGATTTGGTCCTAAACTGTATAGAAAAACCTATTAAAAATGGAGTTATCGAAAAAACAACGCTACCTATTTTCGGTCATCACATTTTCACCGATAATCCTCTGTATTTTAACAAAAATGATAATGGCTTTAGCAATAACATACCATTGAAACGGATACGAAAGAAATCTAATGAATTCGAAAGTTCCTTCAAGTCACCTTGTGTGGATAAGAGAGACACGCACACGCTTGTAAGGGATGCATGTTCACCTGTCTCGGTCACACCTTTGTCAATAAAATTAGCGGCTTTAAGATTTAGCACATTGAGTACTCATAGCAAATCAAAAAGGGTTGCTTTTACTAATGACGACACGGAATACTTTGCGAAAATAGAAAACCCTTTCCCTATTGCACTTAAAGACGAAGAGAGTGCGATTGAAATGGAGTATAAATTTATATCAGGCAAAGATTCCATTTCAAATAATACTGAATCAACTGTATCCACGACGCAAATGGGGGATGTGACTCTTGAAAAGATGATTGAAGACATTATAAAAAGTACTAAAATTATTAAATCTAAGAGAAGAGTACTCAATAAAGACATCCACGTTTCCATTGAAGAAGAAATTCCTCCATTAGAGTGTGTAAAAGATTTGTTCGTTAACCCTCAAGCAGAAAACAAGGCTAACCTAATAAAAGAAGCCAGATACGTAAATCTCTCAAGGGAAAATTCAGTATCACCTAAAACTACGCCCTCAAAGAAAATTATGGCTGTGCACAGGGTAAATGAAAAACTACTCAAAAACCTCCCAATCGGATGTTTTATACTAGATGATGGTGATGGTTACAATGAAAGGGAAGTGTGCACGCCAGAAAACGCAATAGAATCTAAATGTAGGATACAAACGAGTCACAATTTTAGCAGGACACTATGCAGGTCACAGTCTATGAATGCTGCTTCGGTGGATACGGCGAAATTAAGCCTAGCGAATTCTGAATCAACACCAGACATTTCCAGAGAAAGTTCAAAGCTAAGGTTGAAGAGGCAAAGGTGCATACGTAGAAAGAAATCGACTGTCAGCAACGACAGTCAATTTAAGTTGAGGGATTCCAGATCAGTGTTAACGCATCTAGACATACCAAGTCCAGCATTAGACCTCCACAGCGTGTCTACTGAAACCTTCAGCCTAGACACGTTCGATGACGTACAGGATAAATCTCTAAGGGCAAACGTGTCCCACAGTAGTCTTAAGTCGTTTGTTGAAATTAGGAGGTCCCAAGAAATGTTTGGTCTTACGCTTGAAAATGGTATTCCAAGTCCCATCACTCCAGTACCGAATCTAAAGCGACCAAGTAACGTTTTAAGCGAAGAAAGAGCACACAAGACTAGTAAACTAGAAAGCCTGACAGTTGACGCTTTCACCCCAGTCATAGAACATAAGTCTTCTAGAAGATGTCTAACGTATTCTCCCGAGGAAGGTAGTATAAACAGTAGTGAGGAGAAAAGAAGAAGTGTTGCCAGCAATCGAATGGAGAACAGCAGTCAGCAATTGCTTGTGGCTAAAGGGACGATCGATTTAGAAATAGTAACTCGGGACGAAGTTATTGACGTGCACGGTGAGTAGTGACTGTCGGTACCGTTTGTTTTTACCAGGTTCCTATTCGTCGAACCTAGTCGAACACACCCTCTAGACAGAGACACGCTGATGCCTTCAGCGCACGAAGAAAAGAGATGTAACACTCTTCGGGAATGGCTTTTTTGGACAAATTTCGATAAATACCTAACCTAGAGACGTTTTATTTAAATTTCATAAAGTGAGATTTTAGATGAGATAAAATACTATAGTATTAACTTGATTGTGTCGTAAAATAATGTACCGTTTGAGAAGGCTGGGTAAAAAAAGGAAAATACTGATACAACTTTGGATTTTTTTCTATCGAGGAACTTTTAAGCAATCATGTATCGAAAAAATCAGATAAACAATCATATAGTCAAGAATCATATATCTGAAAATCAGACCTTATTGTTTCTTAATCTAGTAACTTAACGGCGTTTCAAAGCACTCGATAATTTCCAATGCAAAGCCTTAACTTACACTGTTCTTATGTAAATCTTAAACATGAGATACCCCTGAAAGCGTCCGTACATATAAAACCGTTGTTATCCTTCAAAAATTGTAAACCAACCGTCAAAGCCAAAGTATGCCAAAACTTGGCATACTTTGGCTTTTGCAACGCAATATTATGGTATCACCAAGCTGATCGAATAATGGAGACAGAAGGTGGGAAGTGGGAACCCTTATAAGTAGTAGACAACCGTGCAGAAAAAAATCTCGGATAAAAGAGTTTAGCAAAAAAAAAATTTTTTATGGAAAGCATATTAAGTAATTAAGTTTTATTGTATTTTTAACAGTGATACGATGTCGCGATCTCCGACGAGCTTGCGGGAACACGGAAGACATAAATGCATACGCGAAGGTAACTCGCTGATTTCAATTTACTACTAACACAACCGAAATACTCATCTATTATGACCAACGCCAGTTTAATGTAATGAAATGAAGCCTGCCAATTTGCGGATTTCCGCTGATACGATTAGTAGAGATATCCCGAGTATTTCTGAATTTTCATGGACATTAAGTTAGTAAATCACATGTAATTTAGGTATTCGACATATTTGTGTTAATAATGTTTAATATAGTTAGTTAACTTATATGATCATAATAATTAACACATTGAGCCCGTGTTGGAAATTTAGTTATTACCATGTACCAATTTTCGTATATACGTATAAGTAACTCTCTTCATAATAATAATAGGCCTGTTAAACAAATCTTTTTTTAATTCATGTAGTAGTAGATTTTTCGGCGCCCAGGCAGCATGTATTAACTAAGCAACGTTAGCAGCCATTATAATATTACTACTTGCTCTGTGGGGATCTGGTGGTGAATAAGGTCACCAGAACTCTCCAGGACTTCGGAACGCGCCTCACCCCACCCATCATGCCTAACTACACTACACACCTCTGACTACGCTTAGTTACTAAGAATCGCGGCGTCAAGATATATTTGTGAGTGAACAGTGAGGTGAGGCGAAAACAAGCTACAGAATCGTTATTCTGTAGCTTAACAGCACCTCCTGCCCAGTTGGGCAGGAGGTGCTGTTTTGTAGACGTGGATTATTTTCTCTAGTTGTCAACACAACGAATGCAATCACTAAAGGTGCTGTGAGTCCCATGAAGCTAACATACATCCATTAGGCCTCTCACAGACTGGCGCGGCCCGAGGGGGTCAATAGTAATTCCGCCAGCTATTGTCAGATCTAGTATTTACCGCCAGCGCAGGCCTCGTCAGTGTGTTTCGGGTCGTAGTGCTTTGCCACCATTGCTTTAAAACTTAGGTAATTCGATCTTCATACAGGTCGTCATCGGGGGTGCTTCAGAGAACCAATCCCTCCCATCGCAGAGGTCCATCTTCCAACGGACCTCGGTCCTCTACGGCAAGAGGGAGCCCGAGTTCCAGAGGCACTTGAAACTGCCCCTACCCACGTCCGTTTACGAGAACCAAGTGCTGCACATTTCTGTGTGGCACAGGGACAAGAAATACCGGTAAGTAACTTGAAACATGATATGCATTCTATAACATGCGACCCCCATGCAGTTGCAAGCTTCCTTAGGCTTAGGTCATGGGTGGCTCACTCCGTGATGTCGTCGCGCCCCTACAAGTACTTACATGCCCGGCCAGTATGTTAGTGCTGCCACGGCACGCACGCGTCCAGTCGCAGCGCGTTGCATGCGAAAGAAAGGGGTGGCCGCGCTTAGGCTCGTTCGGCATTTGTTAACAGAGAACATTCTTTACGTAGTACTCTTATATGCTGAGGTGAGAGATTAACATCAGGCGGGCCTAGCGCTTGTTTGCCGCTTACTTCACATGGGTTTACATGACATTATCAGGGAATAAGTAAAGACATATTTGGGGACAATCTAGCCCCGTAGTAAGCTGAATAAGACTTGTGTTTCGGGTACTAAGTAGATGACGATATATATAATATCTATAACTACTTAAATAGGTACATAAAACAACATTAGAAACAAATTTTCACTGGTCATCTATACTGAGGATTATGGTAGAAATTCTTGAATTTAAATCGTGTAATAAACGAATCTGAATTTGAACCATCACACAAGTATTTGCTCTAACCGTAGTTGGAACTTCGTGTAGATTAGGTTGTAGGGTATAATTTGAAAAGTAAGTAATTCTATTTGGTAGAACTAACACTTAGTCTGTTTCCGACCGACCAAGAACAATTGAATTCTGAGTTTAAACCACACGGCTCGCCGAATGATCTCAGATTAAGTTATTTGTTCTAGGAAAGCAGAGAATCTCGCTTTGTATAAAACTAGCATTTGGAAAAGGTATAACTCTGTAGCCTTTAGTATTTAGTTGCTTATATTATATATTACTCAAGTCTGTTTCAATACAAATAAACTTCTATTGAGTTCAATAATGCACACACTTTGCAGGCAAGCTTCGGCGGTCCCGGAGACAATCTCAGTTGCTATTGTAGTTAATTACCACAATTTTTATAATCAACACTTATTAAAGGTATCTAATCCTAGCGTTATGACCGTTCGTTGTATAATTGATATGAACACTGTAGAACTTAAATGCTCTTCATAAGCATACGTGAAATTCGTTTATCTTTTTCTGTTCCTTTGACATGTGTGTTTGTAAGAGAGGGACAAACATTTCAACTGCGGTGGTTTGGTAAGTAGTATGAATGCTAATGGGTTCTCGCTGTCCTCCAGGATCAATGAAAGTTACGTTTCCATACAATATACATACACATTAGTACAATTGCTCTCTATATTCTTGGCTGGAAAACTATTAAGATGCACACTGTCTTGAGGGAGCGTTAAGCTAAACCTTTTCTAGCTATGCGTCAACCCTTAACAACAATTCATTTCAAATTTTTTGTCGATGACGCCCAGCAACAGTACTGATGCATAGTGCAAATAAACAAAAGACTATCTTTTTTCTTTTATTCAAAAATATGTAATGGGAAAAAGGCGTGCGTTGACAGCGCTCGAAAAATGTTCGCATTCTAAAGTTGGGTCATCAGAACTAGGTTTTGTGGATTTTTGGTTCTCTCGGGGATTTTAGGAACAAGTGAAGCTGGCAAGGCATGCTCATACATAAGATATCGGTAGCGACGCGCCGTATTGCACATGCGCAAAAGGATCGATTCTCCGCAAGCCCCGGCAGTTTGGCACCGTTGCTCCTACGGCTAGCGCCTGTGCTTTTAAAAAAATCTGAAAATAAAAATACGCATTGCATTCGATATAGTTGTGCCAGTGTCAGACCGAAAGTAACGGTAAGGAACTACTTTAAGCATCGTGATAGTGTTTTCCTTCTCTCATAAATTATTTTTTAATGATTTTTTTACCTAATTATGATTTATGCTGTGTCGGAACCGTGGTCAGATAGGGATAGTATTAGCCCTGAACGGTGTGACCTATATCACTGAAAGTAAAATTTGACCTACTACACTAAAAGCGATGTGTACATGAATTTCACTTTTCGATGCCTCCTGGAAATCGTGCATCGTACTCGTAAACGGAAGGTAGATGTACAATCAATTAATAATAACCTCACTCGTTATACCCTCGAGCGTTACTCTCGATTATTCAAAAACGGAACATTTATATTTTATACCTCGAACGTTCTCTTCAACTTTTACTTTTTCCGATTCGGAAAATGGCTTATACTTTATTCTTTGCGGCCAGTGATCAATGCACGTTGTTACCTACTTTTCGGCGTTCATAGACGAACATTTTCATTTTATTATTTAGTATTGTACTTTTCTGTGACGCGTATAAATGAAAGAATTGCGCATGGTGCGTTTTAGGAGTAAAGTGAAGTACATTGGAAAATCTATGAATATAAGGAAATCATTGTTATAAACTTGAGGTTAGTTATAGCCTATAGGCTAACTTGGTATCATCTAAGATTTAAAATAAGGAACCCTAAACCACCTTGTTTAACCTAGCCACCAAGATATAATTTATAAATCTCAATCAAAAGTACATATTATTACTTGTTCAGCCTTAAGAAAATATGAGATTCGGCAACTAGGGAAGTGCCTCCGCCTTAGATAGGTATTGGTTTTCTGGTGGAGAGTTCATAGCCGGTGAGGACCAGCATTTGTCCCCTAGAATGTGACACCATGGAACTCCTAGCATTTGTAGGATGTCAGATTATTACTAAACTAGCCGTTCAGCTATTTATTTATAGAGCCAAATATTTGTGATGGGCTCTCTAATATGTATTAAATTTAGTTTTTTCCGGCTCAAATGAGAATGGATGCAGCGAGAATTGACATCAGGCCTCGTTTGTTCCAAACAGTCAGCAATCCTAATGCAATCCGTTAAAATCTGGTTGAGAAGCTTGACAGTTTTCTATGGAACAGCTGGTAAGGGCGTAGCATGATTGCCAATTTATCACTATCGCTGTCGATAAGACATCCGTCGCTTTCTGACAAGTATGCGAGTGCGAGAGTGACGGATGTTTTATCCACAGCGATAAGTGATATAATGGTAACCATGCTACGTCCTTAGCAGCTGTCATTCCATAGAAAACTGTCAAGCTTCTCAACCAGATTTTAACGGATGGCATTACGATTGCTGACTGTTTGGAACAAACGAGGCCTGATGTCAATTCTCACTGCGCCCATTCTCATTTGAGCCGATGCAGAACTCAGACAAGCGTGAAAATGCTCTATGCTGAAATTACCAAACCTAGTACGAATATATAATATGAGCCTGAAAACAGTTACTAATGAAACTGACGCCATATTTAACTTTTACCGCCCTATAAAGAGTGATTGATGCTACACGCCCTTCATATTATATCGTGTAGACATAGAGATATTATATCGAGATAGTTAACATTGTACTTAAAAACTAGTAGTGTCTTGAGTGACAACGTTCGGATATCATCTTTTAAAGAAATTTAAATATTCAGAATGACGACAATTATTCCTATGAATCTAAAGTCGTCAGACATTTTTGTTAACTCTACTTCAGTGTGTCCAGAAATTATACGTTTCATAAAACCACGCTTTATTTGAAATAGGTGCTTTATAGCTATATCATAATCATTTGATGGCACTACGTCGGTTTGAAAAAGTTACAGCATTCTCGTAGTACAATGCAAATGTGGCCTGACCTAAATATAGCCGTAGCCACTTAGTAGGAATTATACAGTCATTCAGGCTCAGAATATCTGTCATAAAACAGTTTATTATGCTAAAAAATGAAATTGGGCCTCCTCTTTGGCATATTCTAAAGAGGCATTGACCACGTTGTTCGTGTCTTGACATTATGTCACGTGGATATCAACTGTAGCGAAATAGAAAGTGTTTTCATGAATCTTAGTGGTTTCGTATCCAGTACAGCCGACGCCAATAGCACGTATAAATTTTTCGCCTTCGTAACACACGCAAAATAGCATTGGATGTCGATTTTCGGAAAATGCCAAGTAACTCTCCACTAACTCGCCTTCTACAAACAAATGAGGATCAATTCAATAGTGTTTAGAGCATTTACGGCGACTCTTTACAGCGATACAGTATCGATACAGGTGATTTTGACAGGTGATCTCTGGCTAGAGTCTGACTCTGACCGAGTCTGACTGGCGCGCGTTTGTATCGCTGCCAAAAGTCGTCGGGTGTGCCCTCTATCATATATTAAACGTAAACCGTATATTTACACATTTGTGTGAGCTCTTTTTTTAAAGAAACACGCAGGCTTATTGATTGTTAGATACATTAGGCCGACATCCACAGAATAATGTGAGTAGTACGTTTTTGAGGCCAGTGACGGACGCTCTATCTTGTCACTTATCGCGTGATAAGGCTGACCATGATACGGGGTCAGGGCTGTCAAAAAAAAAATGGCATTGATACTGAAGTGAAATAACTTAATAATACGGTATAGTAGTTTTAGCTGATACCAAACATTTATGCAGAACGACCTCCCTAAGATAAGAATTTATCAATGGGTCATACAATAAATTACTTTAAAAACAAAGTATTTCGGTCAATCAACTTGTTATTCTGTTCCGTTACCCAGTAGACAAAATTACAGAGTGATTTAGAAAAATGATGTCAATACGGACTTCAAACGTGCCTAGAAGATAGTCCGTACAAAAGGGGGTCGAACTTGACAAGACCCACTTTTGGTGGTTCAAAACCCTATTGCAGTTTTAAAAAGTGTCTCAGGATACGAAACCATGTCAACTACTGACAGAAAAGAGTTTATCCACCCATTAGCAACTCGCCTTATTTGAAGATTGCCCTCGATTTCTTCAGTATCCCATCGTCAGATCTTGTTCTGGTGACCATTGGAGCACGTGGGAAAGATACCCTTTCAAACAAAATATAAATTTTCTAAATCGGTCCGCGCGTCTTCGAGTAATCGGTGAACATGCATAGAAAATAGAAGAATCCAACGAATTAGGAATCTTCTCCTTTTTTAAGTCAGGTAAGAACTGAGCAAAGTCTCGTTTCTGAATGGTCGTTTTAAGCTTGAATTTTGGCTTAAGTACTGTGTCTGTAAAAATCGTCCCAGCTCTCCTTTTGGCCTCTATATATATGTTCTATGTTTTTGATTATTTAATATGGCCGACTTTTTGTATAACTATCATTGGAATCTTCCTTAACAACCTTGGACGGCAGAGTTGTTTTTTTAATTGGCTTCGATTCAATTCAGCCAACTAAAATAATCTCTACAGTATAAAATTGCGCTCATCACTAAGGCGCCCGTTCTTTAAGGTGGTTCGATTTCCATACAAAACGTTATTTGACATTCATAGGCTAACGGTGTGATTTTTTAAGACACCTATGTAAGTAACTTTCACAAATTGGCTTTCTATTTGCGCGAAATTCCCCCTTTCCTCGAATAAAATTGTTTAAACTAGAATACTTTGAGAAAAATGGTTTTCTCAAAGTATGACGTCACGAACTTATATCTAAAATTATTCTATTTTATACAAGTTTATTTAAGAAAAAGTGGATTTTCGCGCAAATGGAAAGTCAATTTAGGAAAGTTACTTTCATACGTTTCTTAAAAATCACGCCGTTAGCCTGCGAATGTCAAATAACGTTTTGTATGGAAATCGAACCACCTTAACTATGACTGGATGTATTCAAATATAGGTTCATGATACGTTGTATGCTATGCGAAATAATTGCTATGAATGTAAGCTGCCATGCGAGCTGATATTTACATACATACCTACCTCTAAATCCTTGCTTTGCTATAGTCCCAGTAAGCACAGATCGTTCAACTTCCGAAAACACGCGCTTCACACTATAGAGTTGGATGTGTCTTTATATTTTAAACGATGTGTATACTTTGATCAGTTTTCCTATTTTTGTGAACCCGCTACAGTCACCCGCAATAATCGATTGAACAGGGCACTGTTATATCTGACTAATAGTAGATTGTACAACAAGTGCATAAAACGACGTGACGAGACGTTTATCCATCCGAGCGAGCTTGTTTTACGGACGAATTGTACACTCTACTTTTCACTTTGATTGCGAGGAAATGAAATGAAAATCTTTATTTTTTCAGTAGTTACGTGACACCTCACTTAGGTCGTTACATACTGCTCAGTTATAAAAATATTTTGTTTTTTATATGTATGATAACTTATTGTTATGTTTTAAATATATTGATTTACTAATACAAAAAGCAAATTTAAAAGTAATAAATAAGACGAAATAAAAACTATAAGTTTATTTCATGAAGTTTTATTGTGTACTTTGGCTGTTGGTACCCTTGCCTTGGTTTTACAATACTAACGAAACATAATAAAATTAAAATAACCATTATATGAAGTTAAAGTTGCTCGTGTGGCTGTTGGACAATTTGCTGTGGGACTTGGTCTTCGACGAAGATTTTACTTTAGGCACTAGAGCATAAAACGAGACTTTATGTCGCCTACGCACAGCATAAAGACGAACTTTTAGAGCATGAGAAATAAAAACTTTATTTTTAGACATACTTATAGAGTTCAGATATTTGCATCCTAGGACTACGCGTTGATGCAGGTGTCTGTTTCACTATTTAAAATCACAAAAGCAATATAAGCGATGCCATAAAAACGTTTAAGTACATATTTTTTGTTCAAGTATTAAACCTTTTTTGGAATGATAATATGTAATAATATTATGATAATTATGAGCGAGCTAAAATAAATGTTTACACTTATTCAACTTCTTCGTTTGTATAGTAAGGCGAAAAATCTTTAAATATGTTTGACGTCTACCACGATGTTACCTAAGGGGATTTTGAGAGATAAATAATACCCACGTATTTCGCCCTAAAAAAAAACACACTCCTGTTCCACACATATTGGTATTTTTTATCCTCGGTGTAGATTTGCCTGTATTCAAATTATGGGAATTCAAAACTTTAGTCCTAACCTTTTGCGGCAATAAAATTATGATCGAAATATGTTCCCCGATTACTCGAAGACGCCTGAACCGATTATGAAAATATTTTTTTGTTTAAAAGGGTATCCTTCCCAGGTGGTTCCATGGTCATCAGGTCAGGATCTGATGATGGGATCCTGGCGAAATAGAGGGAACTCTTCAAATTTCATAGGCACACTTGAATCAATGCCAGTATATTTATTTGGCTAGTTATCTGTGTAAGGCTGTGGTAATGCAGTCTGCTCATCAACCCAACAAGCCTGAACAAACTGCGAGATTTGGCATTTTTCCATGACATCCCTCACTTTTACTGATTGTGCGCCAAAAACTCTCTCCGGCCGTGCTAGAACAACCGACTTTAAAACGCGACTCGTAACAAGAGAACTCATTTCACCTTCATTTCTGAAACGAGATTGCCTAAGCAAGCGGTTCTCAATTTACCATCTGTTTTGCTGTCGGTCTTCCACTTTTCTATCGTCGATCACGTAACGCATTGTACGCACGTTAGGTAGAGATCTAAATGTTCAATTTTTTATGGAAACCCGACAGTTAAACTGACCTAATGCGCGGACGAAACGTTACGTGATTCTGATTACCCCTCCGGTCTAAAGCTCGCAACTGACGAGCGTGTATGCGGAGATTTATGGATGGATTAGATGACGGGATCAAAGCGAAAGAAGTATGTCCGGACCGTAGTATTCGGCACTCTTTGGTTACTCTATAATCATGGATAGATTCACACTTTGCTATATTGTATCCCAAATAAAATTTCGCTCTGTATACATTTTATGGCTAAGCATGCTTTCAAAGGCAGGTAAGCGTTTAGACTAGTTCATTGCAGTTGCAAATAATTTCGAACACGCGAACAGATTTCATTCTACAGTTATATTTGGTCTTCTTTAGCTACTAACACAAAAATAATTATGACTACAGCGTCAATGTTGGACTAACACTTTATTGAAGTAACCGTAGTTCATTGTTCTGTCATAAAAGTTACCGCCGAAGTTCATTCAAGCTAATTCGGACTCGAAGCCAGCGTGTCTAGGTTGAAAATCGATTAACACGGTTCCCCCTTATTTGCAGTACGGTAGTTACAGCTAGGCAAACCTATCAAAGTGGCTGTCGTTATACTATACTGCCTTGTCAAACGGCGTAGGCCAGTAGTTTTGTTACACAAAAATGGTGGGTAACATCGGTATGTTGATGGCTTATTGCAAGTTGCAACTCCATGAGCACGCATGCGTATTAAATTACCGACTTTTTAAAAGATTCTAAGGGTTCGGCAAACCTAAACTTTCTAACTCGCTAAGCTTAAGTGGCATGGACAGTACAGTCGACTACAAAGAGATCGATACGGCCAAAGTTACAAAAAAAATTATACACTACCTTAATATTAAGGCAATAAAGTCGCGTATGCATATTTTTGTAACTTTGGCCGTATCGATCTCTTTGTAATCGACTGTATAAGTTGTAAAGTTGAGATTTTCTGAACTGAACTGATCTTCTTATCTTCAGAACAATAGCATTCAAGTCTAATATAATACGACTGTGTGGTCGGCCGCGTGCCATTTTTGCAAGAAAAAGGTTAGCGCCACATTAAATGTTCAGTGTAAATATAATGAACACTATCGTCTTATTCAATAGATTCAAAATGGACTTAAAGATAAAACAACCCGCTCCGAGCGAGCCAGGTACAAGGCGCTGTGTGTGGTATTTTATCTCGTAGCTAATTTGGAATCTATTGTATAAGAAGATAGAGTTCATTATTCAATGAACATTTTACGTGGCGGTAACATTTTTTTACAAAGGAAAAAATGCAAACAAAGGCTATTCATGAGCTCAGTACAATGGCCATTCATGAGCTCAGTTCAAATAATTTAAACTATACATTGCGCGTAGAACCGATGGCCGTTGGAGCGCAGGGTAGATCCCCGCAACGTAGACTGATGATCTAGCAAAGGTCGAGGGAGTCCGCTGGATGCAGGTGGTGCGGACCGGTCATTGTGGCACATTTTGGCAAGTCGCAGTTGACGTCTTTTGGCGTTGATATGATGATAATGGTGATGACATTTACCTACTCAAAAAATCCTAGGACTTTCCCATTGACCAGCCTGGGCACGTGCCAAGTAGGGTTCCGCTCCTGATGAAGCGTCCATGACGCTCCATAGCTTCTACTAAATCACAGATTAGGCTTGTAGCTGGGGCTCCGTATGCTATAGTTACTAGGGCTCCCATCAAACTAAAGATGGCCCTGGTTTTTCCTGATGTCAGCCCCCAAAATGCAGGTCCCTTACTGCAATGCCAACACACGGTATATTGAGCAGCTCTTATATGATAAAATAGCCAATAATATTACATTCTCCCCAAAAAGGATTAAAACTATTGTTAAAAGGAAAAAATAGTAAAGGTGTTCAAACAATCACAAAGTTATAAGTTAAACACAAAAATATTTATTAATATTTATTCTGACTTTTTAGAAGCTTGTTAATATCATTTTTTTGATGTCGGAAATTTTGTCGGATACTGTCACCGGGTAACTATTTACTCGTTGAGACGATTCTAACGAGACCAAACTCAACGGGGTTACAGTACGATTACTGTTAGTTAAGACCTGACAGATGGATTGCCTTCATTTAATTTTCAACTTTAATTTCATACAAATAAAGCATTTTTCAGAATACTGTTACCCACATCTACCGATTTAGTAATAACTATTTTATTTGTATAAGATTGTAGTTGAAAATTAAATGAAGGCAATCCATCTGTCAGGTCTTAACTAACAGTAATCGTACTGTACGTCTGTTAAGTATTGAATTTCTATGGCCACCTTCTGGCTCCATCATCAGACCAGCTCGATGATACCATTCTATTTAAATGTCATCCAAACTATTATATATAAGTGTTTAAAAGGGGGTATTTTTTGTCCCTTATTCGCAAAACGCACCTTCATATGAAACGATTGTAATTTACTCTGACACTGGCTAATCGTGACGTCACGATCTGCGAGCATTGTCTCTCTCTGACAAGCCGTATTAAAAAAGTCGCAGCTTCGTAATTCTTTGAGATATCTGAATGGGATTTCGTCTGTAGCCATATTTTTTTGCCTTCTTTCTTTTAGACTACTTACTCAATAAATATGTCCCATCGCTCTTATGTCAGCGGATTTAGGTTTTGGTACTTATTTATGAGAGGTGGGTTAGAATTTCACCACCCCCTTTCTTCCCGTGGGTGTCGTAAAAGTACTAAGGGACCAGGGTTGAAGTGTGTTGTGGGCGATGGGCTAGCAACCTATCTATCACTGCAATATCACATTTTGTCGATCTTTCATACCCACATTTATGCTAAAAGTGGCCCTGGAACATACGTTTCATGTGCTTTGCGTACCCCTTTTGGGAATAAAGGCGTGAATGTATGTTATTGATACGTATTTTACATACGTACCTAAACTTCATCTCTAATTATTTCGGGGACATTGAACAAAAATCCATTCGTAAGTGAATTTTAATTTATCGTCTTTGATTACTGTATAGATTATAATATAACTAAAAGTAAAAAAATGTATCGTTAGAGTAAATTTTGCTATCTTTTCATTTAGAATACTTTCCATCCTGGTAACTGTTCGATCCCTGTAAATTTCTCCTCAAAACAGTTGCATTTTGGACACTGAATCTGTTGAAACGTTCACGATCGTTGAGGCATTCAATCAAAGGGTACTTTGCATTTGATTCTCCCAACGCCTTTTAAATTGGCAGATTGAACTGACACTGGCAACTGCAGCACACTGAACTTTAGTGGACCTTAAGTCGTTATAGTAAGGTTCACATCCGGGCGGTTTACCGTGTCACCGCGGCACGCGATCGAATAGCATTTGTTTATTCGTGAATGTACGCCGAATTTTCGAGGTGCATTTTCTGTAGCGTATAGTTAAACGGTTATATGCACTCGTTGATTATGTATTACATGTGCTCTTTTGCTTTTGAGATATCTACGGGTTTCGAAATGGACAATTATTACGCTGATATTTTGTGAATCGAGTCGATCACGTTCAGTCAAACACGTTCAAATTTCTATTGAAATTTATGGCTTTTATAGGTACCTGCATAGTTACATTAAAAAGAAAGTCCTATATATGGCTTATTCAACTACTTACCTGATTAGGCGCCCTGACCACGATTTATATTACATAACACCACTCTCTTTGCGTCGGGGGTTAAAAATTAGAATTTGTATACTCTCTTAACACACACCTAACAAATTTTGCTTTACTTCTAGTATTTCAAACTTTTTTAGAACGCCATCTACCGTGACCGGCGCGAACTTATTTTGTTATCAAGCTGAAGTTGTATAAGGGCGTTGCCTGGTTCTCTGCCCTCCTAAATTATACTAATAGTGGCTGGAATACATTTGACCTACTTTAGGCCCGTAAAGTTGTGTTTTTCGGCAGTTTCATATCTTCATACATAAATTATTGTAAGTCTTTTATCTTGCTGGTTTATTTCCTAAGCCAGTTAGATCATGTTACTTTTATACAAGAAACAGTAACCATTATCTGTGTTCTTTTTTTGTTGTTTTTTTTTTGTCGTATTATACTTTTTTATATTTGCTAGTTGCGCATGCCATACGGATTACTAATATTACTATTAGATGCTGTGATATAATTTCACAATGCCTAATAATTAGAGAATATCTTGACTGTCAAGTTATTATAGTCATATAATGAAGCTAATGGCAAAAATACTTAATGCATAATGTGAGTGAGTTTCACTGGGGTAACTAATTGTGAAAATACTTCAAAAAAGTTGAATGAACCAATTTTCTAACATTTACCGTGAAAAATTTCAACTGTAATTTTTTTTTTTTACTGAATCCTTGGTTACTTTTTGTACCAACCAAAACTGCTCACTTCTGTTTATATTGTTTCTTTGTAATAGTTTACGTAACTCGTTTTAACAAACGTGCCATGTTCGTAAACATAACCGACAAGTTCGTAACTTTGTATATTCGACGTCAAGGCCAAATGTAAATAAAACCTCAAAATTTTGCTGAACAGTTTTTGTTAAACATATAATAAATTTTGTTTGTTATTTCAGGTGTTTTGTACGAACATTTGAACTTTTCGTGCAAACATGTAGTTTGAGTACCTATGTGTATGAATTGTATGTACTATCGACAAAATTGAATCCTGACCCACCATGGAACCTTGTTACAATTAACTGACATATTAACGTCATATGATCGTACGTATGTTCGTTAATTGTAACAAGGTTCTATGGTGGGTCATGATTCAGTTGGTTCGATAGTACCTATACTTAAGATTTTTCGAGTTGGCCGAATCGCATTAAAGTAGTCCATTCAGAAAGCTACTCACTGTCCAAAGTAGACGATTCCAATTGCAATGACAGATGTGTAAAAGTCAGCCACATTTTAATCTTAACCACATGTCTGTCCATTTGTGTAACTTCAAAACTATATCGTGCTTTATTTTATTTGCATGTGAGCTATTTCGCTACTGCGAATATACCATTGCCTACTTGCCAGAAAGTTGCTACACTTATGCAATATTACCGTGATCAATACGTTTTTTTTTAAATAAAACATCTTAAGTAGCGGTATGTACTTATACATTTTCTGATCGCCAAACTGAGGGCAGTTTGGCGAGTTTGGCAGATTTGAATGTGTTAGCAATACAATTTTTTTTTCTTTGCCTGTTTAGGGACCTACTGCCGGGCAAATGCCTCCCCCCTTTTCCTCCACTCGGTCCTATTGTTGGCATGCTCCCGCCAGCCTAAGCCGAACGCGTCCAAATCGGTCCACCATCTCCTTTTTGGTCTGCCTCTGCTCCAGTGGCCATCTTGCGGGTTCCATACTCGCACTTCAGAAATAGCAACAACGTTCAACAATTCGTTTATAGACCAAAATATTAGCGACACAACAGGGTTAAAATGGAAACCAAAAAGCACATCAATTTCTCACAGCATTTTTCTGTCTCCGGTTACCATATCTGAGCTAAACAAGATTATTAATTCATTAAAAAATAAAAAAAAGCACAGGCCACGACAATTTACCTATATCAGTAAAAAAATCTTCTTTTGAATACATCGCCGAACCTCTTGTTCATATAATTAATTTAATACTTGAGTCTGGAATCTTCCCCGACGACTTAAAAAAATCCTTGATAAAACCACTGCACAAGAAAGGAAATAAAAATTTGATATGTAATTACAGGCCCATTGCACTGTTGCCAACTTTTTCTAAAATTGTAGAAAAAGTTATTTATAGTAGAGTTGTAAATTTCGTCACGGTAAATAATCTATTAAACAAAAACCAATTCGGATTCCAACAAGGAAAATCCACGTCTTTAGCAATATTTAAAACATTCAAGCATATTTGGGATGCAGTAAATAACAGAAACCCTTGCGTTAGCCTCTTCCTTGATATGTCCAGGGCATTCGATTGTGTAGTGCCATCTATTTTATTAACGCAGCTCGAACATGTAGGTATTAGAGGTAATGCTTTAAAAAAAATTGAAAACTATTTTATGAACAGAAAACAGGCGACTATCACTGATACTTATAATGATAATACAAGTACGATCTAATTTTAAAAGTATAAAACTCGGAGTACCTCAAGGTAGTATTTTAGGTCCTCTTTTATTTTTAATCTACATCAGCGAATTACCAAATGTTATGGATGAATTGTGCGTAATGTTCGCCGACGATGCAACAATTTTAGTTTCTGGTGAAAAATTAGATTATGATTTCCAAATTAATATAAATAACACTGTAAAAACTGTCGTCAGCTGGTTAGAATCAATAAACTTAAAGGTAAATTTAACAAAAACTAAGCTCATGCAATTTCGTAATCACAAACAAATTCCAGCAAAATTAAATGTTATAGAATCTGGTACTTCAATAGAAGAAATAGAACAAATTAGTTTCTTAGGTATTATAATAGATCCTCATTTAATTTGGAAACACCACATTCAAAAAAATTATAATAAAATTTCCAGTCAATGTTACGCACTATCTATATTAGCCGAATCGTGTTCCCAAGAAGCCGTTATTACTGCATACTATGCTAACGTATACTCTTTATTGACTTATGGTATCATTTACTGGGGAAACTCGATAGACGTACAGTCTACTTTTGTTTTACAGAAAAGGTGCTTGAGAATTATCTTTCGCATGAACAACAAACAATCACTTCGAAATGTTTTTAAAGAGCAAGGCTTTCTAACATTAACTAGCATTTATATTTACGAGCTCTGTAACTTTGTAAAAAGTAACAAGGATTACTTCACGACATTAGCTTCCCAACGCGATAACCTACGCACTCAATATAGGTACAATTTAACATTGCCTTTGGTAAAAAATAAAACTTATGGCAAAAGCTCATTTATTAGTGCCATTCGAGTATTTAATCAGCTTCCTAATGAATTAAAAATGTTGGATGACACAAAATTTAAACGGAATTTAAAAACATGGTTAAGCAAGAAAGGTTTCTATTCTTTAAAATAATTTTTTGAATCTTCGTCTTAAAAGAAAAATAATGTATAATAATATTAATACTATTAGTTATATTTTCCTTAGTTTTAAGCAAATATTGTACACCCGAAATGGGTAACCGTTGGGGCCTTGTAATATTTTATACCATCTATGTAACACGGTTAAACAATAAAAAAAAATCTATTCTATTCTATTCTACTTATCCAGGTCCTTCTTTCTGAATGCATACGGCAGCCCAGTCCCACTTCAGTTTGGCGGTCTTAGCACCCACTCTACAATTTGTGTTTCGACCCGAGTTATGCGAACCTTACCTTACTTTCGTAGTTGTATCACAAGCTTTGTTCCCGGAAATTGATGAGTGCTTTCGATCAGCGGTTCATTTTCCCTGTTAATTACTTGACATGTTCAAACCAACGCGCATACCGAGGGCGCAGTTATGCACATAATTTTCAACTTCACCTCAATCGAGTTAGGTGCAAATGATTGTTGCCTGGTACGTGGAACCCACCATTTAGGATGCGGCATTTAGGACCTATATTTACGGTTAAGGATACTTAATCTGGTCGACATTTTCGAACGAGCGAGCGGAGCGAAAGAAGTTTTATGCTTAAGCTTGGGCCAAAAATCGTTCGACTGTCCGCATGATTGTCACGCTGTCCCACTGTTCTCCTCTACAGCGGGCGTAACATTATTGCTATTTTATCACTTATCGCTGTGGAGAAGACATTCGTCACTCTCGCACTCGCATGCTTGTCAGCGGGCGTAGCACGGTTGCCATTTTATCACTTATCGTTGTGGATAAGGCATCCGTCACTCTCTCACTCGCATACTTGTCAGAGCGTGATGGGCGTCTTTACCACAACGATAAATGATAAAATGGCAACCATGCTACGCCCACAGAACGTGACGGATGCCTTATCCACAACGATAAGTGACAAAGTGGCAACCATGCTACGCCCGCTGGTCGCATAATTCTCCACCGATTCTCGTGGATTTTTGTGAGCAGGTTTTTTGTTGATACACGTCATAGAAATTCTTTTTGATTAATGCAGGCTCGCGAATTCAACAGCCACTAGTTATTAAACTGATATATGTGTCAAACAAATTGCTAGAATTGACGATGGATTACAATTCGGTATACCCAACAACAATTTTGCCTGAAACCATAAAATTTCGTTTTAAAATTAACTGGAAAGAAACACCAGTCCAGTCTGCAGAGTCTATAAATACCAGACTTAATAACCATTCCGAGGGGAAAGCGAGCATCGGAAAAAGCGTCGAGCTGCCAACACTTCCCCTTTCGAGACAGGGCCACGTCCATACGGCATAGTGAAGAGATATATTGAATATTTGATTGAAAGTGAACTGTAAATAGCTAGCGAATTATTTATTTGGGTCAGTCATCTATTAAGGTGGTGTGACTTGAGTGTTCACTTGAAATTTGCGAACATGCACGTTTCTGTAAAGAGTTTTTAATGATTTTTAGGGTACAGAATATGTATAGTGATGTATTCAATTAAAAAAATACCTTGTTCTACCACAGATAAAATTAAGTAAATACGTTCATTTTGTAGCTTATAGAAGAGGCTAGCTTCGGTGAAAAACTTGGAGATGTAGCTGACGTGAAAGTACTTTAAAATCAAAAAAAAATAAAAATGTTTTTTTTTGTACTGCTATAAGATCTTATAATTGATGACATATAATTGTCTTTACTATATGCACAATATACGTGACGCATGTGAATATTGGCTGGCTAGAAAATTATATTGAAGAAACATCATATATAGTTTTTTTTTTACATGAAGTTTGCGGGGTGAAATATTGCATACTCGTTACGAATAGAATGCCACATTAACGAAAAAAATTACAAGCCACAACTCGCTGGGGGCAGATTCACTTAGCTTATCCTGTCATGGCCTTTACTTTGAGCTTTTTGCCGAGCCGAGCAAATTGTTTTTGTTCTGCCGCCACCCCTCTCCGCCCACACCTCCCCCCGCACGCCGTTTACTTGAGCGTTCGTTAGAATCTAGAATGTTCGTAGCGATGTTTGGCTCAACATTTACGTTTGGTGAATCGTGATGGGAACCCACGAAACCTCGGTGTAAAAGTAAACCAAGACGTTACCATGGCAACTGGGTTGGAAAAAATATAAACCCATTTATTAATTTAATTGAACGAGCGAGCGTAGCGAACCAAGTTCAATGCTTCAGCTTGAGCCATAATTCGTTCGTATGTACGGATGTCCCGATGTCCCACTGACCGGCTGTTCTCCTCTACGGGTCGCATTTCTCAACCGATTCGTGAAATTTTGTGACCAGGCTCGCTAAGTGTATAGTTTTTAGGGTTCCGTACCTCAAAAGGAAAAAAACGGAACCCTTATAGGATCACTTTGTTGTCCGTCCATCCGTCCGTCTGTCAAGTCCCTTTTTCTCGGGAACGCGTAGAGGTATCAAGCTAAAATGTTTACCAAATACTTCCTTGGAGCTGTGAAAAAATCAAACTTCTAAGCCATTGCAATCAAAAGATACAGCCGTTTATGCCGCAAATTTCCGCAAATTTTTGAAACTCGCAAGGGCATTAAAACCTACAGGGTACTTCCCGTGAACTCAGAATCTTGAAATTTGGTGCGAATAAGCAACGTCTAAAGGAACAAAGATAAAGACAAAACAGATAAAGGAAAAATTGCGAAAACCGTATTAGTTAAATCATATAATAAAAATATTTTTAATTATTTTAAAGTTATTTCTTATATACATACGTCGTTATCGCGGGTACAAAAACGATTTGACAGTACAGAAAGATTATGAAAAACAAGCAATAACAGACGCGAAACTCATTTTGAGGAACATCTATGCCTACTCCTACGAGTTTAAAATGTATCACACATTAGGTATCTAAATCTTTGTAATCTATTACGAAAACCAAATAATACATGTGAAAAATACACGTTAGTAAAAATTACACACGTTGTTTTCTTATTTTTTAAATAGACTTTCTTCTAAGTAGGTAAGCGTTTAATTAGTAGACGATAACAGTTATCTTCACACAAGTACGTATATATTGTTAAAATTGTTAAAAAAAGACGTTAAAAGATAATTAAATCTACTTATTTCCTATGTATAAACTTGTTAACTAAACAGATGGAAACATAAGACAACAGTTTAACCCATACCCCTTTACGGCTGTATTTTATATTGATCTTTTCTAGAGAAAACTCTCCTGTAAAGAGCTTCTTAGATGTTTAGTAGCTGTAGGCAGAATACGTCCGTTTTTACCAAATAGACATTCTGTTTTATCTGCTCTTTATCTGATTGGTAATTGTACCCGCGATAACGACGTATGCTTATATACCTACAGGTTTGTACAGAACCCTCGGTGCGCGAGTCCGACTCGCACTTAGCCGGTTTTGTTTCGATGTAAGTAATAGGAAAAAAAACAAAGTAGCTAATTTTAGTTGTTAGGTATATGTTTCGGTGTCGGCCAAGGTATACGGGACGGCAAACTGTGAATCATAACTTCAGTTAATTTTTACAGCCTTCTATTAAGTATTTATTGAGTCTGAATATGAAATTGTTATTGATTAGTTCAAAAATAGTACGCTGAGGTAGGTAGTGTACCTACACCATGGAAAATAATTGATAAATAAAATCAAGCAGGCGTTTTAAAAATCAGCTATTCAGGGTTTGGGTCAAATGCCTACCCAGTTAGTTCCACCCGCATATTATACAAAACGCAAGCGAAGTCATGTGATAAAATATATGTCTATCTTTGTACTGGTGAAAGATTTTTGATTGTTTTTTAAATTAGACTAGTAGGTCCCGAAGTCCCTTCATATATACTTCCGATGGCTACTGTCTTTTTCTCTATATATTTTTACCTGGCAATTATTTTACCCCATCTGTCACCTTCTGCCAGCCACCTAAGTTGTTTTCACCGGGGTTGCGTCACAGTGACGCAAATCTAAAGGCTGGGCGTCACTGGGGGTTAAGGAAAATAACGAACTAGGCAAACTCTTAGGAACTAAAATCATGAATATGAAGCAAGCTTTACATAGAAACCTCGTAACGCTTCCAATTCAAATTTAGAAGCATATTTTGAGAAATAACAAGAACGGTCTGACCTGCCTTCGTATTTTTCATGCTTCTTGGTAGTTTTCCATTGGCAAGGTGTCATATTTCATACTATAGGCGATGAAATTGTCATTTGTTTTTAATACAAGTCATCGATACATAAACAAAATAGATACATTTTCGATTATGTAACGTTTGTGAGAAGATAAACATTTTCTTTCTCTCTTTCTTTCTTTAAAAAGTCCTTTTAGGGCGGATTGAACATGCAACATAAAATGGATTGGTTAAAATTCATTATGGAGCTAGCAGCTTTCATCTTACATACTATGGACGACAGTCAAACTTCTCCTACAATGAAATTAATAGTAACACTACGTACCTAGGCTAGGGCGGTGAATTCGTGAATGCCCCAGATCGCAGGTGTTTGTAGCCCGAACCGAAGGTGGTGAACGAATTAGCCCGTGGTGCGTACACAATTTTACGTCTTCTCCTGAGTGTCAAGTGAGATTTGCCGTTGCGCCCGAGGGCGGTAAATCACACATACCGCCCAGAGTGACGTAAATATATATGTAGCCTTTGTCCATACAGTACAGTTTCATTACAACTTTTAGTAATAATATAACCCAACCAAAATATTTTTCGGCTGTGCTTAGTATTTATGTAATAACGTTTTAACCGACTGCCAAAAAAAGGGGGTTCACAATTCAGTTGTATATATTTTTTACACGTCATAAGAATAAAATAAGAATAAGAATAGTTTATTGCCACATATCCATTAAATACGAAAATAAAATAATATTACAAAGAAGAAAAAAAAAAAAAAACTAATATTCATTTACAAGTAGGTACAGTGAAACAAACAAACAGAATATATTGGGCAAAGGGTTTCCAGTCTTAGCGTGTGTCGGGCCGAGGTGCCCGGCGCTGGTTTTCAGACCGGTCCCAGACTAAGACGGTCGGAGGGCAGCATAATTATGTCATGAATTATTATTTCCTTTTTTCTTCTAAATATTATCTTATGAAATAGTACTTGCAGTTCCGGATATTACCCACATACATTGTTCCAACTATACGGCCTTACATACTTATCATCGTATCAGTCGAAAGACGTCCATCGCTGGACCTATACTCGCCCTCAACCCAACGACGACGACTGGCGTTTATAGGCGTCTCCCAGAGTGCCACAAGGACCGATCCTACGCCACCGGCATCCAGCGAACTTCACCGATCTTTACCATGTCCACCCACGCTGCACCGGCCGCATACTTATCTGCTGTATGAAACTAGTATGGAATAGTACATTACCTTGCACATGGCACTCTTGGCACTATTAAGGGTTCCTAGAATACATTATTGACAGCATCTGACAGCACTGCGGCGAGAGGCCTGTGTCAATTACCCCAGTCATGTTTAATCATCAGCGATTTGATTGGTGGATTTTTGAAGCTGCTGTCAAAATTACCTCTGGCAGCACTGCTACCAGTTCATCATCATCATCGTAACAGCCGAACGACGTGATCCACTGCTGGAAATAGACGTCGCCCAAAGAGTGTCACAATGACAGGTGACAATGTATACTGGAAACCCTTATTATAGCTTTCCAAGGTAATGACAGTAATTTGGAATTGCAGGCCAGTATATCGATTCCTTAATATTAATATTAGATTCGTGAGATTGAACATGTGTGGACTTTAAATAACTCTCAATCAGACTATAGCATTCGGATTGACTATACTGGGGAAACGATGTATATTTCTATACTGCTCGCACGCGCGCGCCTCATATACATGCTCTTTAATTCCTAGCGCGTTCGGAGACATCATCACCAACACGGTTATGCATACGGCATATACGGCGCGCAAGCTGTGGCTCGGCGAGATAGACTCCATCTCTCTCTAATTAGAACACTTAGAAAGAGGCGGATAGTATATTTCGCCGCGATACAGCTCGCGGGCTTGTGATAGCCATGCTGCCCCGTTATTCTGAAACTTATTTCAAGCTCACTTCAACGCTCACCCTCAAAAATCTTGACGCCGCGATTCGTAGTAACTAAGGGTAGGTTGAGGTCTTGTTTGGTTAGGCGTGACGGGTTGAGAGCCGCATGAGCGCGTAAAGAATAACAGCCCGAGGCTGGTGAGGTGAGGTTCAAACAAGTTACAGAAGGCTGGCAGGTGCGCGAGAGCCGAGTTTAACCGAAGTGGCAAGAGTAACGGGCATGTTACAGGCTCTCTGGGTCATAGCATAGACGCCTTCTATGGGGTCATTAGCTAGTCTGCCTGTCTATTTTTAACTAACTCTAAAACCCTTAGAAGAAAAATCCCACAGGGATAAATTGACATGCAAAAGAAGGTGAAACTATGACAAAGACAACATATTTATTCTCAGTAGTGGTATTATTGGCTTGTTGAGCCTGTGTTTAAATGCATAGATTCACGCCTTTATTCCCCATAAAAGGGGTAGGCAGCAGAGCACATGAAACTTATGTTACAGTGCCGCATTTTTGGCATTAATTTGGATATAAAAGATCGACAAAATATTATATCGCAGCGATAGGTGGCTAGCGCATCGCCCACAACACACTTCAACCCTGCTCCTTAAGTCGATATTTACGACACCCACGGGAAGAAAGTGGATTGTGAAACTCTACCCTGACACCACACGGGGCTTCTGGTTAGTCTAAGGTGAAACTGCTAAGTGGACAATGTATTGATTTTACTCTTATTAAAAATAAATATATCGTCTCGTCGAGCGCGGTAGACTCCTCCACTAGGATGGTCTTGTCCATTTCGCTGTCTACCCAGCTCTCTGCAAAAGGAATGTGGTGCATTTCGTGTTTGTATAGCAGTTACACTCTCACAAAGCTACAACATTATAAACTTATATTATGAATTTGACAGTCCCAAATTTAACTGGACGAGAACTCGCCTTGCACAAACAGAATTCATAACTAGTTTGAATTTGAAACGAAGGTAATTAAATAAAGACTTGACGTTCCTATTAATTACGGGCTAATAGTCTGCATATCAAGTGGATATGGAGACCTTAATAACGTTGTCTACCATTAAACGGTACGTATTTTGCTTTATCGAATTTATCGTATGAAACAGGTCGACCAGAGTAACAAAAAATTTACAAAGTTGCACTTAACTTTAAGGGATCCCATAAAGTTAACCTTTGAGGAAATCAGTTAGAAAAAACGAACGACAACGGTATAATAGAATAGAATAACATTTGTTCATGACAACAACACATACATGCACATAAATTAACATACAAAAGAAAAAACAACATTGCCACGAAACGATTCCACCTCAGCGTTGTGCTGGCGTGGTGGCCAGCGCTGGTCTTCCGATGGAACCATCCGGTGGTTCCACGGCGTAACACACATTTTACACTCGCACAAAAAAAAAAGTAATATAAAACAAAAACAATAGAGTAAAGACAAATAATAAAATTCGAACGCAACCATAGAATATTCCATTCCTAGTATTTTCATGTAATAGGACTAATAGGTAGCCTCTTTTTCCCTCAAGCCTACTGAAGCCAAAGAGATTGACATACGACCGTAATTTAATTATAGATGCATAAAGTCGTATATCCATAAGTATGATTAAATAACAAGGTTAGACTGCTTTCTCGCTAACCAGGCGGTGCGGCGTAGATTGAGTGAAAATTACAACTTGCAGCAAAGGCAATGTTGCAGTAATGTATGTCTGATTAAATTTAACATATACACTTTTATCCTTGTTAATTATCGGCCGTCATGCATTGGATTAGTGAAGCTGGTGGATATATAGCAGAAAAGCCAGCGAGCGAAAAACACAGAATTTCCACCCGAACACGTGCCTTAAACCCGGTGCACAAGTTCGAACTAAACGCCTGGCTGGCATCGTTTTGGCAATGGCATCCACTCTGTGGGACTATTTTGCGGCGCTACTTAGAATTCTATTGTTTTTCGTTCGCTGAGAAAACTTGGTATTTATTACCTATTTTTTTACGGTAGGTGACTAGCGTGTGCAGTGCAGCCGGTTAAGAATAATATAGCACTTCCCTACTCGCTAAGCTATAGGCACTAAGCAAGCCTCCTGTCAATGCATATGTAGCCTATATGACTATTTGCGTATATGACTACGGCCAAAGGAATCGCCGGCATTAATTGGGTTATGGCTTATTTAGCTACGAGAAACAAACCGAATTGCATTAACGAACAAAACTACGGTTCAATGAAAGGAAAAAAGAACGCGCAATGACGCTGACGCCGTAATTGAAATATCGAACAGCTGGTGTTTGATTTCAAAAATGTCGTAGGACCATTCGAAAGGCGGTCAATTGCGGTGCACGTTTTCTTTTTAAAAATGAGAGGAGTCCGATCCGAACCAGGAATTCGTATTTCAAAACGGAACGTCGATGTTACCAGGGATTAAAATTTGAATTGCTAATGTCGGTGATGTTGGCACAATGACAAGTCTGTTGGTTTTCGTCTGATATTTGCCTCCGTTAATGCAGTCAGGGGGCCATTCGGCCATCTAACCGTTTAAATGAGTTGAAATATGACTTGAGAATTTGAAATTAACGCGTGTGCGAGAAAACTACTAGCGTTTTGCGTTTCTCTCGCCTTACTGTGATATTCTTCTCCAAACAAAGCCGATTACTGTTGTGGGAGTTGATAGAACTTAGAAATTTTAAATGTTGAGAACCAGATTTCAATTGGGTACTTACATTGTAATTTGAAGTGGCATATCAAATTGCACCAACTTGTCAATTGGCAATTGGCAATGACACTGCGACGTATATTCCCGGGCCGAACTGTGATCGTGAAGTGAAAATTGACAAGTCGTTGAATAGTCTGTCTAGATTTAAAGGTATCTGGCAAAAATCACTATGCCTAGTCGTAAAACCCGTTTTATTTCACATTATGGCTTATCGTTCAATTTGCCTGTAAACCCAATGTTACCTAAACTGCAGTAATTAGCCGTCGTCCTGGTGAGCCATTAACGCGATACATTTTGCCATCTTATAAAAATATCAGAAAACGAGAAAATATTTTTGTAACGTGTCGCAATCCACCACGTCGTGTTTGACGCTCACGCAAGGCCTCAGGCATTCCTCATTGAATCAATAACACTCAATACCCGTCAGTAATAAAAACACAATCGAAATAAAAACCAAGGCATCTTTTTCAGCCTTCTAAAGGGATGTCATTCGTGTCCCAAACGGTCGCAGGCTTAAGTAAGACACGTCGGGAAGACCCCCCACCGCCCCCGCGGCAGTACTGCCGACAGGCCAGGTTACAGCTTTCCAGGAATAATAGCCTACCAGAGTGGGACGCACCCTTCCTCCGAGCCAGAAAGAACAGCCTACCCTCTAATTACCTGGAAACGGTGGCTGAAGACCAGTGACAGTCGTCGCCGTAAGTGCTATTGGTGTACCCTCTGGTGAAGCATGGTCCTGCACTCAAAAGAGTCCTTGATACGGTCTTGCATGCTAGCTTAGGAGACCTGCACGTTTCCTAGTTTTGTGTTTTGTATATAATAGTTTAAACGCGGGAATAACGAGGATCGAATGGAGGAGAAAATATCTGAAGGGATTCAATGACGCTGAATGGAAAAGAGATGAAGATGAACGTTAATTTGTATTTTGAGAACAGAAATTTGTATTGTGAATTTTCGGAAAGAAATCAAGATTATTAAATCGTCTTGAAGACAAGATGAATTCAATTCAGAAATCTGAAATCCAAAACAGAATAATCCATGTATTTAAATGTATACAAAAACACCATGAAACATGGGCGAAGTAAAATTAAAATATTCCTATATTGCACTTCAAATTATTGTGTTAGAAAAAGGAGTAAACGTTATCCATCCATGCATTTTTCTTACCCAAATTTACCAATGAAAAGTTATAAAACAACATAACTAGTTCTCTGTGAGCTGAACAACTCGCGAGCCTGTCTTTTAAAAATGTGTTTATATTTTTTCTAAAACTATAATGACAAAACAAACTATTACTATTGAACCTACTCACAAAATTTCACGAGAACCGGTTGAGAAATGCGACCGGTAGAGGAGAACAGGGCAGTGGCATATCCGGGCATAGGATCGAATTTCGGCCCAAACTGAAGCAGGGGCCTGGCTGTACATGAACATAATTATCAAATCGATTGCGTTAGATTTCTCTCAGTAGGGCACACGTATAAGGAAACAGACTGGCAGGAAATATCTCACTAGACATGTCAACATTTTATAAAGTCCCTCGCATTTTTTCCTAACGACCGCCGATTTGCTAATACATAAAAATACTTTAAACTCAATTACGCTTAATTTCTCAATCGTAGAAAAATAGCTCGTTCGTGATACCGTTTTCAATTTAAAACATACGGGATAATGTAGAGATTCCTTGTTATATTATATCCCTATCTCTTAAAGCTAATAAAAACAAGCCTTCAAGTAACCGGCGCGTTTACTGGTTGGGGTGTAGCAGGACAAAAAAAATCGTTGGTGGGATGTCAAATTGACACCACTTTTTTAAGATTGCATCTCACGGAATACGTCAAAATAAGCATGTTTTACTTGAACTTTTTTCTGAAACATAAAAATACTGAGATAAAAATTTGCTCAAAGGTTGACTGGTAGAGAACTCTTTACTCCAAGGCAGGTCGGTGTAGGAATGACGACGATAGAAGCGAGAAGGAGTGTTAGGTTGAACTGCGACCCTATAGCGCCAAGACCCGAGCGAGCGAAGCGAGCGTGCCGCGGCGCCAGACTAATTTTTTTAATATATATATTCCGAAAATATGTATACGCACAAAATTCCAAGAATAATTACACTATAACAAATACTATGAATTACCTGGTTACGCTTTGCTACACCTCGACCCGTTTACGTGACCACATTTAGTGCAAGGGAAAATAGACATGGTTCTCTTAGATGCGTCTTTAGAAATAAAGCGAATAAGCAAGAAATTAAATGCATACTAGTTAATTGGAGCCTTGATTCCACGCTTCTGCGCTTAAAGTTAATTGGATGAATAAAGTAATAACAATCTATACAATGTTGATACAAACGTGGTGTAAAATTATTTAAAATAAATAAATATTTTCTGACAATCTTACACAAATCGACCTAGTCCCAAACTAAGCAAAGCTTGTACTATGGGTACATAAACATACTTATATAAATAAATACATAATTAAATACACAGAAATCATCTATGACTCAGGAACAAATTTTTGTGCTCACACAAATAAATGCCCTTACCGGGCGGCATTCGAACCCAGGACCTCTTGCTTCGTAGGCAGGGTCACTGCCAACTAGGCTAAAGTGGTCGTCAAAATAGTTAATTATTATAAATCATCAATATTTTAAATATTGGATTAAAAGAGAACACTTATGAAAGTAAGAAGCAGAAATGATTTACTAAAAGACGAAGAAACACAAAATTTCAACTGCCGTACCAAGCTGTCAAAAGAAATGCTCAAGAAGGAGAAACATGGAGATTGCTCACCGACAAGTGCCTAACTCTTTAATTCATGATGTTTTTATTTTAATACAAGAGTTTGATTGTCTAGATGTACAATTGTATGAATAACTAGCAAAAGCAGAAGTCTATTGGAACAGTGAATGAAGAATTCATCTCACACCTCATTTCTTTGAAATGAAGTAAACGGAGCTAAAACAAAGTACGAAATAAAATATGCAACTCTGTTCCTTTCGATTTTCTTCGAAAACGGGGATAGATTTTACCCGAATATGATTGAAGACGAAAGCTATTATTATTATGATTTATAACCTTTGAAAATGTATCTATATCGCCCTTTTTTGGCTTACCAATCGGCCTTTAGAATCCAATGTTATGTCGACGTGAACCTTTATCGAGCGATGCGAATCACAGATTTCGACTAACATTTTAGATCTCTTTTCGTTGCTTCCGATGAAGGTTCAGGCCTCTATTTTACCAAATTGGCAAATGACACCTGACAGTTACAATTTGACGTACAATAATGTGTCACTAGAGAACGATGCTATCCAGCTACAACCTTATCTTGACGATCCAGCAATGTACGTCAAATCGACATTGTCACGAGACAATTGACATGTTGGTGAAATAAAATGGACAGATGAGTTTTAAAATCGTAACAATTGTGAGACTCCTCTGAGCCTCTTAGTGCCACTAATAATGATTGTTGGAAACTAACCACTCACTAATAGCAATTGCAATGTACGCCATGGAAAACTACTTTGAAAGACAAGAACGCTTTGAGTATATTTTTAAATTACTTAGAGCGTTCGACAAACTAGCCAAAATAATTTATGTCAACATGCCTAGAATCTAACGAAATAAATTGTATTTTCACGCTTGTTCTGCAGTCGGCAGCAGAGTGGCTAAGCGGGGAAGGGATCAAAATCCTAACACTGTTAACTATTTTGTATTGATTTTAAGACTCCCGTCCATATTTTTAAAGTTCAAAAAAGCAATGTATTACTCAAGCTTAAGTCACAACAAAACAATCTCGATGTTTAGACTTAACACCCGAATACGACTATACAAAAAAATGGACCATAGATCATGTGACCACACAGCTCCTTGTGACCAGCTCCAACTGACGCGTTTTCACATTGCAACACTTTACAAAAACATCAGAAAGAGAGTTAAAAATGTAACGTGTCTTTCACCTGCGACAAGGCGGTTTATGTTGAACGAGTTTTACCCCGACAGTCAGTGTCAAATCTATGGCCTATTTTTTCTATCAGCAAAACGCACGTGAGGAAGTTTCTTGTCAAACCACCAGCTAAAAATTACTGAAAATACCTAAAGATGACTGCATCATCATCAGCCAAGAGACGCCTACTGCTGGACATAGGCCTCCCCCAGAGTGCCACAATGACCAGTCCTGCGCCACCCGCATCCAGAATGACTGTAATGTATTTCAGTAATTTTTAAGTCTTGCTTTTGTCAAATTACGATGGTTCACGGCACTTTGTAGGATTCAAAATTAATATTAATTTAACCAAGTCATCCCATGAATTCCATGACAAGGTTAAATCAATACAATAATCATGTCATGGACTGGGCCCAAGTTAATGAATCTGTTATGTGTCCACTAGATGAAATGGGTATAACACTGTCAATAACTAAATAGTAAAACTCGCGACCAAAAGCTACATTTACCAAAGCTAAAGCTCAAAGGTTATTATTAAAGGAGTTGCCAAGGTTTAGTTCCAATTCTAGATATAATTCCGTCACAGCCAGCATACTTTTTGCTTTAATTTCGTTAGCAGTTTGTACATTTAAACAGGGCAATCTATAGAAGTAAATGAAGTAATATAAGATTTGCGAGTAACACCTATGCGCGATTTTTACGCTGTGATGTTTGTCTTGGTTCAATTGGACATTAATACATTAAAATTATCTTCTCCTTTACAATGAAATTGAACACTGATACTCTATCTGAAGGCGGTCTTAGGTTTGTCAAGAAACAATTTAAAGTGCCATTGCTAAAAATGTGTCCTTAGAAAAACAAAACTTTATGTTGAAGATGTACTCGCTTCAAAGTAGAATAAGTCTTTAAGCTCAATTTAATTGAGTTTAAATTTAATGTTCACCCTTATTTTTCGCTTTCACCTGTGTAAAACATTAGAATAGAACACAACTGTCTTTGTTAAATGGGTCCATTAACTGTTTCTTATCGTATTCTGCGCCGGTAAGCGAATAGACAATACTGACAGTTTCTTTCAAAAATTATTAAAGTATGAACTGTTTAGGGGATGCCATCATGAAATTTGCTTTCTATTAAGTATCAAATTATCATTCATATGTTTAGTGGAGTTAAACTCTTAGTTTAACCACGGCAACGAGTAAAAAGAGTTTATTGACCCAAAGAAATTGTATCTTGATTGTTGGTTATTGTTTAATCTTTGCAAATTGCGGCAATTAACAGCCGTATTTGAATAATATTTGTGGCATGCAAATATGTGGAATAACTGTCTTAATGATGATGTAATGACCTCATGACTCGGCCAACGCGTCTTTGTAATGTCATTATCGGTTACTGCTGGCGCCATATTTAACGTTGACCGATCTGTAATCGTAAGTTGGTGCAACCCGCCCTTTAGTGCTGGTCTTGTCAATAGCGATCACTGTAGCTATTTTCTTCGTAATGTTAAACAAATAAATATATTACAGTCCGTTAACGAATGCACGTATATTAAGAGTCACCAGGACGTTCGATTCTCCGTAATTTGGTGCTTATTATAAAACGGCGTGATATAACATGAAAGTTAGTTCACACAATGGGATCTGCTGTCTAGGTCCGAAACTAGTTTCTGCTTCTAGAAATTATAACAGAAAAAAGGGACGGCATAAGTTTTTCATAATAGACTTCTTTTCTGGAGGATCCTAATGTGATGACATAGTTTTACGCTGGTTTAAAATGAGAGCCAAACTACGGTTGTGTCGAACTTCCTGCGGACTCTTAATTGTTTGTATATCGGTTTAATTTCTTGCTGAAATTAAGAGACACATTGCTCTTAATTTCACCAAGGAATTATTGCGTGGGGAGGAAAGTCGTGGCAATGACCATTACTGCCATGACTTCAACGTAAATTTTCGAATGGTCGAATTTTATTTCCAATGAAATCCCGCGATTTTAAGCTCCCGCTTAAAAGGCTTCTAAAAGTCCAAAAGTAGAATTGACAAGCCTACCTTGACTTTATTAATAATAGCTTGGAGGCCAGGTAGAAACCCCGTGACAATATTGAAACAGTATACAATCGGCTACCTTTTTATTATTTGTACAACCCCAGTTTCGCTTTTGTACACCCTTTCTTACTTCCGAGACACCTACTATTTGATTATCAACGTCCCAGGGAGTTTGTACCTTAATTCCATCACAAATAGGTTCAAATTGAAATGCACTCATGAGCAAAGAATTTACAACATTCAATAAGTGCAGTGCAGACTGCCAATTTATAACGAACCTTAAATGAGCATTACTTCAAGTTTGAGATAGAACTATAATTTGAGGCATTATTATTTAAAATTAATCAAGATATCAAGAAATTAATCAGATTGAACGGAAATCAATCCGGGTTGGACGCAAAGCTTAGATTAGAGACTTAATGATTTCAAAATCCTTTCAGTAAAATAAACTGGATTTTGTTGCATCTGATATTAAGTTAAGGGCACATTAGGGTTTCGAAAACTGACTATTGTTACGAGTTCCACAAACCAACGTAAAATTGAGTAACTTGAGGAGGATATCGTCACAGCTACAAGATTAGGGGCAAAAGCGCTAGCGTAAAGCTAGAAAAAAACCCTCAGATTGTTAACGACGACCATAATCACTCCAGGGCTTATTTCAATTCATCTTCATATCATTTCAAGTATTCTGACACGTTAGATCGGCGCCCTTGTTATGGGAGACACGTAGAACAAAATTCCTGATTCGGCCAGCCAATACTCGTAACAGACCGCGATAAACTTCCCATCTCTTTCAAAATGTCATGATTATAAAAACACTGGTCCATCTCAGGAGCGTTGTTTTCTATTATATTCCAATCATCACACCCGAATTTCCGTCTTGTTCTAGCCGGAGCGAGTTCTTAGGATGCGTCTCGTTCCCTCTGAAAGATGCTGCTAAGGCCGACGTTGCGGGGTCGTTCTTCCTGCAGCGGCCGGCGCCCGCGCCCACGTGCGCTAGAGAACTGAACAAGATGGCGACGGACAACATTGACACTAGCACAGAGGAGAAGGAGAATTGCAATGACAAAGGTAAGTGGGATCTCTTAATTTTCCTCGATCCCTCAATGCCGAGTCAGTTCTGAATCTCACTCGCAAAACTGTTAAACTCTTACAAGACCTAGTGGCGCGTAAAAGCTAGAAGTCTATCATCAGCTTTTTTGTTCTTTAGCAGGAGGCCTCAACGGCCCGTCTGGGCAGACGGCGGTGGCGGCAGCACTCCAACGCGAGGCGGACGAGCATCTGTTCCTCAGATACTTGGAACTGGATCCACCTGAGGACGCCGCTGCTCCTAGGAAGGCACAGAGGAACGGGAGAACTCCGTTCACCACCTCCAGGAAGTAAGTAGGCAGTCAAAAAAATGCTGTATGATGATCCAGCCCACTAGCAGATCCAGAGAGAGACTAAGGGGCTCAATTCTCCTTCAAAGGCATTTTGAGTCCTTACTAAAACCTAACCTCAGCGGGCTGAAGTAAGGGAGAGTTCAGCCCCACGTTGAGCGTAAAACAATGGATTCCCACCCAAGAAATCCTTGTTAGGCTACCGCCAATACCAAGAATCTCATTTATATCAAGATTCAGGGACCAGTCTTTTATCTCGTTCACACCCCAATGACTTCGCCTACACGTTCAAGTACGAGTCAGTGTAAGTAGTACTATAATAACCTGATTCCAAACACTGAACTAACTAACTACAATTAGCTCACTGATCCAAACCAGATTTTGACCTCCAGTGGTCGCCATTTACAAAACTTGTAGCTGGGTATTTGATTTTAGTGGATATTTGAATACGCGGAGAAGTTTGAAAACATTTTAGGGAACAGAGTTGGAAATGCACAGGTTTTAAATAAATCTGATTTACTAGACTGAAACTTTGGTAGAGCAAAACTTTGACAGGCTGGTCAGGCAGCGTGCCAAGATGACGTCGGTTTATAGAATGGAGCACATTTGTCATCTGAGGTGTGTGGTGTGTTCTGGCGCGAAAGAGCAATATCAGGTTGATAAGCAAGGTTAGATTCACTCTAATCTGATACGCTGTGGCTCGTCAGAGAGCATTACGTCAGACAAGTATGACATATACTGACCAACATGTTGTTCCCAGACTGACCCGCGGCACGAGCGGTGGTTTCGGCTTCACAGTAGTTTGGACGAGGCCTCCACGAGTCGAGCGCGTCGCGGCCGGTGGCTCAGCCGAACGTGCCGGCCTCCGATCCGGCGACTATATAGTCTTCGTGGGCAATAAGAACGTGGTCACGTCTAATGAGGAAGAAGTTCGGGAGTTGGTCAAGTGAGTATCTGACATTTAACGCTGGACTAGATCATTATTGTCCCGATAGTGGTTTGTCAATATTATCGCCTTTTGAAAGTTGTTTGAACTTATCAATATTTACGTGATACTGCTTCAATATTCCGTTTTTGCATGTGTCTAAGGTTAGAAATACGGTAACTATGGGTCTTAATGTTAGTATTATGAATAAGTTTATAGAGACGTTTTTTTTTTCTATATACAGTAAAAACTAAAGATAGATTGAATATAGGCATAGATTGAACACCGGTAGAGCCCTGCCATGACGTGGCTAACATGTCGAATACCAATCGCATAGTTCATTAAACAATCGATTTGATATCTCCGTCATGACAAGGATAAATTGAAGTCAAAACTCCGGAAGTGTTCCAAAGCATAATAAATTAGTAGGTATATTTCATGTCCTACCCAACACTACTAGGTTATATTATAAATATCCCCGACGTTTTCGAAAACGGCAAGCGCCAAAAGGTACGTAGCTTGTTAATTTCTCCTCGCAGCTGTTTTTTTAATCGTATGGCATACATTATTTATGTGTGCCTGGTATGTGTGCTCATCTCTCAATTAAACTCAATAAGTTATATCATATATAGTTCATGAAACTCAATAAGTTATATCATATATATCATATATATAGTTATAATGTTAAATCAAATGAAATGGTATAATTCTAAGAGGAACTGTTGCGCAGAGTGGCGCAGAGCTGTCACTCCTAAAAATGTACACTACACTTGCTATATAGGTCTCGTTATATCCAGCATGAACGAGGAATCTGTGTAGGTAACTGCTTTGATTCAATACAAATTATCCGCAAAGCGTGTGAAAATATTTCAGTTGTTTTGGGACGTGCACAGTGAACTAAAACAAAGTTGGTTCGATGTTCTTGAACATGTGTTTTCTTTCCAGATCTGCTGGCCAGACACTGTTGCTGGAAACGTTCCGAAGAGTCCCACAGAACGGCGTAGGCGCTCGCCCTCGTCTCGCCCAGGTCACCATCCCGTTCCCGGAGTCGACCCCGCCCCCCGCACCGCGGTCGCCCCGCGTCGCCCCCGCGTCACCCGCGCCGGTCGCACGGCCACCTACGGCGTGTTCATCCACTAGCCAGAGTCTGGACAGGCGTAAACTGCAGCTCCCTCAAGTGACGTTCTCTAAAGAGGTTGGTAGTGGGATCATTGTTTGAGTAGGGTTAGAAAGAGACAGTGGACAGGGCAAATGGTGTTCGGCTGTCCTAGCGGATAAGTGGAATCTGAATTTACAACACAATTTATTGCAACACAACACAACAACTCAATTTATTACAACACAATTTACATGGAGCCAGTCCAAAACAGACCAAGCAGGGACTCAGGATTGGGGTTTTCGAAATTATTTACACGATAAAAATGAATCGCATAGACGGCTAAACTTAAAACACAGTCCTTAAGGCTCCGTAGTCACGTATACAGTGCGACACAAAAGAGTAGAAAGTAAATGAGGGCGCCACTTTCGTGCCCGCACGTCGCTCACGTCCCGTTATCGTCCTTCCCCCGCACCCGCGCGCCACGCTGGCCAGGACTGACCCCGTATCATGGTCGGTCTTATCACGCGATAAGTGACAAGATAGAGCGTCCGTCTCGTTCTATTGCACCGTTTCAGCAAGTGACGGACGAGCTATCCTGTCACTTATCGTATGCTACGGGGTCTGAGTTAGTGTAAGGGCGGAGTGCACGCCCCGCTCAGAGAGGGGCGTGCACTCAGGCCTTACACTTAAGCGGTCTACCTATAAAAAGATGACGGTTACTTTTTTCGTCGCTAGGATAGCCGACATCATTAGGAATATGCATTGATAAAATAAAGTAATGTTTTGTATAACTACATTAAGTAATTATATACTCGTAGCCTGATGCGCCTACGAATTTAAGAGGCCTGAAACATAACATAACACATAAACATACCCGTGTTTTCGCATTTTATATCTTTTCATAACGAGCTTTAGAAAAAAAAACACTTTCTTCATTAGCATTAATTCGATTTTGATGTCATTTATCATTATCGATATATGTAATTATTTAAAATATTATTTCGATTATTAAATTTAGTTTCAATTTGGTGGCATACTAGTCAAATGTTAGTAAAATTTCTGAACGAATTTATAGCTCTAATTTGGAAATGGTATTCTTTTTTGATATAATTATGTAAACTAAATTTACATTATTCTAGTTTTTCTTAAAGGAAGGTGCTAGAGTAGTATTGATTTAGTGTGCATTGCGTTTTTTTTTTTTTCTTTTAACGTGTTACTTTGTACAGGTAGTGTTATAATTATAATTTATTTGTATAAATTAGATGTAACTACATACATTCCATTAAATTATTAATAATTTTGTAAATTTTAGGGTGTGTTTTGTATAATTGGTTTAGTTAGATTTTTTTCTAGTATATTTTTTATGTAACTTTCTGATGTCCTGCTTATAGGGCATTGTATGTATATTTTTGTTTGTAGCATTTTTGTTGGTATTGCAATATGCCACACAGTATAATTTAAATTACTAATAGATTTTAAGTTATTTAAATGGGGAATCGTTACGTTTACGCCTTATGCACCTTTTTTGTTGTTTATTTGTTTTATTTTTCTGCATTCTATTATTTGTGTGTTACTTTTGTATTTAAATAATAGATAATTTCGCAGATAGGTACTTACTTTTATGTGTGTTATTATTGCAAATGGCACAAGTGGCAATGGTACATGCCTCAATAATGTGTTGGTTACAAAAGCTGGCGTGTATGGGTCAAATAAGTGATAGAAAGTATAACGCCGGACACCAAAGTATAACCAAGATACGCGCAGGTTCACTAGTACGCATGCTCAGATAACATGCGCGCGCATCGCTCACCTAAAATTACAATCTACCGCGCAGGTTGTGCTTTGGTACTGGCGATTAATCTTTGTTGTTCAAGTAACAATCTGATAAATCATTAATTTCTTTTATCCACGCTAGTTTTCGTGAATTATACAACACTCGCGTTTATTCACGTAAAGAAAGTGTACAGTCACGTCCATTAAAATCTGCCATAAAAAAGCGCGCACAAATATCTGACAAGACTCTATTTCTAGGTCCGTTAGTACGTGTCAGATATTTTGTGCTGGCTTTGTTACATATATATATATATAGATTCACGACTTTATTACCAAAAGGGGTAGGCAGAGCACATTAAACTTATGTACCAAGGGCCAATTTTAGCATCAATGTGAGTATGAAACATTGAGAAAATGTGATATCACAGTGATAGTGTGCTATAACCTATCGCCCACAACACTCTTCTACCCTGCTCCGTTAGTCGACTTTTATGATAAAAGGGGGTAGTGAAATTCTAACGTGAAACCACACGGGCTCGCTTTGTTATGGCAGATACTATTGCTAGTGGCTGTACTCAGACTCACTGAGTTATCGAAGATAATTCGCCTTTCTCATGTGCTTGGTTATGATGTGTCTTCAGACCAAAACATGGCTCAATGTTACCAAGCCATAAAAAGCAGATTTTTATTTCTTCACTTAGTACAGCATCCTGTATATTATGTAGTGAACATTTTTATTATTTAATTTATTTTAAACGTGTATTTAAAGAATTTTGGTTCCTGTTAATTTTATTTTGTTTCCGATTTATGTTCCTTTGTGTTAGTGCAAATAAATTTATTGCTTTTAACACCTTTGTTTTACCCGCACTTTATTTATGCCCATTTCAATAATCCATGGACTCCATGGTCCAAATTGTGCCATACGGTATTCGACAAAAGAACATACAAATTAGTTTTACATTACAAATACAAAAACCTGCTTACTTGTGCTCGGAAAACATGAAGCTTCAACCTAATTATTGCTATCATTAAAGAGCGAGCGGAGAGAGCGAGGTCCCCCGTATCAGATTAGTCGAAAAATCTTTCGTATGTCCGGCGTCTCTCCGCTGATCTCTTAGAATATCCAAGTGTTGCTACAGAACTGACAGAGAACTTAAGTGCCCACTCCTCACCTTATATTTTCATGTTAAAAAAAAAACCTTGCATAAAATGTGATCAGGGTAAATTGCCTACTCCCCAATGGTCACTTCCCAATAATTGGGCATATCGCAATATATTGAGAAAGTCACAATGGAATGATTAACTACCGACTGATAAGGCTAGCTACTGGCCTACAATTAGCTCCTCACCCTTCAGTAACTTAAACGCTACGTAAATACAAGCATAAACTACGAAAAGCATAACCCTTCCTTTGGCTTTCCTAATCAGGCAACATAATAAGAACAGCGAAGGGTAAAGGGCCGCGACATATTATTCCATAGGTACTAAGAAGATCGCGCCATGAATAAGGTAAAAAACCAGATCTAAAGTATTGGCAAACTATTCCTAATTAAAACATCGGCATACTTAATCAGTGGCCACATATGGCTCAAAAAAACGGTGCGTCAGTGCTCAGCATTGGGAATTAATTTAAGGCCGAAAATTATGATATAAACCTTATGATATTTTTTAAGAGGACCATTATTAATAATTAAGCCTCCCGTGTAGCGTGCCAACACTTAGACTCAGTTTTCAATTCAATTACATTCATTTATTGGCAACCATGTACAATAAACACATGCGACTTAATGCTAAAGGTAGAATCAGACAGTTCACTTTTCTTTCATTTTCATGTTTCATTTTGCATATTTTACTCAAATTGACACATCTGAACGAAAACTGAAACAAAACATGAAAGAAAAATGAAGCATTCTCTCGAGTGACCATTAATTCAAGTGAACCGTCTGATTCTACTTTAAAGGTAGAATCAAACGGTTCTATTTTCTTTCATTTTCTTGTTTCATTTTGTATCTTTCACTCAAAGTGACACGTCTGAAGGAAAAGTGTAACAAAACATGAAAGAAAAATAAAGCATTCACTCGAGTGAACATTCATTCAAGTGAACCGTCTGATTCTACCTTAAGTACAAGTACAAGGGCCCTGCGGGAGTAGCGTGGTTGCCATTTTATCACGTATCGCCGTGGATAAGATCCTTCACGTTCCGACAAGTATACGAGTGCGAGAATGACGGATGTCTTATCAATATCGATGACGATTAGTGATAAAATGGCACCACTGCTTAGCTCGCTGCGCTGTTACGTTGTAGCAACTGGAGATAAAATAAAATAATTTAAATACAATTATTAATTTATTTTTTCATACAAAACTTGATTTTGCTTTATTTTGTTTGTTTTATAAACTGGAACTATATAAACTAATTACAGACATAGATATACCTCATGTCATTGTATATGCAAAGTTTTGTCACAATCCAACAGGTAGTTTCAATATGAGACCGTAACTACGTTTGTATGGGAAGGTGAAATTCGACCGAGCTTACTGCGGACTTAAAATGTGATAAGTATGGAAAGTTACCATATTTAGTGTATCCATCCTTAGGATCCCTTTTGCCGGGATCCGCGGTCCTTCTGTCCGGGTCCAACAGAGTCCTGTTTATTGGCTATTTTGATTTTGCGGGTCGGATCCCATCGTGCGTAGCCCAGTCATTATATCCAAAAAACCGACTACCCGTGAATAATTAGTTCTTAGATTATTTTTTCGTAGGTCCCTCGGGGGGGTCATTGGGAGTGTAAATTAAAAAAGTAGACTGAATCAGGCTCCTGCGTATATTCGAAAAACGGTTTTTCTTGAATAATTCGGCCATTTTTGATTTTACAGTAAAACCGTAAGAACAAAAACTGTAGGAAATTTGATTCTCTATAAGTTTGATACTCACAAATTTTCTTCTAGGATCGATATTTTGGAAATTAAACCTGTAAAAGGCGAGAAATTAAAAATATTATCATAATCTCCTAAGTTCCACATTTTACGACATGAATGAAGAGAAACAAAGTTGTAGAGAATCAAATTCTGATCAATTTTGGTTCCCACCTTTTTTAGGTTTAATTTCCAGAATATCGATCCTAGAAGAAAAATTGTAAGGACCAAACTTGTAGAGGATTACATTTCCTACAATTTTTGTTCTTACGATTTTAATGTAAAGTCAAAAATGGCCGAGTTATTTAAGAAAAACCGTTTTTCGAATATACGCAGGAGCCCGATTCAGTCTACTTTTTTTAATTTACACTCCCAATGACCCCTCCGAGGGACCTACTGTTAACTACTGACATCTTTCAGTAAGTAGCGACATTAATTGTTGCACACAAACCTACATGTAGCGCCATCTAGTGGTGAGTAGTAAAACAAAATAAATTCCCAAAAATGTTACAGATGCCGCTACTTGTCATGTAATTCTTTTATTTTCATTAAATGCTTTATTTTATTTTATTTCGTTTATTTTCATTATATATGCTTCTTTTCTTTATTATTATTTAATACTGATGAAAGGTTTTAAAATATGGCGCTGGTTAAATTTTTTCTATATACCTATACTTAGTCAGTTTCAAACATATTATTTCTAACATACCTACACATTACAAATGATTAAACTATACAATATATTACAAAGACATATATGTGATAAATGAAACTACTAAATTCATTTGAAGCCTACAGTCACTATACATGGCATAGTGTTGATTAGTTTGCAGTATTCATTGAAAGATGGCGCTGGCAGTCTTTTAAAATGCGCTATCGTTTGTCATGCTCAGTATATATTTAATCATTTTGCATACTTTGAAGGGCTACGCAAATAAACGCACACTCACAAGATTAGTTGCTTTCATGTTTTTGGACTTCCAGGAGGCGTTATTATTATTAGTAAGTAATGGGACTAGTTCGGTATTTTAGTCCATTTAGTTTAGGACCAAGTTTTGAGATCTGGGACTAAAGAACCGTGCTGCATCGGAACTAAAGTACCGAGGACCGATTTACGAGTAAACCGTATATCGCTGCCTATAAAACCTAACCTAAACAATGACGGGTATAATTTTATTACTTTATTGGGTATTTTGAATTATCAACGCCATCTAGTTCGTCCAGTTGTAAAGAACGTAATACAAAGACACCTATTGCTCTATGTCCATTTAAATCACCAGATGGCGCTAATGTCGTTATGCCACAAAGCGAGAATATAATGCATGTGTCATGGGAACAGCGACATTTTCTGTTTAGCGGCGTGGCCATGTCAACCAAAATTCAATTGGTAGGTACTGTGACGAACCAGCTCGGGTTCCGCTATTGGGTTCATTTTAATTCTTAATCATCCGTCTTTCTGTTTTCTTTCCTTTTCACGTTTATTTTGAAACGGATGATGAGGCAAACTAAAGGTTAGAAATTGCTACAGTCGGGGAATTTAATTCCCTGCCCATTTCGTTGAAATAGACATTCCCAATACATTAAGGTCGAAAATTCTATTTCAGTTACTTAAGTGTATTAAAATGTCAATACGTATTATTTGTCACTTCACATCGCAGATAAGTGTTATCATTTGCTTTTTTAATTACCAAGAAGTGATAGTGTCAATCATATAAATTACAAAATAGGTTTCAAATACATTTTAAAAATAAAATGTCTGCCGCTTACCGTGAACTATTAAGGGCTGATTTTTCGATTCCCAGATAAAACTATCTGTCAGATAAATGTTAGCTCGGTCCTTTTCTTTCATATGACTTAAGAAAAAGATGGTGATAATTTTAACTGACGGATACCTTTATCTAGAGATTGAAAAATCGTCCCTAAGAGCTATAAATAGTGGAGTAACACCAGGCAGGAATAGGGATTCATGAGTTAACACGTTCAAACTTTAACTGGAAGCCACATGATATGTCAGCTGTACACATTGGGACAACGTTGGCGCGTGAGCAGGATGCAGCTATGAACTCGAATGAGATCGAATTATAGCTCTCTCCTTCTAACGCATAGCTGCATCCTGCTCACGCGCCAACGTTGGCCCAATGTGTACAGCCGGCTTTAACGATATATATGTAATAGACTTGAGGTCTGTATCGGCAAAATTCTATCAACTCAATAGTACATTAAATAAAAACACATTACGGTATATTACGGTGTATTACGTGCTCGCTGATTCCCTGATGAGCTGTGGTCTTATTGTTTACGGCCAAACATTTATCACTTACATTAATAAAAAATATATTTAAAAAAAAATATTACGTTATAATACCTAAATTAAGAGTCCGCAGTAAGCTTGGCCGAATTTCACCTTCCCATACAAACGTAGTTACGCTCTCATTTTAAAACTGGATTTTGACAAAACTTTGCATATAGAATGATATGAGGTATATCTATGTCTGTAATTAGTTTATGTGGTTGCAGTTTATAAAACAAACGAAATACAGCAAAAACAAGTTTTGTATCAAAAACTTAAATTTGCTGTATTTTTTTTACTATGGTATATGAAGCTACCTAAACTAATTACAGACATAGATATATCCCACGTCATTGTACATGCAAAGTTTCTTTACACTTCAACACGTAGTTTTAAAATGAGCGCGTAACTACGTTTGTATGGAGACTCGAGCTTACTGCGGACTCTTAACTTATAATGATGTCAAAAAACTACAAACTCGATTAATAAAGTTCCTCGTTAGCAAAAAAGTCAGGAAAAAATGCAACAAAGAATATGACAAGTTATTTCCCTTATGGAAGATCTTACCGGTCGATAAACAAGTTGAATATTTAACAGGGTTAGAACATTATTATAGTGGTGACCACAAAATAAAAAATAGTAATAAATAGAATACAAGAAGGGTTAGAGAAAACTAGAAACGATTATGGTAAAAGAATGTCTAAATATATTGTCACAAAAATATTTAACAAAATTAATATCCTAAGAGAAACTCCCAAAGTAAGCAACACTGTGTTAAAATCAAAGTTAAAGGGCTTCCTCCTTGAAAACGAGTCACCGTCGACTAGCTACCTAAAATTAACCCTGTAAGTTAAATGCATGACGTACCTAAGCACTATATTGTACACAGAAACAGGTTAATACACAAGAGGCAAACGTATCCCTACTTATAGGGGAAATGTTACTAAATAGGAATGTAAAAGTAAATCTCATTAAAAAATGTTAGATTTAAGTAAATAAGTTATTATATTATAGTGTAAAACATGCGTTTCTCACCATCAAACGTCACAGTTTGGCGAGTTATTATGTAAGGTATAAATGTAATTTCCTTTTTTAACCGACTTCAAAAAAAGGAGGTTCTCAATTTGGTTGTATTTTTTTTTTCAATGTTGTTTACCTCAGAACACCGTCATTGATGAGCCGATTCGTAATTGTTTTTTGTTTGTAAGTATATGCTTCCAGGTGGGTCCCATTTTTTTCAAAAATTCAATTGGATGATGGGATCTATGAGGAATTGAGGGAACTCCTCGTGTAGTGATTTTGGTATTTTCTATTATAACTCGTATATTTACACCCGGAAATCATAAATTTGGTGGAGTGGAATTGATGATGAAGACCACAGATGACTTATGGAATTCCTCAATTATGTACTTAAAAGTACAAAAGTATATCACAGATTCTGATAAGATTCCGTTGAAATAGCAACTGATGAAGTGCCAAAGGTGATCCTTGTGGATGGTCCTCAAATATTATCGGGTCACATACTCGGACAGCGATTGGGTTTTTTTCTCTAATAATCAACGCATTTGCTCTCGGAAATTAGTTCATGTGGTAAATTGGAAAAGAAATGTGGAAATGTTCTCGTGACTTGGCGGAGTACTAAATTGAAGTCGGTTAAAACTTTGTTTTTAAAGTAAATTATTTGAATAATAAAAATAAAAGTTCGGTTCAATATGTTGTATGTCAAATGTGACATGTCAAAGCAACGTGCTGTTTTTAGTTTGCTATACTATTTTGAACCTTGGTGGGTTGGGAATTAAATTCCTTGACTGTACCTAAGCTTTGGACAGATGTGCTTTTGATAAGCCCGTTTAATGCACATGCACCCAGTTACTAAATACTTAGGTAAGTACCTAATATTTTGATAGCAAATAAAGTATGTTGAACAACATCTCTCTCTCTCTCAGTTAGTTGGAACTTTTTTTTGTATAAGTAGATTATTGGATTGTGATGCATTGGTGTCCTTAATTAATCCATTCGATTTATTTTATCAGCATAAGTAAATACAATGGCTGGAGGTGTGCGCAGCTACTTTTGATGCTGAGTGTACAAAAAAAAAATTTTCGTATAGTGACGGCTTGGAAAAGCGGTTTAGAAACGCGACCTGAATAGGTGATCGCCAGACAGCGGGACACCGGACACCGCTGTTACGTAACATGTCTGGCGTTGTCTGGTTGCAATCCGTCGGAAAACCCGAACGCCAACTAAGGGCAGTTTATAATGACAGTAGACTCTTTATCCCCAGGTACCTGCCGCAGACGGCAGGAAGCGGGCCCTGCTAGCCGTGGTAGTTCGGGAGCAGCACTATGCCACTTGCCTTCAGTTTGGACTGGTCAGATTTGTGTCGCCGTTGGCTGAGAGGGCGGATCTAATTGCGCCTAATGACCACCAGCTGTTATTTCAGAATATTGAAGAGGTAAGTGTGCAGTAATAAAAGCACTATTGCTGCAACTATTTGCTACAAGATATATTTTCCAATATCAATAATACACAAGTCTCAAATATCGATCCACATCTCTGACGCGCATTTGGCATCCTCTTCTGTCAGTGTTGCCACCGCCGCTTGGTCTCTCTGGTGCGTTCGGATATAACTTACATGAGTATATGTGAACAGAAGGCCTTAAAAGTATAAAAGTGCCCAGCGCACTCGACTCAAGTTGACTTTCTATACTCGGGTGTGACACGGGTAGTTTGGTGCTCATTTTTAAACGGCGTGATGGAATAACATAAAACTTTATATGCAGAGTAAACTCGATCGAAAACTAGCTTCAGGTTCTTAGAAATCAGGTATAATCCTACTAATATTATAAATGCGAAAGTTTAGATGTTTGGATGTTTGTTACTCAATCACGCTTAAACGGCTGAACCGATTTGAATGAAATTTTGCACGAAGATAGTTTATAGCCTGGATTAAAATATAGGATAGTTTTTATCCCGAGTCCACGCAGACGAAGTCGCGGGCGGAAGCTAGTATAAATATAGTAGCAAAACATTACGTACGTTTGTCCGTCGAAATAGCTTTAGAGCGGTCCAAGTGGCAACAGCCAATGTCGTCGGCAAGACCCACTTTGGGTCGGTGAGTCATTGAAGTAAGTGTTTAAGTACGTTTGTATGGAGAGTCGAGAGTCTTGGCGACTCTTAAATGGCAATGAACTATTCTAGATGTTGTTTATCTGTCCGGTTAGCCAGGAGAAACCATGACAGTTTCTTGGAAAAAATGATACAACATGGAATTCTACGAGAAGCATGCTTAAAAGAAGATGCATAATAATAAAATAAAAAATTCTACGATCATCGTCCCGATAGTCGTTTCGGCGAACGGTTTAATAAAGAGACTCTCGCTAGATGGCTGGATCAAGGGTCAGATACAGAAGGCGGTACTCCTGGATACTGCGCGGATAGTCAGGAGGTTCTTGTCTCTGGCGCCCTGACCGCCGGTAGCTTAGGCCCCGCCTCGATGCCGGCTGCACCCTAGGTTAGGTTTTTACAATGATTTTATGTTTTGTATGTATAGTTTTATATTTTACATTTTATACAATTATTGTACAAACCTAACTTAAGAAGAAATATGAATAAAGAGAAAATAATAATACTTAATAATAAAATACAACCGAATTGAGAACCTCCTCCTTTTTTTGAAGTCGGTTTAAAAGGGGTTCAGAATATGATAAACCTCACAGCTAGTGAAATAAATATATTAAACCGCAGTTTAAAAAATGTTGACGTAACTTACCAACTAGTGACGCAAAAAAATGATTCACTCAATTACAATAAGTTACTCGTACCGTACATCAAGCTTTTGGCACTGGTCCCACCGCCGGCTAGTAAGCTAGAAAAGTTGGGCGATTAACGGTTCATTGCGTGCTGACCAGGCACAGTGTGATCAATCGACCTTTACAGATCCGCAATGTAATGCTACTCGCCCAACTTTTCTAGCTTACTAGCCAGCGGTGGGACTAGTGCCTTTAGGGTGCCAACTTCACTGTTTTTGCGTACGTACTGGCCAATATACCTAATAGTTATTGTTGTATGTTCAATATTGTTCAATATTAACTTTCATCTCCCCAGATCTTAAGGCTATCCGAGGACATACTAGACCAAGTAGTCCAAGATGACGGTGAAATACAGACTTCTACGGCGGTGGCGGTGTACCTGCAGAAGGCGCCGGTGTTCCTGAGTTTATATAAAAAGTACTGCTTGGGTTTAAAGAGAGCCGACTGTGTGCTTGTGAGTACACGAACTATACATGCACTTTTTTTTTTTTTAATGGATCGCCAACAGCTGCAACAACAGTTACAAGCACTAATACAAAAAAAACATGGTTTATATTTAACTGCGCCACCAATTACAGGCGAACACAGCATGCATTAAAGAAAGCATCGACTAAAAATAATATAAAACGAGACAATACAGTAGGGGACACAAAAGTAGTTAATAACAATATACTTAGGACTAATTCAAGAATAAGTGGTCTATAAGATGGCTATTGAGCCATTTCAATCGGTCATCGACAGCATTTTGTCCTGAATCGCCGTGAACTGTCATGGTGTATGTCCAACTCCTGCTCTGGATTGCTGCTCAGTCTATTGTATAGGCGCGACAGACGGGGCACCGGCGAGTGGAAGCCTAGTTTGGTGCGGCAGAGTCGTATGCTAAATAGTGGACAAGGGTATCGCGGAATTCATCATCATCATCATCATATCAGCCGAAAGACGTCCAATGCCGAACATAAGCCTCCCCTAAAGAGTGCCACAATGACCGGTCCTGCGCCACCCGCATCCAGCGGACTCCTGCGACCTTTACCAGGTCGTCAGTCCACCTTGTGGGGGCCCCTGGCAGCCCTATTACAATTATCATTAAGTTAAAAATAGAGGCGCACAATGGGTATCAACTTTTTATTGCTGTCCAACATTGGGAGATTTACCCTAAGCTAGTGATTATATTCTCTTTGGTTTGCCTTACTGTAGTTAATTGGTGGTAGTGTTTGGACCCGAAACATTTTAAGGCCACAGATATACAGGGTGTCCCGTAAACCGAGGATAATCCGTGGACAGCTGGTAGTGCTGCTAAATACATCTTAAAACTGTACCGGGTGAAAGCCTTGCTTTTAAGGAATATTTGTCAAACACAAGATTAAATAAAAACTCATTTTTTAGCTTTTGCAATCAAAAAACTGACCTAAGAGAAAATAAATAGATTTTACAAAAATGACAATAGGTATCTCTAAAACGAAGGATTTATTACTAAACCTAAACTTAAACATTCTGAGGGGTATTTACCTGCCCAGCTGTCCTCCGCTACGGGACATCCTGTACGCATAACCTAATCAGGACATCAGTGTCATATCGACTGGACTCTTTAAGTGGTAAATAACCAGCCGTCGTACCAGCCTCGTGGTCATGACCAGGTTATATTATTCTTCACTTTTGCACCTCTCAGTGTCCCAGATCCCCCACACATTCACCAACCTATAACTGATTCACTTTCCAGGTAAAGAAATCAAAAGACCCAAGCGGCGCGTTTTCCCGTTTCTGCACAAGCCCACCGATCCCGCGTCGAAGGCCCGACATCACTTCCCTTGTCCATAAGCCGTTGGAGCAGTTCCGCGAGCTGCTGAGGCTGATGCGGGCGGCGGCGGCGGCTACCGGCGCCGGGCCTTATGACCAACTCGAGAAGAAGCAGCTACAAGTTGTTGTAGATCAATTGCAGGTATGATAGGGTATCATGTTCGTAGGGTATTTCTTGCCATCACATCATAATATCAGCCCGTCGAATCTGTATTACTTCCCAAGTCCTTTGAGCAGTTTGCCCCAAATATCGCCTTAATTATTTTCTTATGTCACTGTAACATATCAAAGCATCCTTTGATCTTGACTTTTATATCACCATCACCACGTCTGGTCAATCTCATGGCCGCGAATGAGTACATATAGCATCCTACCACACAACTGATGCTGTACCAATTCACACGCTATTGTTCCAGTTATAATTAATCGGCTGAGATCTGCCCTGAGGCTGAGACTACCGAACCTGAGACCCTGTCGTAACACTTGTTACTAACCCTCTCACACTAAAGAACCCCACGACTAAGAACTGTATTACCGCATGTACGTGATATGTAGGAAAACCTTATTCATGTACATGATCTACCGTCATACCTAATATACCAATACGCGACGCACATAAAACATCACATCATAAACAATCAACGTCCGAGCTGTGCAATCAAATGAACACACGTGTAAATGAACCAAATCGTTACAATATCATAGGATGCATTGACACTGATCATGGAAAGAGCTCACCCTGGTTGTCCTCCAAATCTAACATTACAAACTGTTCGTACGCATTATAGCCGTTAGAAACTCTGAATATCCGCCTACCCGTCAACATTGTTATAAAATGATTGCTCATAGGTCTTGCTACATAAAATAAATCGGCTGTTTGAGACAAAATTACTATCGTGAATCATGACCATTCACGACAACCATACATTTGTTTTCTTCACAGAGCGCCTACCAAGATGTGACGGCTGGTTCAGGGCTGATGGGTTTAGCAGGTGATGGCAAACCGCTTTTGTCTGTCGCTGACCTTGAGAGCAGACTCGTGTTCACTAGATGTAAGGTAACGTATCATTTCCATAAAGTCCAGGGGAAGTATGACTGGACATTTCTCAGGAAAGGCAATTTTACGCGTCCGGGGCCGAAAATGCTTCAACAACTTTTAATAAAATCACACATACCTATACTACAGGCTAATTGATACCTGGATAGTCCACCAACTTAAAAATATATTTGGAAAGGCCACATTTCTTACATATTCGGTCAAAAGTACTAGTTATTAATATTAATCCGTTTGATGTTCAGAATGTTTCAATTAGGACGTTAAGTGTCAAATAAAGAAAAAGTTAAAGGCAAATCGGTAGTCTCCCTAACTCCTTATGTTCTACTCTTCATCATCATCAGTTGTAAGACCACAACTATCTCGAACACCAAAACCTTTGGTCATGCACTGCCCGCATCGAACGGACTTCTATCCTTTTTGGAGAGCCTAACTTTGCGTCTTCCGCTAAGACAGTAGTCAAAATGTTGTTTTTTTTTTAACTCCAGCCTTTCGTCTTAAGCACCATGGGTCGACAATGGATCTTTGGAGGAGAGCTCTCGAGGGTGGAAGGCCGCGCCGTCCGACCGTACTGGGCTTTGCTGTTCAGCGACCTGCTACTCTTTGCGACCGTATCGCGAGACCGGGTCCTCTTTGTCACAGAAGAACCAGTGGTGCTGGCTACTGTGTCTGATGCTCAGTTCAATTTGAGGAAAAAGGGTGAGTTATAGAAATAACACTAACTGGCACGCAATGAGGAATGAGCTGCTTCCTCGTCAAACTATAAAATTGAGGCACTTTAGACTTTATGGGCCGGTGTACCTACTGCCAAATAGGAATGTTCACGGCACTTGTTCCATTTCTTTGACTCGCAAGCCATTAAAACGTATTTACGAGTATACTATTGGCTCTGTGAGCTGTGGAACTCGCGGGTCTAACTCCTTTTCAAAAACTTATTTTCTCAAGTATTCCAAAAACATGATAGTTGACAAATAAAACTATATAAATGCGACCTGTAAAGGAGAACAGACATACAACGGGACTACATACGAACGATTTTCGGAACATACCGTAGCGTAGAACTTCGTTGGCTTCTCTAGCTCCTTCTAATATTTCGATGAGCACTTGGCAATTTAATTCACAATGATAATTATCTGTCAATAAATTACGTCTCGCTAGCATTGATCTAAATCTTTTTTTATTTCTTCTTATATAATATCATCCTTCAGCGACAGAATTCCGGTTGATTCTCGGGAGGACAGGGGGAGAAAGTCCTCTGGTATCCTGCGCTCCTCGCACCCCTGGTCGAACCAGGACAGTGGTCCTTCGAGCTCCTTCAATAGACCTGAAGGCGGTATGGCAGAGTCTGCTACAACGACAGATGTAAGTACCAACTGGCTTTTTCTATACCACGATGGTGGCAATCAATTGTGCTTCCTTATGGCAAGGTAACACCGTTCTCTATAGACGTTTGCGACTCAAGAGGCACCACGCACTTTTATTGACTTGAGCACTCACTGTAATAACAGCAAGAAACCAGTCAGCAGCTTATTCTCTGGTTAACCAGTTGATGTCATAAGCACGCTATAAATATTATATTCATGACATTACTGTTGAATTTTTCGAAGTATTACAATATCAATTGACTAAGGAATAACTTTGAACTTCCAGATACCGAGCAAACACGATGTCAGGCACTCCTCTTGGCTCGCCTCTGGACTCACCGGATCCTCAGCTCACGTTCTCCTTAGCCACGCTGGACTCCCAACAGCGTCAGGTATCCGCGTCCAGCTTCCAACACGTTTCCAGCCTAGCGCTGCTCCCCGCCAGCAGCTATCGCTCTCACCTCAATATGCTGGTCGAAGAAAGACCTGAGAAAGAAGTCAGGGTTAGTTTCAATGTCCGGACCAATTCTACGTCGCCCGTACCCCAACCAGCTAGAGGGCCATTAAGTTCTGTGTGGCGAACTGCCCCTACACCAGAGACCCCGTCAGCAAATCTCTCCCCGGCGGATTCGCAAACGTTTTCATCCCATTTTGTTTCCACATCTTCCATGGAGAAGAACGGTGAAGCTACTTCCCCTAGCGCTCAGTTGACGCCTGAAGCTGGTGAAGATTATTCTGAGATATCTCCTTGCAGATGGGAGTCTTTTGAAGCTGATCTAGCTTTGGCGGACTTGGATGTAGATCCGTCTTATAAACACGCTGTCGAGGAGCGCATCTTTTTACCAGACGACCCGCTCTTTCCCAGTATGATGCTGCCGGAACGGCCTACCCCACCGGCGTACTTAGAACTCTGATCCCCCGACTCCGATTCAGAGCTGGAGGCCTTGCTGACCTGCTTGCCCCGGAAGTGTGATAGCGACTGGGGCTAGTCTCCTCTCTGGCGTGTTAGTCTTGTCGTTCCCCGATAGATGGTGTCGGCCCGCGATGTAGAAGGCTTTCGTCGTGTAGACCCGAGCGTTTATTGGATTGTTATAAAAGCTTATAGTTGAGAATAAGGTTGTGGTACATTTTTGAGAGACATATTTTCGATTAGCAGTAATGAAGAGATTTAGTATTTTCATCAATACTATAAGTCTGACCTATTTTAGTTCAGTGTCCGATCTCTATCTTCTAGGGTGCGACAATCTGTTAGTAAAATTTTACAGAACTGAAAACCCTTGTACAATGCTTAAGAGATGATTAAAGGTGTCCAGATATGCCAATATATTTTACCGGGCAGCCTAAGTGTCAAAGATGTAACAATAGGGTACCAACAGTAGTCAATATTTATATACGAATTCATTCCTAGTCAGTTTTCAAGAGTTTCTTTTGGCTTCGTAAGTCTTCCGTCCTTTTCTTATGACGTATTTCGACGTTGTTAGACTTAGACTGTCCCTCAATTTTCTGACTAATGGGATATTTTAATGAATGTTTTACGTAATAGCCCCAAATTTATCGTGTTGTTAATATTAGAAAGATATATTGTGCAGAAATTATAGGTCATTGTATTGTGTAATTTATCTGTACATAGCCTTACAGACATTGTACAGGTCATGTGGATATTTGGCGGTTTGCGTCGCGAAACTAACTTCACTAAACGTACATTTCTTTTGCATATTTGTTTCGTAAGCTTTTTTATTTCAATGGTTTTGTCGGATTACTATACCTTTAAGATTCTGGTTCAAACAACCGTCGCAGCTGATGTCTGTTTCAACTTGCAAATAATAATAATTGTGCTATCATTGTTGATGTGCGCCATTTATACAACTGATATCGTATGCAGTTGGCGTACATACAACGATGTTCATTTCTTTTGAGGAACGGCTACGTCGACAGCAGTTTGTTGAAGTTTCTAGCAGACGATTGTCATTTGTTTCAAAACGGACAACTCAGTCGCGTTGTAATTTGAAACGGAACGAATCGTAATCCGAATAAAACCAATTGACGTTAATGTAAAGCACTATCGCCATTAGAATAAATGTGTTTACAACGAAAAATGGTAGTCGATTGTACAAATATAGTTATAGATTTTTTGTTATTAGCTAATTGTATGTCAATAAAGTATTTTGAGTTCCTCAATACCCGAAATATCGCTGGCATCGCAAAAGCAAAATGTTCACATAACCTTCATTCCCTTGAGCCCCAGTCCTTGTATATCTAAGCTAAAGTGATTTTTTTACAAACGAATCCTAGCTAGAAATCTCTCGGTGTTTTCGGCTGTGTGTAAATTTTAATAATTATAAAACAAAAAAAAACATAATTTTGAGAAAAAGTTTTTGACTGGGTCCCCCTGTATAGTTCGCAGATGTATCTTTGTGTTTAGACCGGATATGTCGTGTTAATAAAGACGTTTGTCAATGGTGAGAGGAAATTTTATTTATATGACACCCATTTTGCGAAGCTAACGAATTTTGTACCGACTTACCATTTTTCTGTGTTGCACTGTCTGAAAGCGGTCGGTGTGTCCTGATAGGATATTTCCTAGATAGATTTCTGGGTTTTCAATGTTAAGGTAAATAAGACGCTTAGGTTACAGGCATACCACATTCCCGAATAGTTATCTACACTTGCGCACACCGCTACGATACGACGCTCAGCCCTGGTAGACCGTAAGCTCGCTCCCAATACATCTCATTACAACACGATAAATAAAATGCATGGCAGCAGGTCGAGAAGTGCTGGGCAAGAATCAAAAGATTATCGCACCTATAATTGGCCGGAAGTTTGAAAATCCTTCACTTCTGGTGAAAATTTGTATGGGTAGGCATATTTACGTCATGTGACAACAGTACGAGGCACGTGGCATCATTTAGCCCTTTAATCGTAGGGAGAGTAAACCTAAGTCTGTCAGTCCTGAAATGGCCGGAAATACTTGGCAGACGGTGCCAAAGTTGGCGACCTTTAGCACAATTTTCTCGACCTGCTGCCATGCATTTTATCGTGTTGTCATGAGACGTGGGTGTATTGGGAGTGGGCTTACGGTCTATGGTGCCACATACTTACGAAGGCGGAAATTGACAAGAGCCAAGTCTCAAAATATGAAGTACTAGCTGATGCCCGCGGCTTCGCCTGCGTGGTTATAGGAAAATGTAACATATTGAATTTTCCCGTGGAATTAGATTTTTTCCCGCTGGAAAAGTAGTCTATGTCACTCTTCAGCCTCTGAACTATCTCCATACAAAAAAAACCCCATTAATACGGCGCTCCGTTGCGACGTGAAAGAAGGACAAACAAACACACACACTTTCGCATTTATAATATTAGTAAGGATGTCTAAACCTAAATAGTCAGATTGTCCTGCCTTTGTCCCCTCTGATTTTTACTCAGATCATTATCTTTTTACAAGCTTCTATTTAGTTTCACCTGTCCCGATGTTTTTCATAAAATTTTGCAAGGTCAATTTGACCCATTTCCCGGTGACCGATTAAGCTGAAATTTTGGGTATAAGTATAGTTTGGATGACAATTCAATATTATGGTACCGTGGAGCAGGGAGCCTAGACAAGGTTACAATCGACAAGCGCTAACGCCAATAGAAAACTAATAAAATGTATGGGAATGACAGATGTTAACGAAAAGTGTTTCGTCGGCATCTGTCATTCCCCTACATTTTATTATTTTCTTTTGGCGTTAGCGCTTGTCGATTGTAACCTTGTCTACGGCCCCTGATCTGATGATGGAGACAGAAGGTGGCCATGGGAATTCAGTACTTAACCGCCGTAACCCTGTTGAGTTTGGGTTCGTTAGAATCTTCTCAAACAGTAGTTGATGGCGGTATACAGAAAAGTAGGTACAATTGGCAATGAAAGCTTGTACCGAAATTTTTGACTGAAACTTATTACAAATAAAATTTTGAGGTAAAAAAACTTATCATGGAACCTGGCACGTTGAATCAGTAAGACATGCTTCTCAATATCACTTATTAATTAAATTGAGACATTGATCGCCGAAGTGGAAACCTCAGGAACAGGAAACGTGACAGACCTCGTCGGCGATGGCGGGATGTCGGACTCCGATTTAAAGGGCTGGCCTGATCGTGATCAAGCAAGCAAAACGAGGAGCAGGAGGAGGAGGAGGAGGTGGAAGAAAGGGGGGGGGGGGCTGCCCAGCATTGGGACACATAAAGCTCTATATAATATCGATTGGCCGCGTGAGGAATATGAAGCCACGACCATCGCCATGCCGTTCACACCGCCTGTAGAGGCATCGTTGCAACGGAATGTTTAATCTCTTCACTTCTTAGTACGCTTAACTTTGGACGTCATTTTTCAGGCCAATCAATACGCCAAGTATTTTTGCATAAGAGTAGGAATACGAATCTTATTTTAAGCACTAAGGTGACTTTGGCAGCGCACGCTTAATGTGTTCTTTAGGTATTCTTGGCTTTGAAAGTGTTAAAGGGCTTTGCAGTAACACCTACCGGAAAGACTTACTTTTTCAACGGGACAACTTGTCACCATTTATTGAGAATCGCGAGTATATTCCCCGGCCGCAAAGTAGAACCGGCTGTAATTGACTGAGGTAGTGCTGTCCATATCAACAGGACCGCGCGGCGTGCGCATACTATCTGAGCATGCGCATAGTGAACCCGCGGTAATGCCGCCATCTTGGTTCTGCTTTGTTGCCGGCGGTTATACTTCTAATAATCGGCTATACAATTATAACAGTAATTGTTATATAGCAGAAACATCTAACGATATGATGTAGGTGGGCGCTTAACGCCGAGGCTTGGCGTCCCACACGTTGCCCGCACCCCGTCAACGTCGTACTAAGGACTAACGTAGGACTAAGTTAAATCGTCTACCTGTAATGAAACATATCGACCGCTTTTAGCCGCGTTTATGGACGGCGGGGCTGCTATCGTGAAACTAAAACGGACTTCGTTCGTCTGTCTCCCTCTCAGTCACACTTGTAAATTTAACCCACAGAGAGGGAGATACGCTAACGAAGTTCGTTTTCGTTTCGTGGCCCGGTCACGACTTCAAGCGGTGGCGGAAGCGGCAGCGGATTTTCTAATTCATTGCGTGTGATCCGAACTAATCACAGTGCGTTGCGCGTCACGTCATGAACTGATAAAACGCTTGCCGCGCCGCAATTAACGCAATGTTGTAGCCGGGCCGAAAGTCGTGATCGAGCCAAGTACTTGTTGTCATGCTAAAAAGTTGTAGGTATACACGTATCATAGTGACAGCACATGTTTCTGGCTTGCCTTATGCCAAGTTAAATGTAAAGTCACAACTTTAGATCAAAGCGACGTGAGTCAGGGGTTCATTGATGAACCCCTGACTTACGTCGACTAAATATACAGTGACGTCAGCGCCTGACTTCTATTTACATGTCTGGCAACAACGCGCGTCTGATTTTAAAGATTCCACGTGTCGCGTGACATGACAAGCTAAGTCAGGCAGCATGCACCGCTTTATCCGATGTCCTTGGCGTCGTGTGTTGTGGGACATCAGTCTCCTATTGAATCTCAGGCTGTGCTGCATTTAAGCTATGTGGTTTCTAAACCGTTGACAGCGTTGAAATGCGGCAATAAGCGACCGCCCAAGGTATTTTTTATGTTGTTAAACGCTGTATAATTTCGCAAAACCAAATCACGCCATGGTGAAGGCACCATGGCTACATGTATCTGGACCAGCAATGCACCGAATAACTAACTAGTTTCGAAAATCAAAAAAGTTTCAAAGGAACGTTCTCGAAATTTAATAATACTTTCGCGACCAAGAATCGCTACGCGCTACGTTCGTAGCCGATCCTGTGGTTTTTCTCGTATGTAGCGGAAAGCGACCGCGGCGTAGGTGCCCGCTAGGCGGGTTCCTGGTAGCGAAAGTGTTAACGCTCCTGCTTCCGCGCTTCCCGGCGCCATTATAGACGCGTCGCAGTTCAGCGGAGACCCAAACAGGCGCAGCGAGCGCCACGGAGGGTGCCAGAAGTTCCAGGAGTCGAGGGTCCACGCTGCATCTCCAGAAGTGGATGACGCAGCTGCCGGAGGCGGAAGAACTGGATCCACCAGAGCCGGATATGGAGGTAATATGGACTACTTAACCAACTTATTTAACCCTTAAACGTGCCCCATCAATTGGCATGACTGTCGCAGCGATCAATTGCAGCCATGGAATATATACCCTGCAAAGGATGTTTTCAATGAACGCAATTTAATTTTAACCCTATTTAAAAGCTATTACGGTTTAACTTCTAATAAAATGTATGTGGTCGGTAAATCGCCTCTGCCGGATCCGCCTACAGACGAGCGTATTTTGCAAAATGCTTGCCTTTTTATTCAAGATTACGATGTAACTACTAGTATTTACTTATTCAAAAGCTGATCACGTACTTAAAGAATCATTTATTAAACTAGGGGCTGACACAGTTCAAATTTTCATTTTCTCTTTCTAAACCTAAAATAATAATAAATACGTTTATTTACAAAAAATGGTACTGCTGTATTTGTGAAGCCTCTGACTTCTGAGCTAGGCTGGAGCCTGTGTTACAGAAGTCAGTGTCCACTCCCAGTTTGTGAGTATCGTGGATAACATTTTTGCTTTCTTAGATTTTATGTATTCTTATTTGACTATATTTTTATAACTACGGAAGTTTGTATGTTTGTGTGTGTGTGTGTGTGTGTGTGTGTGTGTGATAATAAATGAGTTTTCTTGGGAATCTTTTTCAAATTTTGCAGTCAGAAGTGTCGTTTCTGATCTTAATTTTGCAGTAAACAAGAATCATTTGGTACATGAATGATTACAATTCACATCACTAAATCGTTTACGAGGGGCTGACATGATTGAAAATCAAAGATCAATTTACAAAAATTGATAAAATTTATACCTTCTGAGTTTTCTTAATTTTTTTGGTGAAAACAGGATTACATTATATTTTCTTACGGCAAATTGTACTTATATTTTGCCCTAAAAATAGTATTGTAGCAAATTATAACTTTATGTTAACCCATAAATAATCATAACTATACCTATTTTGTCGTAAATTTATATATTTTTAAAAGACTTACGAGGGCTGCTACTTATGTATCCGGAATCCAGTATTCCAACTTTCTTAAACACAATTTTTGACCTCCACGGTGAAATTTGAACTTTCTTTTAGTACTGGCCGCTATATATTTTTTCTTGAGTACTAGCGTACTCAAGAAAAAATATATACCGGCCTTTTGTTTTTGACGGGTTTAAAATGTTATCTCGTTGCAAGAATGGAACTTACTCGTGAAAATATTCGTGCTATGATTTATTACGATTTTCGCCGTGGCTTAACGCAACAACAATGCATAGATCAATTAACTTTGACTTTTGGTGATGAAGTTCCATCAAAAACTACTGTGTATGACTGGTTTAGTGAATTCAATCGTGAACGTAGTATGCTTACGGACGAAGTTAAGGAAGGTCGCCCGAAATCGGCCGTTGTACCACAAAATATTGAAGCACTGCGGAAACTTATAATGCATGACCGTCATGTTACGTATCGCGAGATAGAGGCAATTCTGGGGATATCTATGACGCATTAATAAGATATTACATGAACATTTAGCTGTAAAAAAAATTTGTTTGTGTTGGATACCGCACAATTTAACTAAGGATCAAAAAGAGGCTCGCGTCGAATGGTGCAAAAAAAATTTGAAAAAATATAACCGTGGTGACTCAAAAGCTGTTTATAATATATTTACACAGGTGACGAATCTTGGATATATGCGTATGATCCCGAAACTAAACAGCAATCAACAGTGTGGGTGTTTCAAAATGAGCCGAACCCTACGAAAGTTACTCGTGCAAAAAGCACCTTGAAGCAAATGGTCGCCTGCTTTTTTGGTATGAATGGCCATGTGGCTACAGTGCCACTAGAAAATCGTAAAACGGTTAATTCGGAGTGGTACACGACCATTTGTTTGCCAGAAGTGTTTGAAGAAATACGTAAAGACAACCAGCGACGCAGAATCATTCTTCACCATGAAAACGCCAGCTGTCATAGGGTCATTTCGCCGGTTAGCGACCACCTAATTTTATGTGCCGGTTGGCGACCACTTAGCTGAGTTGGTGAACTGAAAGGATATTTCCTCGGTTTTTTAGTGGATTTCTATTCTAAAACAACAACAAAAATGCATGTACAAGTAATTGTCTCAATAGGGTCTGTAGAATTGATGTTATCTTCAATAGAAAAAACCTTCTCCTTCAGATGGTCGCTAACCGAAGGTGGTCGCGTAACCAGCGTAATGACCCTATATCACGCGAAACAACTCGATTTTTGGAAGGTCAACATATAGAATTAACGGGTCACCCACCGTACAGCCTTGATTTGGCACCCAATGATTTTTAATTATTCCCAAATGTAAAGAATAAATTACGTGGTCAACGATTTTCGACCCGTGAAGATGCGGTCGACGCGTTCAAACAACACGTTTTGGAGATACCTCAATCAGAGTGGCAAAAGTGCTTTAAAAATTGGTTTACACGTATGCAAAAGTGCATCGATCATCACGGAGAATATTATGAAAAACAATAAAACTATATTTAGTAATGTACGTTTATTTTTTCTATTCCGGATACATAAGTAGCAGCCCTCGTTAATAAATCACGCTGCACCGACGCCGCGAGCCGAAATTTTTATTTAAGAAATGTTTTAAGGTGCGACCACACCGCTGCTCCAAATACGCTACGCTAACGCACCGTAAAACGCAGCAAAATGTATGAAGAATACGTGACGCATACGACACGTCAACGCGTATACGCAGCGTTAAGCACCGGTGTGGTCGCTCCCTAAGAGGTTAAGAAATGATTATTTAAGTACGTTATCAGTTTTTGAATAAATACTAATAGTTACATCCTAATCTTGAATGAAAAAGGGAGCATTTTTCAAAATACGCTTCCGCTTCTGCTTATGTAGGCGTAATACCTCTTATTAAGGGTTAAACTACTTTAAATACGTCATCCCACTACCTTTATTCCTAAATCCACGAAGAAGGCCCTTCTTAGGGGATATACTATAGTTACTTTGAGAAAATAAATATTCTTCTTTAGAACTATATCCATACAATATTTCTATCCAACATGCTTTATTCTTTTAAGGAATGATTTTCGGGCAAAATATAGTAAGTTTTAGTCCAGACTGCAGGCTACTTATTTGTATCCTCATTCATTTAATTCATTTCTTCAAGTCTATTCAACCGTTTAAATGCACGTTTGATTAACGATTAACGAACTACTACTTTCCCATTTTTGTATATTAGTATTTAGCTATGGATATGATGCGGCGGAATGTTCGCTAAACCAATTTACCCGTAGCTCGTAGCTCAAAATAGGAAATTATCAGTAGGTACTTACAAAATTATCGCGGTATACGAGAGGTTAAGGTAGTTTCATAACTCTCGGAGAAGAAACTAGGATAGCTACTTATTATCCTTTTAAAATAGAATTGAAAGTTTTGTACAATTCACGGGAAAGACTAAAACAATCTAAACAAGATCACTCTAATAACACAATTCGGAAGACGTAAAAATCACAGTTAATAGGGGTGGTATAATCACCAAGATTTCATCAAATAATAATTATTCAGATGTGGAGCGTAGAAGAACTGAGGAAACGCTCGAAGGAGCTGAATCTTCTAGAAGTTGCGGAGGTCATCACGATGAACGGCGACAAGAGTCCCAGCGAGAAGAGAGACAACGAACGGAGTCCTTCCAAGAGCAGCAACTCTGGGAGCCAAGTAAGGACTCAAGAGGCACGGCACGAACCATAGATATTTTTATTACATAATTTTCTGACAAAAAATGCTGTTGGTGATTGAGGTGGTGGAGCCGACGGCGTCTTGACATACCCAGTAATTAGGCAATGACCGAACTGAGCAGGAACCGTGACATCACGGACCTCGAGCGTTTTCTCTCTAACAAGCAACATAAATATTGTTTCTGTTTTCTTTCTTCTATTGCCCAGTAAAATGACGCGTTGACTAACGTTCTTCTTAAACTTCTGACGGACCAGACTTTGTTATAGCGCGACGGACCAAACATAAATTATTTAATGCACTCCAACCAGGGTCTCACCCAGGCATTCCGCTAGCAGGCAACTGCTACCATCTGCCGAGACCTGGGGGCCTAGACAAGGTTACAATCGACAAGCGCTAACGCCAATAGGAAACTAATAAAATGTATGGGAATGACAGATGTTAACGAAAGGTGTTTCGTCGGCATCTGTCATTCCCCTACATTTTATTATTTTCTATTGGTGTTAGCGCTTGTCGATTGTAACCTTGTATACGGTCCCTGAGCCGCTACCGCGAACGCCCAAATTATCTTTGTTTAATATGCTAACTAAGAACAGTTACTGTTCCATAATAAATTGCGCGATTAATACAATACCTGTCTTTTCTAGGCTCACCTTTAATTAGCTAGAATCTAGAAATGGAGGTATAAAAAAAAAATCGCGTTCACAGCCCAGGCTTTGCTCATTCCACGTCAGACGTCTTTAAACACAATGTATTCTACAGATTACAGTCCGCACCAGTCCAGTGGTGGTGGACACGATTCCAGTCTGCCGACAGTGCCATAAAAAGTGCCTATCGAAACCCAACAGTCCACTGATCTCCCAGAAGGAGCCCCCAGCCCCACCGAAGCCAAAAGAGGCCTCCCCTCAATACTCCAACAAAAGCTCAAACAGCACATGCAGTGCACATTGTGGTAACAGGTAAGTATTCCGTTTTTAAACATTCATTATTGCAGTGTTGGTATAGGCTACAGAGTTGAGGTAACACACACAACAACATGTGATCCAGCTGTGTCATATAATGACATCGGGATTTGGAAATTAGTGTTCATTTTTCACGCTGATAGCAAGTTCAGCAGCAAACTTTAAGTAAGATTGAGTAAAAGATTCTTCAAAGTACTGAGTTTATTTTGTATTTTTTATGATTTCCATAAGACATCATATATATTTGTTTTTTTTATACGACGGTGGCAAACAAGCGTACGGCCCGCCTGATGGTAAGCGGACACCGCAGCCTATAGACGCATGCAACTCCAAAGGAGTAACATGGGCGTTGCCGACCCTAGATAGTTTGAGGATTCGCCGTATTGACAGCTGAAGGAACAAATTCCCTCGCTCTCAACGCAACGCATCCTCGGGAGCTCTGGCGACCTTGCCCACCTCCAGGAACACAACACTTCTACGGAGCAAGTAGTAGTGTTAGGCTGTGGTCTTCTGCAAGGCGGAGGTTCCCCAGTTGGGCTGCTCCAAATTCGAGCGGGATGACATTTCGCTGTGCCCTACCTCACCAAAATAATTTAATAATAATCTTTTTTTTTTTTTTCTCATAATTTTATATAATTTTACATACGCTATGATAAAAATATAGGTACGTACGCAACATTCCGTTTAAAACAGTTCTATTTTAATGAATCGGTATCTGAATTAATAAAAGTACTAAGGTACATACATGTATCTCAAATCACTTTCGTCCATTCGTTAATTCACTACCTTTTTGGCAATGAGTACTCTACCTAGCTGAGTGTGTAATCATTTACCTCAACTCAACTGCCGATACCTGTATAATGTGGCCCCAACTTTGCCATCGTGACAATTTTCTGCCTAGTTAGGATTATTATCGCCTGTATGACGGACAAAAAGCATTCGTCTTCCTAACAAGCATGTAAGGGTGAGAAAGACATAAACTTTATGTCCGTCATAAAAGCTACAAGTCACATTGACAGTTCACCGTGCATTTCTGGGTTAACATTTAACGATATGTTGGTGAAATACAGGAAATACGTGGCGCAGGACCGGTTACTTTAGTGCAGCAGTGGACGTCTTTCGGCTGATATGATGATGTTGATGGTGAAATACAGGCCCGAACAATCATCAATCGCATCCGCATACCTATAAAAGTTACAGTTGCGTTGTAAAGATTCCGATGATTAATACAATAATAACATTCAATTGCAAAATGAACGTTTTACTTGGGCTTTTCATCATGTACGTAATTTAATTGTGATTGCAGGAAGCTCAAAACTTTCTCGACACATTTAGAGCGAAAAGGTGCTATCAAGATACGCCCCGAAGATGCTCCCAAAGCAGCACTGAGAGTTATAGACTCGATCGAGCAAAGCCAAAGAATGCTCAAATCAACGTCATATGAGTTGAAAACAGATTCCCCCCTACTTAGTAGAAGTATGCATACCAACAAGAGCCAACTGGAGTTAAGGAAAGATACTTCTATAAGGTCACCTAGTCCTACTTCTAGTTCTAGAAATAATAGTCCTTTGTCAACTAGCCATACAACTTGTAGCTCGATGGTGTTCAATTCTAGCTCTAACGATTTAAGAATGTCTAACTCTAATATTTCTAACCAAGTCCAGTGTGTAATAGCTCAAGAGAAGTACCTTAACGAAATCAAATGCGTCGAAAGCGTAACACTGTCCAAAACGAGAAACAATAATGCTAGCAATCCCTCCCCAGCGAGTATAAGGAAAGAACAAATTACAAGACAAAAGGCTGAAAATGTTCTAAATAAAGTATTAGGTATGAACATTATAACGAAAAGAGAGAACGTTGGAACGTGTTTAAAAACATCCTCAGTGTTTTTAGACGACGACTCAATACACGAGGACGAGAATGATTTTAGAATCGAAAGGGGTTTGAGACGATCGCCTAGGATGGGTATTTCAGCGGTAACGAAAATGAATGGTGATATAAATAAAAAGACTGATGACATTAACGCTAATAAATGCAATGACGCGTCTGATGATGATCTCGAACTGGGCCCCCTCATGTTGATGGGATTGTCAGCAATCAATCCAGCAGCACATTTGATGAGGGTGGAGCCCTTTAAGAAGGCGTCAGCGACCAGTTTGAACGCTTACACTCGGCCGGATAGCCTGGGCTCTATAAAGTCGGAGTCCACTGTCAACATCTCGATAGTGCCGCCGACACCGGACTACAACTCTGTTGATAAGACTGTAAGTATTTCTAATGAGTACTATGGTGGGTTGTGTTTCTACTGTTTCTGAAATTAGACCCTGATTGTAGTTCAGTGTTATAGCTTGTACCCGTTATCTAATAAAAAATAAAAAATCCTTAACTGTTACCCAGCAAAAATATGGCCTAGATCTGTGAGTCAACGTTAAACGTTTGTAGAATTAGCAGCAGTCATTTAAACTTAAATGCTTAATTTACCTACAAAGTTGCTGAATCAACTGTACGTGAATCTAGTTACGAGTATAATCGATGTGATCAAACCAAAGAGCGCTCGCTATTATTAATCTTTGGATACATACTTACATACTTCATGATAAAATAGTTTTACGACTGTCACAAATCAAAATTGTCTGTCAAAATTGTAGTTTTGTTTTCTAGCCCAGCTCTACCCAACCAGCGGCCCGCTTATTTTTTACACAGAAATATAAATATGTAAAGAAGCGAATTCCATTATAAGTTCACAAGTAAATTATGACGTCAATACTACGTGCGTAAGGTATAGCAGCTTGCACACCTGTCATATGACAGACGTAGTACTGACGTCACATAATTACCGATTCAGGCATCATTACATATTTTTTCTACTCGAGCACTTCTATCCATCAATTACTATATTATTTTATCTTATGAATATAAGATATATTATCTTATGAATATAAGATAACTGTGTACAGAACTAAAATTAATTTTGACCAATCACGAGGCTCGATTTCCTGAAGACATCAACGCGCAAATAAATGCGGTTGGCTGCACTTCGTTTCAGCAGGGCGAATTTCAATAGATACCAAGTTTGTTTAATAAATTATTATTTCCGTTAACTCGTAGAAAAACATTATATAACGAGTGCATAAACTACTATTGAAATGTTTTCAATTGGAACAAACGTATTTGTGTTTTTCCGTTCGATTTTGAAACAAAAACATAGTCTCTATTATAATGCTCGACCGCTGCCGCGCGCCTGGCTTCGCCTCCCTCCTCGCTCCCCCGTTATACCCCCCGCGCGCCGCACAGACGTGGACTGAGTGAAGTGTTCGGACTATAGTCGATTCTAATTTAAATACCAATTTTTCTTGTATGGTGAGCGGCTACATAATCTCTATGGAGCCTTCGAGGACATTATAACCATAGCAACGAGGAAAAAATACTGATCGACCCACTTACATAACCATTATGTTTCAGGACACGCTAGTAGACGAATCTCCTGACTCCCCCGATGCTCCGGAAGACCTGCCTTATGTATCACTCAAGAGGTCTGTTAAACCCGGTACTCACTGCCATTACGCACTGCCTACAATGTCCTGTCCATCGAAGCCATTTGCATAGCTTATTTTCACTTGAAAAGGTGACAGGGGAAACAAGTGGAGATGCATCTAAAACCGCCTTCCATCTATTGAAATCGTTTAAAAACCTGACTAGTTGAGGTGTTTAGATACTCTCTGACAACTGGAATGGTGATAAATGGATCTGTTTTTTTAAGAATGTAGCATGTCACCAGTTTTATGTTTTATAGAATAGACCTCCAAAGATTGTCATGCGCCACCGCTCTATTTGTGTTTATGTGTAGTTGTTTGAGTTATTATTATGATAATTTACTTTAAAAACAAAGTTTTAACCGACTTCAATTTAGTACTCCGCCAAGCCACGAGGACATTTCTTTTCCAATTTACCTCATGAACTGATTTCCGAGAGCAAATGCGTTGATTATTATAGACAAAAACCCAATCGCTGTATGTGACCCGATAATATTTGAGGACTTCCGTCAATTCCACAAGGATCACCCTTGGCACTTCATTAGTTGCTATTTCAACGGAATCTTATCAGAATCTGTGATATACTTTTGTACTTTTAAGTACATAATTGAGGAATTCCATAAGTCATCTGTGGTCTTCATCATCAATTCCACTCCACCAATTTATGATTTCCGGATGTAAATACACGAGTTATAATAGAAAATACCAAAATCACTACACGCGTGCCTAATATAATTGAGTTCCCTCAATTCCTCATGGATCCCATCATCCAATTGAATTTTCAAAAAATGGGACCCACCTGGAAGCATATACTTACAAACAAAAAAAAATAATTATGAATCGGCTCATCAATGACGGAGTTCTGAGGTAACAAACATTGAAAAAAAAAAAACAACCTATTTGAGAACTTCCTCCTTTTTTTTGAAGTCGGTTAAAAACGCTCTTAAACGTGGTATTTTACAAATTCTTTTGTTGCTAATTCTCGCGAAAATGCCCAAATATGAAAGGAAAAGATAGCAAAGAGATGTCAGAAAACGAACCGAACTAAAACAAACTATAATAAAGGGGCGGATCCCCGCGGGAAGATAAGTTTTATTTCATATTGCTGTAGGCTCTGAGAATTGTACATTTACTGCCATGTCTTTTGACTAAATTATACCTTTTAATGAAACACCCCTGTAACCAACTAACCACACCCTATCTAATTTCACTATGTAGCCTCACTATAACTCTAGAAACGAAATTGTTATATCAATGAAAGACCGAGATCCATAGCAGACTGGTTTATTGGGAAATATGTAACTACCGACGTAGTTATTAATCTACCCTACATAACACTTCCTCCTTATTTCACGATTCTTTGAGTATTAAATAACAAGCTAAATGCACAGGCTTAACCTATATGTTTACAATCGTAAAATGTATATAAAGTACATAGTAGCAGAAGAATACAATAGAAGCAGATATGTATAATTCGTTCGTTCACAATAAATGGTAACTACGAGTATACTACAGTTTACAGAATAATTACGGCATTGATGTGATGACTTTTAAATAAGGTATAAGTACTAAAGTCATAAATGTTAAACAATCCTTTTATTATACTAAAGTAAACAATATTTATTTAACGGATAGGTACCTACTTAAGATTGCACTGTCGAGCACACAATAAGCTGTCCACTGAACCTTATTGCAACTAGATAAGGTCTACTTATGGTCAGCCTAGTGCGTTCTCGGTTTCTACAAACAATACGGTACATTTTATGTTGGCAACGATATTTTAATACGTAAGTTTACAAGTTAAGCAATATAAGTTTATTACTAGAAATGCCTACCTAACTAAAGTTCCAAGGTATTTGCGGAGTGTCTTCAATACGATTACCTACTTTCTTATATATATTTTTTTTTTGGAACTTTTCTAAACAACGCATGGCGGCTTGTCTCCGGACCCGACCTTCGACCACCTGCGGCAAGGAGGGCCCTGCTTCACCGTCCGACTCGCGGCCCGGGCTCTTTAAGGGCGCCGGGTGTGGCTCGGGGTCCTCTTCTGCGAGCTGCCACTCATCCCCTGGATTTTTTTTATCCGCCACACCGCATTGCAGTTGTTTGTCGTCGGGTAACAACAAAGACTCTTGGACTTTTGAGAGGGAGAACCGTGATTTACGTTTATCTTTTAATAACTGGTCAATGTGTCGCTTGTGCACTTGGCCATCACCCGTTTTGACTGTATATGACACTGGACTTGGACGATCCATAACCACACCTTCCGTCCATTTGCGATTGCCTTTTGTATAATCCCTAATAATGACGGCATCTCCTGGGACGGCCTGGCGTGGGCGTGCATCGCGGCGCTGCTCGCTGGCGACCTGGTGTTCGCGCACCACCTCGCCCGCGTCGGGCCGCAGTAGGTCGAGCCGGCCGCGCAGGCGTCGCCCCAGCAGCGCGACTGCCGGTTCGCGCCCGGTTGTGCCGTGTTCTGTGTTACGGTAACTGAATAAAAATCTACTAATGGCGGCTTCTTCGTTCTCGTTCTCGACACGTGCCTTTTTTAAAGCTCGTTTTACGGAGCGCACGGCATTTTCAGCTGCCCCGTTGCTCGCTGGATGATAAGGGGGCGTAAGAGTCTGTTTAATACCGTTTCGCTCAAAATATACCCTTAATTCGAGCGAACTGAAAGGCGGTCCGTTATCAGATATAACTCGTTTTGGCAAGCCGAAACGTGCAAACATTCTCCTGAAACACGCTATGACTGTTGAAGCTGACGTGTTATTGACTTTTTCGGCCTCTATCCATTTAGAGTGCGCATCAATAACAATTAAATAATATTTATTGTTATAAGGCCCTAACCAGTCAACATTCAATCGGGACCAGGGCTCTGTCGGCCACGGCCACGAGTGCAGCGGCGCGGGCGCCGGCGCGGGCCGCACCGCGCGGCACGCGTCGCACTCCCGCGCCGTTTGCTCGATGTCTGCGTCTAACGTGTCCCACCAAACATAATTGCGCGCAATTTGTTTCATTTTAACGATCCCTGGGTGCCCGTCGTGAATTTCCTTTAAAATTTCATTTTGCAGGGAGCTCGGTACTATAATCTTATACCCCCAGAGTAAACACCCTTGATCAATATGTATACTATCTTTCCGAATTAAATACGATTTTAATACGTCGTCGGTAATTATATTCGGCCAGCCGAACATTACGAAGCCTAGGATTTTACTCAAAATTGGATCTCGAGCCGTCTCAGTTTTAATATCTTTAAAACTGAGCGGAAAACTCCTTTGAATAAAATTGAGATAACTGCCCGCCTTGTCCTCTCTTTCTACTCGTTTAATAGTCGAGGGCAAAGGAAGACGGGACAGTGCATCGGCCTGGCTATTCTGGGAAGACGTTACAAATTCAATATTAAACCGATATGCAGATAGCGTAACGGCGTAACGCTGTAATCTACTCGCAGCTGTGACCGGAATGCCTTTGTTCTTACCAAAAATGTAACTGAGGGGTTTATGGTCACTACGTAGTATGAAACGTCTCCCATATAAGAACTGGTGGTGTTTAGTAACACCAAAAACAATAGCTAAGGCCTCCTTGTCGAGCTGCGAGTAGTTTCGCTCGGCGTCGTTGAGCGTGCGCGAGGCACAGCTGACGGGGCGCTCGCGGCCATCGGCGTCGCGCTGAGCCAGCACGCAACCCAGCCCGTACGCGCTGCTGTCCACTGACAGGACCAGCGGCAGCGCCGGGTCGTAGTGAGCCAGCACGGGGGCGCTGCTCAACATTTTCTTAATTTTGTTAAACGCTATATCGCAATCGTTGCTCCACACCCAATCGGCGTCCTTTTTTAACAAGTTATACAATGGTTTAAGGATGTCGCTCATATTGGAACAAAATTTAGCATAAAAGTTCGCCAAACCAATAAAACTTTTCAACTGTGTGACATTCATGGGTCGAGGGGCCGCAACGATTGCGTGTATTTTTTTCTCGTCTGTATGTAGACCGTGCTTATCAATGTTATATCCTAAGTAAGTCACGCTGTCTTTAAAGAATTGACATTTTTCGAAATTGATACGGAGTCCATTTTCTTGGAGTCTTTGCAATACAGCTCTTAAATTTGTTAAATGTGTTTCCCTATCCTTTCCGGTAATGCAAATGTCGTCTGCAAACACTGCGGTTGAGGGCAGGCCACTAAGAGTCTCTTCCATAATTTTTTGGAAGTTTTCGGGTATGCATTTAATTCCAAAAGGGACCCTACGATAGACAAATGTCCCTACATGAGTAGAAATCGCTGTCATCGGCTGAGACTCTTCTTCTAGCAAACACTGTTGGAATGCATTAGATAAATCCAACTTCGTGTATTGTTCGCCGCCTCCCAGTGTTGCAAAAATTTCTTCGATACGCGGAAGTGGGTAATGAAAATCCTTTAGAATCGGATTTATTGTGATTTTATAATCACCGCAAATACGGATGTCACCATTAGATTTGATGACTGGGACTATGGGTGTTCCGTAATCCGACCGCTCGACCTTGTAGATGACGCCCTCCCGCTGCAGGCGCTCGAGCTCGCTCTGCACGCGCTCGCGCAGCGCCAGCGGCAGCGCGCGCGCGCGCACAAACACGGGAACGTCCTCAGTTAAATGTAGCCGAATACGTGATTTACAAGTACCTAAGCCCTCCGCAAATACCCCAGGATACTCTTTTTTTAACAAATGTGCCATCGAGTCGCTTTCAGTTATACTGTGACAATTTATTACCGCTAATTTCAATTCTTTAATCCAAGTGCGACCCATGAGCGGAGGCCCACCATTTTCGATAACATACAACTTGAGTTTGGCTGAATTATTTCCACAGCGCACCGCAACGACAATATAACCCAGCGTCTCGATAGAATCACCAGTATATGATTTTAGCGTCAATATATTTTTATTAAGTGGCAAATGTACAAAATGTTTGTCATAAAATATTTTCGACACTGCTGAAATTTTGCTCCCGGTATCAATTTCAAACTTACAGCCGACATCTTCCACAAACACGTTAGCTAAATATGGTCCATCATTATTTCCTTTGGAAATCAAATTATAGAAATGGGAATCTTCATCCTCCGAATCACAACTTTTATTTAAAAAGTACTGACCTTTAGCCGGCCGCTTGTCGGAAAAATCGCCATTGTCACCTTTACGAACACACATAACTTTTAAATGGCCCTTAATGCCACATAAATCACATGTAAAGTTTTTGAACCGGCATTTGTTCGGCGGATGAGTAAACTTCCCGCAACGTGCGCACGGAGCCCGCTGTGTGCCGCTGCCGCTGCTGCCGCCGCCGCCGGGCGCTCGCGGGCGCACGCCGCGGCCACCGCCGCCCACGCGGTGCAGGCCGTCGTCCGCCGCGCCGGGGCCCGCGCCCGCGCCCGCTCCGCCGGCCGGGGCGCCCGCCGTGCTCGCGTGCCGCTCCGCCGCCTCGAGTGCGCTGGCCAACTCCACGGCCCTCTTGTAGTCGATGTTTTTCTCGGCAAATAGTCTCGAACGCATCTCCTCGCTGATCAATCCCGAGACGAACTGGTCACGTAAGTTTTCTTCCAGGCCGGTTCCAAAATTACAGGTTTTAGCCAGATGTTTTAACCCTTGTAGGTATTCACGAATGCTTTCGCCCTGCCGTTGTACCCTTTGCCGAAAAATGTGTCTCTCGGCTATCTCTGATCTTTCAGGCTCCAAATGGTTTTTAAGTAAATTAACCAAATCATCAAAACTTTTATCTTCCGGATGGTCCGGTGAACACAGATCACACAGCAAATTGTAACACTCGCCGCCGACTACGGTTAACAACGTGGCCACTTCGAGTTCCTCACTGATACAATTTAACAAAATAAATTGTTGAACGCGGCGTACGTAATTGTCCCAATTTTGCGATTCCACTAAAAACGGTTCTATTTTACCGATCGGCATGTTAATACGGAGCGTGAAAGTAATTTAAATCTATTTTTTAACTCGGCTGCGCCAATGTTATATCAATGAAAGACCGAGATCCATAGCAGACTGGTTTATTGGGAAATATGTAACTACCGACGTAGTTATTAATCTACCCTACATAACAGAAATGACAGCTATAGTTAGAATTGGGATTGAATAATTTACTAGATTATCAGATGCCACCTGTTAAATTCGAATAATGCGAATTCCAATTGCTCTTCACTAGCTTCTCGAGAACCACTCACACTACTTCAACATACACTGTGTATTTCTTAATTTCCGGTAATTGCGACAGTGCCTTGTACTTCACAGAAACGAAAATACATTTCCCCCTTATCCATAAAATTTAACAGATCCCTGTTACTAACATGAGACGCGTCTCTTTCTCAAAAACAAATGTCAAAGTGACAGATAGAGACGAATGTAAACGGTATTTGCTTTCGAACTTGTAGCTTCGTGTGTAATGAGACCCTTGGGAGCCATTAGTATTTTATCTTTCATTCAAGTTAATTACTAATACCGAATTTTGAGGGGTATAAGGTAAGTCATTAAACCCGCCTCTCGATATCTTGAGAGCCACGAGATTCGAAAGGTCTAAGGCGTGCTTCCATGAATTTTTCGTAAATTAAGGAAAACAATTCGTAGTTATGCTTATCTGTATGACCCATGTCTCACCCATTTAGTTTCCATTAAGTGCGTAATGGCCTTCCCTAGTTCCATCCACTTTACTAAACTACGTTTTTGATTTAGATCTGACAACATTGATTTCAGGTATGGCACAATGTCGAGCCTTGAGCGGCTGCCTTCAGACGAAACAGACGATGGCAACGTTAGGCTGACTGCGATGGAGCCAGAACCTTCGAAAGCGTACAATACAGGTGAATTAAATATATTAATAAGGGCCTGTTTCACAATCTCCAGTTAAAACATATCCGTCAGATGTTGGCTGTCACTTTTCTTTTATATGACTGGAGAAAAGGATAGCAATAATTTTAACTGGCAGATAACTTTATCCGGCGATTGTGAAACAGGCCCTAAGTATCCTAATACTTATTTAATTATTTAAGAGAAGTATTAAGGTACGTTCTAAAGTACATTCAAGCTGATAACTAAAATTGTCTAAGTTAAATATAAAGTAAATGAAAACAAAAAAAAGGTCCTCGTGGGCCTCGTGGCATTGTACCGAGGACGCTGGCGGCATTTCCTTTCCTCGCTGAATTGCAATGCTGATGCGTTGCGCAAGAAAGTCGCCTCTTCAGATTTCCACTGATATTCCGTCATAGTTCGGCCATACAAATTTTTCTGCAACAGCCGTGATGATGATGTGTAATGATGAAATGATTTAGTTTCTAAAAAAGTCAAGACTACGTTGGTTTCTAACATTACACACATGGTAGCCGGGTGCTAACGATTGCCTGAACAAACATCTAGACAGATCCTGCCTAATCAATCTAGACGGGCAGTAGGCGGGCGATATCAAGGCTGTAATTGTGACAAGTGTGCACAAATAGGAGAACCAGTTACAAGTGTGATTATAGGCCACAGTCGTTAATGAAAAATAAATTAAAAAGTCATTTTCATTAATTAAGTATCTTGTCGGTGCAGCAACCACCACTCTTCTCTGTCCATTGCCAGCCCCTTGACTTCCTCATGCGACCCGACATCAACGTTATCCTTTACTTGACTAAAATATGTTAGCCTAGGCCTTCCTCTGACCCTCTTATCTTCAATTTTGCCTTCTAGGATGTTTAAGAAGAAGCTGTCGTGCTGTATCAGGTGGCCAACCATTTTGCATCTCTTATTTCTAATAGATCCCAGCAAACAACCCCTACTTCCGCCTTTTTTCCGTCCAGCTGATCCTTCCCATCCTTCGCTCGCACCTCATTTCCAAGGCCTCTAGTAGTTCTCTGTCTCTCTGTCTCAGCGTCCACCACTCGCTCCCATATAAAGCAATGCTCTAAGTGTAAACGTATGTGTACGTACGTGTGTATTAATATTACTAAACCTTCTGTTTGTGTTCAGTATCCGGTGCCGCAGGCGGCATCATAGGCTGGACAGCGAGGGCTGGCTCCTTCGTGGTGGAGAAGATGAACATCTTCAGTTACACGGAGAGTGTCCCAAACACGTCGCTTGCGCAAAAGCAGCCGTCTTTCTTGGAGAGGTATGGTCTCAGAAACGAGTATGTCGCCAGCACAGTTAGCATGACCGCACTTATGGCAGACATAAAGCATTCATCCCTTGCTAGCAAGTATGTATAAGCCATACATTTGATGTGGCGTCCGGAGTTATTTTCACGTGCGGTGACTAGTAAGTGCTGGCCATTACAGCGAAAAAGAAAAAGCCAGGCGTCAAAATGCACTATAGTAGTACACTATTGTAGAGGCTAGAAAGAAGGAAATAGATGAACGAGTGGGTAGACGAATCCATCTATTGGACTTTCGGCCGAAACACTACATAGTGCTTTTCAAGCCTACTGCGAGGAAATTGCAAATTACCTATATGAAACTTAAGATCATACTTAAGTACTGCAAAAAAAAGACCGCGGCGTCCTGTTTTTGGTCATATCCGTCTGGCTGTCCATCCGTCCGTCTTCGGCTTAGCTCAGTAACCATGACTACTAGAAAACTGTGATTCGGCATGGTTATACATCAATCACGCCGACAAAACAGTAGAATACAAATGTGAAAAAAACTTTTTTTTGGTTACGTGTGGATGTATTGTTTTTCGCTCGTTAAACCCATATTGTGGGGTATCGTTGGATACCTTGTACCCGAATTCTGACGCATATTTTGCCACATTTCCGAGCAGTGGCGTGAAAATCAAATTATTTACACTACGATGTTGACAAACACGCGGTCTACCTGAAGGTAAGCATACACCGCAACCTACGAAAGCTTGCAGTCCCTTTATTGATTTGAGCATGCATTCTGTTCTGTTGACAGCTAAAGACAAAAATGCAGATGCACTCTCAATACAACGCATTGTCGGGAGAGTCTTGTGTTTTTTCAACTTCGTAATCTGACATAACTTCCATTATTATACACGTTCTATTTATCGTACGGTCACGGCCTTTAATTGTTGCGCCATTTAGCGCTCACTTTATACTGGACACTTCAAAGCTTAACTATTAAAAGTACAAAATAAGTTGACACAAAAGTGGCTCATCGATTAGTCCTTGACCGTACCATTTCTACAGCCTTCTGTAAATTATCTTTAAATATTGCACAAAAGAAGAACTTATAGTATAAAGCATTCTCTACCGGTCAACTTTAAGGCAAAGCAGATAATTTGTGTAGTTTTCTTTCCTGTGTCTTATTTGTTTACCTTTCAGTGTCCAAAACATAAGGGGACACATCGAAGCTAAGCTTATTTACTGGGTGCGGCAAAAGAAAATGATAATTGCATTAATTTATTAAAAAAAAACATAGGTAGGTACTTTTTTGTTAATATTATTGTGAAATCATACGAGAGTAAAACCATTTTAACGGACTTACGGCACGGTGCGCGCTTCTTGCACACATTTTCACGTACGCAATTATTTTACGTAAATAACCTGTTGCTGCCAAAAGTTTGCGATCTACCGTTCGATTAGTTTTAAAGTTGTGTATCTAATTACCTACATATCGTTTGAAAAAACTGAATGTACCTACTGACCTCGTTATTTAAATTGAGAAGTTGTGGTCCCTAACAACTGAGTGGTCGCTAACCGGCACATGAAATTAGGTGGTCGCTAACCAGCGAAATAACCCTATACATTGATGGGTTATAAAAATAATCATATTTACTATTATTTACGACTATAATAAAAACCCCAAAAGCCCCTTTTAAGTCCGCATTCTGTGACAGACGGGCAACTACGGAACCCTACCCTGCGCGCTTTTTATGTTTTTGACTTTAATGTTAATTTTAAAATAGGTAATTAGAATGACTTTGTAAAAGATATAAAGACTTTGAAATAAATGTTATTATTAACGCGTTTTATCGCCAAAAAATTGTTAAAAAATCGTTAAATTCGTCGATGTATCCCCTTAATATTTCTTTAAATACCTATAAATTAGTTTCATTTACTAATATTATATTATCTCCAATAACTAGGTGGGACACCGACGCTGATCTAAACATAATAAGTATGTGCAAACTAGACTTTTTTCAGTGATGATTAACATTTCGTAAAGTAGCTACTTTGTAGGCGAGTTACTTAATAATTTTACAACATATATTGGTTGTAGTGAAACATATTTTGCTAGATGAATTGATTTGATATTTGTAGGGATTAACAATAAAATGTAGGTATTATATAAATATTGATTCTAAGGTTAGTTATAGAACATAATTTAAATATCAAAGGTATACATAGGTACCTACCATTATAATAAATAATTAGTTGAGTAGTTTTTGGTGTCTAGTAGTTATGTTATGTATGAGTGTTGCAGTAATTAAACTGAATTTATATTACAGGTTCAATAGGTCAAACAAAGACTGTCATATGAACGTAGTCATTTATAAAATAAATGGAAATTTTAGGTCTTTTCAACTTGTAAGTGTCGTAGTACTAACAAATTTATACGATTAATGTTTAATACAAGTTTTTGTTATGGTTTTCTTAATACCTAACTACTTGGGGTTTTTAAGTTTTATTCTTGACATAGAAATAGTGTTATGATTAGCGGCCATCAAGATATTTGTCTTATGTAGTTTTATTTTATATTACTTAATAGTAGTTACGTATAAGTGTACTGCGCGCGTGCGGCGTGCTGCGTCCATATAGAACAAATGCAAATTGTATGGACGCAACCCGCCCCGCTCGTGGCGGAGCGTGCACTCAGGGCGCACGCTTAAATAACAGAGAGAAATAAACCTAGTACGTACTTCTTTACTTGAACTCAAATAAGTCATTGAATCTGGATTTTATTATCCACTACACCAGAAAATGTTTTTCTACGTATTTGTATACATGTATGTGTTTCAAATAATAGTAATTGAAACTTGAAATTTCACAATATATATTTCATATATAGATATGAAATATATATTGTGAAATTTTCTACTGATAGTTATTAGAAGAATCTAAGTGGTTCGAGTTTAAATTACTATTGTTTAAAGCACTATTGCTTAAGTCGAAGAAATTTTAATATCTCTCCTCCGAAGTAGTAATTTTATCATTTAAATCTCAGCACTTTACAAATTAAACTGGCCTGAAACTTGACAGAAACCTATTTCCCATAGTCTTTACAATTGACTCTCTCGTTTACCTACCTACTTTAATCTCTAAACATTAAAAAAAAAGCGCCATCTGTTGCACAACGCGCGAAACAAATGACGAACTAAACAACACCTAACCGCCAGATGCCTGGGCGTCAGCGAGTGGAAATCAGCGCTCACGGAGGACGGCACGGGGGAGACGGGGGACGGCAGCGGGGCGAGCGGGGAGGAGGCGTGGGGGACGCCCTCGTCGGGCGATCTGTCGGACAACCTACCCGATTCCGAGCATGGGACTCTCTCTGTAAGCTGTTGGTTAATTGGATATTATTTTTGTAGTCAGACGTGGGAAACTGCGAAATTCTACAGTGACCTTATCAAGGCTTTGCTGTCACAATTACCTACCGGTTAATTTAACAAGTTAATATATCCAGTAAATATGACTCAAGGTTTAACCACCGCTTAACATCACTAAGGTGTCTTGAACACTGAAATGAGCATAGTTTAAACTGGAATAGGTACTTACTAAATAAGTAATGAGACTAAGGAGGCAGGGCACATGAATAATAGGGGTAAGTTCGTAAACCGTTTGAATATGTCCGAAATTAACACGATATCCATTGCTTGACGTTTCGGCTGAAGCGAAATAGCGAGGACGCGTGTGTGTCGGGATGACCGTAAAGGTGACATTAATGTACAGCAAAATATAACAGTACGCTGGGTCTATCTAATCTAAAGCCATTACATTGATAATGAATCGCACAGATTGTTAAAGTCTTTTGAACAGAAAGCCCTCTACCTCCACAGTCGCCAACAAAGTCGTCATCATCGTACGCTGGTGACGACGACACCGAGCTGATGATGGACGAGCTCCTGATGGCGCCCACTATCACTGGACCTACCACCTTGAGGCCGCTCTTACCCAGGTAAATATTAACGAACTTACCACTGAAAAAAAAACAACTTACGAAGGTTTTAGATTATTTACGAGTGAAAACTATATATGATCCAGACGAAATATTATAAATCTTAAGGAAATAGCTATGAATTTGCTAGCAATAGTGTGCATTTATTTTTCAACCCCCGTCGCAAAAGAGGAATGTTACAATTTTCACATCTTACTTACTTGTATTTATGTCTGTAACTGTGTTTCCTTCTTTTTGGATGTCAGATTTTAATGCGTTCTTTTTAGCTGTATGTTTATTTTCTTTAATTCAAGAAATTATAAATGTTATAATTGATCCATACCAAATTATATGCAATTGGCCTATGAACAAAATTTTGAGCAAGATACTAACCTTGAAACGTAACGTAGGGATATTTTTAGGAGAAGACTGGAACCCCTGATGGAGGAGGAGTTTTCAGAGAGCGGCAGCGAAGATAACAAGCAAACACCCACCAACTCGGAAGACCAGGTGAATATCTTAAGATTCCATATTTTTTTTACGATTGTCAAGTTTTATGTTGTCATCCACAATCCAGCGGGCGTATGATGGTTGTAATTTCATCTGTCATGACTGTGCATAACTCATGCGAGTTTTAAACTGAACCATGTCTTATTCACAACTATATGATAAAATGGCAATAGTTACAGTTTGTTCTAGTTAAAATTACAAAAATGCACTTAACGTGGAATTTTACAACTTCTTTTGTTGTTAAATATGAACGGAAAATATAACAAAGAGACGTCATAAAACGAACCAAAGTTTGGCATGCGTCCTGGAGTAGTTACTGTTTGTTATATTGTTTATGCGAACTGTTTCACAAGATTACAATAAGAATTTAAGATAACGAAACAGTATATAAATGTCAGTTATGGTTGGTTTTAAGTACTTTCCGTCATTTAAACTAACATAAACCATACATCTGCTGATGATTCCATTGAACCTAACATCTATACTATCGATCAGGTTGCAATGTTTATAGTTAACGCCTCGTTTATGAGCGGGTTGTGAAGTACATACAATAATGTCGATAGCTCAAGGAGCTGACGTGATTTTTGAAACCCTTGCTAGAGAATCTTTTTGGAAATTTCATCTCATTATATATCTACTTCTATCAAAAACTATTACAGCATATTAAGTATTAACATATAATAGCTTTAAACTGCTATATATACAGACGTATTTTTCTAGGTATCAACTTTACCGTAGAGACAATTACGTTATCTGTAATTTAAATTTTATTCGAGTTGAACCATGTTTCAAAATGAAACAGTAGCTTAATACATTTGTAATGTACCAAAGCATTAAGCCGAATTGACAATTTCCTTCAGTCTATTGAAGTTGTTTAAATTTATCAGCAACATGGCATTGAATATTAATATTAATCTTAAACGATTTTCTGATTCCAATTTTAATCAATTAATTGATTATAATTTGGACCAGAATAACTAATAGGTACTTAATATACTTTTTGAAATATGGTAATTTTTTTAGTTGGTCGTTAGGACCAACGCACTCGTCAGGCACTAGATTACATTTCCAGACACGTCCTTGGAGGTTAGAGCGTCATATTTGAAGTCTGTCAACGGTTTTTTGATCTCAACGCAAGAAATTGACAATGACCGCACTTGGCGCGCTACTCTCGTGTACGTTGATTTTGAATGCTCTTCCCTCAAATAAACCTGATATTTGCGTTGTACCTAAGTATGTGTATTGTTAAAATGTATTATATGTCATAGCATGATTGAAACAATGGAATGGTGCATGCGTTGTGCATGTTCCATTACTGTTCAAAATGTTAGAATCGAACCTGTGTACTTGTTAAGTAAATTCAGGGTTAGCTAGTTCTACTGTTTAAATTGGGGGTTAAACCGGGTTGGGGGTTATCGGTTTTATCAGTTTGAGATCAGATGGCAGAAGCGGGACAAACAACATTCATACATGAGGCATTAATTGCAACCTTAGCTCTGCAAACTGTCGCCCTCATTCCACAGACTTGTACTTTATAATTCTTTCAAGACAGTGCCGGCGTTAGGTATTCATATTTCAAAATAATAACCTGTTTTGTAAGACTAATTGAAAGCGAAGTTGACTGAAACTTGCAATTTGGGGGTAACACCGGCCAACGTTGTAAGCCAGGATAAGACCGGCCAAATATATTCTTTCGATTGATTTAAACTGTTTTTGCGGGCCAACGCCGGCTCTGCCAAGAACCCGGTATATTGGCAGTTAGAGGGCACGTAGCTAGGTAATATCTCACATTGCGAATGTTCCGCTGATGCGGCGATTGCCGCAGGGCAGCGGGTGTGGCCTCGGTGCTGACGGCTGCTCCGACGCGCGCCGGCCGCCCTCTGCTTTAGAGCCAGGTGAGTCGAATTTGAGACAATGATATTATAAGCAAGAGGGTCATACACAGACTGCACTAATTTACCCCTGTCGGAAAGATATTTCGTATAAAGTCAATCATTGTACATACGTTGCCGCGCGGACCCATTGTAAATTAGGTCAGTGCACACTGCGTGCAAACTGTTTTCATCGAGGCTTGATGAATATGACTGCGATTGTTTCAGTATATTTTTGTGTTCTTATGGCAATATTTGTATCAAGCTTCCATGAAAATAACACAACGGTCCGATGCGTAAACCCACATTTTTCGTTCCATGGAATGACAGCTGGCAAAAAATATTATCACAGCACCTGCATGCATGAAGTTGAATTTTTGATGAGATCATGAGAAATGTTATAGTGATAACTGGTAAGGTATATACCTGATGGACTACATCTAAGCACAAGTGAATTAATTATTAATTTCCTCTAAAGAGTACAAGAGTACAATGGTTAAAAATATTTGTTCGAATGGAAAACTGTTCCAAGCAGGTACTAAGGGTGGGCGAGTATGAAGTATGTAATTTTACTTCTGACTTTTTCTGGAGGACTGTTTAAAGCCACATGTGTATGTTGCATATTCATAAACTTAGAACAAAAAAAGCAAACAATCCGAGTCCATGTAAATATACTTAGTATACTCTGGGAAATGCGAAAAGTCATGAATAACGCTATGAAAATGAATAGCGCTTTCCCACGTAGCAAGGTGGATATTTAGGGGTTTATTATTTTAATACATTATAGCCAACTCTTAAAAATACATTAATACACAAATTATAGGTATTTATCACTTACTATTGTAATTATATAATTATGTACTTATATTCAAAGTTGTATAACCTTTGCTCACCCAGTAGTATAGTATTTTTCAGTAAAAGTAAGTTTACGAAACGCCACACCATACCGTATTGTACATAATATTATAATACTACCATTTTAACCAAAGGTTTGCATTGTATACCTTCTTATGCCAATCGTTAGAACGATACCCAATTCAAGTTTCGATTTCCTCAGAAAAGTGGTACTTATTATTATTATTTTATGTCCAAAATGTGTAATTGAAAATTAAAACAAGTTCTTATGTTTTAATGAATATCTTATTATCTTTATTTATATTAATTAGGTCTTAGGCTAGGTTTTTACAATAATTATGTAAAAAATAAAATATAAAACTGTAAGTACGTCCAAACCCCAAAATCAGCGAGGCAAGGCCTAAGCTACCGGCGGTCAGGGCAGCAGAGAGAGAGGATCCGGTTGACTATCCGCACAGTGCCCAGGGCTGTTATTCGCTACGCGCTAAATCGGCTCACCCCGGCGGTCACCCGTCACGAAACTAGACCTCTATCTACGCTTAGTTACTACGCATCGTGGTGTCGAGATATATTTGTGGGTGAGCGTTGAGATGAGCTTAAAACAAGTTACAGAATAGGGGGGCAGGAGTACCGCCTTCTGCATGTCACCCTTCATCTAGCAATATAGCGAGTCTCTTGAGGAGAGTAGGTCGAGACTTCGCTATTAGACCGTTCCGTTCGCAGAAAAGACTATCGGGACAATGATCGTCGAATTAACATCCCACATGGCGGTCACCTCGTGAATTATTATTATCTTAATAAATTCAAATATTTGAATAATCACCACTCACCAAAAAACACTCAAAACTCATTCAAAACAGTATTTTTTGCCCACACCATACTAAAAAACGCCAGCATTCCATGGAATTCAAAATAAGGGTGTAAACTATGAAGTGATAAAATGTTAGTCCAGAATCATTATTCTAACAATCTGTGTATGACTTATCGCGTGGAGTAACGTTTGTTATTCAGCTTTGCTTTCCGAACACTACATACATATACTTATTACGATATCATTGTGTAAACACCTTCAAATCACTATGCTCCAAACGGATGTTTGTATAGATGTATAGGTGCTGATATTTGGAGCAATCCTTTTATCTTATAGTCAAACAATAGCCTTAAAAATGCGTACAATCAGCGAACGACAAAACCATAGAATGCTAGCTCCTTACAAATTTCTACCCGAACAAGTGCCCAAAACCGTATACGCATGTTCGAACTAAACGGCTGCCTGGCATCGTTTTGAAACCCCGCCCCCATCCCCGTATAATGACAATTTTGCAGCGCAACTTAGACTTCTATGGTTTTTTCGTTCGCTGCGTACAATGGTATCAGCCCATTTTAGCCAAAATAAGGTTAAGTAGCACCACTTGGAGGAAACGCAACATTCAAAAATCAGCAACTATATTTGTGTTAATTACACCATAACACTTAATAATCTAATGCCCATGGTTGTCTAGATGTGATATTTACGTTGTCTTTGCGTGCGCCCGGTACTGACACTGAGCGAGTCGAAGTTTACGCACAAAAAGACGATTTGTATATGTAATAATATGCTAACCCAGAAGTATAGTCAACCCGATTAGTGATGATGGTATTGAAAAGAGAAAACTATATCCCTTCTGTCGTAGTTACTACGGATTCGAACAGAATAAGTTTCCTTTTCAAAGTCTTTATAACGTTGGGTAAATAAACTGGCATATGTAAAGGGTTTCTTTACTATACCTGTTGTAGTTTCAATTCCTGTTCTTGAAAGTAACCCACGCAGAACTAAAATTTTGAGGCAAAACGGGTAAAGTTGCGATCATTACCCACTGTATCGGTTTTTTTGGTGTACCTAGTGGGGTCCTGTCTCTTGACCAAACAACTTTTAGCCAAATGTATCATTTGACCTAATGCATTTTTCGTCAAAACAGTGGTATTTAAGGGTATTCTTTGAATATCATCAAATAGAAGTAATTAGGTTAGGTTAGGTTTGTTTTATAATAATCCTATAAAGCTTTCTATTTAAGAAAAAATGCATTAGGTCAAATAAAACTTTTGTCAAGTGAAACATTTGGCCAAAAGTGGTTTGGTCTAACATTAGTGAACGTACCTAGTCCTATGTTAATTTATATTTTGGTGTAAAATTTTAAATACACATTATGAATGACAACCGTGTAGTTAGCTATATTTTATCACGTTAATATTATGCAAATATTATTTTTTATTGACCTTAGTTTATGACACGTATCCTGTAGTTTGTTGAACTAAGTAGATTATTTATTTAGTTATACAGACAGAAGAGGATTACAAGGAGGATAAGGATTATAAGTTACAATTTTAAACAGCTACTTATAACCACAATCACAAGTTATAGTAAAACTCAACAGAGAGCTTAAGAATCTGATCAGAGACTAAAAATATGTTTTGGTACATAAAATACTAACATTCGCATACATGTTGACAGCAAAATGGACATCTTGACACAGAGTGGTGAAGGGTGCCTATCGAAAGCACATGCATGTACAAATGACAGTTCCAAACATACTAACATTAATATTACTAGTAAATATGTTTTACTAAGCAGATACGTCCGCTAACACAATTCTAAATAGGTATTGATCGAAGTGAAAAAATACTAAATTACAGCATTCGATAATATTTAATTTTTTCAGTTCGTTCAGGATAAAAAAATGATATTATATTTAATGGATTCATTGCACTGTTACGTACAGTCGCCATCATATAGCGGAGCGGTCAAAGTGCTCACAAATATCTGAACATGTCTCTATTATCGAGGTATTAGAGACGTGTTCAGATATTTTTGACCATTTTGTGTATGTCTGATAGCGACTGTACAGTCAAGTGTAAAAATATTAGTGCATACAACTTACCCATAAATATGTCGCCATCACTCTTATGTCAGCGGATTAGGATTTCAGTACAGTATATTTATGAGAGGATTAAATCGATACATATGTTTGCATTTGACTGTACCTAATCATATTTACATAGTATGTACCTATGTTGTTTAAAGTAATCACATTCATGTATGTCGAAAATCAAATTTTAATACCACAAACCACAGCGAGCACGATTCACACAATAAGTGCTGTAAAATGATGATTCACGTAATTTATTTATTCTAAATCTCAGGATGGTTAAGTCACAGCACATAAGGTGAGTTGAGGTAAGTATGTCCGGCGAGACGTGTACGCTGTGTACGCTTAACGGGGCAAGTGCGACACTGTGCCTACCTTTACTTATTTTTACCACAAAAGGAACCTATTTTCCAACTGACACCGTTTACCTGGAAGTAAATAAACGAAAAGGAAGATGTAGAGAAATATGACACTTATAATAAAATTCATATCCACATAAAACGATCAAAAATAAATACCCGATTTTTTACTTTTTCAAATCACACTCTCACACTGATATTATTATATTATAAATGTGAAAATTTGTATATGTGGTCAGAGAGAAATAATAACAAAATGTGAAAAGGAAATTGTCTTTACATCGGATATTAAATACTTCAATAGCACGGTGCAGACCATCACAAATTTCCACGCATATTCTAGCCGTATGGAGCTTAGGTCACCGGCCACCGCAGCACCATCTTCGTTCTCAAGTGGCGACTATGAAAGTTAGTTAGTTAGTTAGTCACAACTTATGTTCCTAATTTCAGCAAAAACTACTGAACCAGTTTTTATGAAACTCCAATATTGTAGTATAGAAATTTGGCGTGGTAATTAATGTATTTTCTAAGATAGTGACTTGGAACTTATTAAAATGTTTTTTTAATAAAACAAGAAAAGTAGTTTCAGCGATTTTGAAAATTCATACCCTGAGGGGGTTCAAAAATGGGTTGCAAGTTTGTATGGAGAGTGAATTTTTTTTCGAGCTAGGGGCTTTTTCGTAGTATTAAAATAGAGAGTTGGGACCGAGCTTTAAAAGATATAAAACAAGCTAAAGAATTAGAAAAACATTGACGGTTGGAGATTTGAATGAATTCATGCGGTCTTATCGTTTTAAATTTATGTCGTTTTTAGTCCAACCCGACACCAAGCTGGGCTAAGTTTAATTAAAATATGAACTAATAAAATGTTCTGTTTGTGAAGTTACGGAAATATTGTATAACACTATGCAAACATTAAAAAAGTTAGATTTGTGTTTCTTACATAATTTTAGATTAAAATTAAACCTATTTATTGGTCTAAAAATATCAAACACTTAGGTAAGTAATATAAGCGACATCTATCTCCGAAATTGGACTAAAATAAGATAAGGGGTTCACGAGTACCTAAAGTAAAATACGTTGTAGTGCTAACAAATTAATACTGTTCCTTTTTTCTATCATAATTCTGGAGTATTCTGTGATAATAACTACCCATAAAATCAGTTAGGTACCACATATTTTTTTAATTGTAGTGTAGTGGTCGAATCATTGGTAAACTACAATAATGGTACAATAAACTATGAACAACGATACGTTTTAAAAATCGGCAACAAGATCGATTCATTTTATCATTCACCATTCGTTAATAATCCCTATACATTGAGTGATGATACTGACGTCAATCTGACAGTGTCAAAAATAGAAAGAAATATCGTGGACAATAATAGAAAACTTTCCAGAGAAAGTTGAGAACTCGCCTGTAAGGTACAAATGGCCTGTGTAGTATCTGTTAGTATGAACTCCATTTTTTTTTACAATTTTGCGTCTTTAATCCTCATCACTACAGTAGAACCAAGATGGCGGCATTTACGCATGTTCACTAGAGCGCATGCCCAAATAGCAAGTTCGTATGGATTCACCATCCCCGCCCTGCCTCATTTAACACCGAAAAATCAACTTTAGTGTCAATGTTAGTTCCACAGTAAATACTAAACTTATCAGAAAATAAAATGTGAATGAATATGGAATTTTACATGAACATGATATTTTGAATATTTTCAGAAGCATTCATATTTATTTACATCGATTACATTTAAATCTCATTCAAGTTCTAAGCTTAAAAAAACACTCCTACACAGAAAAAAAAAAACACATTATAACACATTGTCTTTTTTGTAAAAGGGTTATAGAACTTGCGACTACGAGTATTATTATCTAAACTGTTTTATTAAAACATGTCAATGCATGATTATAGACATGACAAAGCCTAATTTAAGAATGAAATGTTTATACAAAATGAAAAGACCGGGTGTGCCGGCAGAAGTGAAAACTTGAATATTTTGATATTTCGAATCGACGAATACCGTAGCGACAGAAGTAAATTATTTGACTTGTAAATTAGCGCGTGAGAAGTTATTGTGCGTCGGCCGAACGATAAGCGTCGCGGATTGCATGGCGTTTGCGCGAATTCTCGTACTACGGCATCGGTCTACCTACTGAAATAATTTTACGAACAAGTAAATTCTTCCAAACACTAACTATAGTTTCCTATTTGAAACGACGTAGCTACTTAAAACTTTACACGAAGAACATTCACGTCCTTAACGAGCGGAGCGTGGAGCGTTCATATAAATTGTATTCGTTTTATATGGACGCTGCACGCTTCCCTCTCAGTGGCACGGGTCGGCCGTACACATATTCGGGGGGCAGGGCAGGCAAAGCTGAACGACTGTGCACTCAGTCTCCAAGCATTTAAAGTTGGTTTTCTACTGAAGACTGTACCAAGTATCTATGGGTGCAAACATTTGCTGTGCGATTTCGCACTCAATCTCTTGGCATTTAAAGACACGAACCAGATTGTGAGATACACATATACATGTGCATTTTTTTCAGCAAAATCAATCTCTAACCGTTTAAAGTTATATTTCAATTGAAGACTAATTCATAATTAATTTACTATTTGCCCACCATGGTAACAAGGATATAGAATACAGCATGGACCATGTTGCGGCAAAGCACGACAAAGACTGTAACAAGTTTGTTAATAATTTGCTTTGCGATTTCGCACTCAATCTCTTAGCAATTAAAGATGGTCTTGCTACAGAAGCAGGGGGCGGGGGTGGCGCGCGGGCTGGCGGAAGGCGAGGTGCCGGCGCCGAGCTGAGCCCCGAGCGGACGCCCACCAACGAGGCACCCTTACCGCTTTTACAATCTGGTAAGCGTAATTATTCTATGGTAATATTCAGCCTATTGGTCTGTTTGTATACTTTTCACGCTTAAACCGCTAAACCAATTTAGATGAAATGGATTAAGTTGGATTTTATCCCGGAAATCATCCCAGAAATCATCCAGAAAAGGGGTGAAAAGGGCCGTTTCAAAGTGCTATAATTGATGCTGCTCCTATGGGGAGTCTAATAACTAGGCTTGGGACTTTTGGTACTATACCGTGGTTCTAGAATCTATGGAGTCTGCATATGTTAAATTAAAACGTTATATTGGATGTCATGATTTATGTCGTCAATAAGCACATTTAAATAATAGAGTGCAATAAATTGTATAATAAATCTATATGCTAACATTAGTATTATCTTATTACTACCGTTTAACGATGAACATGAAATAGTAATTGGTGACTATTATGCCACACTTATCTTAAGGGGGTGCACTGGAAATTCTCGCGTGCTTCGAAACACCGTTCTGACTAGATTAAGAAATATTAAGGTCTGATTTTCAGATATGTGATACTTGACTATATGATTGTTTATCTGATTTAATCGACTACAGTTTCCTCGATAGAAAAATCCAAAGTTAGGTCTTTATTTTCCTTTTTTTACTCAGCCTACTCAAACAATAAGTACATTATTTTACGACACAATCAAGTTAATACTATAGTATTTTATCTCATCTAAAATCTCACTTAATGAAAAATAAGCAAAACTTCACTAAGTTAGGTATTTATCGAAATTTGTCCAAGAAATCCATTCCCGAAGAGTGTTGCATCTCTTTTTCTGGTGCGCAGAAGGCATAAGCGTGTCTCTCTCAAGGGGGCGTGGTTGGATCGAATCAAGGCATCCCCTTAAAGCCAGTTCCTTAGTGCCAATTAAAATGTTTGTTGATACAATAAAAAAAACTTAAAAGCTGTCACCTGCGTGTCAAAACATACACAAAACATTTGTTTTCATAACAGCTGTGCGCGCAGCGGTGGAAAATAAAATTAACCCTCCAACCCTCGCGGAGGAATGTTGCCATACACAAGCAATGTCAACAAAAACAAATACTGTAATGTAAACAGAAACAAAAATATCAATGTAAACAAAAATAATCAAAAAACATAAAAAAAAATGCATATTTGGAATCGCAATGCGCTACCGAACATGCCCTAGCTCGATTCACACCCCATTTTTGATACATCCAGACCCCGTATCATGGTTCGCCTTATCACACGATAAGTGACAGGATAGGGCGTCCGTCACTAGCTGACACCGTTCGATAGAACGAGACGACACTCTTATCTTGCCACTTATCGCGTGATAAGGCCGATCATGATACGGGGTCTGTACTGTAATATACACACTTACGCTCGAAAAACATACCCCTCCTTCTGAGGCAGTTGGGTAAGTCATGCTCGGTTACATTTTGCGTACTCATCCAGGCTCCTTAGCCACACTTCGGAACGAGCGCGAAAAAGCTTGCCATCTAATTGAAATGATTGACAAAAACCCTGATTGACCACTTCCAATGTTCCAGTTTCAAAAGAGTGTGCGGAGCGTGCCGGTGCTGGACGCCGGGGCTCGGCCAGCTCGGCAAGCACGCCCTCCACACTCGAGCGTACTGCCATCCACAACCCCAAGCAACAGTCTCCAGGTGACCAACACACTATTTGTTTAACTGCTCAAATGTTTTCCCGAAAGAGATCGGAGATTACCTTGCCTTGAATAAAGTATAAATCTTTTGCTCAACACCGCTTCAGAAGCGCGGGTAAAACGGGCTGTAAACGTAATACTTCTTCTGTTTTCAGTATCGGAGCGTGCGCCGGACCTTCCGGAGTCCGAGGAGCGGCTCAGCCCCCGGACAGAAATGCGGTTGGCGCTGGACCAGGGGACGGACGTACTGGCTCAGCAGGAGGGCGCGTGGGCGAGGAAACAGGTGAAGTCATCTACCACAAACTCAAGAAAATCTGGACGTAATAGGACTATAGCATCGGGACTCCTGATTTTCCGGAGACGGAAGAGCGGCTTAGTCGCCGAACAGAGTCGTGTATAAACACTAGTGTCTCCAGCCTACGTGTGCATTGTACATGTATGTTATCACAGCTCCGACTCATCACTTTTATTTCAAGCTGACAAGAATCGCCAGGTGAGTCAGTGTCCTGGACGTTCAAAGCGTAGGTAAGTTACGATTTCCCCTAATTACAAACCTGGATTGTGAGAATGTGCCAAAAAACTATACCAAAACTAATCATATCTTCGTTATTATCATCGTAGGGAAACCGGTGTAATCGAAAAAAAGGCTGGTATTCTCTCTGGTTTGAAAGATCAGATGGCATTCGCTTTCGTTAAAAACTGGTGCTAACGCAAAAGCTCCGTATTACGTGCCAGCGGACCCCGGGCTTTTTAGAGTACAACCAGAAAAAAACAAGGAGTTTTATGTTGGTTGCAGGCTGGCGTGTCAGACCCCTGGTCGTTTCGCGCGGCCTGCCAACGGTCTCTGCTCCGACGCGTGGCGAGCGCGGACGCGGTGACGCTCTGCCGCGCACAAACCCGCCGCACCGTGCCGCATACTACTTCGCGCAATTCTGTATATGCTTGGAAAGGTACTCGGTCTTTTTTATTCAGCCACCCTTGGCTGCACTTTGGTGTTTGTCCCTACAAACAGCTCTCACTATCAACACAGTGCACCCCTGGGAATACAGCCTACCTACAGGGCAAAGTAGTTATCTTATCACGGCTGCGGTCTTATATTGGATGGAGGAACTTCTTCATTTCGCCGCTCTATGCGCCACTCGTGAACGCGTTCCTAATTTCATCTGTGCCTTGAACTTGGTATCAACAATTCGATAGGTATTGCGTTTATTCTTCAAGTTCAACTAAACCCCTTTCCACTTGGCAGTTCCAGAAAGCGACAAACTTACGGAGATGGAGCAACTGGCGCAAGTGGAAGCTCAGACGATGCGTTCGCGGACGCGCTCTCTATGCCAGAACGGGAAGATGTAAGTACCGATTCGGGCTTCCCCTGTAAAATAGTTATATTTGGAATTCTTGAGTAATTTAGAATAGTCAGGCTCCAGTTGGTAGTCTAGTTGTAGTCTAGATCATAAACCGCCAGACAAGCGGGAGCCTTTAGTCACTGGGCCTCGGCACTTTACCCAAATTGGCTACAGATGAAGATGGCAGCAAGAACCACAGATGCCGACGAATTTCAATAGCTTATCACGTTTACTTAGGTTCAGCGCAGCCTGTATTTTTCTTTCGTACCTCTCCAATCTTATATCCTTCCTTTTTAAATCGTCCCTCACCTCACTAGTCGTTCTGTTCATTCAAACGTGAATTTCAACTTACCTGGGCTGTTATTCGCTACACGCTAAAGCGGCAGCTCACCCCGCCGTTCACCCGTCACGAAACTAGACCTCTACCTACGCTTCGTTACTACGCGTTCGCGGTGTCATGATATATTTGTGGGTGAACGTTGAGGTGAGCTTAAAACAAGTTACAGAATAGGGGGGCTGGGCTGTTATTCGCTAAGCTATTTTTCGACTGTTTATAATATAGCGAGTAAGATTATAAACTGACGGCGTTCATAATCTGGCGGTAACATACCGGGCGGAAAGATCGAGTGCCACATGGATAGCAACTACCTTAAATATTATAAATAGCACATTCTGTGTAAAGGAGACCTTCCTTTGTTTTTAAAAACAATAAATTCTGCATTTATTTATTTATAAAAATCGCGTGCCTCAGTCGTGTGTAATCGGTTAAATGTGACAATAAATAACGTGCCGTATTTTATGATACAGATTGAAAGGGTTACTGATACAATTAAGAGAACGGAAGGCCATGAAAATCCATTTGGCATTCATCTGTTGCACTGTTGCTTCCATATACATCTGTGGTTTGGAGACCTGGCGTCCTGACATACAGGTTCAACCTAGTTCGGGCACCAGTCTCCGCCGCACAAGTTGCGCAATTATCTGTATGTATCTGGGGGCACGGCAGTGCCCCCGCCAAGTCGAGCATAACAGCGAGCGGCACGGCCGTACCATCCTTTTCTTGAAGCAGTTCAGGCCATTTTTGACCCCCCCTATAACTTCGTTGTGCATAAAACTAGAAGCCTGAGTTTTCAGTAACCAAGCACGCATTGTATAACTATCCAATTTGAACCAGTGGTTTAAAAATTATAACGAATCAAAGTTTCTTAATTTTGTCACTCACTGACTGACTCACCGATCATCAAAAGTCTAAGGCACTTCTAGCAGATATAGAAGCTTCAAATTTAGAATAAAATTAGTGTTTAGTGTATAAATAAATCAAGATAAAATAAAAATGCGATTTCACTCCAGTTTTCTAGATACACCAACTGCAAAAATAACTTTGTAATCCCATATAAACATATAGGCTTACAACAACGTTATATTTGCAGTGAATGAGTCAAAACATGAAAGAGCAAGAATGGGACTGCATCCATAAGTATGTATTGATAACACAATAACGTACAAAAAGAAGTGAGATCCCATAAAGAATATTCCATGTAAAAAAGCGGCCAAGTCTCGAAACTCTTCCACCGTAAAAAGTTGTGAGAAATATCTCACCACAGATTTAGGTATACGGAAATACATAAATGCAGGAAAGTAGTGTGATTGCCAAGTTACAGAATTTTATTTAGCAAGCAAATAAAGATTAATAAGAATGCCCGAGACTTGGCTCTACGAAATATCTCACAACTTTTTACGGTGGAAGAGTTTCGAGACTTGGCCTCTTTTTTACATGGATTGTTTTTTATGGGTTTTATTTACTTTAAGAAAACTAATGTACACAGTGTATACTTTGTGGTGGAGTCAATAATAGTACATTACTATAGAGGCCGGGAAGTGAGGGGTTGCCGGCCGAGTACATATAGACGGCCGAGCGTACGAGGTCGGATAGTTATGAAGCCGGCAACCTCTTTTCACGCCGAGGTATGTATAGTGCTTTTCTCAAACATGCAATGAAATAAATTTAAAAAAAATCCAAGATACCAAACTTTAATTTTCATGGCTGAACGCCGTGATCCTGTGCCACAAATAGTGCAATGGAGATTAAAAAGACCATCTTGCCGGCCTAGGCCTCAAATTTTGTATGAAATGCCATTACGGGTCTCGTCTCGCTGCACCCGAAACGTGACACATCGAAGCCCATTATGAAGAACACAACGTCAATATTTCATTGCATGTTTGAGAAAATACTTTTTCATTTTCATTTTTTCATCTTTCCGCCCGGTATACGTAATTACATTGTAGACGTGTCATGTGTACCCTGATTGCAGATTGGGTTTCCTCCGCCGCCGAGCCTCATCCGATAGTCCTCGCAGGGAGCCACTCATGCTTGGTACGCGCCCGTTCTCGCCTCGACGGTCTACAGTGAGCAACCATGGCTATTATAAGATATGCTTTGTTAACGGCTATGTGTGAATGGGATAGGAACGCTGGTGTCGCACGTCTGTTCGAAAGACTGTTACTACGCACAAATTGATGCTTTGTAAAGTCTGGCACACGAAAGTTGTACCCACTAAACTCAATAACGCGGTAACACTAAAAGTCGTACGCATACATATTGATCAACAGTGTTGCCGCGTAATTGAGTTTAGTGGGTTCAACTTTTATTTGCCAGTCTATCGTATGGCATTTCTAGAGCCTTAAGGGGCTCCTAGCTCATAATGACCTTCGAGCTGTAACTGTCAGTTTTTCGTGTTTTATGGCTTATCGTATATTTACTTTAAAATTGACAGTTTTCGAGGTATTCGAGGTATGACACCAAACTTTGGGAATTTTACTAAACTTTGGTGAAAATGAGTTAAAAATAAATATCACTCGTGCGTTGTTAGAGAGGTCAATAAGGAACAGTTATATCGTCGGGGATAGTGCAATACCGCGTTACCAGCACTAGTAAATACTGCGTATCTACACAACACCCATAGTGCGAAACCGCGTATCTAGCACTGGTAAATACCGCGTATCTAACAAAAATAGCCAAACTAATTTTTTCCCGCCAACGAACGTAAAATCATTATTAGAATTATACCAAGCTTCTCCTGTAAAGTTGGCTAGATACGCGGTTTCACACTATGGGTGTTGTGTAGATACGCACTATTTACCAGTGCTAGTTACGCGTTATTGCACTATCCCCGACGATATGTAGATTTCACACAAGTGCATAAACAACATACACATGTCGAAAACAGAGCTTTTTGGAACCATGTTTGAAAGAATAAATCATTAAAAAAAAAGTTTTTCTAAATTCTTCTCGTGGGTAAATAAAGGATTGAAGAACCGATAAGCGTTTGTGACATTAATAAATCCATAGTTTTGACTGAGGAATATCAACTCTAAACTCGCCAAAACTCATCAAGAAGCGCGTGGAGCCCCAGACAGAGACAGAGTAAGAGGATGCGTTGAAGACACGGTGCCTCATAAATAAACTTTCGCGTGACGCAGAATATTTTGCGGCTAATTCTTAACGCGAAAATTAGACACTTTCACCAACACGTTTTTTTAACACAGTTTTTTTTTGGTACAGTAGCCAAACGCGGCGTTTATGGCCGGCGTGGCAATTATTCATCCGTCATTCCATTTTGTGCTGATAGTCCAGTCAATGAACTGACAACTTGTATGGAAAAAATTACAATTTTGTAATAATTTATTTGCTTATTTTTTCTGCGACAGAATCGGACAAAATTTCAGTCATCAAAAAATTATATATTAACTAGCTTCTGAAGAGTCAGAAAATAATATTTTTTTCTTTATTTTAGTTCATTTACATTTGTTCTATAATATTCAAGATGAATCATACAAACAAAATAAAATGCATGCTTCATTTAAATCTACATAATTACTTCCGGGTGGAAAAATTGTCGGATTCTTGAATAAAGCATCTTAGAATAACGTTATAAAATGAAATCAACAATTTTTTTTTTCAAATCCGTATTTTTCCTGGAGTTTGAAAGCGCCTAGAATTGCCGGCCATAAGCGCCGTTGTGCACACGCTAAAGCACTTGGATTTTCTCTTAGTTACTTTGAAACACCTAGCCAAGGCTTCTTTATATCCTACAACTATATTTTGTCACAGTATTAATGCTCCTAAATTTGAATCGTTTCCACGATAGTGATAGATGGCGCTGTCACAGACCAATACTACGTTTCTTGTGTGTGTGATGTGATGCTATGTACGTCAACGCCATCTAGTGTATTTTTTTTCACTTCGGCACTCTTATTAATACCCTACCCTCTGCTTCGTTTAAATAATGTTTAAATTAAAATGGTAGATCTAAAGGACGTGCGAAACTGGCGCCATCAACGAGCTTTGCGTTTCCTCCGTGCTTTTGCCCGTGGGTTTGAAGACAATGATGTAATATAAAAAGGTGTAGATAGGTTATAAGCGCTCCAAAAGTGGCACACTAAAAATGGGTCAATTGTACCAACTTACCTCAGTTACGCGTCTTCAATGGAAACGTATACTGTCAGATTTTGTGGCCATTTTTAAACACGGAATTTCGTAAAGAAACAAGACATTTACCTCCTTTTTATATTAAAACATTGTCTGGAGACTACTGCGTTCTGGCATTCATGTCCAAGGTATAAATCATACCTTACTCCGCAACTACTGTTTTCAAGATGTGCGGTCTCTTATCCGGGCACTAGCTTAGCTTGTCATTTTCTAAGAACTGTCATCAAGCTGACACTTTTTTTGGCATTCTGTTCTTTTATTAATTGTACTATTAAATGGACATTAACCTCTCATTGCGTCGAAGAGAATATACTGTCCAATGTTAAAGCGTAATTTATTATTTAAAATATGATCGACAAATCTTAAATACGGCCATTTTTAAGCAATGTGACAGGCGCCAATTTACTATGACAATTATTTGGACATTGCTTCCCCTACACACCTACTATTATTAAACAGCGTCATTTGTCGACACTTAAGTACGAAGACCTGTCTATGTATCTTATCGGTTCGAATCAGTTCATTTTTAAAGAAGACATTATGATACTAATTATTTGTATTAATGTGACATTCGTGGTCGCTGGTTAATACGAGTTTGTATCATTAAGTGAAGTTATAGTCTATTTCCACTTCACTTACATCGACTCAAATGTGTTATTTTAATTTGAATGAATACCTAAGTATTCACTTTCCGTATAAATTCACTGAAATAAAAAATGTTATAATACACGTGTTATTTAAAAAATGCTTGATTGTGAGATGGGTTGTTAAAATTAAATATAAAAAAGCTACAACGTTATAGGACGTTAATTAAAAATTATAACGTTTTTAATGTTATTCTCTTTGTAACGTCACGTTGATTACATTTTAAATTTTGGTGCTGACCACATCACACCAAAACATTAGACACAATATTAAAATTAAAAATCTAGCTTAAAGTAAAGGTTAAAGGTTACAATTTTTGGATTTGACTAGTCAAGTAATTGATTAAATCTAATGATAATATGAATAATAAGTCTTCGTGACCTCTTCTTTAACGAGAAACTGCCTTGAAGCGACGGTGACCACAGGCCAAAAAGCAATCTTTTAGAGAAAATTTCAATTGTTAATCTATGGGGTTGGTTACAGTAAATAAATTAAGTATAAAAGTTTTGGAATAATTGTTGGTTAGCGAACAATATTTGCTAAAACGTTTGACTATCTTGAATATTGAAGCCTGTTGGTTAAAATAATTATTCAACATGGATAAATTTCTTCAATTCCAAGTTCCTCGTTCTATTATTAACAAAGACCCAAAAGAATGCCGTGTAATGAGTTGATAATTACAATTGAACTACACATATAAATATAACAAAGTTTTTACATACATTTATGCAAATGAAGCATCAATAGTCGACGTAGTCAAGCTTAAATTATTTAAAACGAGTCAATATTGGCAATATTAACATTCAAATTTTAGATCTAAATCGTTATCCTATTGGCGTATACATAAGGCCTGCAACACACTGGCGCGGCCTGCGGTGGCGGACAATAGTAAATTTGACAGCTAATGTCAATTTTACTATTGTCCGCCGCGGCCAGGCCGTGCCAGTGTGATGCAGGCTTAAAGCATAATTAAAAATCGTATCTCGAATTTAAGTGTGAATTAGTCAATCGATTGTTAACCTTGATGTCCCGGCTAAGCCACAGACGGATCAATGTTTTGCATAATAATAGCCATTACTTTCCTTCACTTGAAGTGAGTTGGATGGGTGGTAGATATTGTGCAATAAAATTGATCATCTATGGACTCGCTGACGCTCATGTCAATTGTTCTTGCTTAGGCTAAATTTTAATCCAGTTTAATTTTGTTGTTTGTTGAAATCTGTCCATTTTACTTCAAAGGATCGAAAAATATATTTATATTGAAATCATTAAGCTTTTCATTCTAAGAACACCTAGCTTATTCCTTCCTTGCGTTGACTATGGCACTGAATTTATCATTTATCAGGATTTATGTATACCTAGAATACTGTTTTGCTTACATAAAAATGAAAAAATGGAGCCCTTCCGTCTGTCTGGTTAATTGTCTTTCCGTTCAGTTAATAAATAAAATAAAATAAAAAATATTTTCGGACAATATACTCAGTAGTTGGTTTATTCTAGCCGGAAATATGCAAAAGGCTAATTAAATATTTAAAAAGAAGCTTTGAATTTGTTTCTTTTTATAAAATAATGCTAATATTCTTTTACATTATAAAAGTAATTTGTCATGGTCATTATAATTGCAATCATCGTATATTTTGACGAACATAGTTTATTACACGTGCTTTTGTCACTTAGCGACCTACTGTTTAACGGTTTTTGTGCTACCTATACTTTAGTGCTTATTTCCCTCTCAAACCGCGTTTACACCGTAGGAACCGACTTCATTAAATATTATATACTTACCAAGACATAATGGCACTACCACTTCACAGTGCATAAATGATGCGACGACAATAACGACATCAGTTAAAAATAAATGAATGATGCACGTCTTCATCACATTTTACCTAAGACACGTTTTTTAAAATGGTTGTTCCAAGTTAAGTGCGCTTAAAGTACGTGTTACTTTAAATAACCTGAGATATAAAAAAATGTTTGCTGCAGTGGTGGCACCAGTTTGTACTATTGGCCATATAATAGTTATTTATTGTATCGGCGATTTTACGCAATTTTTATTCAATCCTCGCCTTGGTTCGGTGGAATAGCAGCTTATTAAAATTTGAGCAGCACTTTGCTTTTTTGTAAAGAGAGGAGGATCTTTTTAAATGTGTAAATAATGAGGTAAAAAAAATATAATAGAAAATATGTCATATCATAAACACTGAATCACTCACAACTCACTCACAATAGGACAGACAGACAACAAAAGTATTGTATTTGCCGTGACACCTGTGTTATTTATTTTCATTTTTGTGTATAACTATAGAACGAACCTGCGAAGTGGTCGATTTTCGGGTGTCTCTTCTGAAATTATGCAAAAGTTAACCATCTTGATTCCACTTTCGTGGCTGGGATTACATATTCTTTTGTTTTTCTGTGTCTTATTTAAGATTTAATTGGATCCTCCTCGTAACGCAGCTACTGCTATGCCACACCTTCTCACTGTGTCCTTAACAATACAGCATAGACACTTATCTATGTTAATTAATACATTTGCTTATGATCACTGTATATTGTCGATGGTTTCAAATTCTAGTTTAAGACTTAAAATTTAATGCACTGAATTTTCAATTAATTCCTATAATAACAATAATAATATGAGACTGTACATCTCGCGGAAGTGTGTAGGTCGCGGCTTTTTAAATACCAAAGACCTCCGCAGCCGCGAGGTGTGCAGTCTCAGGTATTATTTCCTAAACAACGAGTGTGGGATGCATCGCGACGGAGTAGCAGTGGACGGAAACTTCACCCCGCTCTCCTTGGCAAACGAGAACTGGCGCAGACTTAAAGTAATGAACGCCGAGGACCGCAGGGCGGTGTGGAGGAGCAAGGAGCTACACGGGCGGTTCCACAAGGCCCTCACAGGTCCCGAAATGTAGTGTTCGCGTCAGTGAACTGGCTACGATTCGGGGATCTCTTCGGGGAATCTGAAGCTTTTGTTTCTGCAATTGCGGACGAAGTTATCATGACGAACAATTTCCGGATGCATATCCTGGGTGTCACTCGGGCATATTATCTCCGGTTGTGGTCATCTTGCTAACGACGAGTATACTTGCACAGACATAACCTTGTAGCCAGAATTATTCACCAGCAACTTGCTCTGCTATACGGTCTTGTGGTCTCCGAAGTGCCTAACTATAAGTACACACCTGCGCCAATTCTCTAAAATGGTCGAGCCACGCTTTATTGGGATCGATCTGTCATCACGGACAGAACTATTCTTGCCAATAGGCCTGATATCGTACTGACAGATCGATCGAAACGCCAGACAGTGCTCGTCGATATCACCCTCCCCCATGATGAGAACCACGTGAAGGCTGAGAAGGACAAAGCCAGCAAGTACTTTGACCTGGCTCACGAGGTAACCGCCATGTGGGATGTTGATTCGATCATTGTCCCGAAAGTCGTTTTTGCGAACGGTCTCATAGCGAAGAGTCTCGACCAACACCTCAAGAGACTCTCGCTAGATGGCTGGATCAAGGGTCAAATACAGAAAGCGGTACTCCTGGACACTGCGCAGATAGTCAGGAGGTGCCTCTCTCTTTCACCCTGAACACCGACAGCTTAGGCCCCGCCCAGCCCCGCTGCCGGCGGCACTAGGTTAGGTTTTTATTATAAAAATGAATTTATGTTTTGTATGTAAATTTTATATAATTATTGTAAAAACCTAGCCTAAGAAGAATACTGAATAAAGAGATAATAATATTATTTTTATACTCGTCGACTTTTGATGTTTGAGTTAAGACTTCGTACACCAAACTAAAATCACATACTTTTTACTATAGAGGTCTCAACTCAATATTTTAAAAGTGTTGAGACAATTAAAATAAGTTCGACCAATCACGTGGCGCCTTAACTGAACTAAAATGTATTTGACCAATAGGACGCCGTCATGAGAAAGTCAAAATGTAATAGAATAGACATCAACGCACAAAAAAGAAAAAGCCGTTGGTTGCACTTCGTTTCAGCAGGGCTTAGATTTTCAATAGATACCAAGTTTGTTTAATTAGTTCAGTTGATTCGTAGAAAAAGTATTGTATACAATAGTTATATAAGTAATTAGCTTTTTAAGTCTCGTGCCTTAATTAGGACACTCAGCAAGCTTCGTGGCTTAAACGTGGTACTCGACTGAAAAAGCATACATTATATAATGATTGCATAAAATAGTATTGCACCACAACAGAACAGGTAACAACAGGCGGTCTTATTGCTTTAAAGCGATCTCTTCCAGAAAACCTATAAATTCTTCAATATATGTTTTTAAACTAATAAGTATAATGGGAATAATTTTGTTCTCAACAAAAGTGAGTTTGTAACGTTATAATATTATTATATATAACGAATATTTCTTAAGAAAAACCGTATGTTTACAATTTTACTCTCACTTGTCAGTGGCATTAGGTACCTACTTTTAAATCAACGTAAATGTGCCAAAATAATCCACTTTTAATATTGAACGGAATTTTATTGAATTATTGCCATTATTTTACCAATATTTAAATACATTTTAAATCAGACAAGTTTCTTTACTTTTGTATCGTCTTTATAATAAATACATAAAGAAATTCATAGTTTAATTCTTGTTCTAGTAACAACTTCAAAATATTGTATAACAATGTTTGAGAATATAGAGTACCTAGGTTTGGATTTTCAAAATTCAAAGAAAATAGTCGTTATGGTAATGTTAAAGTCGTAAAATATAACGTTGCCAACGAGTCCACTTAAGTACCTACGTATTATTTTCTATATTTTATATGATAATAATATGCAGGTTTTATTGATTAATAACTGTATTTTAAACTCGATTGTACACCACATATACTTATTTCATATGATAACTTGTAAATAACGGTTAATTAAATAACGTTGCAATGATTGATTCGTTACAATTGACTTCGGCAAAACTTACTTCAAATGTTTGTTTATACTCGTTGACAATCACTAACAATATCATTTCAGGAGAAGCATTTCGAGAAAAGATTTTGGAAACAAGTCACTAGAAGACGGCAGTCCCTTGGCTCGGTCAGCCAAATATGAACCTTATGTGCGAGAATACAAGGATGGTTAGCCTTTAAAGTGTTCATGTTGTAGATTTAGTGTCACCGGACGCTATAGCGTTCAAGTGACGTAGAAGAATGTCAAACCGTGCAATAGAAGTATAACAATGGACACAATACATGTTGACCTTATTTCATTAAGTTACTTTGTTACGTTTTATCATTTCGTTTTTATTACATTTATCAAGTGATATTAATAGGGAAGAATAGCTTTGCAGCAGCTAGCAGCTTGCAACTGACAATAGGTAGGTACTTTAAAAAAAAAATCCATTTCCACTAACTAAATCTCAAATCACTTTGATTTAGATGTCGATCGCTTCAGCATAATATACCTACTCTAGGTTTAAAGGTTCCGCTTAAAAAAAAAGTATTTGAGGTGCCTAGTATGAATTTAATGCAAATTTTGAAAAAAGGAAAACCTATAAGTCCTATAACCCTAGTCTTTCAATGTGTCAATAACGTGACGTGACTAAAAATCATTGAGATTGCAAAATATTTAGAAGTTGGAAACATTTTCTCTTTTTTAACCGACTTCAAAAAAAAGGAGGAGGTTCTCAATTCGGTTGTTTTTTTTTTTTTTTTTTCAATGTTTGTTACCTCTGAACTCCGTCATTGATGAGCCGATTCGTACATTTTTTATTTTATTTGTAAGTATATGCTTCCAGGTGGGTCCCATTTTTTCAAAAATTCATTGGATGATGGGATCCATGAGGAATTGAGGGAACTCCTCAATTATATTAGGCACGCGTGTAGTGATTTTGGTATTTTCTATTATAACTCGTGTATTTACACCCGGAAATCATAAATTTGGTGGAGTGGAATTGATGATGAAGACCACAGATGACTTATGGAATTCCTCAATTATGTACATAAAATTGAAAAAGTATATCACAGATTCTGATAAGATTCCGTTGAAATAGCAACTAATGAAGTGCCAAAGGTGATCCTTGTTGAATCGACGGAAGTCCTCAAATATTATCGGCCCACATACAGCGATTGGGTTTTTTTCTCTAATAATTAACGCATTTGCTCTCGGAAATCAGTTCATGTGGTAAATTGGAAAAGGAATGTGGAAATGTTCTCGTGGCTTGGCGGAGTACTAAATTGAAGTCGGTTAAAACTTTGTTTTTAAAGTAAATTATGTATGGACGAGTACGTAGTATTCCAAAGGTATTCTTTCCTCTTAAGCGCCGCCGCACATTGAGTCATTAAACGCGGCCACTTAACGCCCGGTGTGCGCCGAGGATGAAAGCACTCGTGCGCACCTTGTGGTAGCCACTAGGTAGTTGCTCAGGGTGCGGCAGAAGTCACTTGTCATGCTAGACGGCTCTTTTATCTACACAGATAATTTAACTTTTATTGCCGAGTCGATAAACCAATCTAGTCCAGCGACAATTATTATTTGTGGAATTGTCGTTGTCATGCGATATTTGTCAACGTGGGAAGGTGACTCTTGTGACAATTCAAGCGTCTGGTTGATTTATCAAGTGAGGTAATGTAATGAATGACGACTGATAGATAACACCGAATATAATAATTTATTACTGACGAAACAATTAAAATATGTCAGTTTTCATTCATAGGTTTCATAAAAAAATACATGTAACGTGCCCAAACATAACAAGCAGGTCTTCTTTTTTTTTCCTACTTTTTGCCCTACTACGGCAGAGGATGGCATATGTGTTTAGTTGTCTATTTTTGTATTTCCGTGTGTTCCATTAGCACCGTTTACTGAACCGATTATGACGAATGATCAATTCTGCTTCAGGTAAATAAGGTACTTACCTTTTTTTGAGTCACTTTTCCGTAGCCGCTTTACCGTTTTTTGAACTGTTTACGCTTGTTACTGTTCTCCATGGATAAGAAAATCTCACGTTCCACAAGTATGCAATAAGGGGTAAATAAAATAATGAATAATTCTTGATAAAGAATTAAGTATGTAGTCAAAGGGAGAAAAGAGCAACGCAAGAGGTTGAATAATCACAAAGTTATAAGTGTCCAAAGTTTTCAGACTTAAGAGGTACCTACGTATGTTCTGTCCCTTGCCCGCAAATCGCCCCTTCATATCAAACTTGTCATTTACTGACATTTACGTCACGATCTGTTTGCATTTTCTCTCTCTAACAAGCGTAACTTTTTGAGATGTTTTAATGCGATTTTCATCATAAGGCATATTTTTTGCCTTCTTTCTTTTGAAGTAACAATACATTTTGAGTCTGCAACCCTATTACTTACATGCGTGATGGAATTCTTATCCAAGGAATCTAGGAATAAACGACTAACTTGACCACAACCCCAAGACCATGATAACAATAACCGACTTCAGATCCATCACTAGACGGTGTTGTAGTTAAACCAAAAGTTTGATTGGTTGATAAGTATAGCACTAGACTTGCTCAAGCCTCTTAAGCTCGCATCACACTGGCTCCAGTCGGCGAGAGGCCTTACAGACTGGCGCGGTCTGGCCGCAGCAGTCAAAAGTTAACTTGTCTTTAGCTGTCTAATTTACTATTGATCGCCACCGCAGGCCGCGCCAGTGTGATTCAGGCGTTATAAAGTTAACCGCGCATAAGGCTGATTGCCTCTTTTTTTATGGTAACCCTGTTTAACAAATATCACTCTAAATTCAAATTGACAACATTTCAAAATATGCAAATCGAAAACGATTTCGGTAATTGTTTCCTAATGGTGCTCCTACACTGGCTATATAACAGCCAACGTACGTAACAAGCAAAGCGTATTATGGCTACTAAACGACGATACACCTTATATATACTACTCAAAAGAAAATAGGGGCCACAAGTATGGTGATCGTTACGTGAAAATTATATTAAGCAGTAATATATATTTTTTCTAGCTTTATACTTAAACTCCAGAATGAAAGAGGTTAGATTCTGCCTTCAGAATACATTTGTATCCTTATACGGGAGTTCATTAATTAGCCACTTATCAATTAGTTTATGTCTAATAATTACAATGGCCCTTATTTTCTTTTGAGCAGTATATAACATAGTGTAACAAGGATAACGCTATTTAGCACTAAGATGTTGAAAGGAAATAGTTGATGTTTGTATAACATTTATAACAGCCAGTGTAGGAGCACCATTAAGGTAATAAAATAAAGTAGTTTTCAGATTGTATTCTCGCTCGGTTTTAAGAAAATCGCAATATGATAATAAAAGAAAGAAAAGAAAGAAAGAAGACATTTATTCACTACACAAAAGACACACAGAGACAAAGGGAGTACAGATACAATACAATTGACACATAATGTGTGTGTCTTCGCGGCAGTGAATCGGTCGCTGTCTCAGCATTATGCCAAGGTGTCAGACAGACACCTACAGCGCTGAATAAAAAAAGTGGTTTAAAATGTGTGACGTCAATACTACGTAAGTATGTCATTCATTACCTATATGAAGGGTGTGCAAGCTGCCACACGGAGCCGTAGTATTGACGTCATAATTTCCTTACGACCTTCTGGAATTCGCTTCTTATCGATTTAATATTCTGAGAATGACAATTACAATTTAGGGAGAAATTAAAAAACATGAAAATTGCCCTTCATGAAAAAAAAATGGGCTCAATTCGAGGTTACGTCCGTTGATGGCTGTGTCGATAGATATCTAATGCTGGCACTTCACTTCGCGGTATTTGCCAAAATATTAGTGGTGCTTCTTTTTTTTGTACCTACGGCAAATGAAAGAGAGGCAACCACGCAATGCGAACACGCAACGCCAAGTTAAGTGTCATCACAATGCTGTCCAGCAACTGGGTTTACCTTTTTTTTGTTGACCCAGCAATGAGCGGTAAACTGTCGTTTGTTGACAATTGTCAAGACGAAATGTCATTGTCATGTAACGATTATGAAGTGATAACCGGAAAAATGAGTTCAAAGACTACAATATACATACTATGAGTTCGAATTTTAGTTAGTGTCTTGTGACGACAATCAGACATGACCATACTTATTACTTATCAAACAATGAGTGCTAATAAAGGTATGGCCTTGGTAGGTAGAGATAGACAGAGATAAAGGCTAGAAGATTTATAAAATACTGTTGCCAGATGATATGCCAAATAGAGACGCATGGGACCCGTCTACCTAACTCATATCTTAGATAGAATCTATTGTACGGTAGTGATCCTTTATTTTATTTATACTAAAATTATTGTTATGAAACTGAAATATTTCCGACCATTGGCAGACTTCTTTTATTTAATTTTTGTGCTTGTTTAACGATTCCTCGTGTGGTAAAATTAAGCCATTGACGTTAGTTCGAAATATGGAATTAGTGCTAGCGGTGCACCCCGTAATTCAGTAATATGCGGCAAATGGTGTTAAAGTTTTGAAAATCGATACGATTGATCTTTAAGCCAAACGAATCAATTTGACCCGTAGCCCGACAGAAAAAAACGAAAAAGGAGAGGAGGTATGTCGATACCTTTATTTTGTATGGAAAAATATATATTTTGTTCTGAAACCTATCGAGTGTGATACCTAATGAAAGGGCTTACTAAGCCGATTCTAAAAATATATCACATCATTACATTTCAGCCATTTTTGTTAAATTAAAACAAAATCAATTTTCGAAACATACCAAGTTTGGGCTCCTCCTGACACGATATGGCTTATTTTTTAAATACAATATACCACAAATGATACATGATATCCTCAAAAAAGCAATTTTGGAAATAATCTCATTTAGTATTTTTTTATAATTTTTAAAAATTACAAAATGTGATAAAATCACAATCAGTTGAAACATGTATAAAAAGTTCAATTTTAGACACTAGCACTAAACAATAATTTGTTATACCTAAAGTAAAATTAATGATTACAAATGGATACATAATCTTCCAGAAACTATTGTATTCTGGAGAAACAATTGTATTGTGACGCTAAATTAATTATTTACGTAATCTTGTGTTAATCTTTTTTTCTCCGATTTGTGAAAAGCGAAACGAATGAATTTAGGATACATTTTGAGAGCCCAATGGTCACTTTATAATACATTTCGGCATAACGAATATAGATAACTATAGAAATAATTTCTTACCAACAAAATTTTATTGTATTTATATGTTCAGCCCGTACAAACAAACTTGCCTTAAATTGAGGAAAAATTTGTCGTAACAAACACAATTCCAATTTTAATTGATGTTCTTGCAAGAAATTTGTAATAACCACCAAGTCATCATTGTTAAAATTGTTTCTGATATAGGTGAAAAATCGGATCACTGACCTATGTAACATACATTTTTAGATTTCCTGTGCTATTTGTAGATGTAAATACGACAAAACGTACGGTCTAATGTTTCTCAACTGTACATAGTTAAAGTATTTAGAATGTTAACGCTAGTTTTATTAACGCTTGATGTAGATGTATTGTAAAATTATAGTTATGTAAGTGTTTTATCTATTGTAAAATGTACGCTCTAAGTATTGAGCTTTGCCGTTTCCTAATAACTAAGAAGTGTTTGTGAGATAAATGGTGCCAGGGAGTACTTTTGTTGTGCACACCAATCTCCTAAATTTAGTAAATTGAATAAGCTGGCAACAATTTTTTGAAACAGTTCTCACCAAGCAGTTTTTCTAAAATAATTATATGGTTGGTATATTTCTCGTAAAGAAAGCAAAACGATCTCTTTACGAAAAAAATAAGATCCTGTAAAAAAAATTGCAACCAGAAATAAATCTCGCTAAAACACCAAATTTATATGTATATATCACAAACGGAATTGTTGTTGTGTGCAATTCGTGGTATATCCTGTATTTATGAATATTTTAATTGTATGCTATAATATAAGTGTGTCTCACCTTACAACACAAAAACACAAAATTATATTTTTTGTTGTTCATTCTGAGAAGTGCGCTCGTCAGTCTGATGCCCCAAATAGTGCGTTACGATGACAAGCGCCCCGACAGGATGTCGTTGATTCCCTGGAAGATGGGCCTGCGTTGGTGTGGTGTGTTGGTGTGATTTGCGCCGACACACTAGCGGCGTCCTGCCTCCTATCGATCAGCAGGCGTACTTGCGCGGCGGCGGACGCTCGGATGCGTCAAAATGTAGCCAAATACAGCTGTCTCGGCGCCCCATACGAATTGATCTCGTTCGGCGTCGAGACATTTGGTTCGTGAGGCAGGGGCGCAGAGATGCTCCACAAGGAACCCTCGCGCCAGTAGCGTTCTCGCGCAGAGAACAATCGCAATCCAGCGCGGGAACGCTGCTAAATTTTGCATAGATATTTTTTAGCTTTAGTTATTTTCATTGTAGTTAGCTTTAGTTTTATATTCAAGTTATGCATATGTTTTTCATAAGTAGTTTAATTTGTATATTGTTATTGTTAATACCTACAGTTGATATTTTATATTGATTAGATGGATTATTACCAATGTTTTCTTAAATAATTTACGTAAACCGCGGATCGCACACTAATTTATAAATTTAATAAGTACGTCCATTTTAATCGTAATATTTCTGCTTTTTCATTTTATTCGTATTCCAAACATGTATATTGTTATTGTTCATTATGGAAGACAAGTTCAGGCCTTAATGAATAATTTTTGTACCTACCAAACGGCTTATAATTACAATAATTTTAGACACACAATAATGATTTTAAAGCAGTACTTTACAGAGATTGTTTTTCAAACAAATGTAAATTATCCGTGTCTTACAGCAGACATTAACATGTATTTTAATTGAAACACAAACTCGCTTTATATTATCATTGTTATGATCAATATGGTACGTATTTTGTATTCATAATTAGGACGTGCTAGATGCCACTACCACCGCCGTGCCCATTTAAATGTAAATGCCTTAATTCAGCTGATCGTGTGAAACCTGATCGAGCAGGTTGTTCAATCAGATGATTTTCTGATTTATACGCATAACATGTATCATTCTGAAGACTAGGCCGCTAGGGATATCGTATTACGTAAAGTTATAGGGTATAAAAGTGACACAAGTATTACAGGTTAAAAGCTTTTATGATGACTCGACAAGGATCGTGCAGAACAAGGCCATTGCTATGCTCTGTTCAAATATATTCGTATAAATGCTAATCAGATGCAAGTTGGGCGTACGCATACCAACAGAAACTGAAAAATGAATGAATTACTGATGGCACGTCACGGCAACTCTTGGATGATTTAGCAACATGGCCTGCAATTTGTCGGGAGCTCGTCAGATATTTACCGGCTAAATTGTACATAAATACACTGCTTTATCGACGAGTTGTTTCAAATATGTACTTGATGGCGGGTTTCGATCAAATGAACGAATGCACAAGACTTATGGGGTGGGTTGCACCAAACCGTCTGCATTAGTAAGCGGTGTTCGTTAAAATCTGAATGTATGGAAAGATTAATAAGTTTTCATGAATTAACAGCTTCCTTCGCCATATTTAACATCGATTGGACTGTAATCGTAAGCTGGTGCAACCTGGCCTTAGTCGACTTTTGCTGGAGTTTTAGTTCGATTATACATATACACATACCCAAAAGAAGTGGCATCTAGTATTTTATATATGTTAACACGAAATCTAAAGCTAATCTAAAACTTTACTTATACTAAAATAGCACTACTGTGACAGTTGTGAAATGTTAGTCTAAATATGTTGAGTCTTTCATCAACTACTTCGACATGTTAGTAGTTTATCAAAATACATGTGTCTTGAAAATAGACGTGTCTGTAAGTAATTGTTTTTCTGTATATTTTGTTTCTTTTGAAAGTCTCAGATTAGCTCTAGATTGGTACACATAGAAATACACTCGCAGTCAAATATTTCGGGTCACCCTAAATTAAATAACTGCAATAGGTTTTTTAAAATATTTAATACTTGTTTTATTTCCATAATATGCTATTCTTTACAATACCCAACTGTATTAGCAATTTCCTGGATCCTATCATAAAAGTATCAATATCCAAAAATCACGATTTTTGTGATATCTCGCTCCGTTAACGTTGTTTTTATTCATGGGTTTTTACGAGTCCGATTTAAACCTGGTAACGTTATATTTTTTACTGTTATTAGCAGTTTATATGTAAAATTAAATAAAGATCATGACAGGATTAACTGTACAACCTTTTACGCACTATTTTAGGAAATATGACTGTATTTTACCAAGCCGTATTCTTTGTCCGCGAATGTATATTTTCATAGAATATTCTCATAATAAAATTGTCAATGTCAAATTCTGTTTTTTAGATAAATGTATTTCAAATAGCTATTGAAGGTGGTTTTGATTGATATCTCCGCTAGATGGCATTTAGTGGTCGCTTACCTATCTAAAAAGTATGATATTTAGTTTGTTGCCAGGTGCACGTGTGTTATAGTTTATACAATTTTGGCCCAGAGGGCGTGGCCCGGCAGGCTAGGTTAAAATTTGTGCTAGTTTTGTCACAGGCGGCGTAAGCGTAGCTATAGCTATACGTTAAGCTCACACGTAGATACACGTATGTATAGCTATCATCCGTCCTATAAACCCCATTGTAGCTAGCTAAGCTTTATATCATTACTAGCTTTTGCCCGCGACTCCGTCCGCGTGGAACTCGTTTATATCGTAGCTCCATACGAACTTTCACGCCCCATTTCACCCCCTTAGGGGACGATATCTGGGATAAAAACTATTCTTTGTCCTTCCTCGGAACTTAAACTATCTCTATACCAAATTTAGTTTAAATCGGTTCAGTGGTATAGGTGAGAAGAGGTGACAGACAGACAGATAGACAGACAGACAGACACATTTTCGAATTTATAAATAGTATGGAGTATGGACTTTAGTAACATTATGACACCACGTGCGCCATCTAGTGCCTCAAAAAACTTTACAGGCTTTGTGGTGTTCGAAAATAAATCGATTCTTTCATAAAGCTAAAAGTAACAAATGTGGAACAAAGCTGTGAAGCGAGCGGAGCGCGAACATATGTATTTATTTGTGTCATCACCGAATGCTTACAATTCCAATTCAGTCCTTGTCTCACCAGTGGGAAAACAGTTTGCCTGGGATTAAGAATTATCCTTTAGTTGTTTTTGTATTAAGTTACATGAATTGTTAAAAACTCGTTTGTTTCTGGGTTTTAGTTGAAACTTTTGCTTGAAACCAATGTCATGCTTTGTTCCATATTTGGTACAATATTCTGTTAACAGTAAGTCGATTCGGTGAATAACACCAATTTAAATTATATTTGTTAGCGTAATAGTCAAATCTAGTGTTATTACCATCATGTCAAATTTAAAGCATATTTAGTTCTACCTGTCAGGTAGAAGTGAGTAGGTAGAGTCCAAGTCACAGAAAAAATGTCGTCATAAACTAAATGGCTCTTTTCTATTCTTATGCAACGTAAAGACGATTTTTACAGGCATACGATGTGAAACATGTATTTTGCACATCAGTTTTTTTTGTAGCTATTGTATCTCTACTTTTGTTTTCATATTTAAAAAAAAAACAATCGACTACCATAGTCGAGGAACTGTTATACATATTTACTGTTAAAAAAGACTCGAATTTATTAATCGTTTAATACTTGCGTAGTCATATTCATCTTACTTTATTTATTTTGTGTATTTGAATTTTGGAAATAAACTTCTTAAATTATGATTGTTTTTAATTATTCATGGCGTTAATTAGAACCCAAACTTTGAATTATTTAGCAGCCCTATTTATCCTCCGATAACGAAATCTTAAAACTAAAGTCATCGGGCCTGTATGCCCGAGGGGCTGCCGCGAAACATAAAACGAACTTCGTTCGTGTATCTCCCTCTCTGTCGCTCGAACTAGCAAGTGCGACAAAGTCGGAGATACACGAACGAAGTTCGTTTTCCTTTCGCGGTAGGCCCTTTGTAAGGTTGTGCGCGTGACCTCAACTCTGGTGCCGATACTACCAGCTGCCCGCGTGCTGGCTTCGGCCGCATATTTAGAACACTAGCTGTTGCCCGCGACTTCGTCCGCGTAGAACTTGTTATCGCCTTAGAAATATGATTATCTTAAGGGATTATTTCCCAGATAAAAAACTATCCTATATCCTTCCAAGGGTCTCAAATTATCTGTACCTACGGAAAATTTCATCTAAATCCGTTCAGAGTTGGAGTCGAGAAATCTGGAGAATGACCTAAATGCGTGGAAATTGGTGAAGTTCTGCATCGCGCTATTGAAGTTTTTAATGTATGTTGTATAAATACAATTTCCTTCAAGCTCTACCTATTATGTCTCACTGACAACCTCAACGAACTATCACATTTATTATATGACAGAGACACAGAGACACAGAGAGACAGACAGAGAGAGAGACAGACAGAGAGAGACAGGCAGAGAGACAGAGAGAGACAGAGAGACAGAGAGAGACAGAGAGAGACAGAGAGACAGAGACAGACAGAGACAGACAGAGATACAGACAGAGAGACAGACAGAGAGACAGAGAGACAGACAGAGATACAGAGACAGACAGACAGAACGACAGAGACAGAGACAGAGACAGAGACAGAGACAGAGACGCCGTTTAAATACGGATTTAAGAGTTAAGAGTCGAAACAAAAATTAGGCTTTGTAGCCCTTTACTTTGATAATGTCCACAGGAAAGACGCGAACCTAAATGTTGTGTATTATTATGTATGACCCATCTGCAGCTCACTGGACCACTATTATTTAGAATGGATCATCATACCTTGGAATAGCTCGTTTCTGAACTTCACTCTCCGCTCCGGGCGGGGTTCGGATATTAGAAATATTTGGGATACAAAATAAACCAATTGCATTTGTTTTACTGTTTTATTATTAATCTAGTTAAAGAAATGACAAGCTTACTAAGTATTTTTGCTACCGCTCGTAGGTGGCACTGCCGTAAAAGGGGTCTTAGGCATGTAAAGCTGCAGTCTGGAAGCCAGCGAGCAGTGAGCGACAGGTCATACATTTGATCGAGATCACGAACGCTCGTCGGCGCCAAACCTCAGCCTAAAGGCCTCCACCCACCGAACGCGTGTCGTGCGCGGCGCGTGTCGGGAGCGGTTGAAGCGGTATATTCACACCGCCGCGTTAGCAACGCGTGTGCAGCGCGTCCGCGCGGGCCCGCGCGTCATATCTCTCTCACTACCAACACATTTAATATGTATCGCACCAGCTCTATCACACTCGCGGGAACGCGCGGGCCCGCGCTTCACACGCGACGCGCACGACACGCGGCCGCGCTGCCGAGTTGTAACTTTAGCGCCGCGGGCCCGCGTTCAGACCGCGTTCGATGTATGTTTGGAGTGTAGTTTCAATGCTTTACAACTTGCGCGGGCCCGCGCAGCACACGCGCCGCGCATGACACGCGTTCGGTTGGTGGACGCCTTAGAGACATGGATGATAGGTAACGATGCCTTGAGCTTGATTTTATTGAGCCTTACCGCCAACCGCTGAGTCGCGTCACTGTAAAAAGAGCATCTGTTAAACATTTTTATTCAGATATCACAAGCAAACTTCTATACATAAGGCTTGTTCATGAAAAAAAGTAGCCACTGTTTTTTTTTTAAGAGTTTAATTTTAAATAAGGACTCTTTCCTTTCGTGTTGAGTGGCTTTACAGGTATTTATATCAGCTGCTATTAATTTTTGGGATTACTTTCGAAATTCCTAGATTTTAATCTTAGATTTTGTAATTTTCACGTTTGCGTCATAGAAGTTTTTTATTTTTCTTTTCTCAAAGAATATCGACAATTTAATGTTCTGCCAGCACGTCTAGCACACGACGGCCGCGACATACTCTCGATTTTTATCGCACTATAACTCTTCTTCTAAGTGTTCTAATAAGAGAGAGACGGATAGTGCGAGAAAAATCAAGAGAGCTCGCGCGCCGTCGCGTGCTAGCTAGCCGTGCAGGTCATAATTGCTTGAATGCTCAGTGAGGATTGAACTTTTAATGCTTTTAAATCATGCTAGAAGTACACAAATCATTTTAGTTTTAAACCTTAACTGGCATTGTGTAGTGTTTCACAACTTTTAAGGAAAAAAAAATAAGGATTTTAGATTCTATCACATGAAAAAGAATACTCAATTGGCAACCTAATTGTGGTTTGAACAACCTAGACCTATTGGGTAACAGTGGTGACTTAGTTTTCGATGGCTACTTTTTTTCGTGAACAAGCCCACTCACAAACTTTACTTCTTTATAGTGTTAGCATAGAAAGATTTACTCCCAAACCTGAGTCAGCTTGAAGACCGTTAGACCCGTTTTATCTCATGCATGAGAAGACTTGTGCCCAGTATCGACTGATATTGATGATTTGTGATCGTGATCAAATCGATAGATTCTTCCGTACGTATTAAGACCCCGCATACAAACATAACTTTGAACTTTCACTAAAAGCAATACGCTGAGTACTCACTCCGTTTTAACGTCGTTGATTTGTATATTTCTGTATTCAGCCATGAGGTGTAGTATAGTAGTAGTGTACCGTTAACACCAGGCCCCGTAGTGTGTGTAGAAGTGACAAGATAGAGCGTCCGTCACTGGCTGACACCGTTCAAGAGAACGAGACGGACGCTCTATCTTGTCACTTATCGCGTGATAAGGCCGACCATGATACGGGGTCAGCTGTATGAGTTGATGACCTAAAAAAGACTGCGGGTAATTTCTGGATGAGACTAGCACGGGATAATTGGCGTACTCGAAGAGAGGCTTATGCTCAGCAGTGGGCGATTACGGGCTGATAATGATGATGTTGATACGTTAATAAATGTATTTTCTTACTTTTTATTTATTATAATACATGTCATAAAGAAAACTAAATTCTAAACAAAAGCGTACTCTGCGTTTTAGGTCTCTGGGTGTTAAGGTAATGTGGTATTATGTACTTTTGAGCAGTGCTTGGAAGGCCTGTTGGACCCTGGTAGCCGCAGCGGCGTACACGACCGGATTCAGTGCGGAGTTCGTGTAGCCGAGCCAGGTGCACCACTGCAGGGTTGAGTCGTGGACGCACGAGCAAACGGAATCTGAAGGGAACACAGCAATATCAGGGTAATCCCCAGCACGGCTATCACAGGAGACGGCCCGCGAGCTGTCTCACGACGAGATAGACTTTCTTTCTAATTTGAACACTTAGAAAGAGACGGATGGCCTATGTCGGCGTGATACAGCTCACGGGCCGCCCGTGATAGTCACGCTGAGCGTTTTATGGGCCTTCCCTCAATTAGACTTGTTAACGAAGTCCCGGTAGATTTTTGATAGTGATTCCTGTCCCCTCCCAAATAATCAGAAGTGCTACTAAAATCTACAGGGACTTCGTCGAAAATTCTGACATGGAAGGGATTCCGGCCTGTGGAGAAAAGAAAAAAAGAAGGCGGTGGAGTCGCTCTGAAAATGACCACCAAATATATTATGTAGATTTTTATAAATCCTAATAATAATAACACTAGCCTAGCTTAATAGCATAATCGCGCGCACTTACATACTTGCTAGTCAGGAATAAATGCTTTTACGTCCGATATATTGCACTCATGCTAGCTAAGCTGTTTCTTATCTCACTAATTCTCCATGAAAATAAATATCATTTTTGTCGATCTTTTATACCCACATATATGCTAAAAGTGGTGCTGGAATATAAGTTTCATGTGCTCTGCCTACCCCTTTTGGGAATAAAAGCGTGACTGTATGTATGTATAGGTATGTATCTCCATGAAAATGGGGACGCCCCTAGAATAGCACTTTGGTTTCATGTTTTCGTCATTCTGACGATATATGATATATTTAGGTATCCATCAAAATTAAAGTATAAAAGCTAGACAAACGAAACTTATTGAGATTAATATAATTACTCAGCTCAGGTCACCTTAGGGAGCGACCACACCGGTGCTTAACGCTGCGTATACGCGTTAACGTGTCGTATGCGTCACGTATTCTTATTTATCCTGTACATATGAACTGGCTAGTATTATCCAGACAGATTCTGTGAGGGTTTGAAATACGACATTACGCTTCGAGAGAAGGGAGGCAGTGCTCTTCGCCTTGTATTGGATAGGGCACCATGACCCAGATTTTGAAAGACCGAGACGTGTATGTGAAGATAGCCCTGCGATAGACCACATGTGGCTCACGGACTTAAGGTGCGACCACACCGCTGCTCAAAATACGCTAACGCATCGTAAAACGCAGCAAAATGTATGAAGAATACGTGACGCATACGACACGTCAACGCGTATACGCAGCGTTAAGCACCGGTGTGGTCGCTCCCTTATATTGCAACAAGCATGTGTTGTACCTAGTTTTCGCACTCTACAAGATGGCGTTAGTAGTTTCGACGTTTCATAGTATAATACTGCTTACGTATTGGCAACATGATGAAGAACGGACTCCAGCATATGAGGAACAGACACATGAGACGGATGATGGTAATTGTAGCCCGTCTTTGTCGCTCTGAAGCTCCTCTTCTGGAAAAAAAAGACCGGGTTGCACTCCAGTGCCGGCAGAAGTGAAAACTTAAATAATTTTAATAAAAAAAAAATGGTTAAAAAACTCCCGTCCACCCCTCCCCTCGCACGTCTGGTGGATATTGTTAGTTTTTTTTTGTATTGTTTACTCACTCGCCGTCTTGCTTTGAGGATTCCGGGCAGGTTTTGGGTTCATCTAGCTCTACAATCGGAGCCTGAAAAAGAATATTCAAAGTTAACAATGATTTGTTAGCGAAGTTAATGAACTCTTGAGCTGACCTGTGATTTGTCCGATGTGATCGGAAAAAGTTCGCCGAGGTCTTTTCCTTCTGTACCATACATCCGGTTAAATTAAGCCAAATGGAGGAGAAGGGAAGCACGAATACGTTTTTTTTTTACCATTTCGTTTTTTTACCATTCCTCGCAATAAAAAATATAAATGACAGTTCTACCAAAACAACTACAGGGTGACTGACTGAGGGCTCAGCCACGACGTTGAGGCCAGACAGTCCCACGTATGGTTGAGATGTAATGTAATGTGGCCGACTTCTTATAAAACTGCCATTGGAATTGCTGCCGCAGTCGTGAATATTGAACTTCTCGATGGATAAAATAGTGAACTTTTGCTACACAAACCTGGCCTCTATGCGCGCGGATGGCAGGCCTCGACGCAAGCGCGCGGATGATTAAGCCATACTGCACCAACATCACGCATGTCGGCAGGTAGAAGGAGAACGTCACGCTGAAGAATACGTAGCTACGAAAGAAAGAAAAAAATGATTTATCATGCTGGTGGCAAGGCAATGTGCGTGCTTTTTCGATCAAGGCGAGCGATAGCTCATTTCTCGGCATCGCGCATGTGAGGCACCTGGAGTTGCAGACATCCTTAGACTCTTACCATCAGGCGGGCAGTTCGCTATCCACGTGGCATTTAAAAAAAACATGGCACGTTGATTTGGCTCTACTGTAGTACCTAGGCAATGGGGAATAGGGCGCTTTCTAATAGTACATTAAACGATCCATATAGCACTTACTTACCTAGGATTAGTATTAACCTTGCACGCCGTAGCCACCGTTTCCGATTTCACAAACACCGTCGGTATCGCCACCGCCGCCGCTACAGGCCAAACGAACAGTGCCAGTCTCTTGGCCCATTTGGTTCTGTCGGCACGATACAGTGGGTGAGTGATGCCGTGGTAGCGCTCCCAGCCGAGAGCACACAGGGACAGGATGGATGCAGTGCAGCAAAGCACGTCTAGAGTGTTGAAGCAGGCGCAGACGATGAAGCCTGTTAGGGTAACACAGCTATTGGGCGAGGAATCATGAATGGCGAAAAAGGCAGAAAAAATCTTTTCTTTCAACTATTTCAACTCAATCCGGAGAGGATACGTAGAGTATCGAATCATGGCTTTCATGGCCTAAATTGGAAAAAAAACGCCGATGATTCGACCCGGAGATGATAGTCGAGAGTAATCATGGGTCAAATTAGAAATGATCTTATTACTTTTTAGTATAAAATCTGGTTTAATGATTCTTAAATGGAACGATCAATTACGTTTGCAACTCACTCAGTCTAAAAGTAAAGAGTTCCCCAGCAGCGGCCAACGGGAGCACGCTCACACCGACCAACAGATCGGCAGCGGCGAGGCTGGCGAGTGGGTAGTGCTGCGGTGAACGCCGAGCTCGCCAAAGGGCCGACACGACTCCGGCGTTGCCGGCTATCGTAGCCACCGTCAGCGCTGCCATCGCCGCCGCCGCCGCCCACCATTTGGCATCGGCGGCGTGAAATTCCGGTAAACTGAAATACGAGTATGTAAGAAATAAGTACGCATAAATGCTTACCTGAAACATCAAATGTCACACATTAGGTTTTACTTTTACATAGGTAGGTACAGTCCACATCAAATATATGTGTAGACTTTCGCACCATATTCCTTTGTCCAACTGTAAATAAAATTATGTCATTTAATTAGGATTGAGACTATTATGTCGACATTTTATGTAGACGAAGTCACAAGCAAAATATACCTAACTAGAGAAATTGAGTTTGCCCTTTTTAAGATATATAGGAGCGTCGTCTCGATCTATCGAACGGTGTCAGCCAGTGACGGACGCACTATCTTATCACTTATCGTGTTATAAGGTCGACCATGATAGGGGGCCTGGCCACGGCGGTCAATAGTAAACTCGTCATTAGCAGAGGTGTTGCCCTGCCGCTTTGCACCGCCTGTGGGCGTAGCATGGTTGCCATTTTATCACTTATCGTTATGGTAAAGACGCCCATCACGCTCTGACAAGTATGCGAGTGCGAGAGTGACGGATGCCTTATTCGCAACGTTAAGTGATAAAATGGCAACCGTGCTACGCCAGCTGCTTTTATACAATTTTGAGACTGATTGTCACGACACGACAGGTGTCTGCTAGTCTCCTTCCATAACCCAGTGTCCAGGCCATCCAACATTCAACTCAAATAGCCCGTGACCTTAATTTATATCGCAGTCACAGTGCTGCACTGAAATGGTCTTTCCACCTGGCGGGGACCATCACCGGTTAGATCACCATGCATAATAATAATAATTCATTTATTTGTTCAAAGTCCATGTTGGCCCGTTTTAGGCATACAATTTTCTAAGCTATTAATGAAGTCAGAGGGCCTACCGCCAACGGTATTGGAAGTTCTCCCTCTCTGTCGCACTTACGTACGAACTCGTAAGTCTGACAGAGAGGGAAAACTTCGAATGGCTTTCGCGGTAGGCCCTCAGAGAACATTAAATAACTTCTTTTTTAAATCAGCAATATTATCATATCTATTATATATTACGGATCTTTGTTATAAGGGGCCATTCCGAGTAAACTTTACCGAAATAAAGCTAATTGAATAATGTCCTATCTGTTCATACCTACTTGTAATAAACGTGCAATGTTTAAAAGAACAAATTACTTACTGTTCGGACCAAATCCTGGCAAATTTCACCACATTTCAAGCAAAATAGTTGCTAGCTTTTAACACGCATGTAAATGTCTTCACAACCAATTCTAAGCAATTTTGTTTAAAAATATCTTGTTCTGACAATGTGCTGGAATAAATATTGATTATTAAGTCACATTTTTGGAGAATATTCTAACACACTATAATATACACCACAATCATTTAAATATTACAATTACATTTCAAGCAAATTAAAGGTACTAGAGATTGCTTTGTAACTAATGCCCACAAACTCATCTGACATTACTTTTCGGAGGGTAGATTGGTATGCGTCACGTTTGCGTGCACTTCTACTATTTACGTAGATAAATAACTTTTCTTTACCAGGTAAGTACCATTTAATTCATATAATAGGATAATGTTGGTGTCATCGTCTTAAAGATTTGACTTTTAAATTTAAATTATGATTTGAATATGCATCCCAGTTGTACTATTTAATCACAAATTGATAGTGTCTCAACTATTCGCCTCTGGGCACGGATGGTTGCCTTTTTAACCCTCGACATTATACTTCCGCTTCCAAGCAGTGAGGTTGCGGATTTTGGTGTCAAACACTCAAAATGAAAAACATAAATAAACTTTGTATTATTATTTTCGCCCCGGGCTAAGTTGGCTCAGTTCGGGTTGCACAGGGCGGTTCCAAAACACTTCGGGAGCTCAAATACCGCGAGCCATCCGGTTGCCTCTTGGCTACTGCAACTACGGTTCATTGCTTTAACTATAACCTAGGAACCATGTCACTTAAATTTTAAATACCCATAGTAATTTGAACTAAATAGTAGATTGTTTGCCATGCCAAGGATCTAAAATAAGCTACATTGGCAGAGTTGGTTGTTTTCCCGAACGAAGTGACGGAAAATTGTTCGAGGAGTAATATGGCTTTTAGACCGCATTTATGTACTCTTCAGATTTTTTACAAACTGCTTTGACCGCCTATAGGCAAGTCCAAACGACCGAGCATAGCGGAAGGCATTCGGGGCATAGGATAAAGCGAGATAGACAGCTGTCTATGTCGCCTAATGTCACAGTTTATGCCCTGTATGCAGTTCACCACGCATGGACGTTTGGACGCGCCTTAAACGATTTTTTTAATAATTATTAAACAATTAATTATTAATTAATTATTAATTAATTAGAAAACATAATTCATTTCAAACATTAATAGGTGCCCCTATTCCACAATTGTGGAATAGGGGCACCTATTAATGTTTGAAATGAATTATGTTTCCTAAACGAAATCCGTATTGTGGTTGGTTGATACCAAATACAAACTTATTTTTAAAGTGAAGTGTTTTGATTGATCCACCTAAAATGTTTTGAAAAACAAAGGTGTTAAAATTACTACTTTAGCCCCGCTTGATAAGCCTAATATGACACACTTATCGAGCATGAGAAGTAAAAAGTCCTCAAACTCGCCTCAAGCAACGTGATTTTAAAGGTTAATAGGCGTATTTGTAGTTATTTAGATCATGGACTTGGAAACTGTTTTTAATGATAATTATTGAACAACCAAGGTCTTTTTACTGTCTGGGAAACAACATCCTGGAGCAATTTTATTGGTGCTTATCTATGTAGTTATGACGCAAATTGATACTTCTTTTGAAGTGGTTAAGGTCAATATTTGCACACAAAATCAGCCAAGTGCGAGTAGGGTTTATGCGGTTAGTGTTCCTTCCAGTTGCTTAGGATTTATGACAGGTGCTTATAGCTACATTTTTTTATTTATTTAGACATCAATTTTTAATTAATATCAAACAATGAATATGAAAACAAATACTAATTAAAAAAACTACTTGAATTAATATTTACGAAACCTTAAAACTAAACTTAGAAACAAAAAACATCTATATAAGGCCCCCGCGGCATCGTGCCAAAGATGCTGGCAGCTACCTCGCTGAATCGCATACTAATACGTTGAGCGAAGATGCTACCAGCCCTTTGGTCACCAGTTGTGTCGACGAGCTTTTCGTAAAAGTACTTTAAAAAGCATCCTGGCGCCTGAACCCCACCAAAGAGAATATAACCACTACGCGACCCCACGGCTCCAGTGTCTCAACACCGAATGCGAGAGTGGTAATGACGGCCGAGACACTGGTACTTAGGCATTGTTTTTAGTTTCAGCCGTCTCTGCTGCCGCACCAGCCCTGGTCGAGGTTCGGGGAAGATGAGAAGGTGCCAGCGTATCAACGCAAGTAGCATCCCAAAGCAGCACACGTCGCATCCTCCATGCGATTAGCGTCATGCCGTCCGGCCATCGTCCCGCGAATAGCCGTTGGGTTCGAGAATTGCCGGCGCGTTGACGATGGCAAGAGTCCGGCTGATGATATAATTCAAGGTCGCGTGCCTTGAAAGGCGGCCTGCACTTAGATGGCAAGTAAGGACGTGGTGGGCTAGCTCATCCACGGAAGTGCCGCAGGGGCACCTGTGGGTGTGGGGGGCACAGACCCTCACGACTAGTCTAAGAATCACCGCGAGTTTAGCGTGTCGGGATCTAAAAATCGCAAACATGTCAAACATGTGTCCCCGCCCACTGCCACTTAAGTTTAGCGATTCGGATGGCTATATCAGTTAACTTGGGTCTGCAGCGGATAGCCTTATTTCTGATGCGATCACGCTGATAAGTTCTCGGCATAGCCTAGCCTCGTCCTTTCATCCACATGTAGTCTGAGCTCATTGCTATCCAACCTATTTAGTCCAAACTTCTAAAATCAAATGCCACCATGACCGACGAGACATGACATACGAAACGACATACCAGCGTGACGTTTGCTGTCAATCTACAAACTTTGGGCCGCGGAGATGTAAAACTATTTATAACAAATAAGTACAATACAAAACAAAGGTGAGTCATACGCAAATATATCGTTTCCCTTAATGTTAAGCCAAATCGTCGTCCTTTATATATCTGTCTCGTTTTAACTATTGCTAGACAGAGAAAATGGTATGTGGACGCGGACTACTGGGCCTGCATTATGGGGATTCAGATAGCTGCCGTCTCTAACACTTCTAGCTTAACTTATAGCGTGTTCATCAAAGGGATCAAAGAGATTTAATGGTTGGTATCCCAATCGCTCTCTCTCTCTCTCTCTCTCTCTCTTGTAACACATGCCAACCCAATGCGCCTGGGTATGGTCCGAGACAATCTTTGAGTATATTTCAATAGCTGTCCGCGCACCCAAACAGCGTTACAAAGAACGCAAGGGGGAGCCGCGTGATAAAACTAAAGCATACCCTAAAGCTGCCCAGAGGCCCTTGAAAGGGCATCCACATCTTCAAAGGAATTAAAATCTTACGAAATTAGAACCGAGTTAAAATTCTATAGTTTCTTTCGAATTCAGAAGAAAATAAATTATATATTATATCCTATTACAGTTTAAACATTCATTGACCTGGATGCATGGATTGACCTGGTAAAGACCCCGTGAGTCCGCGGGGTGCGGGTGTCGCAGGACGGGTCATTGTGCTTCTCTTTGGGCGAGGCCCAGCGAACGAAAAAACCATAGAAGACACAGAATGGGTGCCATTGCCATTATGCGGAGTTGGGGGCGGGGTGTCTAAACGATGCCAGGCGGTCGCTTAGTTCGAACATGCGCATACCGGGTTTAATGCACGTGTTTGTGTAGAAATATGTAAGGAGTTTAATTCTTTGGTTTTTTCGTTCGCCGGGGAGGCCTATGTCCAGCAGTGGACCTCTTTAGGCTAATATGATGATGAAAATTGAATGTCCAATTCCTCTATGGGTGGGTAGAAGGTACGAGTACGTATATCTATCTAGAAGAGCATTTCAATAACAAGGGTGGCTTGTGTTGTGACTATGATTTCGAAATAAGATGCGTTCCAGAGATTACCCGTCTTAATAAGTAATTCTATGCTACCAAATCATCATCATCGTCATCACATCGGCCGAAAGAAGTCCACTGCTAGTGCCAAAGAGCAGTCCTGCGCCTCCCGCATTAAGCGGAATCCCGTGACCTACCAGGTCATCAGTCTACATTGTAATCGTATCTTTATAATATTGGTATAAAAATACGAATGTTAAAGTTAGCGCTATTTATATTATTTTCAGTTTCAAATGCAGGGGGTGAAAGACGCCCATGCCTGCCGGCATGCCTGCACACGCCAGGTTCCGTATTGTCACGTACACTCTTTATCACTCTAAAGCGCCTGCTAGACGTTCGCCAACAAGCCCCCGCGACAGCGTCCATGGTCCGGACGGACCGTGTACTTAGACAGTTGTTTCCAGCAAAATTTCGTATGCTTTTGGTCGTCGAGCGCGCGCTAGGAACCGCGAGGAGTCTACACTCCTGACGCTACCGTGGTCGGCCAACCGTCTACCCAGAAAACTCAGGACAAGCCGCCGACGAAGGTCGCCCAGTCCGAGGTTTGTCGGCGACCGTCTAGCATACGCTTAAGGGTGGATTGCATCAAACCGTCTGTAATCGTAACCTGAATGTATGGAAAGTTTGACCAGTTGATCGATATGTAATCGTAAATTGCCGCCCGCCCTTAGTCACGTTCTACAATACCTTATTCGTCAAATATCACGTGTATGACATCACATTTAACTAATGTATCATTTGTACAACGACTCGACGTAAGTGAATAAAATTGGGGGCCCCCATAATAACCAATACAGCTCAATGACTTAATCGACTCATTATTCCACGCTATTTAGGGGTGTAAGGACCGAGGTAGGCCAAGGAAAAGGTGGACGAAATGTGTAAGAGACTATATGATGACTTGATGAGGAAGGAAGTGAGTATCGAGATGACGGCTGACAGAGGTATTGAAGAAAGACATGACAAGTAATTAGGATAAGGGCAAGGAAACAATGATTTCACGCCACGTAGCCTTGGAAGTATTAGGGCTCTAGATCAGGTTCTCTGACACAATCTTGTGAACAACGGTGACCGAAGGCAATACGCAGCTCTTTTTGTCACACACAGATACATTGTGCTAATATATTATTCACACCTGCTATTCAGAAAAGAGTCATTAAGTAGGTTTTTCTTACCTGATTCTGATATTCAGAATAAAACTTTGTGGCCCCTCAAATGAGGCTTAAAATGTTTCTCGTTGAACGTGTGGAAAAAGCATGTGCTGCTCGGTAGCAAAATTATTTCCTTGTTAGGCGTAAGCACTTGAAGCCCTCGTTACGCTCAAGGTTCTACTTACTTTAGACTCCCTTGCTAAGCTCAGTGTTCTATTATAGAATATTTTGCTTCACCCAGGATTCAATGTACCGCCCCCGCTGTAAATATATAATATAGTATCGCTCCCTTGAGCCACAATCAACAATTTTCATTCAACGCTCGTGTTTCAGCCAACGGACGTGTTGCCAGTCGCCAAGCGGAAGGTGAGTTCTTAGAAATTGTCACCGTTCTCTCTTGTTGACATTGAGTCGTTTGAACCAGGCGCCTAATATTCACCCCCTCGACAATTGTCACAGTGACAATTTTATCATCGGTTTCTGGGTCGGCGAGTAAAAACGGTCGCTGGATATCATTTCTCATCGATCCAGCAACGATCGTCAAATAATCGAAATCGGACAAACAAATTGCCGTACATTACTGGGTTAATAAGAATCGATGGTTCCAGCGACCGTCCTTACTTGAAAATTCGGCAATGTACAGTGAGTTGTCATTTTCAGGTGACAGTTAGTTCTGTCGAGTGTTGAAATAGGCAGCCTCTTTGTCGACTGTTCTTGGCTACAATTAATTATATATATTGTTTCTAATCTGTGCTTTTCCTGCAGCCATGCGGCGTGTGCCCGCCATGTCAGGCTCCGTGTAACCCCAACGCGCCTCCGGTGAGTACGTAACCTTTACAGAGCTGTGAGCGCGTGAAGTTGTTACACTGAATTTTCGATAAATACGGATGATAGCCTGCTACAAGATAGAGCAGGCCGTAAGGTATGCGCTTTTGTCTGCGTATCTACCAGAAATGTGTGTGTGTGAAATACCTATATTTATCAAGCAAACATACGTGTTACTTGAATGGAAAAATGGTTAAGAGTCTCTGTGGGTTTATATAAAACCTTAGATAACTTTTCTTTTGCTCACGTCATCTGTTAAATTCTCCGGTTGATTGAGTGCATGGAAACCCTGACTCACCCCTATAACCTTTGTCGTGTGCAGACTCCAGCTGAGAAAGAGGCAGCGTCGCTGGCGGTGAAGTTGCAGCAGACGGAAGAAAGCTTTAAGACCAAGATCACAGAGGCTAGTAACGCTTGTTTTACTTAATTAGATATAGGCTCATATTTTGAGCACCTTAACTGGGAAGGTGCTTCCACCTTAACATCGTAGCCATAACACCAATTACTAGCTATGTAGATATGTCATCTTGTGTTCCTGATATGGTGTTGGGTCGCCGAAGCTTCTAAGGATGCGCTGTGTTCAGAGTAAGGGCTTGACCACTATATCGAGTGGCAGCGGCAGTAGCAGTGTGTGTGAGTGAGAGAGTGAGAAGCCGCGCTCTGATATCTAGCTCCTACGCTGTCGCTGACACTTGAAGTCGTGGCCAAGCTGTCAGGCACCTGAATTTGCATCTTGCTGCCAACACAGCGAATCCTCAAATGAATATACAATAGCAAGCTAATACGTTGTCCACTTAACCTCAAGCCACTTGGTGCAAAATAAATACAGAAAGTAAGGGAATAATGAATATTTATATCGTGTTCAGTGCGCAGTGCTTCGCGCTGAAGTGGTCAAGCGGAAAGATGAGGCGGATCGCGAACGCGGGTTGCGGAGCGAGGCTATGGTGCGCTTGAAGGAACTAGAGCAAAAGTTCTCGCTGCTTGGTGCTCGGGCGTTACACATGCTTGGGGTGAAAGAGCAAGCACTAGAGCAGGTTAGTCATATATTTAGCGGACACTTTAGAATAATGCGCACAACGTTATACACGGCAGTGGCAATCAGTGGCCGAAATGCTTCTGCAGTGCGAGAAGAGTGCTAGTAGGGTAAGTCTAATCCAGATGCTTGGAAAGCTTCTTCTTTTGGAGCTGTGACGTAGGCTGAGGCTGATAGGAATTCCCGCAGTGGGTTTTTTATGTGTTGTGTGCATGCTGTATTTGCCCTCAAAAGGTAGCAGTCACTGTGAAAAAATGATACAGCGCGTCTTATGTGTGTCTTTCGCATCAATGCAATATAGGTATTCTAAAATATCGGTCAACACAATACACTCGATGAACGCTCCCGTGAGTCCCGTGACTCGTGCGTGAGGCTTGTACAGATTCTTAATAGCTTTGAGTTGTCTATTCGCTTTCACACTCACCCTTGCAGTATATACGTATTTGCCATCAAAAAATTATAGGCGCTATATGCATGTGTATTGTACGTACGTGTGTTGTATACAGGAGGTAGCAGTTAGCACACTGAAGCAATGCTACCGCGAAGCGCGCGAAGAGATAGACGAGCTTCGAATGTTGCAAGCGGAGCAGAATCTGCAGGTTCAAGACTATCGCGCCAAGGTACCCTTACTGACCAATCTCCTTGCAAAAACACCAGGTCTTCTTTTGGTATATCAGAATGTATATTTACGTACAGATATGGATCATTATCTAACATATCTGAAGAAGTCTTGCAGTGCACACAGTAAACTTTATTCTTCTTAGCGCGTCTCCAATAATTCAACGTAAAACAACAGATTTCATGGCGATAGTAGTCCGACCTAGATGTGCTTTGTTTGCCCTACCTTTTCGTGTAGCTGACTATGATGAATTCCTCATGATTATCGGATATGGTGACTGTGTGTAGGTGTATAGTTGGATTGTTGTTGCTAGCTAGCTTTCTTCGATTAGCTTAAAGTACACTCACACACAACTGTGCCTTCCGAACTTTTGTCTGTTCTCAGTACCAACGCGCGCAACAAACCATAGAGGAACAGAAGCGGCAGCTGTCACTTCTGGACATGGACAACACTCGGATAGCAGACCAAATCAACCTTGAGATTCAGCGGATCAAGGTAGGTTACCGTCACCCTTTTACAGTCATAGTGACTTGAGATGAAGTTCTTAAGTTCTAAGATATCAATTATTGGTCATACCTATAATTGTCTGCATAACGATAAGGCTGTGTGTGCATGTGTTGAACTGGAGTCGGTTACCGAATATAAATACCTAGGATTGACATTAGACGTCCATTTTAGTTGGAAAAATCACATTAACCACCTTTGTAATAAACTTGGAATAATGTTAGGGAAATATTACCACCTTAAAAATATAGTCAATAAAAAACCTTGTTTGTAGTTTACCATGCGTTAGTGGAATCTTTGATTGGTTACAGTCTCAGTGTATATGGGAGGACTTTTCCTTCCTATATCAGCAAAGTTAAGTCATTACAAATAAGATTTTTGAAAATGCTTGTTAGTAAAAAAGTCAGACTTAAACACAAAAATAATTATGACCAGGTATATGGGTTGTGTAAGGTCCTCCCCCCCCCTCCCCCAAAAGTTTAGGTTTCTTATAGCCGTGGATTAATACGACCGCAACGACTATAAAATGCCTAGACAGGTAAACACTAGGTCACTTAGACTTGATAAGAGACCGCATTATGTCGAACCAAAACGTTGTAACTATTATGGTGAGAGAACGTTGCACTATTTAACTCCTCGAATCTTTAATAACATACCCTTTCTATGTGGAAACGATATTATTAGCAAAGCAGCCTTTAAATTTAAGCTAAAAAATACACTATTAGAATTATATAGTAACGAAAATACTTAACCACATCTTAATGTTAAATATGCATGCCCCAGCTAAATAAGTTCACTAGCAACAATAGAAAATAACACACGTGTAAACAATTATATACGTGACTAGCTTCCGCCGGCGACTTCGTCCGCGTGGACCCGGGATAAAAACTATGCTATATTTTAATCCAGGCTATAAACTATCTTCGTGCAAAATTTCATTCAAATCGGTTCAGCCGTTTAAGCGTGATTGAGTAACAAACATCCAAACATCCAAACATCTAAAGTTTCGCATTTATAATATTAGTAGTATGTAAATTGAGCGCGACGCACCAATAAACTGGTCACTCCAGTTTGGCGCATTTATTGTACTGTGTTTTGCAATTGTTTATATGAATAAATTATTAAATAATAAATAATAATAAAGTATGGGCCCGACTTCAGCAGATTCTTTATACGGCGGCAGTAGTTCTGCAGCAACTTACGTGACCGAGTCGTTACCAATTTAGGAATCTTTCGTATGGAGCAGCCACTAGTACGCAATGAGGAGAGAGGCGCGTTTTTGTGGATAATCAACGGTTGGTGATAAATATATATACCGTAAGGCACTGAGCAAAGAGAAACACGAGGTAGAAACACCAGAACTCAAAAAGGAGACGTGGCCGACTTTGTAAAGGAATGGCCAGACCAAGCCCGGCAGCAGAGGAAGATTGGGGAGGCCTTTGCCCAGCAGTGGGACACATCAGGCTCTATATATAAGGGCACTGAGCTACGGCGGGTTGGGTTAGTAGAGAACTTGCATTCTACATATGTTATGATAATCATTTTACAACAACAAACGTCTTTCTGGTTCCCCTGCCACACGATATCCGAAGCCGTGCATCCATTGCTCCATCAAACATAGGTAAGTGGGTATTTGTACAACGTTTTCAGTTCTTTCTTTTCAATTTAGTTCTTCAGTGTCTTCACTAGCACGGGTACTCTTACGAGTATTCAGGGCGGTTAACGCCAAGCTGATGTGTCTTGTTTGTTAACAGCTCAAGTTCCAAGAGAAGCTATCGGAGCTGGCCCCGCTGCCCGAAGTGCTGAAACACACACAACGACGACTAATGGAGGCGCAGCAGAGCCAAGCTCTTGCCGAGCACAAGGCCGATAACCTAGGCCGGGAGCTCAGCATAGCACGCGAGAAGGTACACCACCATTCCATGATCACAGTTTTGCAATGGTGAAGCCAGAATTTTAATTTGGCGGGCTGCAGTTTCGTTGGGGAAGCTTGAACCAGTTGAGGATAGATTTTAGTTAGTAGGTACTTAGATGTTTTTGGCCCCCTGGATCTGGTATAGTTATTCAAACGTAACCATGAAACAAGTTAGCCGAGTACAGGGTCAGAGGAAAGGGAATTGAATCTCGAAAAAATAATCGGTCTATAAGTTTGTCTCCGTTGACTTTGAAATGCGACTGGAATAAACATAGACCGCGGAGCGCGATTAATCCGCGCAACAGTGCGTCGCGCGTCTGTTCTAAGCGCGTTTGCTATGCTGTTATACCACAGTAGATAAAGCTATACTCGTAGCCAGTAGGCAAGCTAAATTACCTCGCTTCCCGATTCTCGCGTTCCAGCCATGACCCGTGCAGATCATGAGCTTGCAGACTGTTTTATTACTCGACCGCGATAAGATTGGGATGGAATAGCTGTCAGTTCATACAAACTTTGACGTATTTAAATGGCAAAACTGTCACCTAATCGCGGTTAGATAACAGCAAGACCGGGGTAACATGTATCCTAACATTATTGTTGCCAGCTGCATATGCTACTTCATACGATTACAAAACCACCGCCGGAGAAGGGTCCAGAGCGCTCCTACGACGAGAAGATGGTTGCGCAGGCGCAGGCGAGGGCGGCGCAGCTTGCGGAGACAAACGCTGCGCTCAAACAAGAGATCGAGCGGCTCAAGTAACATATAGGATAATATATGCAGATCGTTCAATCTTTGAAGACTTGGTGCCTCCTTAAACATAATCCCTTACTGGGGATTTCCCACACACCTATGGATTGCTTTATACTTACTTTCCTACGCAGTTATAGTTGTACATAAAGCCACCAACATTCACGAACATGTTTCGAATATATCCATCCCTATCACACTTCTATATCTCTTTTGCCTCATGAGAGCGACAGAGACTTATATATACAGAGCGATGTTTAAACTAAAGTCTCTTCACCGAACATTTGACTGCAAACTGCAAATGTGCTACGCCGTAACCTCATTTCATGAAAGCGAGGAATTTTAATTTTCGCTTGACAGCATGCATGTACCTCGTTCTACTAATGGAATTTTAGTTTGAATGAATTAGGCAATATATAGGAAGGAATATTGTTCTCGTAACAGGTAGTCGGTATCAATGAGCAGCCGTAGATTAAAGTTCATATATTCCTTGTGTAGGCTGAACGTGATCCGTATGGAAGAAGCGGTGTTGACTACCGACAAGCGGCTCCAAGAAAAGATGCACGAATGTGCTTCTCTTGGCGGCGAGTTGGAGCGGGCGAGAGACCACGCGACCAGAGAGATACTACTCGCCAACCAGAGGGTGAGTGGTGTGACAGTGTTAGCGACGAAGCATACGTTCTTACGTAGTGTGTACGCCTAAGGTGTTGGAGTTCATAGCTTCACAGTGCTCGCACAATTTTTCTGAGGGATGACCGCGTACATTTGAATGGTTACTAGCTGAGCGCTTTCAAACAGACGCTCAGCTTTTGTTCGTGGTTGTTATCTGTGATAAATACTTAGTGGGCGTTCAGCTGGCAAGCTGAGTTTAGTAGTAATTCCTGGTGGATTAACAATTTCTAACTTCTATGGTCCGATCCGATGGTAGTCCGTTGCGCAAAAAATCGTATTTAAATTAATTAATTAAGGTGGACGAGATTGGATCTGATCAGGTTCCGGGACAAAGTTGAGATGACGAAGAAGTGACTGAAGGAGATCCAGCGCTATCTAGTATTATCGTTGTCGGGAAGCCACCACTTAGCTAATTCGTTTTAGTCGGAATTTTCCGCAAGTTGACATCAAATGCACACGACATATTTTGCACGAACAAGAGGGTAGCGCTGCTCTAACCACGCCAGCACGGCTAGCACAATACCGAGAAAGATTCTTCAACTCTTTCAAATAGAAACTAACGGGTAATCAGTGCCTTGGCATTATTTGCTGCTTCGTGTAATGTGGACCCTAGGTATTTTCTTACCATTACCGAAATTGAAGGAACTTAATGTTATTCTATGTGCAGGCGGACACCGCCCGGGCGTGCTTGGAGACGACGGTCACAGCAATGGAACGCAAGTTGCAGTATGCCAATACGCAGCTCGCCGCCGCTGAACTGGACCGCGATGAGGTATGCCTGAATAATGATGTCTTCTTAGATGTCCCCGTCGTCGACGGCCATATCCTGACCAATCTGTATTTTCACTGCGTGCTTTGAGCTGCTCCAATCAAGACCGAGATGACATTTGTTCACAATCTCAAATTTTGTTTTGTTCCCTTCGCAGACACAAAAACGCATGCAGTGCCAGTTGGGTCGGCTGGAAGAGAGCCTGGAGCAGGCTGAGCTACGCTCTTTGGCACTTGCCGCGCAGGCTGCAGCACTGCGGCGCGCCGCCGGCGGCGATGACGCTGATGAACAGCCAGAGTGTGATTGCAAGGCGTTCTTCCAGATGGACTAATATTGAGGGAAGACCAAGTGGACAAGTGACAGAGATACAAACTCCCACCCACTATTCGCAGGCAAACGACGCTACTACTGTATAAGTCTTGGAGACTGATCTTTAATAACCACCTTAACAATCACATACTGTATGCTGAAGATATTAAGTTTATGGCAATCTCGGAGACTGGCGACTAACCGTAACCAGCTCGCTGCAGCGACCGACGCGGTTTCTTTTCAGCAGCAATTGACCGAGTTACTTTTTCAGGTTGTATGACGCTTGATTAGAGGTACACAGACAAATGCACTGAAATTACGTTACGCATAAAAGGAAAAATATTTTTTTTATAGGTTGACCATCGCATTGTCCGAGTGGTTGGACTCACCATTTGCAAACTGCAAATGAAAAGCCTTGCACCTCCTGCCTTGAGATTTGCCCTTGACCTTTTTACAGATAGAAAAACAAAAACAGTAATTTTAATTTCAATCATTTCATCCCTAGAATCACGAGGATATTTGTTGTAAATATTTTTGCATTTCCTGTAAAAATAAATGGATTAAATGGAGGTGTTTGTTGATTTATTTCGCATGGGTATACCTGTTGAAAGTTGTCGTAATTTTCTAGACAAAATTCAACGTAAACAACGTAAACAATTCTCGATCCTTCCAACCAGAGGGTAAACCGGACCTCAGGACCTCATTGGAGCAAGGAGCATGCATATATATATTCAATATTCTCTTTGCATGCGCCTGACACGTAGCACGTAGAAAAACAAAAAAAGGAGAGGAGTTATGACATCTATTTATTGTATATAGGAAAAAAAATGATCTGAAACCTATCGTGTGTGGTTTCTAATGAAAGTGCATACTAAATCGATTCTAAAAACATATCACATCATTATATATTTCAGTCACTTGTTTTAAATTAAAATTAAAATCATTTTCAAAACATACGAAGTTTGCGCTTCTCCAAATAATTGAACTTTTAATGCATGATTCAAATAATTGTGGTTTTATCACATTTTGTAATATTAAAAAATAATAAACAAATAGTAACCGTAATTATTTTCAAAATTACTTTCTTGGAGTTGGATATGAGGCTATTACATATCATTTTAGGTATATTTTACAAGTAATGATTCAACCGTATCACATCTGGAGGAGCCCAAACTTGGTATGTTTTGACAATGATTTTTGTTTTTATTTAAAACAAGTGACTGAAATACTTTTAGAATCGGCTCAGTAAGCCCTTTCATGAGACACGATAGGTTTCAGAACAATTTTTTTTTTCCCATACAAAAAAAGATATCGTCAGAACTCTCCTTTTTTGTTTTTTTCCGCTAGCACTATTATACGAATCGCAGCGAATCTTGATCCCTATGACAGCTGTCATCTCAGTACATAATTAATTCATTACGTTTTAGGCCTAGATATCGTCAGAACTCCTCTCCTTTTTTGTTTTTTTCCGGTAGCACTATTATACGTATCGCAGCGAATCTTGATCCCTATGACAGCTGTCATCTCAGTACATAATTACGTTTTAGGCCTGAATCACACTGGCGCGGCCTGCGGTGGCGTTCAATTATCTGGGTTCTGCAGTGCCCCCGCCAAGTCGAGCAAAACAGCGGCACGGCCGTACCATCCTTTTCTCGAAGCAGTTCAGGCCATTTTCGACCCCCCCTATAACTGCGTTGTGGATAAAACTGGAAGCCTGAATTTTCAGTAACCAAGCACGCATTGGATAAACACGATATATTTCAAATTTCATTCAATTTGAACCAGTGATTTAAGAATTATAACTAGTCAAAGTTTCTTAATTTTGTCACTCACTGACTGACTCACCGATCATCAAAAGTCTAAGGCACTTCTAGCAGACATAGAAGCTTCAAATTTAGAATTCAATTAGTGTTTAGTGTATAAATCAATTGCGATTTCAGTCCAGTTTTCTAGATACACTAACAGCATAAATAAACATACAGGATTACAAAGTTATATTTGCAGTGAATGGGACAAAAATCAACGGGACATGTCTTATGAAGTTACACCAAAATCACGCAGTTTTAAATAGACTAAATTACCCAAAATTGCCATGAAAGAAAGAACACTAATAATCATAACCGCGGCCGGCGGAAAAACTGAGTGCGCTAGTCAGTGCCGTTCTTTAGTTCAAGTTAATCCTCTGTTAAGATTGATGTTTGATGATGTAAAGTAAAGTTGTGTGATTGCCAAGTCACAATTTTTTTTTATTAGCTATCGAACGAAAAAAACATAAAATGCGAACACATTTCTACCCAAACACGTGCTTAAAACCGGTGTGAGCATGTTCTAACTAAACGGCTGCCTGGCATCGTTTTGACACCCCGCCCCCAACCCCGCATAATGGTAATGGCACCCGTTCTGTGGGGCCATTTTGCGGCGCTACTTACTTATGGTTTTTTTGTTCGCTGTAGCTAGCAAATAAATAATAATAAGAATACCAGAGACTTGGTATTACGAAATATCTGACAACTTTTTACGGTGGAAGAGTTTCGAGACTTGGCCTCTTTTTTACAGGGAATGTTTTTTATGGGATAAATTTGACAGCCAATGACAAGTTTAATATTACTGTGCTTTACTGGGAGAGCGCTGTGTGAGAGGCTCCCGTAAGCTGGTTTTACCTTGAAACAACCCCGAATACGAACCTACGAATAAATATTATAAATGTAACAAATATTTAAAGCTTATTGGTCGTTTGATCGTAGGTACTGTGAACACGTAGCATTACACTCAATCATCTGACAGAAGAGTTCGAATATATTGTGAATATTCTGAGAAACAGATATGTCACACATCTGTCATACATCACTTCATGTCCAGTGAGCGTAAATGATCAAGCGATGATCATTTACTTATCTGTATCAATTAAGCAATGCTGAGGGGGGTAGTGCTGTTATTATGCGCGGTATGCGTATCAAGCGCGGGGCGTTACGCGTTCTTCCGTTCGCTCGAGCGTGTTACGGGGGCGCGGCGCGTGTTCGGTGGTTCTGACGCCGCCGCGGGCGCGTGGCCGGGCGCGTGCGCGTTGCTGAATCGCGCGATGGAGCCACGGTGCTCGTGCTCGGTAGTAGCACCCCGCTGGGCTCTCACAGCGGCCCACTGTGCGCAGCCAGAGGTCACTTATGTGCAGTATAATGGACGTGATCGCTCCGACTCCAACATCGCGACGGTGAAGCTGCTGTACTCGCATCCTGCGTGAGTAAGAAATATTGTTTTGGTTCTCTGGATCTATCTTCTTATTGGGATGCCGTTACCTGCCAGGATTTTCTATAGAAGGGGAGAGGCAAAAGAAAATAAGTAGGTACTTGGATATAATATAGGAATTCATGGGTTCGAGAGTTCTCCTTGAGAACAGTATCAGGAGCTTACTCGCTTGAGGGCAAATGATCAAACGATGATTATAAAATGTAAAATCAAGACGAACATAACGAAACAAGTAACCCCGCCGTCCCGGAGACTTCCTAATGCACCGCAGGGTCTGTCAAATAGGAATTTTCTTGTTGAATGTTGATGCCACATCACGCGTAACCGCGTAAGTAAGGGTATGCTAATAAATGCTGGTATTTGTTTTGAAGACTGAAATGAGATTTTGCTTGACACAACACCGTGTGCCAAAAATACATTCTGATAGTAAATTTATCTTATATGTGACGATAAGGAACGCCGCTGTGGTTAGTTAGGCCACCAGAGCTTCCCAGTGCGTACTGTGTTGATCGAGGAACCTACTTTTTGTAAACACAGCAAATCTTCAAAGCAATACATGCTCAGCAATGTGCAGGTGATTCCTTTGTAGTTTCAAGAGCTGGTTTACAACTGAAAAGAAACAAAAGAAACTCTTCCTTTCTGACGTGCAGATTCGAGGCGGTGGTAAAAGACATGGGCACTGGCCCGGACGTCATCACGCTCCAACATGACGTCGGCCTAGTGTTCACACGAGGAGAAATGCAGCTATCTTCGTACTCTTACTTCCCAGTGCCCCGCTCGCCACGCTCGACAAATGAAAACATCGTGGAAGGCCTTCTGCTGTACAATGTGGATGATCTGTTGAATTCAAATGTAGAGGTGAGGACTTTTTTGCACGGCCAATTAATAGTGGTACAAAAAACTCAGTTTACGGCATCTACCGATATGATAAGATATACACAGATGACTATCGTAGGCGGTACAAAGTCGGTGGGTTTCGGTAAACTGCCCCTGATTGTGCTGATTCTTTACAGCGCGCTGCCTGATTGGCACGGGATGCGCGGAAAAAGTTCAACATTCCGTTTGCCTAATATTTGCTTAGGTGCTAGCCTGCTTCCGCAATAGGTATGATACTATAACGCAAATGTCATACTGAAAGTAAACCGACAGGTATGTCAATTGGAGTGGCATCTCCCGGTAATTAACAAAATAAGTAATTTTTTGGACAAAGATGTGAATTTCGCACGATGATATTCGTTGTTAGTTTGTAAATAGACGAATTCTTTGCAGAAGTCCCTTTAGGCACTTGTCCCACCGCTGGCGAGTAAGCGATTGTTACTACGTGCTACTCGCTCAAGCGAGTAAAAGCGAGTAAGAATTACTACGAGAGTACTCGCTACTCGCCGGCGGTGGGACAAGTGCCTTAGGCAGTGCTTTTGATGGAACTGTAGCAAATAAACCTAAGAATTTTTAGATGATTTACTTACTCTAAACTGAACTACCTAATGCGAATAATCCGAATAGACGGGTCTTTGAAATCCAGTCTATGTTCTACAGTAGTCTAACTTTTCGCCCGTATTAAAGCTGCTCGACATACGAAGGTGCTGGGTTTCGGCGCGACAGAAGTGAAGCCGGCGGGCGAGCGGCTGCGTGAGGTGCGTCTGCGAGTGGCCTTATGTGGGCGAGAGGGATGGCGGCATTGCGCGTGCGCGCTGGGAACAGCCAGCGGCGTCTGCTCCGGTGACTCGGGCGGGCCCGTGCTGTACAATGGCACACAGGTACGTAGACATTCGGAATGGGAAAGACGTGCTGTCTTTTAGTTCGTTGGCATTGGAAGGTAGAAGATGCAGCGCGCCAGCATCATCATATCAGCCGAAAGGACTCCGCTGCTGGACATAGGACTTCCCCAAAGAGTGCCACAATAACAGGTTCTGCGCCACCCGTATCCAGCGGACTCTTTTTAAGAGATCTGTCTATTATTTATCTTTATTTATGTTTATCTTAGATTAGATTACCACTTTCTAGTTAATATATATATTATTATTTAGTTTTGAGCCTTCAACATTTCCTGCAGACGCATATGTTTTTCTTTGTTTCCAGATTGGCGTGATGTCGATGGGGCCCGTAGAATGCGGCTCGCCCTCCCCACTTGGGCTTAACGCACCGGCGCAGGCGATGAGCGTGTTCACAACTTTACGACCTTACGCATCTCTCATTAACTCCACTATGCACGGAGTAGAATCCGCACTACAGATGAGGGTGATACAACTTCAGAAAAGCCGTGCTCCGAGACGACTGCGCTTCGACACGCATTCGGCTATTTGCGCAGCTTCACTCCTGCTTTGCAGGTAATCATCATCAGATCATCACATGCATCATCGCATCAGCCGAAAGACGTCCACCGCTGGACATAGGCCTCCCCTAAAGAGTACAACAATGACCAGTCCTGCGTCACCCGCATCAGGCAGACTCCTACTGCCTACCAGGTCAGGATCTTCCCAATCAGGTGCAGGTTATCTGCGTTAACTAGGTCTCATGACTTTTGCATGATAATGGCACAGGCTAAGCAACAAACAAGACCATCAGCAGCTTAGTCTCTCTATAAATCCCTCATCAAATTCATTATGCAGGGGGTAGAACCAGAGCTGTAGATATGGCACGACTCGCACTTGTCCGGTTTTATGACGACTGCACCTCATGACTGTGTTATTTATCTACAGGAGCTTCTAGCTGACAACCGGGCCTGAACTCTTCACGCAAAAAGCATCAGCGTCCTCTCCTCCTGTCTGCTGTCCTGTCCTGTCCTGCTGTCGACCAGTTTTTCTGTTGTCTCCTTGCGTTCACACAATGTTCTTCTTGTGTTTTGGACTGACTCGGTTTTAAATATACAAGTTTCTTATTTTTAATTGTATTATTTATCTTTGGGCTATGGTTAGAGGCACTTCAATAATTAGAGCATTAAGATAGAAGATAGAAGAAGCCGTCAGTAAATCTTTCAGAACAAAGAAATTTGCCATTTTTCGAGAGATAAAATTGTTAAGAAACTACGAACACAATGCAGTACACTCGTTACTACGCGCCTATACGTAGGAAAACATTCGCGGACGTACACATGCACTTCAATAGAAGACGACAGTGGATGAAGGTGTTCTGTTATGCCTGCACCACACTGCGCTATGCGCTATTTGTTATTCGGCTTATGCGCCTGTATTCGACGCAGTGTGGACGGTTCATTCGTCTATGTTTGCTTTATGCGCACGCGTGGCGCACGCATAACGCATAAGCGCGAATAGCAAATACGCATATCCATCGCCTTGTTGGTTTTTTGGTACACATCAAAGGAGACAAATAAGCCGAATAGCGCATCGACTGCCCACACTTCGTTCTCTCACTCATTTGCTCGCTACCGGCGGTCGTCTCGACTTGTTCAGTATGAAAAATGTTGTGGACAAACGAAAAAGTTTTAGCTTCTGTTGCCAACACGTCCATCGCCGCTTTGATTTGTGATTACGCAAACAACACACATATTTGGTGTGTTCGGCATACCGGCACGAAGTGTGGATGGGCGCACATAACAAATATTATCGCAAATACGGCGCAGTCACATAACGAATAGCGCATAGCGCAGTGTGGTGCCGGCATTACATAAAACAATTTATTATTTATAGTAAATCGAAGTTGAAAGAAGAAAAAAACTGTTTGTTGTTGTAAACAATATTAATAAAAGTGTAACTCATAGAATGTGACATTATTATGAATAAATAATAATTGGTTTGGTATAGGCAGTTTTTATGGCTTTACTGGAAACATGTAGGTACATAGCACCTTCATACACTCAGAACTAAAGACATTACGTACAAAAAATCATCACGGATAAAGAAGCCATGTCTTACACAAACATAACCCTTTCTTCCATAAATTAGTCCGAAATCGTGGAAGAAGGAGCTTTGTCCTTAACACTTTCATGCCTTGACTAGCTAGCGACTAGCGTGACTTGAGCGTATTCTCCGTAATCCATTCAAGATTACGACGTAACTATTAGTATTCATTCAAAAAATGATAACGTACTTATAGGTACATATTCTTTTCCTTTCCCGCAAATCTTTATATGAAGCGATTGTCATTTACTTACATGTTATATGACGTCACGATCCCCGAGCGTTTTCTCTCTCTCGAACAAATAATATTAAAACGGTAGGAGCGTCGTAATTTGAGGCATCTGAAAGGGATTTTCGTTACAAGTTATATTTGGGGCCTTCTTTCTTTTGGGATACTCTCAATAATGAATTTTGAATCTACAACCTTATTTTATTATTATAGAAGATAGTGTTTAATCAAGACTCGTTATAATCTCTATCGTGCATGTAAGCTGTAAGCTACATTGGTGTCTTATGTGGTTCAATGAGAGCTTTCTAGCTTTGGAAGGTCTGATACGAGTAGTTGATCCCGATTAGGGATCTCACGAAATCTCGTCCATATTTCAGTACACTGAGTCTCGTTCTAAATCTCTCTTTATAAAACTACTAGCTTCCGCCCGCGACTTCGTCTGCGTGGAGCCAAGATAAAAATGATCCTATATTTTAATTCAGGCTATAAACTATCTACGTACAAAATTTCATCCAAATCGGTTGAGCCGTTTTAGCGTGATTGAGTAACAAACATCCAAACATCTAAACATCTAAACATCCAAACATCCAAACATTCACATTTATAATATTAGTAGGATAATGTTTTATCTGAAACAAATTATTACAACGGGTATTGGGTATAACTACTTAAATAAAGATTTTATGTTTATTTCACGTGTTGATAATCAATACATAGAATTTATATAATTTTCATACGTTTTAGTGAAATACGCCCAACGTGGCGAAATCTCATAAATCTCGATATAAATCCAGCCTATGTCTGGAATCTCGCGAGATTGCATTCCCTATCCCAATTGCTTTTAGGGTTCCGTTCCCAAAGGGTAAAACGGGACCCTATTACTAAGACTCCGCTGTCCGTCCGTCTGTCTGTCTCTCTTTCCGTCTGTCACCAGGCTGTATCTCATGATCCGTGATAGTTAGACAGTTGAAATTTTCACGGATGATGTATTTCTGTTGCCGCTATAAAAAAAAATACTAAAACACAGAAAAAATAAATTAAGGGGGCTCCCATACAACAAACGTGATTTTTTTGCCGTTTTTTCTAGACAATGGTACGGAACCCTTCGTGCGCGAGTCGGACCCGCACTTGGCCGGTTGTTTCTAACAACAGTCGTAAGTAAGTGGAAGCCGAGTCAGATGGCAATCACTTCCACAAAAACTAGTGTTGGAGACTCCAACAATAGTTAAGTTTGGTACAGTCAGCATTAGAATTAGCTAAGCCAAATAACGCGCTCAAAATGACCTACACAGATCCTTAATCCCTTGACATTAGAGTTAGTGTGGCACGATGGTCCTTTCTTCGTGTGCTAACCTCCATGGTCGCAATACATGAATTCCAAGAAAATAATGTTTTTACTGATGCTACCCATCCCACAAGCAAACCGACGCAACACCTAGGCAGTCTACGCTTCATGGTCCTTCGAAAGAGAAGAGCAGTGGTTTGATGACCACTTTAGACTAGTTGGAAGTGACCCTCCCTACGAAGCAAGAGGTCCTGGGTTCGAATCCCGGTAAGGGCATTTATTTGTGCGATGAGCACTTTATGTATTTAAGTAATTATTTATTAAAACAAAATAAGGGCCACAAATATTTGTCTATTTTATTGTTACTTATTGGACATAAAGTAATTGATAGGTGGCTAATTAATGATGTCCCGCATCCTTCAGGAACCAACCTCTTTCATGCTGGTGTGTGGCTAATAGCTGGAAAAACTATATAATTACTGTTTCATATTTAATTTTCACGTAACGATCACCATACTTGTGGCCCCTATTTTCTTTTGAGTAGTATATTATAAGTATGTGTATCGTCGTTTAGTAGCCATAATACGCTTTGCTTAGTTTGGGACTAGGTCGCTTTGTGTAAGATTGTCCGCAAAATATTTATTCATTTATTATTTATTTCATATCATCTGACGCGGCGCGGCGAAGTTGCAAACCGACCGGTAACGTGAGTTAAAATTACATTATCTCACATCTCACAAGGATCAGAGCAATCAGCGACGCGAAAATCTTCGTCGCAGAAAGATCATTTAATGAAATCATCATACCTACTCCAATTCTTCACGCTAGATCAAAGGTCCAGGTGACCTTGGACATCGAGTATCTACGTGATTATAAGTATATATCTATGCATTTGCTGCCTACGGCAATAGGCCTCTCCAGGTGTAACCGCGGCGTGAATCAGCCTTCGGCCGACTACAGTATACAAGCACGGCGCGCCATAAACGTTTTCACACGATGGACCGATTTATAAGTTTGATAGGGGAGAGAAACATCCTTATATGTACATGAAGAGGTGGTTGCCAAGATGCAGTAGCAAACGGATAACAGGTTTCATTTTGGATGCAACCGGGATACCAGCAGGGGCGGCTCATTCCGTCATTTCGTCGCGCTGCTACAACTGCATGACTTCCAGCACGGCCATAATGCGACGGCGCGCGAGCTCTCTCGATTTTTATCGCACTATCCGTCTCTTTCTTATTCGAACACTTAGAACAAGAGATATAGTGCGAGAAAAATCGAGAGTATGTCGCGGCCGTCGCATGATAGACGTGCTGACCCGGCCAGTATTTTAGTACTGCTACGGCACGCACGCGATATAAAGGCATGGTCACATTTAGGCTCGTTCGGCCTATCCAAACAGGGGATTTGTTCACAGAGAACCTTCTTTACGATAACTGTGATACTCAGATGTGAACATAATACAGAAAGTAATGATGTGCGAATTAGATTCATCCTTGACTCATTTTTTATTAGGCATATCACATAATTTTTGCCCCGTCGATTTCTAATGACCACCATTTCTCATCTCGATATCGTGAGACCTATAATTAAACGCAAAATACATCACCTTAAGATCGTTAATTTATCTACTGAATTTATGCCCCATCAATTTGAACCAATGAAAAATGAACTTTAGTTGCTCGGGGAAGAGTCGTAACTGCTTTGACAAGTGTAGAAGTTCTAAGGAAATTATGGTAGCTGAAAATCAAGATCTAACTACAATGTATTTGCGACCGTCAGTGGAGGCGTTTGGGTGTGTTTTAGCGTGTATAGGAAACTCTCCATCTGTGGCTTGTGTATTACCATTTTCAAACAACCCTACAGGTTCAGCCTACTTATAACATGGTTCGCGACTGGCAAATTATACAGTGTTCGATGTGTTGACGTTATATAAAGAGGGTATATTCTTGCAATATAGGCATGGTGACAGTGACACCAAATAGTTATCTGGAAAAAGGATTAAAAACATATTCATGGATTTCAACAGGGATTCTATTAAGCCTGCAACACACTGACGCGGCCTGCGGTGGCGGTCAATAGTAGATTTGACAGCTAGTGACAGGTTTACTATTGACTGCCGCGGCCAGACCGCGCCAGTCTGTGAGAGGCCTTACTATGCTGACGTTTTTTTTTATTAATTCCATGACATTGTTTTTTAAATTTTGTAATAGTGCTCCTCATTAACGTTTGCACCGTTTGTAACGTTTCATGCAGGCTGAATGCACTGAACATGTTTTATTTTAAACATCTAAAAATGTAACTGTATTCGAAGCAAATTAATTCTATAACTCTTCGAATTAGAAGTTAGAAACAAAATTCCGGAACTATATCAATACCTTCTCCTCTGCTATGCAGACCTTTCAAAATTAATTTACCGTTCCCATGAACTTGACATGATGATGGAGACAGATGGTGGCCATCGGAATTCAGGAGTTAACCGACGTAATCCCGTTGAGTTTGGGCTCGGTAAAAACGTTTCAACGAGTAGTTGACGACGGTATATAGAAAAGTACAATAGGCATGGTGCCTCATGTTCAAATTGATAACGTAGTGATGCTAAATGGATAGTAAACCATCAAATTATCGTAATAAAGTATAAATTATAAAATATAATTAAAATCGTAAAAATAGGCATAGTGCCTCATGTTCAAATTGATAACGTAGTGATGCTAAATGGATAGTAAAGCATCAAATCAACCCCATCAACTTTGTTTGGATCGGCGATAATTAGGGTTCCGCCTACAATAATTTAGTAGTTATAATTTTTCTAAGAGGGTAACAAGTTTTACGCTGACGAAGTCGCGGGCAACAGCTAGTAAAGTATAAATTATAAAATATAATTATAATCGTAAAAAGATATGACCCTTGAAAGTTCAGAAAAAATATGCATTTTTTTTATTGTCCTAGAGTGAATTTCAAGTTACCAATTGAATCGTTACGCATTTATAGAAACAAAATTGTATGACAACTATGTACTTAAACGCAGTATTTCGCGACCTAAACAATAATTTACCTGATTTTCCATACAACAATACATGTACTTTGTACTTTTGTACTAACAAATGTCGTTGTGACGTCATACCTATCTGTCAATCAGTATGAAGCGTTGTGCGCTGCCGCCAACGAGGTCAATCTTTTTGTCAATTTTTTGGGTATTTATGTTCTTTCATTGTAGTTGCCCCATAGAAACATTTGTTCCTCTCCAAAAACTGGTTAGAATGACATCATGAAAAAAAATTATAAAATCTTGTACCAAAAATTTTTTTTTATAGAATCTTATTTCCTAGTCGAACGAGCGAGCGAAGCGATTGAACTTCCGCACCGCTGTTCTCCTCTACAAGTCGCATATCTCAACGGATTCTGATGGAATTTGAACACATAACTTGAACAAAAATTTGGGCTTTAAAGACCAATATCTCGCAAAAGATACACTAATTTGGAAAATCGTTTAAATAAAACCCATAATATTTTTGAACAAGCTATCCAACGATACCCCACACTATGGGTTTAACGAAAAAAAAATATTACAACCCCACTTTAGGTGTAGGGGAGCGTTTAGGTAACCCCAAAAAATATATTTTTTTCAAGATTATATTCTTCTGTTTCGTCGGCGTCATTGGCTTATAATATAAATGCCGAATTACAGTTTTCTAGAAGTAATGGTTACTGAGCTAAGCCGAAGATGGACGGACAGACGGACGGGCGGACGGACGGCCAGACGGACATGGGGAGACTATAAGGGTTCCTTGTTGTCTAGGGAACCGTAACGAGACAGGCACGCGAGTTCTACCTCTATAGAGGTTCTGTGAGCTGTAGAACTCGCGTGCCTGTCTCGTTACGGTTCCTTAGTCAACAAGGAACCCTTATAGTCTCCCCATGTCCGCCTGGCCGTCTGTCCGCCCGTCCGTCTGTCCGTCCATCTTAGTTTACCGTTATTAACCGAGTTCAAAAAAGGAGGAGGTTCGTCTCAATTCGGTTGTATTTTTTTTTTCAATGTGTTTTACCTCAAAACTCCGTCATTGAGGAGCCGATTCGTTTTTTTTTGTTTGTAAGAATATGCTTCCAGGTGGGTCCCATCTTTTTCAAAAATTCAGTTGGATGATGGGATCCATGAGGAATTGAGGGAACTCCTCAATTATATTAGGCACGCGTGTAGTGATTTTGGTATTTTCTATTATAACTCGTGTGTTTACACCCGGAAATCATAAATTTGGTGGAGTGGAATTGGTGATGAAGACCACAGATGACTTATTGAATTCCTCAATTATGTACTTAAAAGTACAAAAGTGCATCACAGATTCTGATAAGATTCCGTTGAAATAGCAACTGATGAAGTGCCACAGGTGATCCTTGTGGAATCGACGGAAGCTCTCAAATATTATCGGCCCACGTACAGCGATTGGGTTTTTTTCTCTAATAATCAACGTATTTGCTCTCGGAAATCAGTTCATGTGGTAAATTGGAAAAGATATGTCGAAATGTTCTCGTGGCTTGGCGGAGTACTAAATTGAAGTCGGTTAGAACTTTGTTTTTAAAGTAAATTATTTGTTTAGCCTATTAGTGAAAAATGGATTTAAATACCGTTGGTACGGTTTAATATGAAATGAGAAACGCCAAATATTTCACTTTACACTATAGTCATAATCAATCTTCGGGTAAGAATATCATACGCAATGCTAGCAACCCATTTTTTATTAAAATAATACAAATTGCTAAGTTAATCTTCACATTAATTCAATACTACGAAGTTATTATAACTTCAAAGTAGAAACTGTATCTTTTTATTGTTATTGATTTTTCGATATAATAATGATTGAATACGGGCTTAGTTTTTAACCCCCGACGCAAAGAGAGGGGTATTATAAATTTAACGTGTCTGACTGTGTATCTGTATATCTGTCTGTGGTATCGTACTTGCCAAACGGATTTAATCCCAATTTTGATTTAGTTTTTTTTGGGTCATAGATAATTTTATCCCGACTGTCCTTAGCCATGTTTCATGAAAATATGTTTTGTCGTTTTTGAGATATTGGACTTGGAAATGGAAATTTCGGGGGTTTTTCAACTTTTCTAAGTTGTTTTTATTAATATGACGAGTTCCAAAGTACTCCATTCGGGTTAAAAGAAACCTTGGATATCTTGAAACGATTTCGTTAAGAATTGCGATGAGAGTGTTCATTCATTATATTAAGCTGATGGAAGTATGTATAATATAACATCTAAGCATTTTTATATTTTTTCCGAATAGATTTTTCTGCCCGCACTTAACTTTTTTACCCGACTGCCAAAGGAGAGTAGTGTTATGTTTTTCGACCGTATGTATAACTACCTATGTATTATTGTATGTGCTGAACCGTTTGACGGAGTTAGACATACGAAGCGTCTAGGATTCCGTAATCGCCTGTCTGTCTTTACAGACAGGCGATTACGACTGGTGGCGATTTTGTCTGTAGTTACATCGACACCCGCGCTTCAACTGCCTTTTTAAGTACTTTTTAAGTTGGTCGGCTTTTACTCGGTAATACATATTTATGCCTACTCAGCCGTGATAGTTTTGCATTAAAATTCATTACACACAGGACACATGACATGACTCGAACGAAAATTAGGGCTTTAAATCCCAATTCCGAATCACAGTGGGTTTAACGAAAAAAATATTAGGTACATCACCAGTTCAGGTGTAGAAAAGTAACCTAAAAATTTATTTTAACAAGATTTTATTCTACCTATTGTTTTGTCGGCGTGACTGATTTATATATCCACGCCGAATTAAAGTTTTCTAGTAGTAAGGGTTACTGAGCTTATTCAAATACGGACCGATTGTCATATATTTAAGTGCTACCTGAATCCGCAATGCGAAATTATTATAAGATTTGCCATAAATGTTGTCACTAAGCTTAATAATTCAGATCCCAAAAGCCGCTCATTTAATTTGATTCAATAACAGCCTTATTCTACAATGTGTGTTATACACCTACATACTACGTTGTGCTTCGATGTTCATAAGTTATTAGTTTGAACGTGCGAGCAAACTGAATACTATTTATTTATTTAATCTTTATTGCGCAAAAGAACAACTTATGGTATAAAAGGCGGACTTAATGCCGTAAGCATTCTGTACCAGTCAACCTTTGGGCAAAGCAGACGAATTGTGGGCGGTGGGTGCAACTACAGATATAAACACACATTAAGCATACATTTATAATAAATAACAACAATAGACAAATAAATAAAAATACATACAAATATAAATACCTACATATTAAATATTACGAAATTGGTTTATTTAGTACGGCGATACAGGTTATTTTATTAGCTCAGTAATAACACTAATGTATATTTTATTTAATAACCTTGTTTAAAACGAATATGTACGACTATGAAGCTTTGAATCCACAGTCCAAGTCACACACAACTAGGAAAGTGGTGGTTGAACAAAGAGGGGGAGGGAAGAACATTTTGTGCCTTACAGAAGACCGCACCCATAATTACACATTTACTCTGTAGGTGTGCGGGAACATATTACGCCTTCTCATTCTTCTTTTGTCGATGGTTTCGGACTAAATATAAAATGGTATTCCGTTCATAAGTCCCGAGAAAGTCATTGGTACAAGCCGAGATTCGAACCCGCGACCGCTGTTGGACAGCCGCATGCGTGAACCACTGAAAATATTTGCAAAATAAATCATCCTTTCCATACCCGCGCATCGGCTTTGTCTACAACTATTCAAAGGATCGAATTGATACCATAAATAGTTTTAAGGTTGTGTCAGGCAGAGACGGAGAGCACGGACCATATGGGTTCCTGGTTTTCCGTTATGGTACGGAACCCTGAAATTAGGGAACAATCACACACAATTCGAACTAGTTCCAAAGTAAGCTCAAATAAGGCTTATGTACTTGTGTAGGTACTAAGCGACTTTATATTTAAGATATATAATGGCTAAATACATATTAAAAAAATATCCAAGACTCAGAAGCAAATGTTTAAGCTTATCACACAAATATTTGCCGTTACAAGGATTTGAACCCAGAACCTTCTGCTTCGTAGGCAGCGTCACTAGTGTCACTACCCACTAGCTAACCGGTCGTCAAATTATGAAACTAATAGTATCTAGTAAATCTAGTAACAGTGTAACTCTTAAAAGGTTTATCAATTGAGGCCCGCGCTTACCCGTTTGAAAATAAATAACACCCGTGATTAAGTCACTCATTGTTAAAACAATGACGCGTAGTTTCAGCGACCGAGAGGCAACCAGATGGCTCGCGGCCTGCGCAACCCGAACTGACCCAACTTGGACGCTTCATACTGATTTTCATAAAAGTATGAAGTCATAGTATGCTATTTCTGTTAATCTCTGTATGAAAAATAAAGCAATATGCCGTTTTGCTCGCGATCTACTGCGTTTACGCCTATAGTTGTATACAATTTTGTTTCTATGAAAGAATTGTATTGTAGTAGTATTTAAATTTACTCTTGGAAAAAAAAAATTTTTTTCCTAAACTTTCAAGATGACTCTTTTTTATGGTTTTAATTATATTTTTTAATTTATACACTTTTACAATAGTTTGATGGTTTACTATCATTTACTTATCAATTTTAACATGAGTCTACATCCCTATTATTATATAAAAAATACACAATAAATAAAATGATGAGTAGGTAATACTTGGTTCGTATTTTTCCAATGCTTCATAAACCAGCATTTTGCACTAATATTCCCCTTAACCAATGCTGTCACGAATTCATCATTTGAGTCATCAAGGCCTGTATGCTTGTACAGTATTTTTGTATTCTGCCGACACCGGCGTAGCGGATTATGAATTATGAATTATTAGCTTTGTACAAACGACAACTTTGTTAACTGACCATCCTGTGTTTATGTAGAACCTTATTACAATGCACTTAAGGTGCACCGATGGTCAGTTAGCTGTGTTGTCGATAGTACTATTTTGTCCACACAGACTTCGCTTAATCGCATTTCGATATTTTTTGTCATCCCCTATTTCATTTAATTAGGGGGTGATTTTTGGAAAAGTGTATTAATCACGTAGGGTGGTGGTGGTAAAACAAGGGATATAGATCACATGTATTTGAGGGTTATAAATATACCATCTGAGACTCTTTATTACTATCCGTCGTGAGTACACAATAATGCCAAGAAGTGAGATTTTTCAAATATTGATCGGTGGAAAATTGAAAATTTTTTCGCCACGAGCGGGATTTGAACCGACAACCTCTGGAATCCGTCCATCGCTCTGCCAATTGAGCTACCGTGGGTTTGCCAATGGCGACGAATCTTTCAATCCCTTCCACTATTGCACTATTTGAGATTTTTCGCACACATATCCGGTATAATTTGGGTAAGTTATAACGTAGTGTTGCTATGATGCAAGATCGTTGATCGTAAGAAAAAAATATCGGTCACCCAAGTGGTCGAAAACCTGTTAGGTGCCCAACCACCGTAGGGTCCGAAAAGACCTGAACGAAGTCAGATGGACCAATTTTCGACCACCACCTACTGGGGGCCACCTACTGGACAGAAACAGCATTGGACAGGGAAGCTTTTAAGTGTGGAGGCCACTTTGGGTCGTTGCGCCTCAGCATTAAGTATACGCGATAAACACATTCACTGCCTGGACCCGCACAGCGGGCGCCTACGTCATAGGTGCTTTTCCCTTCTTAACGGGAAAACCACCGAATCGGCGTAGATATTCTGGCAGTGAATTTTTATGGGCTGGTCGCAACAATCTATCTTTACAGGCCGGTAATTGTTAAATATGGCACCAGCAGAACATCCCATACAAACCTGAAAATCTTCCCATTACAATACTATAAGATTTTAACTGGCGAACGAAAAAAACACGGAGTTAGAGCTCCATACAAATTTCTACACAAGCACGTGCCTTAAACCCGTAAGTGCATGTTCGAACTAAACGGCTGCCTGGCACCGATTTGACACCCCGCCCCCAACCCCGCATGATGGCAATGGCAGCCAATCTGTTTATTATTTTTTTCGTTCGCTGATTTTAACAGACTAACTTACAATCACCGACTATTTGAAGCAGCCTTACTCGTAGTTTTATTAAGATCCATCGGCCTTATTTATTTATTTTAACAATTAAATTATGTCTGTAAGTGTCGTCTTTTGTCGGTAAGTAGGTAATGTCAAAAAATGCAGTCACTTTGATCTGACTTTTGCCTAGCCTTTGCATCTTTTCGAACATCAACGGCAAGTACATCACTCACTTTCGGTTAGCTTATTATATAGTAGTCGCGGTTGTGGCTGAGACCATGGAGGACTTGAGACTACTATGTTCGATGACCTCAGTATAGCCTCCGAGCGAGTTGGTCTAAGGATGAACGTGGCGTGGATAAGACTCTCCTGTTTCAATCCGACTTGTAGACAATTACATATACCTAGAACAGAATGTCCAGTTAGGTAGGTCTAACTAAGAAAGACGCCAATCGTGGATTCCGTCTCGGCAGGGCAGCGTTCGGGAAGCTATGGCACATATTTTCGTCCAATATTCCGCAGTGTCTCAAGACGAGTCTTTGACCAGGGCGTATTGCCAGTGATGACGTATGGCACCGAAATGTGGTCGCTTACCATGGGCCTAATAAAAATGCTTTATGTCACTCAAAGGGAAACGGAGAGGGCTATGCTGGGAGTTTATCTGCTTAATCGCATCAGAAATGCAAATGAGGCTATCCGCAGCAGAACCAAGGTAGCCAATATAGCCCTCTGAATCGCTAAACGTAAGGTAAGGGGCAGTGGGTAGGGCACATTGCACGTAAAACCGATTGCCGTTGGGGCGGAAAGGTTTTAGAGTGGAAAACAGGTACCCGGAAGGCGCAGCGTGGGTAGGATCCTCAAAAGGTGGACTGATGACCTGGTAAAGGTCGTGGGAGTCCGCTAGATGAGGGTGGCGCAGGACCGGTTACTGTGGCACTCTTTGGGGGAGGCCTATGTCCAGCAGTGGACGTCTTTCGGCTGATATGATGATGATGACGATGGTGATTAGTTTAATAGTCAGGCACGCGAGTTCTACAGCTCACAGAACCACTAGTTCAATACAAACAAGACTATGATAACCTCGGATAACTATACTATACACATACAAACTATTCCCTACTGTGAGGACGTAAGAAATAAATGAAATCGCGCATCGCGAGTTCCTCGCCCTTGGGTCCCTCGTGACTATTATGTACAAAGTTCCTGCAAGTTTTGGCCCTCAGCTGGGCCCGGTGGATACACCGAGGGTGACCGGAAACTAATAGGGATGGCGACATCGTTTCCTCTTGTACTACGAATGTGGCAAAGTAGCATACGGATACGGGACGAGGGATGAATAATTTACTTTAAAAACAAAGTTTTAACCGACTTCAATGTAGCACTCCGCCAAGCCACATGAACATTTCCATATTTCCTCTCCACTTCACAACATGAACATTGATTATTACAGTAAAAAACAAAATTGCTGTACGTGGGCCGATAATATTTGAGAAGTTACGTCAATTCATTAAGAAAGGTGATTCTGAGACCTTTGGTACCTCATTAGTTGCTATTTCAACGGAATCCTATCAGACTCTGTGACGTACTTTTATAGTTTTCAGTACAACATTGGGGAGTTCCAGGAGACATCTGTGGTCTTCATCATCAGTTCCACTTCATCACATTTGTGATTTCCGGGAGTATTAATCGAAAATACCTAAATCACTACACGCGGACCTAATATAATTGAGGAGTTCCTTCAATTCCTCATAGATCCCATCAATGAATGGTAACAATCAGGAAGCATTATACTTACAAACAAAAAAAAATGGAAAGGGGAGGTTTTTTTTGTACTGATAATTAAAGCAATTCGTGCAAAATTATTCTCTAACCATTCCAAAATATCGAAAATGCACAACGTTAATATTTAAGTTTTCACTTTTGCCGGCACTCCCGGAGTGCAACCCGGTCTTTTTTTTACAAGTCAATGTTGTGTCATACTGCTGGGCAAAGGCCTCCCCCTAGACTTCCAACTATCACAACGACAACTTGGACGGATACTTATCAAGTTATCATTTAATATTTCATTTCTTCAGTTCCGAGCATGGGGCCTCTGTCGCTGTTTGACCTCGGTTAGCTCTCCGTAAGGTACAAAATACCACATATTAGGGTAAGGCCGCGGAGCGTTTCAATCGCCGCACTTTTATGTAACGATTTGTGGGGTCTAGCGTGAAAAAATCACCTTTTGAATATAAACAAATAAGCTTGCTCTTCTACTTGCGATATATATTAAAACTAAATGCCACCGTGTCAATGAGTTTTTATATAGGGAATATCATTTGATATATCAAGTCCAAGATTTTAATTGTTGACCCATTTAGACCTCACTTTATACGGTACACTTCGAAGCTACCATTAAAAACCAAAATAAATGGCCTAACAATGAAGGCGATGCCTTGATTTGAGTCGAACACGCCCCCTAGACAGAGACACGCTGATGCCTTCCGCGCACGAGGAAAAGAGATGTAACACTCTTCGGGAATGGCTTTTTTGGACAAATTTCGATAAATACCTAACTTAGAGACGTTATAAAGTGAGATTTTAGATGAGTTAAAATACTATAGTATTAACTTGATTGTGTCGCAAAATAATGTATCGTTTGAGTAGGCTGGGTAAAAAAAGGAAAATACAAACCCAACTTTGGATTTTTTCTATCGAGGAAATTTTAAGCAATTATGTATCGATAAAATCAGATAAACAATCACATAGTCAAGAATCATATATCTGAAAATCAAACCTTGTTGTTTCTTAATCTAGTCAGAACGGCGTTTCAAAGCACGCGATAATTTCCAATGCACAGCCTTAAAGACCTTGAGCGTACCAGTAGCTTTTCGGTGAAGGAAACCATGGAAGGGGAAAGCAATGTGACGACTACTGCCCATAACCTGATATGATAGACGTGTGCCCCGCAGTGCACAGTGGGACTTATACAGGCTGATGAAGATGATGATTTTTAGTGATGATGTGCCAAAATGACGAATGAACTATAAAAAAAAAAAACTAGTTTAGAAACATACAACCGTATTTTTCATTATCCTTGTATGCATGTTTATATAGTAGGCCCGAGGAAGACCGCAAAGTCTGCAAACAAATATATTCGTAGTAAGTTTTAGGTGGGTAGTATTATGTTATGACATTCTTTCGAATATATATTTACTAACGACCCGCCCCGGCTTCGCACGGGTACTATATTATTCATATAAACCTTCCTTTTGAATCACTATATCTATTAAAAAAAGACCCGATAGCACCCCGGGAGTGCCGGCAGAAGTGAAAACTTGAATAATTTTAATTTTGCAAAAAAAAACATCTTACATCAAACAATTTCCTCTCCCCGACCAAGCCTCGTCCCGAATCTCTCACCATCCTACGATCACGTGACCTCCTAAGATGAGAACTCACCTTACGCATCTGACGTAACAAAAATTTGTGCGGAGTTTAACAATTTTTCCTCATCCCCTAAAGTGCACAGCGCCGCTAAAGAAGTTTTCACTTCAAAAAACCGCATCAAAATCCGTTGCGTAGTTTTAAAGATCTAAGCATACATATAGGGACCGACAGCGAGAAACTACTTTATTTTATACTATGTAGTGATTTTAGGCAGTCCTGTATCCCTTATATTATATTTAACCCCCTAACGAAGCCTCTCAATAAGAGAACTTTCCCTAACATATTGGGGTTCCAGACCAAAAGGTAAAATCGGAACCCTCATGGTGCGACTCTGTCTGTCTGTCTGGAACTTCTAATGCTATCCATTTGCAATTTGAAATAGTTGTAAACGTAGCTAACCCCCCGTGTTGGTATTTTTTTTTATTTCACATATTTTTTGATCCTATGAAAAATTACGGATAAGAGGGGGTTAAAAATTCAAAGTAACAAGTAAGTGTAAGGTAGGGCAATTGTGGTTTCATATGTGAAGATTTGAGTTGCACATTCTAAAACAGTTTTATATTTTTTTCTACAGTATCCAAATTTGGAATGATAAAGGGAAATGTTGAAATAAATACCATTAAAAGTGGTTCACTTGATAAAGTTCTCTGAAAAATATAACTACAACTTAGAAAAGTTGAAAAACCCCCGACATTTTAATTTCAAAGTCCAATATCTCAAAAACGACTGAACAGATTTTCATGTAACATGGCTAAGAACACTCGGGATTACATCAGCTTTCGAATAAAATACACCGCATTAAAATCGGTCCATTCGTTTGGGAGCTGCGATGCCACAGACAGATACACAGATACACAGACATGTTAACCCCTCTTTTTGCGTCGGGGGTTAAAAACAAACATACCAAGTTGCAAGTTATTAGTAGTAACACCAATCGTATACAGACATATAAGAGTTTACGTAATTACAGCTAGATGTCACTGCCTATAAGATAGATCGCGCTAACGCTTGTTCGACGTAGAAACTATAAGAAGGATAGTGTGCTTCCAAACTCACAGCGCTTTCGATTGTGAGATTCTTTGGGACCAACTGTCAACCTTGGAACCTGCAAGTATTCGTGTTTCGGATGACCAATGCGTTCTGCGTCTGTAAGACGGCATTCTGGACACGGACAATAGGTACTCTTAAGTTTTTTTTTTATAAATTGGGGTTGTGTCCTGTATAGTGTATGATTGATACGGAACCCTCGGTGTGCGAGACAGAATGGCATTTGACAGGTTTTTTATAAGTATTATTTTTCAATGAGTTGGGTTAAAACGGATTTTATCACGTAAAAAAAGATAAAAAATAAAACCTTTTCATGTAATGAGTTTGGTCATGTGCCAAGACGCACCTAAACGTAATAGGATTACATTTTTTTTTCAAGGTTCCTGAGGCCACCTAAGGTACTCTATACAGGGTGTACCAAAAATGGGGTGTTAACCAATCAAGGGCTTAACAGGTATCGTGTTCTGATAAGAAAAAACCGAAAAAAAAATATTTTTTTGGTTTTTATTTATCAGACCCCGTATCATGGTCGGCCTTATCACGCGATAAGTGACACGATAGGTGCGTCGTCTTGCTCTGTCGAACGGTATAAGGCCAACCATGATACGGGGTCAGAACACGATACCCTTGATCGGTTCACACCCCATTTTTAGTACACCCTGTATAAATAAATAAATATGAGGGCACAATCTTACTCAAATCGAACGCGCCTTAATAGTAGGTAAGTTCTTTTAGGCATGTGCTATGAGAACTATAGACGCAGGTACACTTAATACATACCTACTTAAACACATGGAAATCACTCAATACTCAATAACGAGTATTTGTGCCCTCTCAGTATCGCAGGCACACTGATCTTAACTGATCGTCACTTACAATCAAAACATCTCCGACAGCTGATATGTTAATTTATGTATTTAATTTTGCATTTCTACTTAGTAACTTACTTGCAAAGAGATCTGGTTCAGGCGAAGCGAAACGTATCAAGTTTCAAGTCAGTTTGTGTTTGAAGAAGTTTCAGACAGCTTTTGTGGTATCTCGTTTATTCTTGTCTCTGCCATCTTATCCGTAATTATTATTAATCTGACTCCGCAGGCATGGTTACCTTAATTAGTAAAGAATTTGACTATAAGTAATTTTTTTTTTTATGACGGTCCCAAGTTTGGACCTACGCTTAGATTAGATGAGGACAACAAAACGTCATTTTGTATTTTTTTCATGCGAAAACTTTGCTTATACTCATTGGCCATTATTCAGTTACAGAATATCGGGCTAATATTTAAAAACGGCTAGCTACTTACTTACTCTTCCAAAGTTTTTTCGTAAATATATGAAACCTGTACTTGTAATTACCATATAACTTACTGCCATAATTCCTAGTAGAATCTACTACTAGGAATTACGACAGTTAGTAAGTACTCACTGAAACTTAAAATAAACCCGGCTCTTCAGAAGCATTTACACATGGAGGCATATAGACTATTTTATGCTGGTCCTATCATTAGTACGTTGTATGTATGGCTACACAGCTCCTAGTCCAGTCAATGAACTGACAACTTGTATGGAAATAATTACAATCGTGGAAATAATTCATAATAGCTTATTTTTTATGTGTAACGGATGTATTATCAATTAAATAGTCACCCAGCGACAAAATCCGACAAAATTTCAGATATCAAAAAAATTATAAAATAACTAGCTTCCGAAAAGTCAGAAAAAATTTCATTAAATATTTTTGTCTTTATTTAGGTTCATTTACATTTGCTCTATAATATTCAAGATAAATCGTACGAAAAAAGACAATGCATGCTTCATTTAAATCAACATAATTACCTACTTCCGGGTGGAAAGTTTGTTGGATTCTTGAATAAAATCATCTTTGAATAAAATTTGTTAATGAAATTAACAAAAAAAACGCTATTATAAATTAATATTTTTCAAAACAGTGTTTTGCCTGGAGTATCCGTAAATTGATTAATAAACAGTGTTCGCGGGTTGAATAATGCTCGCCGAAATTTTCACCCGGGGTGAAGGATGGTACGCGGCGTTCACACTAATCACTTTTTAACGAAGTTATTCTTAACCCTTTACGTGAATAGGGGCGAGTAGTTAAGTTGTGGCGTTGTGGCGTAATGCGCAGATTAATTTAATAAGTAAACAAAACGTTGAAATCGTTTAATGTATTAAACAACGGAGTCAAAATGAGATCCGCTCGGTACTTAATGTAAGATGTGATGATACTGAAATGTTTATTCAGGTTGCATAAGACGTAATCTTATGATTATAACACAAAGGCTTGAATTTGTTTCAATTGTATTTCATTATATTTAAAAAACAATATATTGGAGTCATTAGATTTAAAACAACTGTAATTGAATATGTTACTTACGTGTCACGTTAAATATTAGTTCATAGCGTTATGGTGTCAATTATTGAGACGTTTACCTAAGCCAGCTCTACAAATACCACCTTTCATTGAAATCCTCTTAACTCATGAATGAGAAGCAGTGGCATCGATACAAAAAACATTACTCGCAGCGGGATATTAGAGTCAAATGCAGCTCATTATATCTCTGCGATATGACTTAAATATGTATAGGTACGATTCCCACCGAACGGGCTGGGCCGGGTTGCGCGGCGCCGCATCGCAACGCGAGCACCCGGCAGCAGCCGACCGCGTTTAGAGTGCAGTAGGCACAAACCAGATGGAGCTGGTCAGATGCGACAACAGCCGAGCGCAGCCGTATACGTCCGCAAGGAGCCAACTGGTCATAAATCCATGTAAATATTTATTTTATGAAATGTACGTCCGTATTTAGAAGTCCTTACTCCCACAGACGAGCGTATTTTGCAAAATGATTCCTTTTTCATTCAGTATTACGATGTCACCATTAGTATTTATTCAAAAACTGATACCGTACTTAAATTATCATTTCTTAAACTAGTGGCTAAAAAAGTTAAAATTTTCATTTTTTCTTTCTAAACCTAAAATAAATGAGTTTTCTTAGGCTTTTTTCAAAAATTGCAGTGAGAAATGTCGTCACGGTTCTCAATTGTGCACTAAACAAGAATCATTTGGTACATGAATGATAATAATTCAATTCAACATATTATCTTGTACAATGGGCTGACATAACTGAAAATCAAAGATGGATAAAAAACAAATATAAAATTCCCTCCGAGTTTTTTTTTTTTGTTTAAAACAGGATTACATAATGCAGAGGCCGGGAAATTCCAATTCATGGATAAGTTGGTTTGTTGGATGAGACGAAACTTAATCCGACATTAAATTTTATTCATCCTTACGTGTACTATCATGTAAACAACCAATTCTCGAAGTCACTGTCACACTTTTCTCTTTCATTACACAATAATGATCACTTAAAATGATGTGGTTTAGTGCACAGTAACTACTGCAAAATAAAATTATGACACAGTGATATTGAAGTCGAGCTAAGTCTCGTCATTATTAGGTATTCATACACATATCCCCAAGGGCGTCATGTCATATCCTAAGGGCACAGGGATAACATTGTTTTGTTACCACTGGACCCTTTTTATGGGACTACCCTGTTTCATTGAATGTATTGGGTATGAATACAAATGTACTTTGTTTAGGACTGCGTATACCGTGCCTTAGTAAATCAATAGAAGATAGATGATAAGAGATGAATGAATGCATTCGAATTAAAAGCCCTCTCATATTTGCACCTCGAAAAAAATATAGAAGGAGCATAGCGAACAACCTAGTGAAGCCAGTTTATAACTAAGCCAAATAAGTTAAGAGTCCGCAGTAAGCTCGATTCACCATGCAAACGTAGTTACGCTGTCATTTTAAAACTACGTCTTGTATTGTAACGAAACTTTGCATATACAATGACATGAGGTATATCTATGTCTGTAGTTAGTTTATGTAGCTTCAGATACCATAGTAAAGAAAATACAGCGGATTTAAGTTTTTCATACAAAACTTGCTTTTGCTGTATTTCGTCTGTTTTATAAACTGGAACCATGTGTGTGTGTGTGTGTGTCTGTGTGTGTGTGTGTGTGTGTGTGTGTGTGTGTGTTTGTGGTGGGGTTGGTTGAAAACTGGCTGGTTGTTCGTAATCCTTAGGTCTATGTTTTTTCATGGCCTGAATTTACCGTATAGGTTATTCCTCATTTTCAGTTAATGAAGCCTGACAGTCAGGATTTACTACTTTTCTAACCTTTCTTGTGGGCCAAACCACAGTCAATAGGAGTATAGTAGGTTGCATTTAAACATTTTACAAGCAAATTCCTGATGACGGCAATAATATAATCATAAAGTAGACTAGGTTCAGCCTAGTTTTATGGGCTATAAGTTTCATAAGAGTCTTATAACCTTACGTGATTCTTCACGTTCTTTTCTTTAAAAAAAAATTATTTTTAACCTCTTAAAACGACATGCTAGTCTTCTGACTAGCATGTCGTTTTAAGAGGTTAAAAATATTTTTTTTTAATACAGTTGCTCAAAAAGTGCTTCTTTACGTAGCTGTTTAGCGTGCGGAAAGTTGGTTATCGCGAACTAGTGTTTTTCACTTTTCCCACTCAATAAATGTACTAATTATACCAATTATTATGTATGTCAATAAAAAATAAATAAGATAGAACTGTATTAAAAATATTTTTTTTTTAACACCATTATTTTTCAACTGTATTCAATAATGTTGCAGAATGAATAATATAAAAGTATCGAATTCCTTACTTGTTGTTATTCTTATTTTTTCGCAACTGTATTAAAAATCGTCGTTCGATACACGTGCGGAAGTGTCAGTCTTCAGTCGTCCCGGGTCTTGCCACGAGCCGTAGGCGAGTGGCAAGATATCTCGTTGCTTGTAACGTAATGACATACTTTCCGCACTAGCATCGATATATACTATTCTCCAAAACTCAACCTATGGAAGCTTTTTGCTTTCTCTGATATTTATTTGGTTTTACGGTTTTATATTCTGGTGAAAAATATTTTTGATACTGTTGATTAGTACCAGAGATAAATAAGTATGTAAGGATACATACACATTACAAGTGAAGTTAATATAATGTTTGTAAAACCTTTAACTGTACATTTGCGTTGGAAATATTTGGACAGAAACTTACAATAGTAGAAACTGAAGTAATAATTGCCAAGTAAGATAAAATGACTATCTATTTTCCCCAAGCTAGAATAAAAAGATTAGCCCGCTGAATTATTCTTCAATTATTTAAATGAGTTCTGCCCGGACATAATCAGCGTTAGTAAATTCGGGGAGAAAAATTGTTTAGGGCAGGTCCCGGCAGTTAAATTCACAAACTGTCATATTTTGTCTCAATCATCACTTATTCCTAGTAAAACTTGAACTCTTGAACTTTTTAGGCGAACCTAACAGTCTAAATACACGTGCTAGAAGGCCTGAATCTCACAGGCGCGGCCTGCGGTGGCCGTCTATAGTAAATTTGACAGATATAGTCCGACCGCTTCACTGACTCGTCAAACGAGGACTGAGTACTCGATCTCTTCTTACTTTTGTACTTAACAACGGGTAAGAAAGGGATAGAACCATGTTATCTGCCAGGTCTTCATACGTCATTGTATCTGCTCTTTCGCTCGCACGATGTATCTCGCTCTCTCGCTCGCTCGAGATTGAATGCAGCGAAAGATATTTTGTTATAAGTTATCGACAACGATATTTACTTTACATACTTTTCATATTCGTCATCTGCACCATTCATAAATGAATTGTATCTCCATACAAATACATGTATACAAAATGTCATTTACGGCATTTACCACAGTAAAAACAACAAGTGCGTGTCGAGCCACGCGCAGTGTAGGGTTCCGTAGTTGCTTGTTTGTCTTAGTTACATCGACGTGCGGTGCGGTTGCATCGGCCGAATTTGTACGAAAATTAACCTTTCCAAGTACACATTAAGTTGGTCGACTATTACTCAGTAACTACTTATGTAAGTAACTACTTGTTCGTGATATTTTCCTTTTAAATTCATTAACTATATGTACTACTAAAACGATTTTTTTCACATCCCCAGTAGTAGCCATTTAGCCGGCAGGGGTGGGACCCTAAGTCCTGTTTCTGAGACAACTACCTACGTGAGGTGTAGACAGCTACTTGATTCGGACTTTAAATAAATATTAAAATGTAATTAAGCCGTATTTACACAACTATAATAATAATCTGTATACCTTTAGTTATCTATAAAAAAATGCAAAAGATAATGTGGTAGGTATACTGAAGTAGTAAAATAAAACTCACATTTTTATTTCCAGTCTCTTTCTCTCAAACTTATCAAACGCCTCGCCTACATAAATAATTCACGCAATTACTGCACTAATAAGTGTCAACTTGACGTTGACGTCTCGGCAATATTGTTTACTATTTTAACACTGTGGTGGGCAGTAGACGGAGACAAGTAGTCTAAACAAAATACCGTACTATTCGTCTCATTCTAACTCAGCTCAGCTGCCCATAAGAAGTGACAGAGACAACTTTATGAAACATCGTTTGCTTTGTACTGCGGGTCTGCATTAGTCTGTGGTCATGCCCGTCCTGGTCCCCCGACCGGGTGGGGTGCGTAAACGCATTTCCCTAGCGTTAAAAAAGTTCTTCAATTTCTTCAATTTCTGTCATCTTTGGCTTTGATGACAGAAACTACTGAGATGACAGCTTTTTGTCTCCGGACTTTTAATCTCAAACAGATTATAACAGGAGAGACATTTAGTACATAGATACGATAGGTAGGTATAGCATTGGTAAAGGCGTAAGATACAAATGACTAAACAAAAAACTCACAAGTATCTTGAGGCCTGGAGGTCTATTATCGTCTGTTGCTTCGTAATCATCATCAGTCATGTTACTGTTTAGGCCCGAACTCATTTTATCGTGCCAACTATTTCGCAATATGTCAAGCGTTGCGCATGCGCCTTGGAGTGCAGTTGGATGGCCCTCTGCTGTAAGTTTAATATTTGAAAATTGTAGTTTTGTCTGTGGAAAATGACTTGTCATATACAGGTTGTAACTAAAATGGGGTGTGAACTCATCAAGACCAGGATGCAATACGCTACCGGTATTGCATATCCAAAAATGCATTTAATAACTTTTTTGTTAACTTTTTGTTTATTGTCATTAGTGTTTGTTTTTGTTAACATTGCTGAAAATGAAATGAAAAAAAAAAAAAAAAAATTGGTTTATTGGTAACAAACGGTGTTTACACAAATTAAGAAAGGGTTGGGACCTTCTATTAAGTATATTGCAATACTTGTGGCAGAAGATTCCGCTCTTCCAGCATCAAGTTTAGAGGTATAACCAATAGTATACAGTTAACATGTAGGTAGATAATTTAAGTATGTTAAGCTAAGTTACGTTAAGTTACGTTAAGAACGATTACATTTATTATTATAGTTGGGCTTAAAAACTAAAACCTAAATGCGCGCGCGCGCGTGTGTGTGTGTGTGTGTGTGTGTGTGTGTGTGTGTGTGTGTGTGTGTGTGTGTGTGTGTGTGGGTGTGTGTGTGTGTGTGTGTGTGTGTGTGTGTGTGTGTGTGTGTGTGTGAGTGTGTGTGTGTGTGTGTGTGTGTGTGTGTGTGTGAGTGTGTGTGAGTGTGTGTGAGTGTGTGTGTGTGAATAGATATGAGCTAAATGTCATAGAGGGTGGTATTTTTAATTTTCTATTTATGATGCAATTAATCTACTGTATTTTTTTTATCTCTTTTTAAAGAGCTTTATCGCTTAGCGATTATGACGCTCCATATGATCAACAATAGCTTAACTTCGATTATTGAGACCTATCCTCACTAACTTAAATAGTGCCCTGGCCTCGTCCGACAGTGGAAAAGCCAGTGCGCTATTGCACCCACCAACATCTAACAAGGCGCTACAGGATATCTTTAGTTGGCTTCTAAACGCGTCATTCCGCACACATTCCATCAATACGTCTTCAACGGTATCACACTCTGTACAGTTCGGTGATGGGGTTTTACGCATCATAAAACCAAATTTATTAAGTGGAATGTGGCCGGACCGAAGTCTTAGTGCTGTAGTTAGTTACTGTAGTATAATAGTATTTCAGTATCATCATAATTCAGTGTGCCTAACCATTCCACGATGACTCTTTTACATTGGTACGTCTGCAAGGGGTAAATAGAGAGCTTGGCGTCGATAGTATTGTACAATTGGCAGCTTGTGTGGCGTATTGTCTCTTTGCAAATTTTGATTTTGTTACCGGGGTGGGAGCGGCCTTATCTTTTCTTCTTCGATTAGTGTTTGTCGGTTTAAAACATAGCAATTTATGTAATTTTAACAGCGTTTACAATATATAGTTTCCTCACAGTAAGAAGGTTACATGTTTTATATAACTCAACTGTGGGAAATCTGAAGGGTTTCGAGTACATTACCTTTCGTAAGCATCTTTGTCCCCGTTCAACTTCGATAAATTTTGTCTTGTTTGAGCCCCCCCCAGACGGAAATACAATATGACATGACAGATTCAGCCAATGCAGTGTATATTTGTTTTAATAGTACGTTAGAGGCAACATGTTTTAGTTTCTTGAATATCGAGATGCGTTTTCTAATTCTGCCATTAAGATATTCAACATGTCCATGCCAGGCGAGACGTTTTTCAATAATTATACCGAGATACTTAAGGGACTCGACTTTTTCAATTACAGGGCATTTACACTGCAGATTGCTACGAGTAGGTAAGTTACAACTATAGGTATGCACTTGCAATATTAAGTCACGTGGCTGGGTGTTGTTATATTTAGTAAAGCACATATATTTAGTTTTTGATTCGTTTAGCGTGAGTAAGTTGCTCTTTAGCCAGAGAGATATCAAACGCAAGCCATTTTCTGCTTTCTCATAGACAGCATCCCAGGAAACATCATTAAACACAACCACAGTATCATCTGCATATGAGAAAATACTTCCTCCATCAATCGCAAGATTAGTCAGGTCGTTAATGTACGCTAAAAATAATGTGGGACCGAGAACACTACCTTGAGGAACTCCGAAGGAAATAAGTTTCTCACTGCTGTTATAACAACTAATTTTAACTTTTTGCGTGCGTCCATGCAGATAGCTTTTGAACAGGTCGAGCGGAGTTCCCCTTATTCCCATACTTTCAAGTTTTTGTACCAGGGTGGGGAGAGAAACGGTGTCAAAGGCCTTTTTTAGGTCGAGGAATATTGCAAGACATTTACTGTTTTTGTTAACACTTTTAGTTATTAATGTAGTAAGGTCCATAACTGCATTCTCTGTGGACTTCCCCTGCCTGAATCCGAATTGCTTATCAGATAAAATGTTAAATTTGTTGAAGTAGTTTGTAATCCTTGTGTTTATTATTTTTTCTATAATTTTTGAGATAGCTGGTAACACGGATATGGGCCGGTAGTTGTTGACATCGTCTCTCACCACCCTTGTACACCGGCGTAACAATTGCTTGCTTTAACTGTCCAGGAAATACTCCTTTAACAAAACACAGATTCGCTAGTTTGCAAATAACCGGAACAACAAAGAATTTAGCAAACTTTAAGAAGTGAGTCGGAATGTTAACCCAACCCGGGGCACTGTTTGATTTTAGATTCATAAGTATATGGTCAACTTCAGGAAGATCAGTGTCAAACAATACAAATGAAGAGGGGATGAGTTGGGCTACTGGCGTATAAATATTATTTTGGACTATAGGTTCAGCTAAGATATTATCAGCAAGTTTTTTGCCCATATTGGCAAAGAATGCGTTAATTTTGTTTACAGCGTCTAATGGAGATGGATTTGAGTTTAGGAGCTCTATGTTTTGATTGTTTATTGATTTATAATAAGTAATATTGTTTATGGTTTTTCACATTTCCTTCGAATTTCTTGATGTTTTAGTCAGGAGGTCCTTCATATTTATTTTTGAGTTTTTTTATTAAATTTGTACAAAAGTTACGATAACGCTTGTAGGTAAGTGACCTTTAGAACTTCGTTGTCAGGGTCACGGCGTAGTTTAAGTTGCATCCTATTTCTATTTTTAATACACCTTAGTATATTGCTTGTGAATGGCAACAAAAACGTAAGAGCTGTCACCTGTGTATCAAAAAAAAGACCGGGTTGCACTCCGGGAGTGCCGGCAGAAGTGAAAACTGGAATACACGACAAAGACTGTAACGTGAACAAAAACAAAAATATCAGTGTACACAAAAATGGACAAGAACAAAAACCAATGCATCGCAATGCGCTACCGAATATGCCCATGATCGGTACACACTCCATTTTTGGTACACCCTGTATATAGAAAAAATACTCATGGACGTGAGAGTAGGGAATTGTTCAAATTATATAAAAGGAACATAAGTTGTCCTCATTCTTGAGTGTTTGATGTTATTTGTCTGTGCAAGTGCACGAGTTTTGGGAATTTGTAGACGCTTGTGTAAAAGTAATAAATGCACCAACTATTTGCTACAAGATATATTTTCCAAAATCAATAATCCACAATCCAATATCGGTCGACCTCCATGCCGCGGACGCGCGTCTGACGTCCTCTTCTCTCAGTGTTGCCATCGCCGCTTGGCCACACGGTGCGTTCAGATATAACGCTGCGCTTACACTCGGCCGCCCTGATTAAACTTCGTCCCCGAAGGTCACATTCACTCGTACTCCATTTAGCTCCACCACCATGCTACGCGGTAAGCTTCGCTCAGCGCATGCGGTAGTGTACGCCAACTCTGCGAATGAAACGTGTACATTATTATTTTTGTGCGATATCTATTGGTACATTTTCTCTCATACCGCGCTTTCAATCAATATCAATATCTATTAACATCATTATCAGTCATCGATATCCTCACAGACATCGACAGTCATCAGTAGTCAATATCCTCACAGACATTGACCGTCATCAGTAATCACAGACATCGACAATCATCATCAATTGATATCCTCACAGACATCGTCAGTCGTCAGTATTCAATATCCTCACAGACATTGACCGTCATCAGTAATCAATATCCTCACAGACATTGACAATCATCAGTATTCAATATCCTCACAGACATTGACAATCATCAGTAATCGATATCCTCACAGATATCGACAGTCGTCAGTAATCAATATCCTCACAGACATTGACCGTCATCAATAATCATTACCTTCACAGGCATCGTCAATCATCAGTAATCAAATCAAATCAAAATAATTTTATTTCAAATAGACTCAAAGAGTGCTTGAGAAGCGTCACAATCGTCGTAATCAATATTCTTACAAACATACCTAGATAGCCATCAGTAATCACTACCTTCACAGGCATCGTCAGTAATCAGTAATCAAATCAAATCAATATAACTTAATTTCAAAATAGACAGAGTGCTTGAGAAACGTCAGAATAGTCGTAATCAATATTCTTGCAAACATGAGTAATCAGTACCTTCACAGGCATCGTCAGTCATCAGTAATCAATATTCTTGCAAACATCGTGTTATTCGTATGTACAAGTGTGTGTGGCATTATACTACTGGCCAGAATAACTTAAACACGTAAAACTGCTAACAACCCTTTAGATTGTTGTTAGTTGAATTTTAGTTTCTTATGAAGAACACACTGTATATGATCGCGCACACACACAAAAACTGCATTCAAGTAATCACTATAACGCCAAGATTGCAAGAATACTTTAATCGATTACAACGTTTACCCTATTACCACAAAATAAAATAGTCAAGGTAATAGGCTGCTGTTCATATATACATTCAATTTGATCACATGACGTGTTCATGTTCCTTGGCAATGTTCAATACTAATCATTTGCATCCATACAACCTAAATGCAAATAGAGTACTTAGGTACGCATTATTCATATTCAGTTTTGTCAATTCGATAGCGCTACTTGCTCACAATAGGTATTTTACCAACTAGTTCTTGTAATCTCTGCTAGGTAAACGCGTACCTACTTACTGAACAAAATATCAACAATTCTAACATAGTATTCAACCACTTTTGTGAGGTTACATTTATCACCAAGTTATTATGTCTACTTGACTTTCTGGCCGTATTGTAACGGAAATTGTTTCCTCGTATCGTAGTAGGGCTCACTAAATTGTTCAACTTAAGATTCGTGGTTAAAGACCGTAATCAAATATGTCCCAAATGTGTTTACCAGAATTCAATAAGGAAAACATAAAGGACGTTGTGAAAACGCTTTCAACCATACTTTCAATCATAATTGTAAGTCCTTCGAGTACCTACCGCTACTACTCACGCTTTACTTAACATTTTCAAATAATTAACTCATTTTGTTTGTGGGGTAAGTAATAAACCTAGCTTAAAGCTCTTGCGGTTGAGCTATACATATATAAACGTTTGTGCACCGAAACAGATTAATCATCTTAACTTTCGTAAGTGCTTACAAATCATAATTTGTCAAGGATATCAAAATATGTTGTAATTTAGGCCGCTCGTGAATGGCACTCTACAAACATAGTGGCAACCATACATCTCATACAGAAACATGGAACGAACTCACGGTTGATTTCAATTATGAAGCGGATGCATCTTCAGCACGTTCGCTATGTAGGTACAACCAGTCAGCAACGGCAAGCCCTTTCACCTGCCAACGCCCAGGGAACGGTACATTTGGTCTCGATGGGTTTAGCCTTCCAGTGGAGGCCCAGGGCGACTACTCTGCATGTCTTTGGAGCCCTACTGTTGCGCATCAATTCCTTAACCTTGCATGCGTTTTCCTATGCCTTGCCCTCTTTCTGATTAAGTACTGAATATCACTCAAGATGTTCTTCCGTATTATGGACGTATTATGGTATTTATTATGGAAAATTTCCTCATACGTCTAGATTCACATAAATTTACATTATACCCAAGAAAACTCACTCGCACCGGTTTAGCAGGAAAACTAACTCATTTCAACCAACCACTAAGGAGCCCTAAGATGGAATTAATTTTCATACCAAGCTATGAACTGGGTAACTTTCAAATTAATTTAAAATTATCTCGACAGTGATCCATAAGTAAGTAGATATCGCCCAGTTGCGCTCAGGCTGTAAGTCATTTATGGGCAGAATAATGAGTCATAGTACGCAGGGTTACATCAAATGTGGTTCAACAGCATCACAAATCACAACCAAAATACGACCAAGGTTGCCTGAATTTTACCTCACCTCGATCGTGTCTCCCCTCTTCTCCCTCTTTCTCTCTCTCTCTCTTTCTGCCTCGCTCACCCCAGGATCTCCCAAGATCTACGTGTTTCACACAGCATAATGGCCTTCCTTGTCACCTTCAGCCCCCCTTTTCATGGACCATGCAATGCTGCAATAATTCTTCCAAGAAGCTATTATTTCCTGGCTAGAAACTAAACAAGATTAACATTCTTAAATAAATGTATTAACATTCAAATCATTGTTTATGCTCTTCAAAATTAATTTCACTTGTTTGTGTTTTGTGAGTAAGGGACAAAAACACAATTTATCTAACTAAGGTCTGTCAAGTTTCGTAGTACCATCACAATTTATATGATATTATAATATTTTTAAATTCAAACCATTCCATTCAGAATTTGTCGAGCTGGTGGCTTGTCATATTCATATAAATTTATATATGTCATTCATATTATTTACTTGAATAAGTATCAAACTTTGTTCATTCATATACATACATAACTACAAGCTCCCTGTTACAGATGCTGAAGACAACAGATTGTTTTCTTTTCTTTTAATATTATGACAAACTTCTCTGCTCTGTTTATATAATAATATGAATTGTCAGAATAGATAACTCTAATAAACAGCGTAGAATGTTAAATGTACTCTTGGTAACTCGTAAGTTGACCCCACGAGACAGGCCTAGCCTAATAGGAGGAGGTCATAGGTAAAATCTTTGCAGAATGTTTTTGTAATAGGCTTTCTAATAATCTTAATTATATTTTTATTTTATATACTATCATCAACCGCATATGTAGCGTCGTTGCATTTGACTCATGTAGTGCCTTTTTTTTATGGACCACTAGATTCCTTATCTAGATCTAAGCCTTATGAGATGTATATTCCTGTTGTAGTTCCAAAATAAATTGATTTTATTCTATTCTATTAATGTGGGTGCATCTCATCATCACTTTTTTTGAATGGCAGAAGAATATTGTTTTTATAACTCCTATATGTGTGTTCAGATGATTTAATAGCAAACTCAATGTCATCTTGTGACCATATCATAGAATTTTCACTTTTTTTATGAGTAGTCCATTCAAAAAGCAACTCTACTGTCCGTGTCCATGGTAGAAGATTCCGAGACCAGCAAGTCGGCCACATTAAATAATCTCAACCGTCGTTACCACACCAGTAAGCGAAAAGGAAGGGGTATGATTTTGCCAGTTTATGATTGTATGTTATCCCATACACTTATAATTTCACACAATTTCCAAAGCAATATGACTAGTCATCACCTAAGACCTAATCTAACAGAAATTGCTAGATCATCACCAGTGTATAGGTACACCACTTTTATTTAATATTATTTAAAATTCAAATTGGCCTACACAAGAATTAAACTCACAGGTCAAAACAGGAACAAGACTATGCATGTTTCTTGTAGAAGTGTAGATAATAGGTAAGTACCAATGGTTAAAGAATGTTAATAAAAGTAGCGCATGTTCTGATCAAACAAATCTGTTGTTTAATTAAAACAAATGTTTTAATAGCAATTAACATGATTGTACGGTCCAGCAACGGGCGTTTAAGGCATTGAAACTTGTCGTCAGGTTCAGGAAAAACTGAACACTGTCTCATGATAAATCTTTTGACTCTTATTCAATACACTCACCTGTTGACGATCTCACATCTTAAGCCTACATTATCCTCTACCCTAATTTTATGAAGTAGGTACCTATGTATTAAATTTGAAAAACTGAACTTTTCCTTGTTCGTTCACCTAGCGTCCAGGCTCCAGAGGTACACAAAACAGACTACTATTCTCTTAATTTGTTTACTAAAATACTGACATTGTAAGATAACAAATGACTACTACTGTAATATTGTCTCTAGAACATGGTTTAAATATTCCATCTGGCCATATCAGCTTACCTCACATTATACCTGATCTTACCGCAGTTGTTGTAACTAATTACTTCCATTTTCAATGACTAAAGAGTAGTTTAATCGGAGAACTTTGGTTATCCATCCAATCCATTGGATGAATGGTTTACTGTTTCAATATCCACCAACTTGGAACTCTTGAACTCGTCATAACTTTCATAAGTATGTAATTACTTACATTTTGCTTACATAAAATATGAACTGAGCTCGCAAACTTGATGCATTTATTACCTTGTTTTCTCAAAATAAGGATTTGGGCATTAACGCGAGCAAATCCCACTTCTGAAGTTGTAAAAGTAATAAAAGCACCAACTATTTGCTACAAGATATATTTTCCAAAATCAATAATCCACAATCGAATATCGGTCGACCTCCATGCCGCGGACGCGCGTCTGACGTCCTCTTTTCTCAGTGTTGCCATCGCCGCTTGGCCACACGGTGCGTTCAGATATAACGCTGCGCTTACACTTGGCTTGGCCACGCGCGGGTGAGACTTGACGCCGATTTGTGGTGTACCACGAACCCCGGTGAGAAACTCCGGAGGGGAAGGAATCATTACAGCTTTCGTTTCGGTACTGGAAGATAATTTAATGCACCAGTACAGTGAGTTGACCCTAGTTTTTGGTTCTTTAATTTAAGAATAAATTCCGCGCATCGCCACGTAATTCAGAGATGAGATCTGACCACATTTCAAATACTTACTCCGCGCGGTAGACGACTTAACGTGTTGTGTGCGAAACACTTCAAATTGCGTTGGGATGGCTAAGGGATGCTTGAGACCCATACTGACACTAAGACGCAAAACCTTTTGCAACAATGTAACACAGATCAGCGACCCTGTCACGAAAATCGAATATCGTAGATGTTGTAGTCCGTATACACGGTGTTCCCGGGAATTTCCGTTAACTTCGGCATATTGCAGAGTACATCCACAGAAACAAATTAGTATAATTATTTCTTAAAAACGGGGAAAAATTTTTTTTTCCTTTTTTATAAAAAATAATTTTATGTAGCATTAACGGTTATTGTCTTATTGTACAAGGGTCTTGAAACAAATGAAATAAAAAATATGAACCACCGAGTCAGTTCGTGCCTAATATCGAACGAACTGGCTTTGTAGACCTCCTTGTACTGTATAGGAACCTTACAAAGTTTAAAAAGCTGTTATGACGTCACAGTTAAGAGCCATTTACACTGGTTAAATCTGCGATACTGATTAAATTAAAATATTAAATATCTTGATAACTAGAAGGGTTAAGATACTACTATCTTGGAGAAATTAACTTTATTTGATCTAAACTATGCCCCCTTGCAATTAACGGAAATTGTCAAAAACACGTAGCCGTATATCTCCATATCTGACGTGTAGTTCGTATATGTCCATATCTGACGTGTAGTTCGTATATGTCCATATCTGACGTGTAGTTCGTATATGTCCATATCTGACGTGTAGTTCGTATATCTCCATATCTGACGTGTAGTTCGTATATGTCCATATCTGACGTGTAGTTCGTATATGTCCATATCTGACGTGTAGTTCGTATATCTCCATATCTGACGTGTAGTTCGTATATGTCCATATCTGACGTGTAGTTCGTATATGTCCATATCTGACGTGTAGTTCGTATATGTCCATATCTGACGTGTAGTTCGTATATGTCCATATCTGACGTGTAGTTCGTATATGTCCATATCTGACGTGTAGTTCGTATATCTCCATATCTGACGTGTAGTTCGTATATGTCCATATCTGACGTGTAGTTCGTATATGTCCATATCTGACGTGTAGTTCGTATATCTCCATATCTGACGCCCGAGCACTATGAGAAACATGAAGGGCCCATGGTTTTGTACGGTTCCGTACCAGGAGCTTGCTACTCGGAGATCAGACTGGCGAAAAAATCTTGACGCCAAACGCCAGTTTCGTAAAACTCGGCCCAAACCCTCCTACCATTAAAGAAAGAAAGAAAGAAGAAAGAAAACATTTATTCGTGGACAAAACAATGGGTATACAAAACAAAACACAGTAAAGAAAAAGTAGCAGGGTCCACTAAAAGGCCCCGACTCAGCATGGTGCTAACCTAGGAGGCCAGCGCTGGTCTTCCGTCGGAACCTTTACATGAGTTACCTCCTGGAAGGCAACACAAAACAAATACCTACGCTAAAACATATTTTAAAGAATACATAGGTATCCCAAGTAAAAATAAGCAGCATGTAAGTGCGATAGAGATAGAGATATATACACTTACAACTCATGTGGAGACCTATTGTTTTTCATGTCAACGGAGCTTCAAAACCAAGTTTGGATTTGCGAGTCATTCTCGCGCCCATGCACGCAAACAATAACTTTCACAATCGTTTTGTCAGGATGTCGCCGTCGACGGATACGTCTGGGAGGACATTATCATCATATCTGACGCCCGAGCACTATGAGAAACATGAAGGGACCATGGTTTTTTAGGTTTCCGTACCTCAAAAGGAAAAAAACGGAACCCTTATAGGATTACTTTGTTGTCTGTCCGTCCGTCCGTCAAGACCCTTTTTCTCAGGAACGCGTGGAGGTAGCAAGCTAAAATTTATACCAAATACTCAGGTCTACTGTCTCTTGGAGCTGTAAAAAAATCAAACTTCTAAGCCAACGCAATTAAAAGATACAGCCGTTTATGACGCACATTTCCGCAAATTTTCGAAACTCGCAAGGGTATCAAAACTTACAGGGTACTTCCCGTGAACTCAGAATCTTAAAATTTGGTACGAAGCAACGCCTAAAGAATAAAGACAGATAAAGGAAAAATGGCGAAAACCATATTTTTTTAGTTTTATCATATAATATATATATTTTTTATAATTTTAAAGTTTTTACTACCTACCGGTTTAAACGGAACCTTTGGTGCGCGAGTCCGGCTCGCACTTGGCCGGTTTTAAGTAACTTTCTTGATATTACCAAATAAATACCGTAGAACGGTGTTACCGCTAACTCATGTTATCTGTACTTATATCAATTTGTCATGACACGGCAGCACTACACAAGCTATTTAGCCGACGATTTATTTGCCCTGTTAGCACTATTTTCTTAATCATAAGACCTCTCTCTAAGTCTAGATCAGTTTTAATTCAACTACCTAAGACGTCACGTACTAGCTAGGCAGACGAGCTGCCGTATATTTTGCATATAAATGCCCGGCCACTGTCATAGTAAGCGGTCTTTCAACTCTATCGTACTAAATAATACTATACAGGGTGTATTATTCAAACGGTGCGAGAAAATCCGGAACAAAAAATACACGGTATGCTCTTAGGAGTCACGATCTGTCGATTTCAGAATGGTAACATGTTTTTCAAAGAAATAAACAGTTCATAATAATTATTATTTTAGAAAAAAGAAATACTCTATACTGGATGCAAGGAACGATTATCCCTTGAAACTCTGTATGTACAATCACAGGAAAATGCCGTATTGCATGGTTTTAGTTACAGAAAGGGATCTCCCTATCTATACTAAGCCATGCTGGTTAGTATGGGGAGAAGAAACTCAGAAACTGGACGAAATTGGTGAATTTGTAATTGTTTAATTTATTTTAGTTACTAGATTCTGCCCGCGACTCCGTCCGCGTGGAACTCGTTTATATCGTAGCTCGATACAAACTTTCATCCCCCATTTCACCCCCTCAGGGGATGATTTCCGGGATAAAAACTATTCTATGTCCTTCCCCGAGATTCCAACTATCTCCATACCTAATTTCATCTCAATCGGTTCAGTGGTTTAAGCGTGAAGAGGTAACAGACAGACAGACAGACACATTTTGCATTTATAATATTTGTATGGATTTGCACCAATCTTTTAAAAACTGCAGTTAAATATCATTCTCATACTCATCCATAGTAGGTACAAAGGCCAACACAGTTAACTGACCATCCTGTATTTATATAGAAACTTATTACAATGCATATAAAGTGCACGTATGGTCAGTTAGCTGTGTGGTCGATCGTACCTGGTACTGCGTTTGCACCGTACACAAAACTTAGCAATACGGCATTTTGATGTGATCGTAGATACAGAGTTCATTAGCAACAATTGATCCTTGCATACAGCACTATTACTTTACGCAAAAGAACAAACTCCAACTTTTAGACAGATGTCCAACCAGGTTCGATTCCTTGCCGTATATGAGGCTTTTTTCAAAATCTTTCTCCTCGATGCCCCGTTTGAATAATTCACCCTGTATGGCAAACTGTATACATGTATGAAAGGAAACACTATCAAATTAAGAGAGCAGTAAGTAGTTAGCACACAATACTACATAGTTTTAGGTATGCAAAAATTAATAAATGCAGTAAAGTTGTGTGATTCCTAAGTAGCAGAAATTTATTTAGAAAGCAAATAAAGATTAATAAGAACGCCTGTCTTGGCTCTACGTAATAACTCAAACTTTTACGGTGGAAGAGTTTCGATACTTGGCCTATTTTTTTCATGGGACGTTTTTTTAAACGTTTATGGGATCTTTAAAGTCCGCTGGCGCTAGCTTCACTAATCGTATCTTTAGAATAAGTGATTGTCCGTGGATCGCAGTTTAATTTATTTCCTTAAGGCTGTGCATTGGAAATTATCGCGTGCTTTGAAACGCCGTTCTGACTAGATTAAGGAACAATAAGGTCTGATTTTCAGATATATGATCCTTGGCTATATGATTGTTTATCTGATTTTGTCGATACATGGTTGCTTAAAATTTCCTCGTTAGAAAAAAAAACCAAAGTTGGGTCTGTATTTTCCTTTTTTTAATCAGCCTACTCAAACGATACATTATTTTACGACACAATCAAGTTAATACTATAGTATTTTATCTCATCTAAAATCTCAATTTACGAAATTTAAATATTACGTCTCTAAGTTTATCGAAATTTGACCAAAAAAGACATTCCCGAAGAGTGTTACATCTCTTTTCCTCGTGCGCGGAAGGCATCAGCGTGTCTCTGTCTAGGGGGCGTGTTCGACTAAAATTAAGGCATCGCCTTAATCCGACAGACATCAAAGAGTGATGTGATGACAACTCAATATCCTTATCGAGATTCGATTTCAGTGAAGTGGGGCATCCACTTGATTTGTTTTCGTTTACGCCTACTCTATTTGTATTTAATTTATAAATTATTGTATTGCGTTAAGAGTCCGCAGTAAGCTCGGCCGAATTTCACCTTCCCATACAAACGTAGCTACGCTCTCATTTTAAAACTACGTGTTGGATTGTAGCAAAACTTTGCATATACTTTGACATGAGGTATATATATGTCTGTTATTAGTTTATATGGTCCCAGTTTATAAAACAAACGAAACACAGCAAAAACAAGTTTTGTATGAAAAACTTAAATTCGCTGTATTTTTTTGAAGCTTCATAATTAAGATTACATAATTGTATATGCAAAGTTTCGTAATACTTTTTATTATACTTATAATACTTACTTTATACTTATAATATATTTTGCATGCTCAGTATTTTGCCTGCTAATATTATAAATGGGAAAGTTTAGATGTTTGGATGTTTGATGTTTGTTACTCAATCACGCTTAAATGGCTGAACCGATTTGAATGAAATTTTGCACGAAGATAGTGGATTAAAATATAGGATAGTTTTATCCCGGGTCCACGCCGACGAAGTCGCGGGCGGAAGCTAGTGAATAATAATTAATAGTTACCCTTTTTAAGCTGTTGTAACTTACCTATTTTTTGTTATATGTTAATCACTACAGGGTTTTATAGCTGAACAAATATAATGTACCTGCATCTTGTAGGTTTTACCTATGAAAGCAATAAAGATACTGATTACTGATAACTGATTACATACGATCGTCAAGAATAACAGAGTTTATATTTATATAACTATGTTAACTATTGTTAACAGTCTATAACTTCAATTGCGTGCTTCTTACTTATATCGGTTAATTTAGTCATTTATAAAAAATGTAAACTTAGAAAAACCCTTAAAGAGGTATTCTTCAATGCTGTAAGTGTGCTATTCAATAGTAGTGATTTTAGCCGTCACCGAATTGTGCTTTCAAGGTGCGACCACACCGCTGCTCAAAATACGCTAACGCACCGTAAAACACAGCAAAATCTATGAAGAATACGTGACGCATACGATACTTCAACGCGCGCGTGTACGCAGCGTTAAGCACCGGTGTGGTCGCTCCCTCAATCTTTATTTTCTTAACGTTGTATGGTAAATTATTATATAAGAAGGCTTTAAGTCACCCAACGGGCAATGGAGAGGGTTATGCCGGGAGTTTTGTCTGAAGCAGAATCGAGGTAACCGATATAGCCTTCTGAATCGATAAACTTGAGTGACATTTCACAAAGAACCGATAGCCGATGGGGCGGAAATGTTCTCGAGTGGTGACCACGTACCTGAAGGCACAGCATTGTCATCAATTATATCTGCAAGCTAGTCAAATTGCTACATAGACGTTATAGGTACTTTACGATTTGACTACATAGTATTTATACTATAAAGACATTCTACAATATTGGCAATTATCTACTAAAACTTTATGCACTTAAGTGGTTATACAACCAAGTCCTTGCGTCGACTGTGGCTTATACCAATGAGGGCGTTTGACACACCAAGACACTTGCAACCGAGCAATATTATACGTGTACAACTAGGTGCTTTACTCGCCAAGGTTAAATGCAACTAGGGCCCTCAGAACCGAACCGGGATAACTCCCGAAAGATCAGGAAATGTGTTTTGGCGAACGACATTCCTTTTTTACGATTGTTATAAAATAAACCTAACTTTACCTTCAGGGCAATTTAGTAAGTGGGATCTGCGAGCTGTTTTCATATTTGACCAATATAGATACGTTGTCTATACAAAATTCCATGTTTAAAGATGGTAAAGTAACCGAATCCGACAGCATACGTTTCCATTAACGACGCGAAACTGAGGCAAGTTGGTGCAATTGACTCAGTTTGAGTGTGGCGCTTTTGGAGCGCTTATAACCTATCTACTTCTTTTTAATATTACATTAGCTGTTGCCCGCGACTTCGTCCGCGTAGAACTTGTTATCGCCTTAGAAAAATGATTGCAATTAAATTAAATTAGGCGCAAGCTTAATTATCGCTGTCCCAAACACATCACAAAACTATCCTAAATCCTTCCAGGGGTCTCAAATTATCTTGTCGAAAAATTTCATCTAAATCCGTTCAAGGGTTAAGCGGATTAATATATTAAAGTTAACAGTGCGATAGACTATAGTTTAAATTGCTAAATCTAAATTGAAAACTCCGTTTTTACAAATATAAATATCTTAAGAATCATCAACAGACGTTTCTGCTTAAAATGTATATATTTTTTTTATTAATTTAATATTGATAGTATATTTTTTATGTCAACTAAGCTACAATTACTGGAAATTGTTATAGCAAATAAATATAACAACAGTTCAAATTCTCTTCGAATCTAAATAAACACCTCTCATAAACTTGGTCGTCAATTATATAGATGCCCAAAGTACCCTTTTAGAGAGCGCTCCTTATGCAAGCCCCAGGTCTGAAGGCCCGAGGGTGAGCTCCACAGACACTCACAATCCGCAGGTATCTTGCAAGCGAGACCTGAGGCCAAAGTTCCGAAAGTGAGCGGCGGGGCAAGCGAGACCGCTCCCTGGAGGATTGCTTGAGGCCTTTAGGCACTGGTCCCACCGCCGGCTAGTAAGCTAGAAAAGTTGGGCGAGTAGCATTACATTGCGGATCTGTAAAGGTCGATTGATCACACTGAGCCTGGTCAGCACGCAATGAACCGTTACTCGCTCGACTTTTCTAACTAGCCGGCGGTGGGACCAGTGCCTAAAGGCCTCAAGCAATCCTCCAGGGAGCGGTCTAAATATAACCCACGGATACTCGTTATCTCCGAGTAACTTGCAAGCGAAACCTGTGGGCCGAGGTATGAAAGGCCCGGGCGCCAAAAGCGAGAGTGCTCGGGGGCTGTAGGCCCGTGGGTACGCCCCCACGGACAATCACTATCTCCAGTGGTCTTGCAAGCGAAACCGGAGGCGAAAGTCCTGAAGGTCGTAACGATGAAAGGTTCAAATCAAGCCTTAAGAAAGCGCTCCTAATGCAACCCTGAGGGCTGAAGGCCCGAGGGCGAGCCCTCACGGGCGCTTACTATCCCCAGGTGGCAGCGAGGCCAAAGGCCGAGCTTTACGTTGGAATGAAAGGCCCAAAGCATACCTATCGATAAGAGCGCTATAGTGTTGTGAATTTAAGCTTCGAGGCATAAACTACAAGACTCGAGTCGCGACTGCTGAGTCTAGAAGCCTCGAGCGTTAAAAGGTTTGTGTTACTGCTTACGAGCACAGAAACCTCGAGTCTTTAAGCCTCAAGCTTTAAAGCCTCCTGAGCTTTGAAGGTTTAAGTTTATAAGGTTTAGAGCGTGTAAAAGTTTTAAAAGCTTGTAACAAATCAGATCAATTTGTGACATATTTGAGATATATAGAGGCATTACTTCTCTTATGAATAATATTAATCCTTACTAATATTATAAATGCGAAAGTGTGTGTGTTTGTTTGTCCTTCTTTCACGTCGCAACGGAGCATCGTATTGGTGTGATTTTTTGTATGGAGATAGTTTAGAAGCTGGAGAGTAACATAGGCTACTTTTTCCAGCAGGAAAACATCTAATTCCCACGGTAAAATTCAATATGTAACATTTTCCTATAACCACCCGGGCGAAGCCGCGGGCATCAGCTGGTAATAATAAATCAGATCGTGTCATATATTCAATATGGTTTTTTAAAATGTATAACGTGTAATTTTAATTAAAGTCAAGTGTAAAAATATAATTGCATACAACTTACTCAAAATATGATTATAATTACTTAAAATTCACGAAATTGTTACTAGTTGAACCAAATTTAAGTCAACCGGGACGGGGAAGAACTGGTCAAGTAGTTGTATTTGCAATCTTAGTATAACCTCTTGTTACTATCTATCAAACATCACATCTACTTGAGATAAAATCGTACTGTCATTGTCCATAATGTCACTTTTTAATTAATGTCGGTTCATTTTTTCTACCTAGAGCGCTCAGTGTTTCAGCTCTTAACGCTGGACTGAGGCCTTCGAGGTTCGGGAGGCTTGAGCGTTTAATAAATGAGTTTTTAAAGCTTGAGCCCTATATGAAGGCTGAGTCTTAAAGACTTACTCTTAAAAGCTCACAAAATGCTTAAGTCGTTAAGGTTCTGAACCGTTTTTGAGCTCAAATCTGCAACGCTCAAGTCTTTAAAGCTTGAACCTTCAAGGTTTGCGAGTCTGTAAGGTTCGAAAGTCTTCAAGACTAGTCTTCTAACAACACTAGAGCGCTATCAATGCGAGCCCCTACGGACACTCATTATCTTCGGGTGTGTTGCATGCGAAACTTGGCCGAAATCTCGAAGGTAAGCGGGGAGTCAAGCGAAGAAGAAGCGAAGCGTAGGCTGAGGTTTTCGTAGGAATGAAATCCAATTCCCTGTTATTAGGTGATATATTTAAACTGTAACCTTCAGAAAAGACGCCAATTTGTCGTGCCTGATTTTATGACAGTATCAATATTTGGCACGGAGCGCAAACTCCGTTTTGAACAGGTAGTGCACTTCATTAACTTAGTAGCTGGCAACTCGTGAAAAGCCGGACTTGGCCGAGTTTCAACCAGGCTCGACCGAGCATGTGATCGGACTTGGCAGCTTCCGGACAACCTGATTTACTAACTTATATTTATACAACGTGTATTCCTTTATTTCGGATAATTGACAAATATAATTTATTTATTTTTTATTTCTGTACTAATATTATAAAGAAGGATTTATAAGCTTGTATGCAATGGGTAATCTCCGGAAACGGCGGGATAAAATAAAGCCAATAAACATACAGAAAGTCCATTTTACACGCAGGTAAAGGGGTTTTAGAAATTGGCTTAGCGGTTCCGGAGAACTCAAATCACACACTCAACTTACAAAGCTACAACCTTACAAACAGTTGCTCTTTATAATATTAGTATAAATAATCTAAATACGTGTGACTTCTCGGGGTTTTTGTTACATAATCAGAGGACGAATAATATTAGTGATAAATAACACACTGACAGCAACATGTATATTACTCATTATTTCCCGGCAAAAAATTTTTTTGCTATATCATTTAATATTCATGTTCTGTGAATTTATATAAATTAAATAAGACTATATATGTTAAATAAGACTGACAGAACACTATCACTGCTAGAGGAACTTGCCTAGCGGGCGCTCGGTTTGCTGGCGCTATCCGCTATATACGGGTAAAACCACGGGATCGGCTACGAGCGTAGCGCGTAGCAATTCTTGGCAGTGAATATGTTAAAACAAAAGCTCCACGAAAAAAATAAAAATAGCTTAAAATTAATGTTAAGATAAAATCTTTCAAATCGGTTATAAAACAAGATTTTAATTCCAGACAGTTTTACTATCTTGAAGAAGAAAATTACATAATAAAACTATATATAAAGTAGAATGCGTAATGCGTATCTCAGAGAAATACACTTTATTCAAAAAAGGAATGTTTTCGTAAGTTTATCGACAATGGAGCGAAAGTCGTATACTTATTAAGTTACAGGTCCCATTCTGCAGCGAATAATTATTCCTATTTAATATCACTAACATTTATTGCCGGTAACTTTCTACAGGTTTCACAACGCGGCGAGCGGCCTGAACCGGAGACCCAGGCCTAAAGGAAAATTGTATTTCTAGCGAAAGGGACATTTGGAAAAGGGAGCACCTTTTGTAAAAGGGACAAATAGATGTTTCGTGATTTCAATCAGCATAGGTGAAATAGTGTTTGCAAACGTGTTGAATAAAACATCGTTTAAGCGCCTCATGATTTGCTAAGACTAGACGCAACACAAAATTCAATAAATCTACAAACAAAAATAAACCATTAAGTATTTTAGATTTATAATTTCGGAAAAGTGTTGGACGGGGTAGGAGATTGCAGGTTTATTTCATTTAACCTTTTCGCCGCCCGACGGCGAAGCAATACGCTGTGCCACTGGCGCCACGGGGGTAAAATTAAAATGGGTAAAGAAATAACGCCACCATAAAAATGGGCTGTTTTTCAATAGGTATTCATCAAAAAATGTTTGTCGGCCAGCGCCGTCTCTGGCGTCGTAGTCACGATTTTGCGTTGTCGGCTATGGCCGACTGTGGCGGTGAAAGGGTTAATCAATTTATTCTATGCTTTAAATTGATATATGCAGAGTACAAAGTGACATTATAACTCAGGCTCAGTTAATACTAGTTGGACCAGCCAAGATATTAATTAAATATTCTGATACTCGATGCCGATTTTATAAGTTTATTCTCGTTTTTATTGAAAACACTAGCTTCTGCCCGCGACTCCGTTCGCGTGGACCTCATTTATATCTTAGCGCCATACACATTTTCACCCCCCATTTCAACCCCTTAGGGGATAATTTCTGGGACAAAAACTACCCTAAGCCCTTGCCCGGGACTCAATCTTTTCATCTACTTACATCGGTTCTGTCTGTCTGTTAAGAAGAAGAAGAAGACAGACACTTTCGCATTTTTATAATATTAGTATGGATTTAAGGTGCGTCCATTTGATAATTTTCCTACCTTGAATTTGTTTGGTTTTGTGTGCGTAAACTATAGACATCTACATATATTATTATAATCACGCCTGTTTGCCAGAGGGGCAGTTAGAGACCACGGATCTCCACTTGCTATCTCTTGCCAGAGCAATCTTTCTTCTTTAAGTCGAGTTAAGGATTGCTCAGATATTTTTTAACATTCGAGAACGTACATAATTTATGAACTGAACTCGACTGTACATGCTCGTTGGTTTAGGGTAACCACTCTTGACCTGCTGGTCGATTACGTAACGTTTTGTACGTACGTTGGGCTTATTAGACTACAATAGATGATACTTAACATTATTTAAATTAAATTTAAAATAAGTAACTCTAAAAAAAAGCCCCCGACACCAAAAAAAAACTGTAAAAACTAACAAATAATATTTTAAACCTATTATAATTATTATCGTCACATATATGATGTAAGTTCAAATATTTTTATTTTCCAAGGGTCGTCGCGTCGGGGGACCTTCGGGCGACTGAAGCGGTCCCCCGACTCGACGACGAAAAATAAAAATATTTGAACTTACATCATATATGTGACGATAATAATTATAATAGGTTTAAAATATTATTTGTTAGTTTTTACAGTTAATTTTTTTAGTCGGGGGCTTTTGAGCTTTTTAATTTTACTTTTATTTTGTCTTTATATATAAATGTCATTGAAGTAACACTGTACCAAAGTTCGAATCCATCGGACATAAGGAAGTTAGTCAGATCCCCTCATCAACTAGAAAAGAGCTGATGATCTTCAAACGGATGATCAGGTCATGGTTACATTACCATATAATTTCAATGTCATTGAAGTAACACTGTACCAAATTTCGAATCGATTTGGATATACGGAAGTTAGTCAGATCCCCTCATCAACTATTAAAGAGCTGATGATCTTCAAACGGATGATCAGGTCATGGTTACATTACCATATAATTTCAATGTCATTGAAGTAACACTGTACCAAATTTCGAATCGATTTGGATACCTATACGGAAGTTAGTCAGATCCCCTCATCAACTATTAAAGAGCTGATGATCTTCAAACGGCTGATCAGGTCATGGTTACATTACAATATAATTTCAATGTCATTGAAGTAACACGGTACCAAATTTCGAATCGATCGGACATAGGGAAGTTAGTCAGATCCCCTCATCAACTTGAAAAGAGCTGATGATCTTCAAACGGCTGGACAGATGTTCATGAAACATGCCTAAGAACACTCGGGTTAAAATTATCTATGACTCAATAAAAACCGCATGCAAATCGGTCCATCCGCTTGGGAGCTACGATACCACAGACAGATACACAGACACACAGACACGTTAAACTTATAACACCCCTCTCTTTGCGTCGGGGTTTAAAAAGGCTCTCGAGGTAAGGGTATTGTACCAAGAACGCTGGCGGAATTTCCTCGTTGAATTGCAATGCTGATGCGTTGTGCGAGAAAAAGCTGGCTTTTCGGTCGAACGTTTGGTAGATCTATAAAAAAACGAAATTTATGTGAGTTGTTCACTCATTCATAAAGTTATGCACCGACCTTATTTTTAAATAACACTAAAATAAGCTATCCCAAAATAAAGATTCCACAACAATCTAAGCTATCCGTTTCCATTGTTTAATGAAACTATTTGAGGAATCCTGGCACTCACAGCTGTTTTAATTTGACTCTTCTCTCCTTAAAAGTAGGTAGTATTTTGAACTGTTTGTGTTTAGGGTTTTTGTGCTCATGTCCGATACCGTTCCGGGTGGCGGTATCGGCAAAGTTCCACCATTAGGGGATTTTGCGACGCGATAGCGTTATTTACGGGGTCGTCACAACACTTATGGTGATTCTGCACGAAGATGTGTATTATTAGCTAATCGTGTATCCCATGCTGTTTTTAATTTGATAGATATTTTTCTCAAATTTTCTTTGTCTTCAACACAATACCACGCCATTCGGGTATTGGCTAGAAATTTAATTTGCCAGGACCTTTAAGGTGTCTGGGTTATTGCTGCACCGCAAAAGCGCGCATTATAGTTATTTATGCTACAAATGCATGCGGCAAGCAAGTCATTTCCGTCGAGTGAATGTATGTATCTTGTTATTTACTCGCACAATGCATAGTTACTTAAACGTATATACGAGCGTAAAGATGAATTTCGACTTGTGTCGAATTCGCTTGAAAGTCTTTGCGTAGACTATCATGTTATTGTCGTCCACGAAAACGTTTTTGGCCTTTATCTCAGCCCGGACAGTGTACATTGCTCTCTTGAAAATGGCCTGAGACGATCTTAATCCAAATGGTTAGGTTTGAAGGTGTATAGAACTGATATTGTCGCGGAGGCCAATTTTTGTCTGAATTTTCTGATTCGTAACTGCCAATAGACTGAATTTAAATCCGACTCCGCAGAATTACTTTGTCATCACTATTGAAATCGCGGTTGTCACGACAGGACGCTTTTAATTTTGGTATACTAAATTGTACCCAATAGAATTTATCAAACGTATTTGGCCGGCAGTCCAAAAGCTCAAAACGGACACGCGGCAGACCGCGACGGCGATGGCGGGAACCGCCATACTCCTTTTTAGAGAAATGGCCAGAGAATGGCCAGGAACGTGAAGTCTGGAAACGGAGGGGGGAGGCCTTTGTCTAGCAGAGGCACACAATAAATAATAAATAAATAAATAAATATTAGGGGACAATCTTACACAAATCGACCTAGTCCCAAACTAAGCAAAGCTTGTACTATGGGTACTAGACGACGATAAACATACTTATATAGATAAATAAATACTTAAATACATAGAAAACATCCATGACTCAGGAACAAATATTCGTGCTCATCACACAAATAAATGCCCTTACCGGGATTCGAACCCAGGACCTCTTGCTTCGTAGGCAGGGTCACTACCAACTAGCTACAGCGGCGTCGAATAGGATCTTAAGAGTCCGCAGTAAGCTCGATTCTCTATACAAACGTAGTTACGCTCTCACTTTAAAACTTCGTGTTGGATTTTAACGAAACTTTGCATCTACAATGACATTGAGTTATATCTATGTCTGTTATTAGTTTATGTAGCTTCATATACCATAGTAAAAAAAAAGTGAATTTAAGATTTTCATACAAAACTCGTTTTTGCTGTATTTCATTTGTTTTATAGTTACTAATTACAGACATTGATATATCTCATGTAATTGTATATGCAAAGTTTTGTCATAATCCAACACGTAAAATGAGAACGAAACTCCGATTGTATGGGAAGGTGAAATTCGGCCGAGCTTACTGCGGACTTAATAATAATTATTGTTTTAACTAAGCACCGCATCCCCACCTTAGGCCGTCCTACAATACTTAAACCCTCATGCTAAGACGATACGTGCTCATTGTTCATACAAGTTTTTTCTTAAGGGCGGGCGTCGCTGACAGCAACTGTGTTCATTCGTTCGCAACCTTCGCAACGCTATTGTTTTTTGTGAGGAACCCGCTTAGCGGGCGCCTACGCCGTAGACGCTTTACGCTAAATACGAGGAAAACCACGGGATCGGCTACGAGCGTAGCGCGAAGCGATTCTTGGCAGTGAATGTGTTAAACATAATCGACGAATGCCCCCTAACGCGCTACGCCGGTTGCCCTTAGCGACGAAGCCATATGGCTGATTAGCCTCAATATTAAATTATAGTGATTATGTATATTTCTCACTGTTTCATCCTGTTTGCCATACAATACAGGTGCACTCGAAAATTATTATTACTCCAAAAAAAAGAAGGTAAAAAAATATGCTTAGTGACGAAAATCCTATTCAGATATCTCAAAGAATTACGAAGCTACAACCGTTTTAATATTGCTTGTTAGAGAGAGAAAACGCAAACAGTTTGTGACGTCTCATTACGGGATGCTGCCGGGGCCAGCGTCGACGGCGGCGCCGAACACGATGGGCGCGGCACATAGCCGTCTTCTAGTGCCGTCACAATCTTCCGGCGTCATCGTTTCATATGAAGTTGCGTTTTGCGAAAAAGGGACAGAACATACCCCTTCTTAAAACTTTGGACACATAATATAACTTCGTGATTATTTAACCTTTTGCGTTGATTTTTTCTCCATTTGACTACATTTTTAATATTTTTTATCAATATGACATTATTGATTTTTTTATATAGTGGTCACACCCCTATTAAATAATAAATAAAGGAATAACATAACTTAACCTCGCAGGTTGTTGGTAAAAACCGGGATTTACATATCATCGTAATCAATAATAGCATGTGATCGCCCACGGTTGAGGATAGGTTCTCTTTGAGAAATACTGTCAATGAATTTACAGTAACTATAATAATTTATTATGAGGTAACAAACATTGAAAAAAATATATAGCAATAAAAAATATAAAATAGAACCGAATTGAGAACCTCCTCCTTTTTTAAGGTAAACGCAGCTATTAACGACCCATCGAAAATCGGAAGGTATTACCGACCTATTATAGTTATTCGTTATTTTTACGTTTCCAGAACTGTTTTAGCTATAAGTAGGGAAAGCTATACACGCACTTGTTCCTTCAGCATCGTATACTTTTACTTTAGTGTGTGTAGCAGTGGGCAAAAGCGATAATACTCGTCAGTTTCTGCTGGGGAAGCGCGGACGCAGGTCGCGCCATACTGGCTCTTGTTCCTCCAAGTAAGTACGTGACTTTTCTGCTTAAGACATTTATACGAATTTGTGAACCCTATACTTTATCGTGTATTATTAATTATATCCGTTTAAGTTTTTTAGTTACTTTTGATTTCTTACAACATTATATTGAAAAATAACCATTTTCAGCGCTAAAACTATGAATTAAAAAAGGACGGTGATAGCATCGCCAGTTTTTGTTGTGGCAGCTATCAATGACCCCTGAGTCGGTAATGGCCGCAAAGTAATATTTAGTTTTTCTCTCTTTTATGCTATTATATTGCATTATAACACAAGTTTGTTTTTACCAGTTTGTAGCTAAACAATTAGTCTTTGTAAAAATCTATTAGCGACATAAATTGTTGTCCAGTTTTCTTATTTTAGCGTTGTCAGTTTAACCAAAATTATGATAATTTCGGTAGCTCGATATTTTATAGTAATCTTCGTAAATGATTATTTCTCGTTTAAAGCCGTATTATTTTGTTCATATTTTTTGTGATATTAATCACTAATAATAGATTTTGTAGTCAGAAGGTCGATTGAATAATAAATGCCTTTTTTTATGAGTCGGTAATACATTTTATGTTCGTCGTTACATATGTTATTAACGACCCAAACCCGAGGAAAGGAGTCGGTAATAGCAACCATGAGAAACTATTACCGACCCATATGAGTCGATAATAGCAACCATAAGAAACTATTACCGACCCATATGAGTCGGTAATAGTAACCATAAGAAACTATTAGTAGTCGCTTCTTATGGTAGTTATTACCGACTTCTATGGGTCGGTAATAGTTTCTTATGGTTGCCATTACCGACTCCTTTGGTCGGTAATAAAATATGTAAGGACAATGTATTACCGACTCATAAAATGTGGGTGGGCAATTTATAGTCGTAGTTTTAGGACATACCCGGGTAACGACCGGTAATAGCTGCATAAAAATCGTTAATAGATTCACAGCCGTTATTTTAGGACGGTAATAGCAACAATCGACTTCGTCACTTCTTATTTTTTTTTTTAATACGATAATCCTTTATTTATAGGCATTTGACCCAGCAAATATAATCTTTATACTTAACACTAACATATAAAATTAAAAAACTAAATGTGATGGCAACCAGTATACTTAAAAAGTAAGGTCGATTTTAAAATTGCCTTAAGAGGGTCGTTAATACCTGCGTTTACCCTAAGTCGGTTAAAAAACAAAATGAACCCTAATTTTGAGGACAGTTGATTAAAATAATTAGGAATAACCTTATTGTGCATATATTTGCACAAGCCTTATTTTTAATACTAGCGATGTCTTATTGTCATGTGAGCATTTCGACCCTATGAGATCTTTTGATTTATTAAGCGTCTCACAATACAATCATTTCAAGAATCCATAATTCAAAGTAATGATAATTAAAGTTTGGTTAGGTCAGGAGTACCTGAAACCGATGCTGCTTATTATATAGGTACACTGCTATCATAGTCCAGTCTATGAACTGACAACTTTTATGGAAAAAAAGTCAATTTTGGAAATAATTTATAGTAGCTTATTTTGTCTGTGTAACGGATATATTATCAATTAAATATTTACCCAGCAATAGAATCCGACAAAAACAGACATCAATAAAATAATGATAAATTAGCATCTGAAAAGGCTGAAAAAAAAAATTGTCTTTATTTTGATTCATTTACATGCTCTATAAAATTTAAGATAAATGAATAAAAAAAGCAAAACAATGCATGCTTCATTTAGATCTAAATAATTACCTCCGGGTGGAAAGTTTGTCGGATTCTTGAATAAAGCATCTTAGAATAACATTTTAATTTAAAATCCACAAAAAAACGCTACCATAAATTAATATTTTTTAGAACCGTAATTTTCAATCATATCTACAAGATTTTTTAATAGTTTTGTAGGTAATGGCTTTCATATCTAGTGATATCATCATCATAATTTTTAGGTAGTAGTACTTATTACAAATCTCTAGTCTGTCATTTTTCTAAATAATGTATAGGTAATCTGTAATCGTTTAATACATTCAGTAATTTAATTATTCCTAATTTGAAATTTTATAGATTATTAGTTGGTTACTTAATCACATTCATAATTAATTACTATAATTAGACTTACATAAAATGGTCTGTAGTTTTTTTTTTCAATTTATGATATAGCTACGTAATTAGTTACGCCTTAATTAGCTACATTATATTTATATTAAGTCCATAAACTTTACGCTACAGTAATTTAAATAATTTTTTAATTTAATTTCTGTCCGTAATCACCCATTGCCGAACATATGCCTCTCTTCATGTAGCCCAGTAACATAATAACACAGAAAAATCAGCCAGTCTATTTTGAAAATGAGATGCATGTCCATTGGCTTATCCGGAGACGCATCTAACTCTGCCTTTCCATTTCAAAATTCACAACGGAGGCGCTAACACAACGAGGCCGTCAGTCCGACTCTCCATCGGACGGGGCTACGCCGGATGCGGTCCGGTCGGTCAAGAATTCTCTGAGAATTCCTTCGTAAGTGCAATATATGGAGTTCCACTGCACGGGATAAAGACTGGCCTTGGAAAAGCTTAAAATTTAATTACTTTGCATCGTGTGGTGGGAATCTTAATTAATTGCCTTTCATTGTTAATTGTTGTTTCATTGTTCATTGTTTACGTTATATGCTTTAACTAATAAGTTTCTGTTGTAATTTTTGGTGTAAGTTTTACTGCTACTTTTTAGTATAACATCATCAACTACTCATTTAGAGGATTCTAACGAGTCCAAATTCAATGGGGTTACATCGGTTAAATACTGAATTCCGATGGCCGCAGATCAGCTCAAAACTATACAAATACCCAAAATTTCAGCTCAATCAGGATAACTGACAAGTGACTGAAAAATTGATTGTAAATACTGACGGACAACTTACATACTATTTTTTTTTCTTTGACACTCTTTTGGAGATTCCTCCAGTCTGTACTTACATACATACGAACAGATAAATACCGATTTACCACCACATAATATTTTGTGTCAAGAATATGTACATACCTATTGTTTGCATATTATCTGAGTCGTATACTCGCCAGCCCCCCTATTCTTTAACTTGTTTTAAGATCACCTCAACGCTCACCCACAAATATATCTTGACACTGCGATGCGTAGTAACCAAGCGTAAGTAGAGGTCTAGTTTCGTGACGAGTGACCGGCGGGGTGAGCCGCTTTAGCGCGTAGCGAATAACAGCCCTGATCCGAGCGCGCAGCCTATGCGGACGGTTGTCTTGTTCGGCCGCACGCCTCACCCAGCGTTGTTCGTAACTAAAACGTGATTATTTGTTCGTAATACCTTTTTCTAATTTAGTTGATGCCTAGCCTTGCTGGAAACAACAAATAACGTCATATAGAGTCTATAAGGATGGTGACACCGCGGATGTTAACAACTACAGACCTAACGGATAACCATAACCATAACTAAAGTCATGGAGAAAATGATGAATCGTAGATTACTAAAGTATAAACAATCTTTTTTTGTAAAAGTGGACGGCGTGACTTGTGCACGGTCGTCACAAGACGACGCGCAAGCTGTGTCGCGGCGAGATAGACTATCCATCTGTTACTAAGCATTTAGAAGGACGCGGATAGTCTATCTCGTCGCGACACCACGAGTCATGCCGTGTACTTTGTCACACGAATCGATTGGGATAGACGTTGTATGGCCTCTCAGTTCATTTGGTTGTTCAGTTCATTTCACAGAAGTAGACGGCGCGTAAAAAAACGCAGTCTGCAGACTCAGCATAGGCCCTAAAACGCTTGCCGCGCCGCAATTAGAGCAATATTGTGGCCGGACGTAACATATCTTTTCTTGTGGAATGTCACATGTTCCTAACATATATTATTTTACTCTTTACAGTCAATCCTTAAGCCTCTCGCAGACTAGCGCGGCGTGGCCGCGGCGGTCAATATTAAACCGCCACCGCAGGCCACGCCAGGGTGGTTCAGGCCTTAGGGGGAAGTCCCTTAACGCCGGACGGCACTTAGTACCGGACGGCACCTAGTACCGGACACTCGTACTATCTCGATAACCAATAACGCGAGCGATTCAAGGACAAGTAAAAGGGGCGCGGGAAGGAGGAGCCTTTTCGTTTGTTGTCCGGCACTAGGACGTGCTCTCCGGTGTTAAGGGACTTCCCCTTATATTACGCTTTTCTGTATTTCTTCTTCACTCCTGTATACAAATGACTCATCCTTGTATATATTTAAAGCCCTTTCCTGTATTTAAAAGCATATTAAAAAGTATACCTATTTATATTTTTCCGAAAAAAGCGGGCGAAGTAGGCATGTTTGACGGTACCCAAGGATTTTTTCTTAAAAAGATTATTATTGAAGAGAGCATTAGAACTTTCGTATGATTTATTGTTAAACTACAAGATAACCATTTTTAATGTAGGTAGGTACCTACTACTGCCAAGATTTTTTTTACATCCCCTCTAGTAGCTGTGGCGTTGTACATGGCAATAAATGGCAAGGCACACCCGCGGCTGGCAACACTGCTAGAGTGAGGGTTGAGAGAGCGGGGGTGCAGTGCTGAGCGAAGACGTAAATATAATTGTTTTATTTTATAGCATTTCTAATACTCAGCACCTTAAAAGTAATAGTGAACATCACATCTGGCGACGAGGATCAAACGCAAGTAATATTTCGCTTTTGAGTGAAAGAATTAAGCTACCAAAGCAATTGTTGATTGGCCTTGTCTTGAGCTGAGCGGCCATGAAATATTGTCAGTGCATAATTATATAGGTCATGTTCGGTATTTGAAAAAAAACCTGGTGCAATTATTGCTTAAGGTGCGTTCCAAACTACCACAATATTTATCTGTCACTCAGCATTGATTGTGAGTCAATCTGCGAGAAGCTACACAATATTGAGGTCGCGTCGTGTAGAGGGGCCTTAACTTGAATGTCATGTCATGTGAACGAATAGCATAACCTAACCTAACTGAGTTTGCTGTTTGCGGAACGCGCACTAATAAAATACTGAATATCGGGTCGATAATACGAAAGCCACATAGTTGTTGCATTATAGTGGCATTGTTTACCTATAAATCAATTCACTGAATAAATTTATCGGCATAAACGGACGCTACGAAAGGTAAGGAACCAGGGAAAAAACAAAACTCCATAAAGTGGATTAAATAGACCAAAATGTGATGAACGCCATTTGTTTCGGCTAATAAACCAGGAACCTAATGAAAAATTCGATAAATTTGTGGTGAGACTTCGGGACCAACACCATAAATGCAACTTCCCGAAGAATGATGATAGCTTGATTGACCAAATCACAGAAAAATGCTCATCTGTGGATTTGAGGAAAAAAATCCTGATGTTAGGGGATACTGCTAGCATGGAGAAAATAACTATAGAAGCAAATTCTCTTGAAACTGTCACAAGGCAATTAAATGAATTTGAAGGAAAAGGGCATCCAGTTTTTACAAATAAAATTGACTCGCTAATCAAACAAAATGTGTTGGAATGCTCCAGATACGGAATCAAGCGCCACAGTGCTGATTACATACATTGTACAGCAAGAAACAGAAATTGTGTGAAGTGTTGTTATGAGGGACACTTTCAACGACAATGCCGCACAAGGGCCACAAAACGTCTTTCTGTACCAGCACAAAAAATGCTAATCCAAAAAAGTTTAAAACAGGTGAAACTAAAACGGGACAGTACCTAATGGAAAAGAAGGAGGCCACCACGGTGGATTACATATTCCATATTGATGATGATGCGGAGATATCCAGTCAAGTTGGTGGTGTGAATCTGAAAATGCTTATCGACTCTGGAACCAAATGAAACATTGTCACGGACAGAACATGGGACTATCTCATAACCAATTCAGCATTAGTCCGAAACCAGCAAAAAAAAACAAATTAAATACTCATGACTTATGGTAGCAAGGAACCTCTTAAAATCTTAGGAGCTTTTGAAGCCTTAGTTCAAGTAGAACATGCACAAGAAAACGCCACATTTTATGTTGTCCAGGGTGGTATACGAGATTTACTGGGAAAAGGTACTGCCATCTCCTTAAACATTTTAAAGCTGGGGGTAAGTGTAAATACAGTGAGTAATGACCAATTTCCAAAGTTTAAAGATGTAGAATTAGATATTACCATCGACCCATCATTAAAACCCGTTTGCGAACCCATTAGGAGGGTCCCTATTCCGCTAGAGTCCAAAATAAACCATAAAATTGATGAATTACTCAAATTAGACAAATTCGAACCAGTTCCTTTCGAAGATGAGTACTATGTTAATGCAATCGTACAATACGCCAGACCCACTGCGGTTTCCATCAAAGAAATTGTAGAGGTTTCCGAAAATGACGAGCATATCAGTCAAGTTAAAGTAGGATTAGAGCAGGGAAATTGGACAGAGGATGTCAACAATTACAAGCTATTTGAACACGAGCTTTGGTTACGCGAAAACATTTTATGAAGAGGCACTAAAATTGTTATTCCTTCAGCATTACAGGAAAGGGTTCTGGCTGCCGCTCATGAAGGCCACCCGGGCATTGTAGCTATGAAAGCCAGATTACGTACTAAGGTTTGGTGGCCTAAGTTAGATAAAGACGCAGAAGCATATGTTAGGGGCTGTAAAGGTTGTACTCTGGTAGTTGGGCCTAACCCACCCAACCCCATGAAAAGACGCGAGTTACCTTTGCAGCTGTGGACAGATTACGCTAGATTTTCTAGGTCCATTGCCAAGGGTAAGCGGCCATAATCTCTTGGAAGTCATTGATTATTTCAGTCGGTACAAGGAGGTTAAAATAATGAAATCAATTACTTCCCAAGACACAATAACAATTCTTAAGGAAATGTTTTCAAGACTAGGAATTCCAGCTAGTATTACCTGCGATAATGGTAGGCAGTTCACTTCAAAAGAATTTAAGCTTTTCTGCTCTGAGATGGGAATAAGACTTTTTAATACTATACCATATTGGTCTCAACAGAACGGTGAAGTTGAGCGCCAAAATCGCGACATACTGAAACGGCTCAAAATCAGTCAAACTCAAAAAACTGATTGGCGAAACGACTTACTTGATTACCTATTTATGTACAACAGCACCCCACAGACTACCACTGGCAAATCACCATCAGAACTTTTCTTCAACAGGCAATTCAGGGATAAATTGCCATCGGCTGTAGACGTTGAACACACCATTTTTAACCCAGAAGTCAAAGATAAAGATCATATAATGAAGGAAAAAGGAAAGCTAAATGAAGACAAGAAAAGAAAGGCAAACACTAAACAGCTGGATATTGGTGATAAAGTCTTTATTAAAAATTTGATTAAAGAAAATATGTTAACTTCTGATTTTAACCCTGTACCTCACACTGTAATAAATGCAAAAAATAGCGACGTCAGTGTCAGAAATGACAATACTGGGCAAGAATATAGGAGAAATATACTTCATCTAAAAAAAGTCGAAGGAAACTGGAAGGTGTGCAACCCTGTAAATGAAGGAAAAGAGGAAGAGGACCAATATCTCGAGTAATAAGAAAAACTTCGAATGATTACGATTGTTAACCTGTTTAATTAAATATAATTTGATAAAACTGTAGTAATAAGGCTGATAGTTTATAAAAGTTAACTGTTTAAATGCAAATGACTGATTACATTTTGAAATACATAAATGATAGAAAATGTCACTTAGACATGATCGCTGCTAATTGTGATATAAGATACAAATGACTGATTACATATTAAAATACATAAGATATTGTAAATGTTACCTATATGTCACTGTTGCCAAATGTTCATGTCAAACATTGATTAGGCGTTTAATTTAAGTAATTGTATATGTTTCTGAATGCGTTGGCAGTAAAATCATAGGACTGATTAGGTATTAAAATATATATATATTGAAAAAAAAAACTGTTAATGGTTTAATTGGATAATCTAAACCTTGTTACGATACTGTGTCTAACACTTAAGAGTTATATAACAACTTAATTTAGAATTTAAGTCTTAGCTAAGTCGATTCTTTTGTAATTGTTAAAATTGTTACTCAAGTCCTCAAATTGAAAAAAAGGAAGAGATGTGGCGTTGTACATGGCAATAAATGGCAAGGCACACCCGCGGCTGGCAACCCTGCTAGAGTGAGGGTTGAGAGAGCGGGGGTGCTGAGCGAAGACGTAAATATAATTGTTTTATTTTATAGCATTTCTAATACTCAGCACCTCAAAAAGTAATAGTGAACGTCACAGTAGCCATTTAGTTGGCGGGGTGGGGGGGCATCTGACCCGAACAGAAATTGGGAATTTCAAGTCCAATATCTCGTGTGAAAAATGATTTTAAGAACCCCTATGGGTTTATCGAGCAAAAAGTATACATCCCCACTTTACGTGTAGGGGACGTGTACACTAAAAAAGGTGTTTTTTCAAAAATTTTGTCTGCGTGATTTAATTATACAGGGTGTTTGCTCCATCGTTTGCCAAATTAAAACAGCAGGTAGGTTGGGTCATTAGCTATCTTTTCCGGCCTCCAAAAAATTTTTGTCCACTGGTATTTTTTTTGTATTCTTTTAAAATAATTTAGAAACTTTCTATATGCTAACGCGTTTCAACTTAGAGCAAACACCTGTATACCCATCCATGCCAAATTAGTTTTCTAGTTGTAAGGGTTACTGAGCAAAGCCGAAGACGGACGGACGGACAGACAGATAACTATAAGGGTTCCTTGTTGACTACGGAACCCTACAAACGTGTTTAGTTTATTACTGAATGTGCCCGTGCGAGCCGGAGCGGCTGTCATTTGTACCTAAATAAATAAAAAACAACTATTTACTACTTATTCATTTTATTGCAGTAAGTGGAAAGCAGAAAAATAATATGTGTAGGTATATATGCCATCATGTACCTAGCTCTGCTATAGATGTCACGTATTTGACGAACAGTTGAAAACACAGAAATGTTCTATCCGACAAGTTCTAGTGCACATAAGTCATAACTATTTAAATATTCCTGTTTTGTTCGGTAATTATATTTGTCGACATAATATTTTGTATTACTTATAAATTGTAGCTACCCATTTATAATGAGTGGTTGTGCCAGATAATGCAGAGAAACAAATTTATACATTCTCAAATAGTAGTAATTATCTCATAATGTGCGTGTTAATTTAAATGTTGAATCTAAGAAACCAGCAGTACCGTTGCCGATGTCGAGGTCTAGAGTAGTTCCGTGCTGATACTGCAGTACGCATCAAAATATTAGATCCACACGATTTCACAAGTATTATTGCGTAAATGCTTTTAAGAAGAGGAAATATGAGAACGTTGTTTTTATAATCTGTAAAAATAATAATCGAGTTAGTAAATTGCTAATTGAAAAGGAGACTTTTATTATTATCCTTTCGGAAACCGATGTCAATTAGGTACGTATAAATGATCTTCAAGTTCAAAAGTAAGTTAAAAACCGGTTTAATCCGGATCTAAGGACAGGTAAAGTTCGTACAGCATTTTGCAGACTTAAGTATCAGGCGTGCTAACAAGACTGCAGTTCTTGCTCAGACATGGACCTCTGCGGATTGCAAGGGATAATACCACGTGGAAGAGATCGCAAGAGTATTGAAATTCATGGACCGATTTTGGCTTGGCGCTGCTTCATTTGGCCTGTTGGAGCGCTCGTGAATAGCACTGTAACATTTTCATGAACAATATAGGTATAACAATTACCGCGGTCATAGTCACCACGCCAATTGGCAAAACGCCGCACGCTTTTAGTGCTCTATCTATCTGCACATTTCTAAGGAATAAGAGCATTCTTTTCCTGTTGTTCACATCCATCAGCTCCCATGGCAAGCCGTATACCTCGTCAGGAAGAATGCTACACTGTTGGTGAAATATTTTATAGTGAGAATAAATATATTAAGAGAAACGAAACAAGATTCTATCAAAGTTTAGAATTTTTTACATACAATTTTACACTTACAAAGTGGAAGGCTCACAAAATTTGCTTACAAAAACCTAAATAGTAATCAGAGCGCACAACTAGGTACTATTCTTTTTTCACTCTCTAGTTTACGCACCTTTGAGCTTACAAGTTCAAATATCACCGATGTTTGAATCAGCTGTTGGAATATAGTCAATGTCAGTATTCCGTAACTCCCGAGAGCTTCTGCTGTCTGGAATAAGAGAAAACGCCATAGCAGGTGAGCTCTACGCGTTAAGAGCTAAATAATATCAACCATGTTTCAACTGTACCATTTGAGAACACTCGAGCAATAACACGCATCCAGTGACTTGATGAAACCCGAGGTAAAACAACAATGTAATGCCAAAAGTGTCTGACGTCCTTGATATAAAACTGAAAAAAAAGTATTTTTTTTGTATTGAAAGAGCAACAGACTACATAGGGCAGTGCTGCAGTGTCCAGTGTGTGTGTAGTCCAAAACTGAGTGTAGAGATACGGGCGATACTTATATTTGAGCACACTGTTACAAACTGCGAATGTGCTAACGAGTCAAATCGCTAACGTGCTTCAGGGATTTCAATGACTGAAATCTCTAAAAATTTACAAATGACAAATTCAGTAGGTATGTAGTTACACTTTTATGGCATATTTTTTCACAGTTCACATCACTAAGCAGACCACGGGATTTGAAAAAAAAATTAAACGGAGTCATTGTAGTTGTCATTTTAATAGCCCACATATCAAATCTGAATTTTATTAAATCCCGATTTTGTATGATTTGCTTCCGACAATAATATACTGAGATACATACAATGTCATTAAACACCCAAAAATCGGAACAAATCATGCTCATCATAAAAATATTTGCCCTCGATGGGATTTCAATCCGGCATTGACTAGCATGCATCGTCAGCTTCCCAATTTGGGCCATTCATTACCTCATTACCAACTGAAATCCACGAGCTTAGCCTGAGCTGGTAAATTTATCATAACATATCAATCAAGTTCCAGCTAGCACGCACTTACTCTTTAATCCAAAAGTCGTAGTCAACCACATCCTTTAACGCGACATTTACTTCTTCGTTGTATTCTCGTCTATCCGCTTCCGAATTCATCTTGGCACTATTCTTAGGCCGCGGAAAGTTTCTCAAGTTATGCACCAGTATGTTCAAATGGCCACAAATGTGAAAGACGATTATGAAAATCAAAAGATCTACACAGCACATCGTTGTAGCAACATTGTAGCCGGGGTATAAATTTAAAAAAAACATGATTGCATAATCGCGCGGGTCCGTGAAGTGTTTAAAATTAAATAAATCATAGTTGACGGCATGCGCAAATGTCCCGTTTTCTGGACGATTGTCACTGAACATTCCTGAATGTAGGTTTTGGAAAAGGGGCACGAGGTTGTACAACGACAGCGCACCGACCAACTGAGAAAGAATTATCGCGGCGGCGATCCTGCAAATTTTGTTGATCTTACGGCACTCCTGAAACAGATGTTATGTTCTTCATAATGGGCTTCGAAGTGTCACGTTTCGGGCGGAGTGAAACGAGATATCCGTAATAGCATTTCAAACAAAATTGGAGGCCTAGGCCTGCAAGATGGTCTTTTTTAATTTCTATTCCACAATTTGTGGCACAGGATTGCGGCGTTCAGCCATGAAAATTAAAGTTTGATTTCTTGGAGTTTTTTTTAAATTTATTTCATTGCATGTTTGAGAAAAGCACTATACATACCTCGGCGTGAAAAGGGGTTGCCGGCCTCATAAATATCCGACCTCGCTACGCTCGGCCGTCTGTATGTACTCGGCCGGCAACCCCTTACTTCCCGGCCTCTGTAGTAATGTACTGTTATTGTACGTGTACAACTATAACTTTGTTTCCTCAAATATTGCTTCGTTCTTATCGGTGGATCCAGTATCCATCTCCATTTAGATATATCTTTTTACTAAATAACAACGTCATTTTGCTAACCTATGGTCCTGCCAACCTTAATGTCCATATTTTTAAAGTGGCACTGAATCCTTCTTTAATATTAACAAGCTAAGTATGTGGTACAAAACTCTTCTCCAACCATATCTATCTTCCTTGTGTTACATGCTGTGTTTGTATTCACTTACCTTAGCTGCAAAGTCATTTTTACGCTGGTGTAATTGCAAGTGAAATTCTAAAACGAATCTTCTGATTAGGTCATGGTAGTTGTCGAAAAAACATAGTGTAAGTCTTTGCTGAAATAAAAGACAATAATTAGAGTAAGTATAACTATAAAATAATAGCTTACATTACCATTTCATACACACAGCATCGCAAATAAAACATAGACCCAAAAAGGGAACATTCCTATTTCATTGTTGCGAAATTTTCTCCTAAGGTATAACGAATTGAAACTTTCGTGTGACGTGTTGAAATAATGCTAATAATTACACGGTTCAACTCACGTATTAATCAAATGTCACTACGGGCGACATGTTTCGAACTCATCGGGAGTTCTTCAGGATGGGGATCGGGAGAGCTCGCGCGCCGTCTTGTGATAGTTGTGCCGAAGAGGACGGCTCAAAATTTGGAACAGCGCGGTGACGACAATTAAAGGAAAGTATTAATAAATTCTTGAGGAAAAAATATTTTGCGTATTTTTTCATGAAGAATTATTGCGACGAGTTAAGGAGGTCAAGGATGCACCCTGTACCCTGCATGAGCTGAATTAAGATAAAGGATACATTTTATTCCAAAAATCTACCACATAAAAGTAGATTTGGTTATTTATTCAAAAATAATGATGTATGATATCAATCAATGATAGAATATAAAAAAGAAGAGGAAGATACGTCTATAAAAAAATCCGTGTTTAAAATGGCCACCAAATCTGACAGCTGAGACACTTTAATACGTTTCCTTTGACGACGCGAAACTGAGGCGTTGGTACAAATGACTTAGTTAGTGTGCCACTTTTAGAGCCCTTGTAACCTACTTAATTACCTCTTTTTAATATTATTTATATCATTGAATGATATCATTCAAAAAAACCAGCGAGTTAAGGCGGTGCATTGGAATTTATCGCGTGCTTTCAAACGCCGTTCTGACTAGATAACGAAACAATATGGTCTGATATTCAGATATATGATTCTTGACTATATGATTGTTTTTCTGATTTTACCAATACATGATTTCTTAAAATTTAGACTTAGAGAAAAAATACAAATTTGGGTCTATATTATTTAATTTATTATATTATTTTTTTATTATAAAATTCTCTAAGTTGGCTATTTATCGAAATTTGACAAAAAAAGCCATTCCCGAAGAGTTTTCTGTCTCTTTTTCTCGTGCGCGGAAGGCATAAGCGTGTCTTTGTCTAGGGGGCGTGTTCGACTCGAATCAAGGCATTCCCTTAAGCTTTTCGAGATCGATTTCATTCATCAACAACTCATTGGTCGTTCGAAAACAATTGAAACCACATTCGATCGTTCCTTATACCATGAATACAATTGAAAATAAACTTGTACTCACGAGGGTCATGATACACATGAGAATGTTAAGATAATCGTGTCCCAAATCGAGGAAACTTTGTACATGCAAATTCTTCTTGATGTATAACACACATGATGTTCCGAAGCAACAACTTATGGAAAACACAAAGTACTGGTATCTGGTCAACATTCGAGTCCAAGGGGTTAAAACCTCGTAGGCTCCGTTTGGCCATTGTGCGATCGAGTTCAGTTGGAAGCGGACAATCCTCATGTAAGTCAAGTCAAAAATATTTAGTCGCTCGCTAATAACAAAAAAGAAATTAACCTTAGCGCATTTACAGCGCGATTGACACTGTTTGGACGGTTAAGGGCTCATTTTTCAAAAGCTTGTTTTATGTATCACATCACAAGCGGACGCCTCTTTTCAACATATTATTAGAAAAGAGACTACTGCTTGTTTAACAATTTGCATGCGAAAGAAATGGGCTCCAGAGCGCCTCATTTAAAGAAAGAAAGAAAGAAAGAAAGTAAACATTTATTCGTGGCAAAAAGACAAACTGTGGACACGTACGCACAAACACATTTGCCACGAAATGGTCACAACTCAGCGTAATGCTGACAATGCCAGCGCTGGTCTTCCGTTGTGGCCATTTGGTGAGGTAAGGAACAATGACGCCACGATCACACACAAGGAAAAATTGCAAAAAATAAAAACATTAAAAATAACGAAGAACACAAACTCATTAAAAACAAAAATCAATAAATAAAAACAAAAAAAAGACACCTGCCACTTAATTTTTTAAAAGAAAAAGAAAAAAGGTACTAAAACTATGGCTTATCGATAAATTTGAGTTGACAATTATTGACATTACATAACTACAGAGGGCCTCATTGCACTTACTTTATTATTTTCTGACAATGCCTTGTAAGAATAGATTATTTAGAATCGACAACGGAACAAATTTCAGCTATTATTATCTTTCTGCTTAGTTAACTGGGCAACACGTGAAAACAATATACTATATTTTATAGCAACGTAAGTAAGTAGAATAAAGGCGAGAATTAAAAAGCATCGCCTTCTTTGAAACGCCGTTCTGACAAGATAAGGAAACAATATATTCCTATAATGACTGATTTTCAGATATAAGATTGCTTAAAATTACATCCATAGAAAATAAAACAAAGTTGGATCTTTATTTTCATTTTTTTAACTCAGCTTACTACTTTTTAACAAAACTACAAATAATTTTACGACACAATCACTTTTATACGTACGTAGTGTGGTATTTACTTCATCTTAATGTTATATGGATAAAACTTCACTAAGTTAGGTATTAATCGAAAGTCCAAAAAAGCCATTCCCGAAGAGTTGCATCCATTTTTTCGTGCACGCAAGGCATAAGCGTGTCTCACAAAGGGGCGTGGTTTTACGCAAATCGACTCGAATCAAGGCATACCCTTAACACGTTAACTTAACTATAACTTATTGCCTGGCCGAAGATGCTATACGTTATAAAAATCACACAGATTTGGGTTGACAGGAGTTGAAACAAGGGGTTGAAATTTATACATGCAGACTTGATTAGAAGGTTAGCGTACACTTGATTAGAAGGTTAACTCAATCTTTTTCAAACTGAAATTTATTGATAAAATAAGAAGTGAAAAATTGAAGCTATGGCCCTCCAAAAGGGCTGCGAAGTAAAACCTTAAATATAAACCCTCGTTTATATCTTGAGAACGATATGTACCTTGTTTCCATTGTTCTTATGACATTCAATGCTTTTTCTGTTACTTTATACTAGGCTATCTCACTCGTACTAGTTTACTGGCGGAGTGCATTTTCACAGATAATGCCATATCGAATAATTACTTAAGTACCGGTCAAGTGCGATCCGTGAGTAAGGGTTCCGTAGGTACTTAACTGTTAGGCCGCTTAGGCGTTTGGCGGTGCGGAGTCGGGACGGTATTAGTAAGCTGTCAGCTGCCCATGTAAACTGTCAGTCAAGTCAATACTGATTATTTACTTCAAAGCAACTATTAAATAAATGTTTACTGATAGGCGCGCGTGCGCATACGGTGCGCAGACAGCACTGCCCCCTATTCTGTAACTTGTTTTAAGCTACCCTCAACGCTCACCCACAAATATATCTTGACACCGCGATGTATAGTAACCAAGCGTAGGTAGAGGTCTAGTTTCGTGACGGGCGACCGGCGGGGTGAGCCGCTTTAACGCTTAGCGAATAACAGCCCTGCATGCGGGCTACACCGCTTCCGGTTTTTGTTCCGTTTGACGAGTGAATTACAGATTAGATTAATTGAATCAAAATACCCACAGGGGACACCGAAATTATAAGGGATAGAAAAAAACCGATCAAAGATGTATCTTAATTATGGTTTATTTATATCTTTTTGTATAAATTTTGTTGATATGTGTAATTTTTCCTAACATAAAACATTTTATTTGTCAGTGATTCAAGGCTCAAGTTGACACTAAAATGATGGCAAAATTTCGTGCTAATCTGCCGTATTTAAAATTCAAACCTCGATAAGTCTCGGATTGTAGTAATAGTTTCTTAATTTGCAACATTAAACATAGGTATATTAATGGCTTTTAACGTCTCTTACCAGAACTTCTGTAGTGTAGGTGAACAAAAATCAACACAAATCGCATTTCTTCGAATAAAATATAAGGGAACGCAACAGGAAACTAGCTTTCAAACACCATTTTGTATTCACATGGATCCATGCTAATACGCGAACAGATTTTAAAGGGATATTTAAGACCTGGCTCTTAAATAGGGAACCCTAAAAAAGATTATTAAGGGAAACAATAATAAACAAAGAACATAACGGGCTTGTAGAATAATTTCTCACGGCAGAAACACAGAATGTGAACTTGTCTGTCGATACACGTCTTCTATTCTAAATACATAAAATCGTTTGGCCCTAAATACTTATTTCTAAAAACTCAACCTACAACAGACGCTAGAATGTTTTCATTTTCAGTGTAGGTTATTTTGATAAGTTAGTTATGCAATAAGAACAGGTTTTACAAAACACATTTCCTCAAAGGTAGCGAAAAGATAATGAATTTTGTATGGTTTTAGTAGAGGAGATTATAGCCTTTTGGGTCATAATAATTACACACAGACAGACGGGGTTTGATACTAAAAGTCTAGAAAAATCTAAGTGTGCATAATGCGTTTTTAAACACAGCATTTTGAATAAAAAACTACTATTTGATTAGGGATCATAGACTCGGAATTACAAAAACTGACGAAAATACAAATACAATAAAGCTAATAGTGATTCCATGGTTCGTCACAATCAGCCATTATATGGCGATATACGTGTGTCATTGAAATTTAACCCCCATAATTAAAAATAAAAATTACACATAAGTGTTAATATTACGAATCGAGCCATATTAGTATACTAGCTGTTGCCCGCGACTTCGTCCGCGTAGAACTTGTTATCGCCTTAGAAATATCATTATCTTAAGGGATTATTTCCCAGATAAAAAACTTTCCTATATCCTTCCAAGGGTCTCAAATTATCTGTACTTACGAAAAATTTCATCTAAATCCGTTCAGGTGTGAAAGGTGCGATGAGATCGTTAGTTTAAATTGCTAAATCTAAATTGAAAACTCCGTTTTTAAAAATATAAATATCTTATAATCATCAACAGACGTTTCTGCTTAAATTGTATTTTTTTTTATAATGAATAGCTTCTGCCCGCGACTTCGTTCGCGTTGACGTTGTTTTTTTTTTCATTATTACTTATACATTAGATTCTATGCACATCGCGTTTTACACGTGATTCGATACAAACGCGCGTCTACGGTGCATAGGCCCTAAGTACTACACAGGCTTAAATGACACCTAAGTGGAGCATGAAAAAAATTATACAATTCATATTAATAAATATTAATTATTAATTACATTAATGTAAATGATTAACACGTCATTTACACCTATGTTATGTACCCAACCCCCGATTTTTTTGTCCACGTATAGCCCACCTTTCCCAGATGGCGTGATCCGTCTCCTTTTCGGGAATATTGCCTTATCGTGACCGAATAGCGCGAGTGTTATCCCTCTGCGGCTGATCTTCGCCCAGTCGCCGTGCTTCATTGATTTATTTATTATTTATTTATTTAATATGTTACATGACATTACAGGCATCCAATGCGTCACAGAACTAAGATTAAACATGTTAACAATAGCACATTATAAAAAGAACAGTATACACAAGAGAATATTACATTACACTCGAGGGCCTGGCATCCATAACCTCACAGAACTTCAAACATTCTTTCCTCACACTTGCCCATCCCCATGCAGACAGATCGCACTCCGGTGCTGACGCCAAGAGCGCATTTAGTAGTGAAAGAGCGCGGGGCAGTGGGGAGTTCCTACGCGACACAGTCCGAGCTGGCGGGACAGCAAGAAGAACGCGTCGCCGAGGTCTAAGAGCTATTTTGGGGACGTCTGGCACAAACAGTCGCACTAAGCGGCATACTAGCTCAGGACAATCCGACTCGCCGCGAAGGACTCGACACGCAGTCAACAGCAAACTAAGGATCCGTCTTACCTCCAAGGAATTGTAGCCGAGGGTACCTAGCAGATACTTGGTTGGGTAGAGGAACGGGTAGCCCCATAAACCTTCTTGTAGAGAAACCTTAGGAAAGCTTTTTGCACTTTCTCCAGCATTAAGGCATACGTTGATTCATAAGGTAACCATACGATCGACGCTGCCTCCAACTTGCTTCTAACCAAGGCGTTGTAGACTAGCTTGATTGCTAGTGGATCGTTAAAGTTACGCAAGTTTCGGATGACCAAAACCGAGTCTTCGATAGCAGTCCGCAGCTAGTGATAATATGTATGTTCATATCGGCCTTGTATCTCTCGAAGGACACGAAGGTCATCATAATGCCGATAAAGAAATATTACAATTATTTTGGCATCAATGTACATAGTTAATGTAACTACATTGATATCAATATAATTAGAATACTTCATTATATACAACATTTTTAGTTTCCCCAGTGGGCATCAGCACAAACAGTTGTCCGCAGCTGGTGACTCGCGAGCACGCGACGTTCAGCTGCCCGTGAGAGAAGCAGTCCGTGCGCAGGTCGACGCCGGCTGCGCGGAGAGTCTGCCCCTGCGACTTGTTTATGGTCATAGCGAAGTACACGCTCACTGGAAACTGCAATCGCTTGAACTGGAACGGGATGTTATTCGGTATCAATGGAATGCGCGGTATAAATACAGCTTCCCCAGCACCGCAGCCCGTAAGGATCTGAGCCTCGATGAGATTCCGCTGCAGTCTCACTACCTTCAGGCGGGTGGCATTACACAGCTTCGGCGGAGATAGGTTCCGAAGCAGCATAATAGGGACTCCGATTTTCAGGGTCAAAGTGTGCGCTGGTAACGCTGATGCGCTCAAAGAGTTTAAAAATTCCACCGGATATGTCGTGGCAGTTCCCTCATGTAAGACAGTGTTAATCGAGCTGTAGACAGCGTTCTCGCCTTCAATTTGCGTTAAAATTCGAGCGTTAACAGCAGCAGCCTGGTCATTTTCTTGACTTGCGACTTCTCTGAGAGGTCAAGCGTTCTTCTTGTTGTGTAAATGTTTCAGAAGCCCGAGAATCCGCTGTTAATCTTGTTTCACGTACCGTAATAGTCTCGGAAGCTCGCGACAACGAATGGCGTTCACGATCGTGGCCGAGACGTGCTTCCCTATCTTCGCTGTTTTCAAGGAATCTAGAAGCCCGGGGAAGCTTCTTCGGACTCCTGAGATCTTGCCACTCGTTTTCTGGCGGCCTCTAGAAATTCGTGTCAGGTTCGATCTCTTTCTTGAAGGCATTTTGAGTAATAACGTTTTTGGGGACTTTGACACATAATTTTGTGATTTGACAGAAGATTGACACAGAATAAAATAAAAGTGTGAGTATCTATCCTACATTAAAAAAACTATTTATATACAAAAACATACTTACTGAATTAAACCCCGTTTTTTAACCCCTTTGCACCCTTATCTTTATAATTTTTATAGCATATTGCGTGGCCAAAGATCCATTGAACGTTTTAGTGAAAGTTGCATATTAATCCATTCGCATGATACCCGGACACAAACAGACAAACAGAAAACATAACACTCCTTTTCGTTGGGCTGTGGTATTAATAAACAGATAGATGGCGCTGCTGCGTAAAGTAAAGACGACTTTATCCAAATATTCTCAAATTTGGCCTGTGGGTCACCGTAACTCCATCAAACTTTTTTATACGTTTAATATGGTTTGTTGGAGTTCAGACGCCGACAAAAATCTTGGGAATGACCTTCTAAATGCGTGGAAATTGGTGAAGTTCTGCATCGCGCTATTGAAGTTTTTTAATGTATGTTGTATAAACACAATTTCCTTCAAGCTCTACTTATTATGTCTCACTGACAACCTTAACGAACTTTTACATTTATTATATGTAGAGATATTTGCAATCTCGTTCTCCAAAATGGCTCTAACGATTTCGATGAAATTTGGAATACGGGGGTTTACGGGGGCGAAAATTCGATCTAGCTAGGTCTCATGGCTGGGAAAATTCGTTTTGTCCGTATTTTCTCAGGTTTTCCCGAGCAAAGCGCGGTCGCCCAGGGACTATGAATTCTTTAATAATAATAAAAAAGAATTATAAATGTCATGCTGTCTGGCAAAAAGGTCTAGAAAGTAATTGTGTCACCGCCACTATATATAGCTCATACGGCAACACGAATAGTAGGTAAGTACCTCGAGATTTTGATACTTCACTTTTTGGTGATGGACATACAAAGTCACAAATATTACCTCTATATACCTACGGCCGTATTCATAAACGTACTACAAGCCTGTTTTAACTAAAATGGCGTTAAAATTCGTGTGTCACTTTGGCATTTGTGTTCGTAAGAAAGGGACAAAGCACATTTTATTTAGCAGAGGCATTTTAAGTTTTATGAATAAGGGGGCTAATGTTAATGTTGACAGTATGCTAGTAATTTAAATACAAGTTTGGTTCAACAATTTTATTAAAATTAAGTATAATATACAGTTTCTTCTTCCTCCAAATATTCCACGTTGGTTGCAATTAGTCAATTACACTTAATTAAAATACTTAAAATTCATCAAATGTATTGCAAGTACCCAGCTGGTTTTTATGTAAACATAACCTCTTAAATGCACTATGTAAACAAAACGAAAATTAACAATTTACTGTAATTGTAGCATTAGCAATAAATAATAGGAATTAATATAACCATTTATAATTTAACACTTATTAGTAGTCTACAATAATTAAAACCCTGTCATTCCAGCAGTTCATATATTAAGAATTGCCCAATTCCGACAAAATGATTCCTGCTTGATATTCCGCGAGACGTCGCTTCTATACATTATGAATTACTTCCCGAGCGGAACCGCGTATAGTATAGTCTTGCTCATTGTATGGTCTACTAGCATATGACTTTAACGAAGTTACCAGGGTTAAAAAAAATAGTTTGCCAGGAGATAGAGAGAGGAGAGCCACAATCAGCCAGCCAGTGGCTCTTGGTGAAGATTATTTATTTATTTGAGTCAGGCAACAAAGCCCATATTTACAAATACCTTACAGACTAACATACACAAATGACTAACATACATAACAATATACAAATGGAACCCACCTGGAAGCATATACTTACAAACATAAAAAAATGACGAATCGGCTCATCAATGACGGAGTTCTGAGGTAACAAACATTGAAAAAAAAGAAGAAAAAAATACAACCGAATTGAGAACCTCTTTTTTTGAAGTCGCTTTAAAATATAGGGTAACTGAAAGCACTGTGCACGATGTTCAATAATGGCACGCACACTTTGACCATAGGTTCGTGTTCGGATAGTATTGAGCACCTTGCTTCCTGCAATATACGTTACGAGCTGACGAGTATATTATGTGATAGTGAGTGTGCACAAAATAATGAGTCACGTCACTACAACGTCTATGATTGATGGCACACTCGGGGTGAGTCACGGAGAGTTAATTCGCTTTGCTAATCTGCCCGTTTCGTCCAAAATACAGCTAATATAGCGTTCGACGTCACTTCCCAACACTGTAAGCTAACCTATTATATTTTTAGTTATTTAACCCGGCGTATTACCCGGAGGTACTTTACGTAGACTCACCCAAGACTCATTAAAACATATACGTCTTTCGAAGCAAATATGCAATGCAGGAAAAAATATTTCAAATATGATACAATGTCTATTAAAAAGTAAATAAAAAACTGAAATATTAATAAATAAATAATTAAAAATATGTTTAATAGACTATTCATAACTTCTATCTATATTTCTGTTAAGTTCAAACGTAATGAATAAGTATGGTTATTGGCTCCGTAAATAATCTAGCTTTAAGACTATTGGTTTGTTAGGCAAACTCGTGGGCAATTATTTCTAATTCATGGGAAATATCACAAGGTTCTAAATTATATGTCTTCGTGCCTAACAGCGTAGGTGAAAACAATATGTGCAGAAATTAAGTACCGAGTGACTCGGTTGTTTTAGTATAGATATAGTTTTTATTTTGTTGCAAAATGCCAAATAAATGATTTATCTATCTATCTAAACTCTGAAATGAGTTATCGTGCATTTTAACAAGTCTATCAACGGATTCACTTAAAAAAGTTCACCTTGCTGACTGTTGTTACAGGGCTGTTATTCGCTACGCGCTAAAGAGGCTCACCCCGCCGGTCACCCGTCACGAAACTAGACCTCTACCTACGCTTGGTTACTACGCATCGCGGTGTTAAGTTATATTTGTGGGTGAGCGTTGAGGTGAGCTTAAAACAAGTTACAGAATAAGGGGGTCAGCCTCTTAACATAATTTCTAAGTTCGAAGTCACCTAAATCTGTCATAGATGGGCCAAATGGAGATAACATCATTATCACCTGTGGAGAATGTATAAATTTTTCATTTAGTAGACGAATTTATTTAAAATAAAATGATGACATCATAATATATCTGAAATACCTATTCAAAGAAAAGTGAAAATGGGGCCATTTCCCAGTTTTAAACTTTGTTTTGGACTATCTTATTAATTTTACAAGCGTGTATTACGTGTTTAATATATTTTTATTTATTTCAACGCACAAACAATTTAAATTAAAAAACATGATATCCGCATTTCCGAGCACGTTATGATTCCGTTGAAGTAGCAACTAATGAAGTGACAGTTCTGCGATCCTGGAGGAATCATTATCAATAGGAATATTATCAGCCCACATATAGCGAATTGAAAATCTCTCGGTCTCGGAAAGCAGTTCATGTGGTAAATTGGAAAGGAAATACGGACAATTTCATTGACTGTACCTAAGTGGTTTAGCGGAGTACTGAATTGAAGTCGGTTTAAACTTTGCTTTTAATTTAAATTATATTGATCCGTAGTCAACAATAGTGTTCGTCAGTTCGTCTGCGGCTTAGCTCAGTGACCATAACAATTACGACAGCTGTAATTTGGCATGAGTATATAAATCAATATCGTCTGCAAAATGGTAGAATAAGATCAAAAAAAATTTTTTACGACATCCACTCACTTGCTTGTGGCAACCACTGTTGCCAATTTCGGGCACCCCTAAACTGATGGTGGCAACTGTGGTTGCCAAGTGAAGTATGGACTTCTTTGATAAAGAAAAAATTAAAGCAATTTAGGCTACCTTTTTTAAAATCCGAAAGCAAGTGAGTGGTTATGGGTGGGAATGTATTTTTTTTCTCGTTAAACATAATATGGTGTGGAGTACTGTTGGATAAGTTGTTCAAAAATATTATAGATAAGGGTTATTATGGCCGATATTCAAAAAGGCGGAATTATTTTCCCTTGGTACTTACTTATATCGGTGTATAAGGCATAATAAGAAAGTGACGTTATGTATTTATATAAAATAAATATAGTATCTGGTCTCAAAAAAAAAATCAGTACAGTGGAATGGGGTTACTTTAGGAAAAATGGGGCTACTTTGATCATTTAGAATGTAGTATAAAAGCAGAACTATTTGAAATTAAGAAGATTAGGTAATAATTAGATTAAGTAAACAGCAAGATAGAATACTAATATATTCACTGTCACAGTTCATCTACAAGTAAACACAATGATTGTGGAGAAAAACCTATTTGATCAAAGTCGCCCCTCGAATAAAAGTAACCCCATTCCACCGGTACATCAATTTGAAAGCAGAACCAAGCTGAATGTCCACTGGTAATCCAAAGACATCGGGTTCGATCGAATCATAACAAAATAATAAAATATTGTTAATTACAAAAAAGAACGTTTGAGTGTCGGTCAGAATTTATTATAATTCTTTCGATATTTAACTAACCGTTTAACCGCAGCTGTTTAGTTCTCACTCAGGATTAATGGTAAGTTGATGAAAACGTGCACCTTACCTTAAGTACTTATGCAGTTACTACGATCGAACTAACCGTTTGACCACAGCTGTTTAGTTCTCACTCTTTAGTTCACTCTCAGGCATCATAATTCGCTCGACCTTCAGCTATGGCTCTCCTGGCAAACTTTATTTATCTGGCCCCTTCATTATCTGTGAATATTCATAAATGGCCAATTTTTTTTGTCAACGTTTATACTCTAAGCCTTTTGCCATACGAGGTATGCGGTTTTTAATTTTTTTTGTTTAAAACAGTTTTTTGTATTTGAGGACTATATGGGTTACCTATGTTTTACCAAAAAAATGTTTGACAAATTATCACTTCCCAAAAAAAAATTCGTAGAATTTTACTTGCCAAATAATCGTTTGCCAAATGAACACTTGACAAATAATTCTTACGCAAACCTATTGTTTGGCATATTCATGTTTAAGCAATATCTCGTTTACCAACTGGTACTTTGACCACATTCAGTCAAATGTGTTAGTTGGCATAATATGTTTTAACCAAAACAAAATAAGGCAAATGATTTGTATCGTCAAAATTTAATTTACCATTTATATTCCGTCGGTTAATCAGCAGAGGAACTCTTCAATGACAAATCGTAAAAAAAATAACAACTGTTTTTGGTATGTGGGTAGGGATTATAAATGAATTTGTGTAGAGGTTGCAATTCTAACCTAACCGCCAGCGTGTCGACGTCACCCCGCTTCGCGGTGCCTATTTCCGCTCTAAGGGACACAAGCTAACCCTAACCTAACCTACCAAATGATACAATTGTTTCGATCGTTTGCTTTTTTACTGCGGGGAGCTTCGCTCCCCGAGCTCACACCATTTTGACGCGGATACGTAGAAAATAAATAAAAGTTTTATTTAAAGAAAAATGAAAACAAAAACGTCATAAGAATTTATATTAACACGAATATGCTTAAATGTATACTGTTACTACTTATACCTAACATGTCCAATTATAATAAATAAAACCACTTAAATACTCAATAACTTAACTATTCAATTGACTCAAATTATTCAAATGCTCTTAATTCCGAAAAGCGCGGGTTTCCGCGGCCAATTATTTTGCCAACTAGTAGAACAATATATATAGTATTTAAAAATTAAGAAATTATTACCCGGACGGACCCGTAAGTTAGTTAAAAGACCTCTTAGAAATAAAGAAATACAAAAAAACTAAATTTTTGGTAGAGCTATCTTTGACAAATGAATAGTAAGAGGAAAACGAAATCAGAATAAATTTCTGGTTAAAACATGTTCACCTGAATTATCGCAATCCATCACTATCTTTGAAAAAAGAAGTGCTTGAAAACAAATATGCACTTTAAAAAAGGTGTAAGTTTAGGAGCGCCGAGAACAGAAACGTACTCGTACACGTTATGCGACTATCGAATTCCGACCGAGGGTAGACTAGCGCATCGATGAACGTTGGAGGGGGTGCCTATTGTCTTCCTGGAACAGTGTACTACCTGAGAGATTATTTAATTGTTCATTAGATATTTTTTCGGAAGGCGGGTTTTGCCCGCCTAAATGACTAAAATCGACGTATGTGCGCCGTGAAGTGGATGTCTACGGCGCCGAGAAGTGGATTTCTTCGGCGCCGCGCCGGGAATATACACGACGCCGCGCCCATGTATTTCTGCGGCGCCGCAACGTAAGTCCCTGCTCTCAAAGTAAGTCAATCTCTCTAATCACAGTTAACACTTAACTGGCTCTTATTTTATCGTAACTTCGTAGCTGGTTTTATGGTAAAAGTTTTTCAGTAAGACTATGACCCTAGAGTACTTACATTTAATTTAAAAATTAGGTATTATTTAAATGGTACCTAACCATGTCGTATTTTAATGTTAACGAACCTTTTGAAAATAAGGTTTGAGATATTTAGAATAGAAGATGAACGTTTATATCGACAGACAAGTTCACTTTCTGTGTTTCTACCATGAGAAATTATTCTACATGCCCGTCACGTTCTTTGTTTATTGTTATTGATTCACTTAATAGCCTTGGTTAGAGTTCCCTATCAGCGCCGGGGATCCCTTTAAAAATCTGTTCGCATATTCAAATGGATTTCAGAGAAATGTAACATAGTACAGTAGTACCGCATATATAAGTTACAACAATGTACCTGCGCAGAAAGCATTTTTACCAATCAAAGGCATCGCGTTTGCGAAAATCATCAACACCCATTGGCCAACATTTTGCGCGCGACGCCGGCAGCTCCGGCGCCCGCCATTTTGTCTGGCGCCATGAGCGGGAAAGCACGAGTTCACCTGTGATTGCATATTGTACCTTACGTATAGTGCAACAAGTTCTTTATGGAAATGATCGTACGTTCGATTTCATTCGGTACTTGTCAGCACTCGTCGGCGTGGACGAAGATTACCGATATAACTTATATTTGTGGTACTACTGTAACTCCGTTCACTATAAATAATTATAGCGTAATTGTGAGAAATTATGAATTCAAAGTGTGTGCAGTGATCGAGAACTCGCACGGAAAAACGTCTGAGTATTTTTTTTTAAACTACCCCATGGGTATTTCGAAATTTTGCCTGGGTAAGCTAAATTTTCTGATTATTTTTACTTCAATGCTATAATTAATCTTATCCAGCCCAATGACAATATCTTGCTAGCATCTTAGTAATGGCAGGCCTTGCTCTACCTTCTATTGGTCGACTAAAAACAGTCAACAACTACTGAATGCATCCCGGTAGTGGGAAAAATAGTAGATTTTATGAGAAGGGGCTAAAATAAGTCATATCACCACGAGGTGGTTATTTTCCCGAGCCAAGTGAGGGAAAATTGTTCGAGTGGTAATATGGCTTTGAGACCAGAGTTATGTACACTCTATTTTTCACTTAGACTGCGAGAAAATAGTAAAAACGAAGATTATAGCGAAAAGATTGTTCAATTTGGCGGCATGATTTTTGAAGTGAGAACTTCTTTAGCGGCGCTGGGCACTTTTTGGGATAGGGAAAAATTGTTAAACTCGCCACAGATTTTTGTGACGTCAGATGCGTAAGGTGAGATCTCACCTTAGGCATGATGCGTAGACAGGCCGACCGAAACACGGGCGGGGCTTGGGATGGGGGAGGCTTGGGGGCGGGGGTTGGCGGAGGTTTTTTAACTAACTTTTCTTTTCAAAATTAAGATTACTTATTCAAGTTTTCACTTCGGCCGGCACTCCCGGAGTGATATCCGGTCTTTGTAATACTGTTTGACGCAGATACAAAATATTTACACCACGAATAAACGCTACTTCCCGTATATAGCCGCGTCCAAACGGCCGACCGCGGCGGACAGCATACGCTGCATAAGATAAAGCGAGATAGACAGGAGTCTATCCTGCTCAATCTAATAGCTTATGCCATGTATGCAGTCAACCATCTTGAACGTTTACAGACTGTCAGAGGCGTCTTTTTAATTTATAATTGTGACTTAAGGAGTAAAAACACCTAATGTTTCAAATGAATTCTGTTTCCTGATTGGTCGATTTTAATAACTATCTGTATTCTAGTTAGTTGATAGCAAATTGAAATGATTTTTTAAAAAGTTGTAATTGGTGGATTTAATACGGTGAAGTTTTGAATGGTCAAATTGAATAATTAAAAATTCATAAATATATATGTATATTTTCCCTAGGGGCTATACAAGGTGTAACAAAAATGGGGTATGAACCGATCACGGGCTTAACAGGTATCGTGTTCAGATAAGAAAAAACAAAAAAAAATTGACGCGTTTTTTTTTTTTTTCTATGGAAGTCGTCGCCCCAGTCGACCAACGCTCGTTTTTTCTTATCAGAACACGATACCTGTTGAGCCCTTGATCGGTTCACACCCCATTCTTGGTACACCCTGTATGTAATACTTTAGCCCCGCTTGCAAAGCCATGACACACTTTTCGAGCATGAGAAGTGAAAAATAAAAGCATTCACTTCATGTGGACCACGACACTTCGTTATCTATAAGTATAGGTGTTTGAATAACTCAAAAACAACGTTTTCTATAGTATTTGCATTCCTATTTGCGACATTTGACAGCTGTCATCCCAGTACAATAAACGTCAATGATGACATAATTTGTACTGGGATGACAGCTGTCAAAAGGCGCAAATAGGAATGCAAATACTATAAATAAACCGGCCGTAGGATACCGCAGTTACCTGTCTCTGTGACATCGACACGCGCAGTAGTAGCCATTTAGCTGGTGTGGGGGGGGGGGCGGGGTCATGAAGGGGGTAACATTTTTTTTAAAGTTTCTTTTATACCTATAATCCCATGCCGCATAACAGCAATCTAGTGGTAAGGGTCCCTGAGCCTAAGCCTATTACGGAACCCTACAAAATGGTGTTTGAAAGCTAGTTTCCTGTGCGTTCCCTTATATTTTATTTTATTCGAAGACGAATTGCGACAAGTGTTGATTTTTGATCACCTACACTACACAAGTTCTTGTAAAAGACGTTAAAAGCCATTAATATTTTAGTGGAAAATCAGAAACTGTTAATAGAAGCCTGAAAATCGCGTTATCCGGGACTGATCGAGATTTGAACTTTGAGTTACGGCAGATAAGCACGATATTTTGCCATCATTTCAATGTCAATGTTTTATGATGGCTAAAGCGCACATATAAACATAATTTTATACTTCGAAATATAAATAACCCATAATTAACTTACATCTTCGATCGGTTGTTTTTATTCCCGATCATTCGGTGCGCTCCACGTATGTTGGTATTTTGGTTAAATTAATGTTATGCCTTTCACTCGTCAAACGAAACAAAAACCGGTAGCGGCGCGGCTCGAATGCAGTGCTGTCTGCGCACCATCTGCGCACGCGCGCCTATCGGTAAACATTCATTTAAAAGTTGCCTCGGAGCAGATAATACGTACTGGCTTGACTGACAGTTAACATAGGCAGCTGACAGCTTAGGCTGATGTCACACTGCGCCGCATCTCCGGCTCCGGACGGAGGTGCGGAGCTGCGTACACATTTCGCCGGACGGAAGTGCGGTGCAGTGTTCAGTACCATACGGAATTTATATACAAACTGAGGTATTTGCATACAACGAGAAATGCACCTCCGTCCGGAGATGCGGCGCAGTGTGACATCCACCTTACTCATACCGTCCCGACTCCGCACCGCCAAACGCCTAAGCGGCCTGACAGTAGGTACCTACGGAACCCTTACTCACGGATCGCACTTGGCCGGTACTTAAGTTATTATTTCGATATGTCATTATCTGTGAAAATGCACTCCGCCAGTAAACTAGTACAAGTGAGATAGCCCAGTATAAAGTAACAGAAAAAGCATTCGATGTGAAGAACAATGGACAACAGGTACATATCCTTCTTAAGATATAAACTAGGGTATACATATATTAAGGACTTACTTAGACTGTGTGAGGGCTACGCTCTACACCATGGTCTTAAATACAATGTGAACAAAAGTGAGGTGCTCATTTTTAAAGCACGAAAATATAACTCGAACACATTGCCTAAGATCATGCTGGGGGGGCGAGCTTCTTAAAGTAGTGGATAAATTTAAGTATTTAGACCACATGCTCACTGCGGACCTAAATGACGATTTGGATATGGAGACGGAGAGAAGAGCGTTGGCTGTACGAGGCAATATGCTCGCCCGCAGGTTCACACGTTGTAACAAACAAGTCAAATTGACCCTGTTTAAAGCATACTGTCAAACATTTTACACGTGTAGCCTGTGGGCGAGATTTACTCAGAGGGCCTATAACATCCTGCGGGTTCAGTACAACAACATCTTTAGGATGCTGTTGAGGCTGCCGAATCACTGCAGTGCATCGGGCATGTTTGCAGAGGCCCAGGCGGACGACTTTTTTGCCATTCGGCGAAAGAGAATAGCCCCACTGCTGAAGCGGATGCGAGGCAGTAGCAACAGTATGCTGAGGGTGTTGGCAGAGCGAGCGCCTTGACTGCCCGCTCACCAAGTATTGGGTTGAGGTGGTCATTGGTAGGGCCAAGTAGGGAATAGTATATCGCTACTTGCTCCTGCCTTTCTACAACACCATACATTAAATTAAAACTTAAAACTAAACTTAACTTAACTTAACTAAATATAAAGTGTAATTCTATCATAGTCTTGTAAGTCCCAATTGTTACTAACACAGTATGGATCTCGGTCTGAAATAAACAATTTTTATTTTTTATTTTTTTATTTATTTATATTTTTTGGGTTTATTCGCAGGCACTTTGGAGAGCCAACGCTTATTATTTTATCAATAAATTAACAGTTTGAAAAATATTGTCTTAAATTTCTAATCAAGGTGTATACTTACCAATTATCAAGCCAACTCATGTATTGAAGTCTCTGTATACATTTCAACCCCTCGTTTTACCGCTTTTCAACCCAAATCTGTGTGATTTTTATAACGTATTTGCTCTTCGGCCCGGCAATAAGTTATAGTAAAGTTAACGTGTTAAGGGGTTGCCTTGATTCGAGTCGATTTGCGTAAAGCCACTCTCCCTTGTGAGACACATGCTTATGCCTTTCGTGCACGAAAAACGTATGCTACTCTTCGGGAATGGCTTTTTTGGATAAATCTCGAAAAAAACACTAACTTAGTGAAGTTTTCATTAAAATACCATACTGTAAAATTTATTGTGTCGTAAAAGAATTTATAGTTTGAGTAGGCCGAGTTTTAAAAATGAATATTAAAGATCCTGTTCTATTTTTTTATCGATGTAATTTTAAGCAATAATGTATCGAGTAATCAGATAAATAATCATATACTTAGTCAAGAATCAGATATCTGAAAATCAGTCACTATTGTTTCCTTATTTTGTAAGAACGGCGTTTCAAAGAAGGTAATGTTTTCTAATTCACGCCCTTAATTCTACTTAAGTTGCTTTAAAATATAAGTAGTTAATTGTGTTCACGTGTTGCCCAGTTAACTAAGCAGAAAGAGACAGACGAAAATTCTAATAACAGCTGAAATTTGTTCCATTATCGATTCTAAATAATCTATACTTACAGAATATTGAGCATTGTCATTTGTCAGATAAAAATACAGTAAGTGCAACGAGCGCCCTGGAGCCCATTTCTCAAAAGCTTGCAACTTGTAATACAAGCGGAAGTGTCTTTGTAATAAAAGAAGTTGAAAAGAGGTGCCTGCTTGTGATGTGATACATATGAAAAGCTTTTGAAAAATGAGCCCCTGGCTGTCCAAACACTAAGGTTAAGTTCTTTTTGTGTTTAGCGAGCGGCTAAATGTTTTTGACTTGGAATACATGAGGATTATCCGTTTTGAACTGAACACTATCGCTCAATGGCCAAACGGAGCCTACGAGCCTTTAACTCCTTGGACTCGACTGTTGACCAGATACCACTACGTTATGTACATGTTAAGTTGTTTCTTCGGAACAATATGTACGTTTTATATCAAGAAGAATTTTCGTAGTCAAACTTTTATCCAATCGGGACATGATTATCTTAACGTTTTGATGACTATCATGATGCTCGTAAGTACAGTTTTCTTTTCAATTATATTCATGGTATCGATTTGTGGTCGATCGAATGTGGTTTCAATTGTTTTCGAACGATAAATGAGTTGTTGCTTTGAACTTGACGCGCGCGCGTCTCAGCTTCCTTAAAAACGCCACTCTCCCCGCCCGCCACAACCCCTGATAAGGTGAACAAAGTGTTTCGCTTCATTCATTAGTACAGAGGCGCAAGCGCTCCAGTGACGTTGCGTCTAATTTTGTAAGGCTCCTCGGGTCACACGCTTTCTAGCTAGTATAGTTGAAATGATATAAGCTGTCCGTTTAGCACTGAATAAAATTAAGCAAGTAACAATAAAACTCATACTAATAGCTAACATCGCCTCTAAGTCACAAGGTTGCAATTGCTATAGCATAACACTTTCGATAATGACAATTGGAAATTTAAAGCCGCAGTCAGGTAAGTTCACCGACGTTTTAGTGCGTCCACAAAGATTGTTATTAACAAAATGACTTTATTAATGAGTAAAGCTATAGCGATTTCAATCTTGTGACCGTGGCCTACAGTGGCCTCTAAACTTCCTAATTTTATTTAGGTGTCGCTAAAACACTTTGCTATTCTATGAGCAGCTGTCATATTCAAATGACATTTCAATCTGACCTTTCTTATTTTAGGCTGTCTATACAACTTACTTAGCTGCCTAAATGCTATTCTAAATATATCGTTTTTAATCTGCCGCCTAAATTATGTTTAATAATTAGACAATTTAGTTTTAGGCTAGTTAAACCATGTGCACGTAGAATCGGGTCCTATAATTAGCTAAAAGTTTAAATCGGGTTCTTTTAACTTTTCTACTCTTTAGCTCATAGATTCAAGGAGTTCCCATACAAAGTTCAACCCCTTTGCACCCTTATCTTTATAATTTGTGTAGCCTAAAACCTGGCCGGCATTTTTCTCGACAGATTAGTAAAGTTTCCATCTAAATCCACCACTAAAGTTTCTGTTTAGCCCAATGGTTGACTGGTAGAAAATGCCTTAAGGCATTAAGTCCGCCAATTGTACCTTTATGTTTATATTTGTGCAACAAAGTTTAAATAAATAAATAAAATCCTATCAGCCGTTTTCACATGATGCGCGATCACATAAACGGCAAACAGATAAACAGACAAAAATTCAAAAACTGTTGGAGCGTGTTCTGTTATAGATTCTAAGTATCCCCAACCAACTTTTTTTCTAATACTCGTATCTTCCGTGTACAGACTTTCGACCCTCTTCAGCTTTAATATATGTAAAGATCATGTTCTGGTATAACCCTTTCATTTCAGCAAAGAATGACACTAGCATTTTGCAGCAACTACCGTGAACTTGTGAAAAGATTCGTTTTAGAATTTCACTTGCACTTTCATCAGCGTAAGAATGACTATGCAGCAAAGGTAAGTGAATAATAACACAGCATGTTACATAAGGAAGATAGATATTATTACCACGGCGGGATTATAATAGTTTTGTTACCATAGTGATAAACACGCCGTCAAGATATTTCAAAATTTCACCGTGTTGTCATAAGACATCAGTAGTCTGGCCAGGGAAAGATGAGCCTAGAAAAGAGCAGCAAAATAAAACAGCGTGTTGCAACACCGTGTATAACGCGATAAAATAATAATGATACTTGAACCTTTTAAATTTAAGATTAGTTAGTAGTTAAGGGTTAAATTACAAACCCCTATTTTTTTATTGAAATAAACAGTTCAATTTTTTTTTAACAATTATTAATTTTCTTCAATTCACACAATGCAGTGGCATCATCAAGCAGGAGGAAGTTAAGTTAAAGGAAATAAAACTCTGTTACTTCATTCTACTTTATATTTCAGAAGAATAATCAAAACCATTATCCAAAATATCAATTTTGACGAGACATAGGTACTTAATAATCTTCAATGTGAAAAATATTAACAGAAACGTATCCTGTAATTCTTTTAAAAAGCAAAAACAGTCGAATTAATTATGGAACATACTTACTTTCTTATCTACCATATCAAGTCTCAAGATTAGGAGATCATACCAATTTAAAAAGCATATTTGACAATGATATTACTGTTGCAATATAAAAAAAGGCTCATCTTTCCCTGGCCAGACTGCAGCCTAGAGCACAGATTATATAATAGTTCTACGAACAGATACTCAGATCTGAATAAGAATGCGGTATTGGCATTTAATGCTTTAAGTGCCTACGAAATTTAACAATGGAACGACCTTGAACGCGCGGGTCGTTGCCCGCACGCGCCGGCCATCGACGCTAGGGTTGACACCGCTTAGAAATGATTTTATAATTAATAGTTGAGTGTTTAATTTGTATAAGTGTGAAAAAACATAATCCCGCGTAAGTAGGTACCGAAAGTCTATACGCGAGCAATGATCGTGTTGAAGAAAACAGGCATATTTTACGAAGGATAGGTTAAGTAGCATTATGTGGTGCATTTCAAAATGCTTTAAGGGAGCACGATGAGTCTTCGGAATCCCTGGATCCCAGAATCTGCTAAAGATATGTATTTTCATTGTTTTATTTCAAGTGAACAACCATACAATTTTGTCACGAGCCGCCTCTGAGTCGGTGTCTGCTTACCATCAGGCAGGTCCTTGTTAAAACTCACTAGTTCGTACCTGTCATGGAAATAATTAGTACTTAGGCACAGATGAAAGAATACACTTAGGTAACTATATAAAGTAGGTAAGTTAAAAAAGCAATAAAGGATAAATGTCTATTTGTTTTATTATTATTAAACCCCACAACACTGCAGTGCGCCGAATTTATTCGGGTTGAAGTCATTTTTTAATAAAAGTGTAAGCAGTGTCCGGCCGCGAGCGCGTGTGCCAGCCAACTGGCCTTGATTGCCTCAAGCGGCGCGCAAAGTGTAGGTATAATTCGAAGTTCCCACGGTGCAGCTAGGTAGCACTGCCTAGGGGTACAGACGATGGCCTTGGAGTTGATGTACCCGGGTTCGAGTCCAGCGACCGACTTGCACTTTTTGTATGTTTGAAATTCTTAGTGAGTATATTATCAAAACGCCGAGTAAAATGGAATGTTCTAGAAGAAGAAAGCGAATAGAACCTTTGATACTTACGGAAATGTATAGACAAATGTATGGGCTTGGAATCTTCGAGAATCGTAGACGTAGCACGTTTATCTGCTACTTAAAACAAATGAGTAATGAAATAAAGATCGGAATGAAGATCGAAATTACGATCTAGAATCTTCGGAAGGGGTTATGCGAGAGTCTAGTGAAGTGAGAACTGGAAGAAGAAGAACAGTGGAAACAAGTAGTGAAAAGTAACGTGGTTTAGTAACTGCAAAGTATCAGTTAAGTGTAACTGTGTCAGTATATGCCTGAGCGGACTCAGTGAACTTGTGTGTGTTAATTGAGTCAGTGTTAATACGCGTGGATTCAGTAAACTTTGCCCTGTGTACGCCATGTAATAAAGCTAATCTGTCCTGTTAAAAAGGTGTATTAACTCTATCCCGTACCCCCACGCTCGTAACAATATGTTTGGATAAAAGTTGTTTATTACTGCTAATATTAGAGAAGATCTCGTTTAAGCCGCCGTGCCAAACCGGTCCCTTAATACCGTGCTGTGTATTGTTTCTCCAAACTGCATATACAATAAGAAATACAAACACTGTGTTCTTATGTACATAATTTGACAGCTAAGTGCCCAAACATGTTTTTTTCCCTGTTGAATCCCAAGCTTTACAGCAACTTATCTGTTTCAGGAGTGCCGTAGGATCAACAAAATTTGCAGGATCGCCTCCGCTATAATTCTTTCTCAGTTGGCCGGTGCGCTATCTTTGTACATGTTCGTGCCCTTCTTCCAAAACTATCATTCGGGAATGTTCAGTGACAATCCTCCAGAAAACATGACATTTGCGCACGCCGTTAACTATAATATCTTTAATTTACAACACTACACGGACCCGTCTGATTATATTTTGGTATTTTTTATAAATTTGTACCCCGGCTACAATGTTGCTACAACGATGTGTTGTGTAGATCTTTTGATTTTCATAATTGTCTTTCACATTTCTGGCCATTTGAACATACTGGTGCATAACTTGAGAAACTTTCCGCGGCCTAAGAATAGTGCCAAGATGTATACGGTAGCGGGTAGACGAGAATACAACGAAGAAGTAAATGTCGCATTAAAGGATGTGATTGACTACGACAAATGGATTAAAGAGTAAGTGCGTGCTAGCTGGAACTTGATTCATATGCAATGATAAATCTACCAGCTGAAGCTACTATCTGGTGGATCTCAGTTGGCAATGAGGCAGATTGTGAAGTTCGTCAGCTTCACAATCTGGGCCAGTTTGCCCGTGCTGGCCGATGCTGGATTCCAATCCTATCAAGGGTAAATATTTGTATGATGAGCATAATTTATTTCCGATTTTTGGGCAGGTATTCTATGTATTTCAGTAAATTATTGTCGGAAGCATATCATACAAAATTGGGATTGAATTAAATTCAGATCTATTCATGTGCGATATTATAATGGTAACTCGATTTTGTTTATTTTTTCATATCCTTTGGTCGGTTTTGTGATGTGAAGAAATCTGCCATAACACCATGCCATGTAACCTTTGTCATTTGTAAATTTTTAGATTTGTGGCATTAAAATCCCTGAACCACGTTAGCGATTTGACTCGTTGTACCACATTCGCAGTTTGTAACAGTGTGCTCAAATATAAGAATCGCCCCGATCTCTTACACTTAGTTTTGGAGCACTGCAGTTTCATATCAAGGACTTTCAAAAACTTTTTTTTCAGTTTCATATCAAGGACGTCAGACACTTTTGGCATTACATTGTTGTTTTACCTCGCGTTTCATCAAGTCACTGGATGCGTGTTATTGCTTGAGTGTTCTGAAATGGTACAGTTGATACATGGTTGATATTATTTAGCTCCCAAGGCGCAGGCTTAGAGCTGACCTGTTATGGCGTTTTCTCTTGTTCCAGACAGCAGAAGCCATCGGGAGTTATGGAATTCTAACATTGACTATATTCCAACAGCTGATTCAAACATCGGTGATATTTGAAATTATAAGCACAAAAGTACGTAAACTAGAGATAAGTAAAAAAAATATGGCAGTTGTTTGCTCTGATTACTATTTAAGTTTTTGCGAGCATATTTTGTGAGCCTTCTTCTTTGAACAGTCAAGTGTAAAAATATGGGTGCAGACAACTTACTCATACAATATGTCCCACAAAAGTCAGCGGATTGACGTTTTGCTGCTTAATTATGAGAGGATGTTATCGATACATATTTTTGAACTTGACTGTAGATATGTGTAAAATTCCGTTTTAAAAATTGTAAACATTGATAGAATCTAGTTTGAAACGTCTCTTAATATATTTTTTCTCACTATAAAATATTTTCACCAACAGTGTAGCGTTCTTCCTAACGAGGTATACGACTTGCCATGGGAGCTGATGGATGTGAACAACAGGAAAAGAATCCTCTTTTTCCTTAAAAATGTGCAGAAAAATAGAGCTCTAAAAGCGTGCGGCGTTTTACCAATTGGCGTGGTGACTATGACCACGGTAATTTTTATACCCGTGCTAGTTTCTGCCCGCGACTCCGTCCACGTGGAACTCGTTTATATCGTAGCTCGATACAAACTTTCATCCACCATTTCCCCCCTCAGGGGATGATTTCCTGGATAAAAACTATCCTATATCCTTCCCCGGGATTCAAACTATCTCCATACCGAAGAATTTCATCTCAATCGGTTCAGCGGTTTAAGCGTGAAGAGGTAACAGACAGACAGACAGACAGACAGACACACTTTCTCATTTATAATATTAGTCTGAATTGTGTATGAAAATGTTATATTGAGAAGCGTCGAGCTGAGCATTTGGCCTGTTGGAGTGCTCGTGAATAGCTACGAGCGCTCCAACAGGCCAAATGAAGCAGCGCCAAGCCAATCCGGTCCATTAATGTCAATAATCTTGCGTTCTCTTCCATGTGGTAAAATTGCAATCCACAGAGATCCGTCCCAGACCTTTTATCTTTACTTTATTTTGATTGCGGCAAGGATTGCAACGCGTTTTTGCGATGGATTCTTTGTATGCTGCACGCCTGATAAGTCTGCAGAGTGCTGTCCGAACTTTACCCGTCGTATGCTATATGATCCGGATTACACCGGTTTGTAACTTACTTTTGAACTTCAAGGTCCCTTTAAGTACCAAATTAACATAGGCTTCGAAAGGTTAATCATAAATTTCCTTTCAATTAGCAATTTACTAACTCATTTATTATTTTTACAGATTATAAAAACAACGTGTTCATATTTCCTCATGTTAAAAGCATTTACATAATATTAGTGAAATCGTGCGGATCTAATATTTTGATGCATACCGCAGTATCAGCACTGAAGTACTTCTCCTCATCATCGGCAGCGGCACCGCTGGTTTCTTAGAACCAACATTGAAATTAACACACACATGAGATAATTACTACTATCTGAGAATTTATCCATTTTCTCGGAGCTGCATTTTCTGGCACAATCACTCATTACAAATTGGGTAGCCACAATTTCTAAGTACTTAATACAAAATATTACGTCGACAAAATAATTTAGATACGAAAAAAACAGCAATGTGTGCACAAGAACTTGTCGGAAAGAACATTTCTGTAGTTTCAGCTGTTCGTAGAATACGTGACAACTAGCAGAGCTGGGTACATGGTGGCATATACACACGTGTTATATTTCTGTTTTACACATACTGCAATAAAATTCATAATAAACGTTTGTTGTTTATTTATTTACTAAATAGCACGCCAGGCGAAAGTATGGCAACGATCGCTAGACACGTGGGACTATGAAATCTCTTCTCGTGACAAATACCGAGCAATGTCCTTCATCGCCGCGCCAATTTGTCCAACATATCGGGACATCCGTCGTCCCCTAGTGAATCTTAGGCAATGGTTTTTCCAGCGGGGATTTAATTTAAAAATATCAATTATGATTCATGTTTTAGCGATCTATGATGTTGAAGGCTCTAGGTGTAGCACTGAATCGGCACCAAAATAGCATTATAATTATTAAACCTGCTCAAAAAATTCACAAGAACCGGTTTCTAAGAAATGTGACATGTAGAGATCAGCTGGACACGCCATACGTCTGTCTGTACGAGAGTACTTTTGCCCAAGTTTAAACGGAGAACTTCGTTTATTTTCGTTGTTCACTTCGCTCGCTCGTTGAATAAGTCAACAATAACCCAATATAGTCGTAAGAAAAGGTGCGTGGAAGTGGAATGACAATAATCAGACAGCGATACATCGATAAAACTTTATTTGACCGAGAATCTCTCGTTCTAAAACGCGTTTACAGGAAATCACAGATAACATTACCTAAAGAGTCCTAGCGGGGCACTTCACGCTGGCTCGCTTGAGCGTCACTTGAGCACTGAGTCTAAAAGTGGTCGCGGGCGTGACCATTGCCGGTCAAGTCACCGGATATATTGGTGATAGACGTGGAATTAGTCGTGGCTGGTGCAGGGTAGTACACTGTAGGGGCGGGTTCTAGGCGGCGCGGTCGCTGCCGGCGTGGGCCGGAGCGGCGCAGCGTTGTGTCTCTCGCTAGTGACACTCGAAGACTTAACCTCTCAGGGCCGCAGGAATCGTCCCCGGTATGATCTGGGGTCTCGTCGCGCCGGCGAATGCACGGCAGCCAAGCCAATGCCGGCCGGCAGAACGACGCGATGAACACGCGCTTGAACTTGTCGCCGAACAGCACGTAGATCAGGAAGTTGGCCGATGAGTTGATGGTCACGAGGAGGTTGGAGGTTTTCACTAGAGCGTCCAGCCGCTCCAGCTCCGAGCCAAGGAATACCTTATTGCAAAAGAATGGGTTAGTATTTAGGTTTATTTGGACGGGATTAAAGCGTCAAGTTAAGTTAGAAGCTATTGGGGTACTGTCCTTATAGGAATTGGTGACGAGACGTTGTACATTGCGAAGGAAGGACATAAGAACATTCGGAGCATTGTGTCCAGGGAGAGTCTAGTTTTAGTTTTTAATAAATCCTAAGTTTATATGAAATTAAATTCTAAGGTAATATTCATTATTAAGATTTTTTGTAGTGCTGAGACTGACTTAATGAGAGTAAATAAATTGTCTCAGACCTCCTCGATTGACTAAACAAGGACTAAGTAAGTCAAAAAACAGGGTATCCTGCTTTTTGACTATAAAATGCAATGCCATACAAAAAACAAACGATCGTGCCGTACTTAATAGTACGTGCCAGGGTAAATGATACGATACGCGTAGATAGATAAATCATTTATTTGGCATTTTGCAACAACCAACAAACAAAGTAAAAAATACACAAAAAAGAAACAGAAAAAGATTGTGAAAAAAAAAGACCAAGTAAAAACAAGTGTTTCGAAAAAGTTAATAAATACAGTAACTGTGCGTTGCGTGCGTTGCAATAATGCCAAAAAGTTACAGTCGAGTTTTCCAATATCTACACATCAACCTTTCAAAAATATTCACACAGTGACTTTATTGTTACTGACATAAGTGGTGAGAATAGAAAAGCTGTCGCGTAGGGCGATGGCGGAAGGAAGCGGCGGGGGAGGTTGGAGAACTGTAAAGTCAAGCTCAGTTTTGCTTTGCTCGCGTGAGCAAGCACTGATATTCTGCTAGTATAATAACTCAGGTGCTTGGTGAAATATTAAAAGAAAAATAATAATAGGCAAATAAGTAGTAATTTTTAGTAATTTAAGTAAGGATTTGCGAATTTAAGCGAAAATTGTTGTTAAGCCAACTTTAAATCGTTCTGGATCCTTAACGATTATTTCAACTAAGAAAATATTAAAGAAATAATGATTTTAATACCTACTAACGATAACCTATTTTTAATGATCCCGAATGAAATAGTTCGTCGAGTTATTTTTATTTTTTTTACAGTAGGGTGGCCGCAATTATGAATTTTGATTACTGTCTCAGTGTTCAGTGACACTCACTAGATTAAAACGGATAGATTTACGTGTGATTCATTAAAAATGACCCACGCGTTTGAGCTGAGTGCCACAAAGGATCAAACATACATACATTCATACATAGACTGGTAAACACATTACCCTCCTTCGCGTTGCACTGTCGGGTAAAAAATCTGTAGGTACCAATAGGTATAGTATATAGGAAATATGAAGTTTTACTACCTCCGTGGCTCAATTCGTAGAGGTGGTACTTACTTCGAAAGAGTTGGTGACCAGCGGCAGCAGATTGCACAAGAAAAACACCAGCACAACCACTAACAGCATCGTGGCGAGAGAGAGCTCTCGCCGCTGCGAGCGGGACAGACGCGCGCGCTCCGCCTGCGCACGACGCACCTGAAAAACGAACTTACTTCATTCCGTTGTTAGCCTAGAAAAGAGTGGTAAATTAATACTTAATTTTTTTTTTTTCTCATCAATTCACACAATACAACTGATCCAGCAGTAGGAAGTAAAATATATATGAAATAAAATTCTTTAACTTCATTCTCCTTTTAAATTAAATAGTCAAAACCGCTATCCAAAATTTCAATTTGTGAGAGATAATAAGACTTTTCTGATATACTTCAATGCTGTACTAGCCTTAGGGTTTTTAGTGTCGAGTGTGGCATTTAACGAATGTGGCAATTTACGAATGTTTTATTTGAAGAGCGTTTTCAAACAAGTATGTATGAAAATGCTCACGCAAAATATTAATTTTGTATACGACACCGATGTGACGATGCAAGGATGTGTCATTCCGCGAATGGGATACATTTCTGTAGTGTATCTACTCATAAGTATGAATTCCCTAGTTAATATTAAGTAAATATAAAGAGTATAGCATTATATAACACAACTATTAGGATAACAGATATATAATATAAGCAGAGCAAATAGGTATTACTAATAAGATATATACGGTATACAATATGTACATAATCATATGTCATTATTAGATACTTAATTACCATGTAAAAGTCGTAAGGTAGTCGTCGCATGGAATCGTGTAGTAAAAATGTCTTTCCGAGTAACGGTGCGATAGACCGTTAGCGCTGCGCCTGCGACGGCCGCCTTGCCCCGCAGTCGACCGCGAACCTTTGCACCGAATGCATGTTACTCTGCTCCTCGCTTACCGGTTGCTAACGTAAATAAATCTAGCTCATATTGCTACCGCTCTTCCTACTAAGCTTGCTGTGTGCCTTACCGCTTACTGTGTTATGCTGTGCCCCTTCATAATAAACTGTTAGTGCATTTAAATGGACTTATTCTTATCCACCTCAAGAAAGGTCAGTAACAACGCCCTTATTATTCATGCACACTAAATTTCAAATGTGTCATTCCGCGAATGTACCTGTTGCACTATAGCCGCATTGAGCGCGGCAAACGCGGTACACGGCAAGGTTTACATCACGAGCAGGACGAGTGTACGGCACTGGTCCCACCGCCGGCTAGTAAGCTAGAAAAGTTGGGCGAGTAACGGTTCATTGCGTGCTGACCAGGCACAGTGTGATCAATCGACCTTTACAGATCCGCAATGTAATGCTACTCGCCCAACTTTTCTAGCTTACTAGCCGGCGGTGGGACCAGTGCCTACAACTCCGAGCGGAACTCCGTCACCGACATTAGAAAACCCAGCGTGGCCAAAGTTTATCGAACAAACTCGCATCCTACAAGTCACGATTTGAAAATCCATCAGAGATCATAATCAAATATGACACATAACGAATACGATCTTCAAAAATGAGACATTTATCGAATTTAGTGTAAATATTAAGAAAGTATAATTGCAACCTGTCTAATACATCTATGTTAACGTATCTAGAATGTTGGCTTGTTAAAATTTTAGTTGCAATTACACCAGCATCGAAACAACATGTTTTTTTCTGTATCCTCGCTCCCGCACACAAAAGTCAGCTAAAATCGAAGGAACACAAGCTATTTTAGTGCGAATTTGGCATTAATCGAATGTGTCTTTGCGCGAATGTACCTGCCGCACTATTGACGCGTTGAGCACGGCGAGTAGGTACTGTGAACGGCACGGCGTACATCACGAGCAGGCACAGCCAGTGTGTACGTAGATCGCCACGTACAGATCCGAGCGGAACTTCGTCACTGTCATTAGAAACCCCAAGATGACCAACGTTTTGAGAACAAGAAACTGACATCTCACAATGTGTCACTACTCGAGCCTAGTTAGAAGTTAGTGACTTAAGTTTAACCCCTCGTGTGCGGATTTCAAAATTGGCCAATAAAATGAGGATTTTGACATGTAAAGCAATAGGTTCACACGTTTGCCACGGATGCGTGTCTCACTATACAACTTAAGAAATTATCTCTGCAAGCTGTTTTTATGATTGTGACGGATTGCGAATGTGGCATTCCCTGAATGTGTCCTTTTGTGTACCTGTCGCACTATAGCCGCGTTGAGGACGGCGAGTGCTGTGAACGGCACGGCGTACATCACGAGGAGATACAACCAGTGCACGTAGATCGCCACGTACAGCTCAGAGCGGAATTCCGCCGCTGACACGCAGTAGATGGCGTCCTCTTCATTGTCAGCACCGGTAATATTCGGCGGCATGCGGATTACCTCCACCTGTACAATAAAAAAGTTTCTGTACAACAATCATTTTGTTACACGTTTTTATTGCCTACTGTCCTTTTTTGTATATCGTCATTCAACGAGGTTACCGCCGGTGAAGTACTGAATTCCCATGGCCACCTTCAGTCTATATCATCAGATCAGCTCAATGGTACCATAATATTAAATTGTCATCCAAACTATACTTATACCCAAAATTTCAACTCAATCGGTTGAGGTTAACTGGATCAAAACTCAGTTTCAAAATTTGTCCCACACTAACAAACGAACGGGTCAAGTTAAATATAAGTTTCTGTCAAAGAATTCATTTTTGGTACAAGTTTTTATTGCCGACTGTACTTTTCTGTATACCATCATCAACTACTCATTGAGACGATTCTAACGAGCCCTAACTCGATGGGATTATGTGGTTTTATTACGGAGTTCCCATGGCCACCTTGCTCCATCAGCTCCATCATTAGATCAGCTTTACGTCATCATAATATTGCATTGTCACGCGATTTATATATGCATGCAAAATTTCAGCTCAATCGGAAACTGGGAACTGGATGAATAGACAGATAGACAACGGGACAGGTGAAACTAAATAAAAGCTTGTAAAAAGCTTGTAAAGAGATGAGAACTATTCCCTACAACTATCAAACTCTCAGGCCATGAAATTGGGGTCAGGGCACCTCTGTTGTGCTCTTTCTCACACCAGTCATGGCAGGGATGTGCAACCGAGAGCGCAACGGGGTGGACAGGGAAGAATACCAGGGGCCTCATTCAAGATTTACAATGGGACGTATCCCCTGTTTGCTGTCTCGTATCGTATACTACATGACGAGAGAAAAAGACAAAAACAGGCATGAAGATTTGGTCAGTCGAATAACGGCTTCGATGTTGAACGGAAGTCGGAAAGTAATGATATAACATGTCTCACCTCGAGAAACTTAGGGGCGTTGTAGGCGAACGAGAAGATAGCGACACCGACAACAGCAAATCTGGCCCGGCGCGGCGTACACAAAGCTCTGGCCCGCAGCGGCCTGCAACGAAAAAAAAGATAGAATAAGTCAAGGTGACACCGGTGCGACGCCACTGCGATGGCTGTCAACAGTAAATTTGACAGTGCCTGTGACCGCCACTGCAGGCCGCGCCAGTGTGCATTACCTGAGGCCTTATTCAGATTTAAATATTCTAGATGAGTACTTCAGCCGCTAGTGCGATAAGCGCAGCTGTAGCGTGGACTAAACAAAATAAGTGAAAAACTCAAAAATCGATGTTTTGTTCTCGACTGGTTCCTCGTCCCAAACTTAAACATCGCAAAAACCTTTTGGAAATTGAATAAGAAGAAAATATTAAATGGCAACGGTGCACCATGGTGGGAGCGACAGCCTGTGCTTTGATCTCTCGCTCACTCGTATGGCGCACCGCTGCCGCTGTCTACGCCACTCAAAGTTGATGCCAAGCTATTCGAACATCCTCTATACGCACCTACATACTGCCACCCAGCGCTCCGCGGTCACCACCAGCGTGAGATACACTGACATGGTCTGCGCGACCAGCGCCAACGGGTAGGCCAGCGGTGCAATGCGCGGGCACACGTTGTAGTAGTAGTAGCGTAGTCGGCCCGTGTACGGGAATACGGCGGAGAGACCAAAGAGTAGTACGCTGGCGGCGAGCAGTGCCGCGTCGGCCGCCGCTAGCCCAGCCAGCAGGCAGTTGATGGATGAGCGCATCTGTGGAGGAACAGAGCTTTAGAGAATCAACTTGACAAAAAACAGTGCCATTCGAACCAGTTTTTAGGGTGGACCAAATATATGTCTGAGATTAACTACAATTAGAGCGCGTAAAAAGACATAAACCGGCCAAATGTGTGCGCGCAGTGTAGGGTTCCGTAGTTGCCTGTTGTTACATCGACACGCGCGCACCATTTAAATGGTGCAATGGTCGAAGTTGTACGAATGTTGGCCTTACCTACACATTGAGTTGGTCGCCTATTGGTAACTAATAGCCCTAATTTTTGTTAGTCATATGTCCTGATTCATTGTTAATCAAGACAAATAAAATCTAACCAGTATTCCCCGGCCCTTTTGATCGAAATCGTAGTATATTTTTTTCATATTTGGTGATTTTGGTTAAACATGTGATTTTTTAAGAATCTTTGAATGTAGTTATAAGTACATACATACATATAATCACGCCTCTTTCCCAGATCTCCATTTGCTACGATCCTGACAAACCACTTTCGCTTCACTCACTTTCATAACATTTCTCATACATGCTCGTCGGTTTAGGGTACTTTTGACCTGGCCTTTTAGTAAGATTTCTCCAATTTGATCGGAGAAAGTTCGCCTAGGTCTTCCCCTTCCAACTTGCCCTTCCACTCTTCTTATATACACTTTCTTCGTTAATCTTCTTTCATCCATCCTCTCTACATGCCCAAATTTTCGTGACTATATCTCCATCAATTCCACACAACTCTTATAACACTGTTTCTGACTATCACACAATTTCACTCCATACATACTTCTCAACGCTCTCATTTCTACTGCATTCACTCGGCTTTGATGTCTTTTCTACCACACCCAACTTTCACTACCATACATAAGTGTGGGCACCAACACTCCCCTATGCACAGTTATAACTATATTTAAAAATAAACTTCGTCTTCTTTCAGTAAAACAGTATCTCAACTAAGTAGGTCCTTTTAAGAGCATTGCTACTTCTACGCACATGCGTGGTAAACGTGCCTGATGCACCGCCGACTCCGCCAAAGTCTGCTTAAGTTTACTGTAGCGACGCGTGTCGATGTAAATGCGTCAAATCAGAAGTTGGTATCTACTGTACGGCTGACCTGCGGCCGGCTTAGCACGGCAACACAGAGCGCGTTGCCCAGCAGCCCGCCGCAGCCGACCACGTTCAACAGCACGCCGTGCACGACGAACCGGAACAGCTTGTCCGACTCCGACACGCCCACGTCGGAGTCGCACTCGAGCGTACTGTTGTCCGGTGCGCTTGTCGCGCTCATGGCGTACGCTCAAGCATGGCACGCACGCGTGCTCACGCCCCACACGCTCTGTGGACAAAAAAAAACAAACGTTAACGAGGGTGCCTACCTAGCAACAGTAGGGGCTGGTTACAACTTGGAGCGGCTGCGGGGCGCCACACTCAGAAGCGCAAGGCCGCGCACCGATATTTCTATCTGTTACCACTCATAAACCAGATCACGCTTAAACCAGACGGAAATTGGTATAGACAAAGTTTGAGTCCCGGGAAAGAACAGGATAGTTTTTATCTCGGAAATCATCCCGAAATGGGGGGTGAAAATGGTATAGGGCTACGATACGGACGACGTCGCGGGCAGAAACTAGCATTTTAATAATGGCTCGCTCGTTCTGACTTATTCTCAGCTCGCGAGGAACCGAGACACATTGAAATGCGATTAGGATGCCAAAGTGAGGAACTCAGTTGAGACACAGCTATTTGAAATGAGGAATCAGTGTTTTATGCATTCTGCGACAGTTAAACAAAAGAACAAGGTGAGTACCTTACGACATATGTTAAAGTAAAGTTTTATTTTTTAAATAAAATCAATGGTAAGAAACCAAATTAGCCAGCCATGGCAGTAAGGGATTTATAAAACTGATGCATTTTTTTTATAGCAGCTATCAAAAGCCACCAGTCAAATGAATAATGAACATTCAGAGCAATGACGCGTAGTTGCAGTGACCAGTCAAGTGTAAAAATATGGGTGCATACAACTTACTCATAAATATGCCCCATCGTTCTTATCTCAGCGGATTAAGGTTTCGGTACATATTTATGAGAGGAATAAATCTATACATATTTTTGCACTTGACTGTCCAAGAGGCAACCGGATCCTCCCGAAGTTTTGTGGAATCGCCCTGTGCAACCCGAACTGAGCCAATTTGGACTGGCGCGGAAATAGATTTTTTTTGTCGCGAGGCAGCCGATTGAACAGGCGATAAAAAAAAAACACCCCCCACTCAAATTATCTCCTCCCTCCCCTTCCAAGTTGGCTCAGTTTGGGTTGCACAGGGCGGTTCCACAACGCTTCGGGAGCTCAATTACCGCGAGCCATCCGGTTGGATTCTTGCCCCCAGACCTGTCACCAAAGTACTATCCATTGCTGGTTTGACAGATCTCTAAATCCTTCATTCAAAAAAAAATTTAACTACCTTTTGCCATCTCCTTTGAAGTATAATCCTAGGCGTTATTATTCTACGATCCCAAGCTACTAGTACACTAGCCAGGTCGGGGTCAAAAGTAAGAGTTGGTATACACCGTACAACCACTAGCCCCAGTCCCAGTACAAGCTCAAGTCTTGCGCTGTTCCGTATAGAGGCTGCAGGCACTTCGCGCATGCGCAACACGTTCGGCGTGGCGTGCAGCGTTGCGTTGATCACATCGGCGTACGGCTGCAACACGGTGAACACGGAGTTGTAGAGAGGCGGTGGCGGGCCAGCCAGACGGCCGCACTCGATCGGCCCCAGTGACGTCACACCGATCTGCCAACACGTTACTTTTGGTGAAGTCGAGCTGAAGACCGTCATACTCCTAGCGTTTTCCCGGTTGTACCCTAAAGGCGCGGCCTGCTTTGACGTCTAATCCCAAGATTTGGCGTAGGTACTAGTTTAATGGAAGTGCACACCTGACCTTCCAACCTATAAGGAAAACCTTGTTGGGATTAGACCAGTTTCCTCAAAATGTTTTCCTTCACTGAAAAACTAATGACTACAGCGTGGAAAAAAAAATATGCGCCATCGAGCGAAACTGTCTTAAATCCTTTTAGTTAAAAGTAGCTCATTTTAATGATGCTGCTGAGGGAAGAAGGATGAGGTTTGTCATTATTGTCATTGGGATCACATTGACATTTTGTTAGAAAATAGGTTATACGTAAGCCGTTAAAAATGGCTATGCGGTTGAATCGCTTTAAAAGTTACGCTATTATGGAATTCAGCAACCTTCACACTTTCGAGCAGCTAATTCTGCTGCTGATGAAACCAGTCTCACGCAACCATTCCTAGACCTTATTGCAACATCATAAACTTATCCCACGAGCAAGCATGCCAGGCGACCGCGTGATTACGGCCCATGGGTACAGTTGCAGGCGGCACGGGCACCCGGCAAAACCATGTCCTTAGCTCTATATTATATATCCGTACCACTCATGCCATGCTTGTACGTTAGGATTGCCTATTCGTTCCAATAACGGTCTGTGTCTAAACCTGCGTGCCGTTGTAAAGCACTGGCCCTCCCGAGTCACCGGAGCAGACGCCTCGAGCCACGCCCAGCGCGCACGCGCAGTACTGCCAACCCTCACGACTGCAGTTCATCAGCAGTAACCGCACTTTCCGTAGGCGCTCGCCCACTGGTTTCTCCTCTGTCTTGCCAAAACCGAGCACCTGGTGTGCAAAAGGGAATAGAACTTTTGGTTTATATGTAGAAGGCAGGCATTGCGTTATCGTGCTTTGCCGACTTTATGACGGAATAAATGCAAGTTACTACGAAACAGAGCTTATACGGTGCAGGGCCTTAAAAGAAGCGGGGCAGCACGTATATCTCTTTGCTGTGTCTATCTCAATCTTACGTAAAGTAACATTGGTAAGGCAATTCATAACTCGGTCTTGTAATTAAGAGGTTGGAAATCTCGCACAGGATCCACTCTCGATCTATTATATGGATAGGTTTTGGCAACCTATCACCTCGATAGTAAACCAAATTCGACGGGAAAGTCGTCACGTAATCATTCCTGCGGCTCCGCTCGAGTTAGACGGCATGCACAGGAGCTAATATTGGGGTTGAGTTGGTATATGGTCATATATCATCTGAAATGTGTATTACTAGGTGATGAGCATGGATGAATCCTAATTAAATCTGCTAATATTTGGGCTTGTCTCACGTCAATCTCCCGTCCAAGCAGCTCATTGATGTCGTATAGAGACATGGCCGCCACAGGGTCCCTCAGCGCAGGCGCGGTCCTCTTGGAGTATGAGTCTTCACGTAGCCACATGCTGGTCATTGTCCTTGCGAGACCAACGTCGTGGTGAAGTAATACTATGTCTGAACCGATTCCGTCACTCTGCTCTATCGCTTGATACCTGTTTGACAGATGTACGTGTGACCAAGTGGGGTACTGAGGTAGGAGGTATTTTTAAGTTCAGTACGGTTATAAATCCAGTTGGGTCCGACAAAGAGTTACATCGATGCATTGTATGTAACGCGTGAGTTTGCTGGATGCGGGCGCAGGACCGGTTCATTCGGCACTCTTTGGGGGAGGACTATGTCCAGCAGTGGACGTCTTTCGGTTAATATGATGATGATGACGATGGTTGTATGTAACGTTAAATAAATACACTTCAAATCAAATAGACATGTACGGTGATATTCATTTCATATCTTGACTACAAACCAGTAAAAGTAGAATCAAAACGTAAATACTAAGGTAAGCTCTTCCGCAAATACATAAGTAGTGTAGGTCAGAGCTTGTTTCCGTAAGCGTGTCAATCCAAATTCTATAAAAGTGCAGTCATTTACGTTTCGTTTTACATTGCTTCATTACGAGACCCTGTACGCAGATGCGGCCTAAACCCCTGTATCATTCACATTGTGCACTATCTTGTAGTACGGCTATCATGCCACGGCGCGCGAGCTTTCTCGATTTTTCTCGCACTATCCGTCTCTTTCTTATTAGAACACTTAGAACAAGAGATATAGTGCGATCGAAAAATCGAGAGTATGTCGCGGCCGTCGCATGATAGACGTGCAGGTAAGAAAGGGGCGCTTTTCGGAATGTTAAGTGATCATGTTGACTCACTCAGGATGCGCGTACATCATGGCCACCTTCGCGACATCAGATTCCGCCTGCTGGAGTCCGTTGTACTGCACGTATCTGACTTGTGGCTGCGCGCAGTGAGCCGCAGTGAGCGCCCACCGAGGAGTTATCACAGCACAGGAGCAGGATGGGACCATGGCATGAGTCAGCAGCAGACAAACGCCAGGCCAGGAACCAGAGCGCGCCTCCGCGCCGCCGAACAGGCGTCGTGCGTCGCCTTTTAGTGAACGGAAGAACGCGTAGCGGCCGCCCGACACTGACGCCACGCAAAGAAAAACTAGTAAAATGCGCATTGTTTGTTATACAACCCGCGTTAATATGGTCGTATTTCTTTTAAAAAACGGTTTTTCTCGATCGGGCATTAGAACTTCTATAAATGGCACTGCCATTTTGGATTGTCACCGGAGACTGACATTTGCGGTTGTTCTAAAGTTGTTCTGCCCAGCTAGCACGAAAGGTTTTATGCTAATAGTATGTTACGGCGTAAAACTTAACAATAAAGCTTGCATCACACTGCCGCGGCCTGCGGTGGCGATCAATAGTGATAGTTTTGTGTGGACTACCACCGCAAGCCGCGCCAGTCTGCGAGAGGCTTAAAACGTATCATGCTATTATAAAGACCACATCACATTGGCACGGGCTTTTTTTTTTTTTATGATATAGGAGGCAAACGAGCAGTCGAATCACCTGATGGTAAGCGATAATCGACGCCCATGGACACTTACAACACCAGAAGAGTTGTAGGTGCGTTGCCGGCCTTTAAGATGGGAGTACGCTCTTTTCTTGAAGGCCTTGCCGCGGTAAATTTGTCATTAGCTGTCAAATTTACTATTGACCGCCTCCGCAGGCCGCTCCAGTCTGTGAGAGGCCTGAAGCTCATAAGATTGTATAAAGGCCCTCATCACCGTTTCGAGATCGGGAACACTCAAAAATGGAAAGTTGTCCGAAAGCATCATTACCTACTCAGAATATTCTGAATTCCATTTCTTTAAATTTTACTTGAATCGAACATGGTTTTGGTGACGGACAGTCGCCATCAGATATATATCAGAGCGGCCAAAGTGCTCACAAATATCTGAACACCTGTATTGTCGAGGCATTACAGACGTATTCAGATATTTGTGAGCACTTTGGCCGCTCTGATATATCTGATGGCGACTGGGGTTCACTAATGTTAGACCAAACAACTTTTGGCCAAATGTTTCATTTGACAAAAGTTTCATTTGACCTAATGCATTTTTTTCTTAAATAGAAAGCTTTATAGGATTATTATAAAACAAACCTAACCTAATGACTTCTATTTGATGATATTCAAAGAATATCCGAAAATACCACTGTTTTGACGAAAAATGCATTAGGTCAAATGAAACATTTGTCAAATGATACAAGAGACAGGACCCCGGCGACTGGACATGAAATCGGAAAATATGCTTTGTTATATAATAACTTCTAATATAAATAAATTTGGGTATATTATAGGAAACTTTGACATCTGAAATCGTCAAGTTTATTATTGGCGGCCAATGCACGGTCATTAAATACTGATGATCTTGGTTTGCCAGTATTTGCAGCAATACTCAGTATGGAAGCAGTATTGCATATGTCATAAATATCTAAATAACCTTAACATTATTTACAGGGCCATGTATTTATCTTACATTCTAAATTAATTTTAAAAGAAGTTGAATTGATTAGCTAAGATCGTTCGTTGCCGACAGTTGTCGACAACGACCAATCACAGGCGAATACTGTTCTGGTCAGGTACCTACGTTTTACGTGAGAATTGAGGCGTTCGTTCCTCGGCAGTCGTAATCAACAGTTGTGCTAATCTTTGTACGAGTATGTTGTGCTATAAATTTAGTCTTACAATAAATAGTGTCTGTTGAAGATCTGTGTTTCTTTGCATCCAAAGTTTTAACCTGAGTGCTGAACCAGTACGGTTCACATATCAGAAGTTGGATCGAATACAAGTGCCCACAAAATGGCTGGTCAGAATTAATAGAAAAGTAAGGTGGAAAAGAAACGTAAGTACTTACTGTGCTATTAATTTTACTACTTATATTTTAAAGAATGTTTAAAATGCTTATGCTTAACTCAGTTAAGCAAATATACCATTTATTTAGTGAACGCGTGTATTTACGTATATCGTAATAAGCTTATTATTACCTGTTATTGTTTAGTTCAGTAAATTTCAATTCAATTGTGTACGAAGCAGTAACTTTTGCTAGCAAATACACCATTTCAAATTAAAGAAAATAATGGTAATAATATATATTTAGTATATGGATTTGCATATTTCGTATAAGAACTAAGTATGAAAAATGATAACTGTTCTCGCTATTGTTTTTTTTTTATCCTATTTTTTGCAATAAATAATTTAAAATACATACATAAACGCTATGGTCTCGTTTTATAATGAAATGGCACTATACAGAAAAAAAATAACAGTATTCTTTTTATCTTGATAAATTCCCACCCCCACAAGTGATAATTAAATTCGGCATTACTGTTGGTACTCCATTTACATTAACGTACTCACTGTTGTATTTATACACTGACGAAAAAAATTACACGTATTTCATTGTATTCCGTGTATGTGCTATGCTCAATGCCCATTTGTCATACTGTGTGTTGCAAGGTTAATGTTATCAGGTTAATGTCACGTGTATGTTGACTTGTAAACGCGTCACTGATGCGTCACGGATCCGTTACGGATCCGTTACGGATGCATCACGGACCCGTCACTGATGCGTCACGGACCCGTCACTGATGCGTCACCGATGTATCACTGATGCGTCACGGATGCATGACGGATCCGTCACTGATGCGTTACGGATGCATTGCTGATCCGTCACTGATCCGTGTCACATGCGGGATTCATTTTGAAACTAAGAAAAATATGTACCAGAATAACTGATACTTACGTCGCGCAAGGCTAGGAATTTATTAACATCTATGTTTTCTTTCTCATTTCGAGGACACAATAATATGGAAAATATTAACGATGGCTCTCGACAAGAACGTGACGGACATGCCGTTACACGTGAGACAATGACACCGGCACTACAATTTCGCGGCGAGACCCGGAGTAGAAGCCGTAGCGGTGATCGTGGGCGAAGGCGCTCACGTGAAGGAAGACATCACAGTCGCCGTCGCCGATCGAGATCCAGGCGCTCAAGAGGAAGGCGATCGCGGGTGACGACGACGCGGTCGCGGTCCCGATCGCACCATAGAAGACTTTTGGATTCGAGCTCGCGGCGTGCAGGGCGCACCGAGACACGTACGCGTACCTCATCGCAGCGCGGGTCGCTCTGCGCAGGACATGAAGACCCATCGAGGCGCAGGACTTCGCGCTTCCGTACCCCGGTCCGCGAAGCAACAAATGGATCCAGGTCTTCGCTGAGGTGCCGAGCTTCGCGCCTGCCCTCGCCGGCTCCAGAAGCAATGAATCGTAAGTCAATGAATAATTTGCTTATGGAAAAGTTTATTGATGCACTTAAGGGTATGAAAAATAATAGTGAGCGCGATAAGTTTCCAGTCTTGAACAATGTAATTCCCGATTTTGACCCTTTATGTAAGGAGCAAACGGTCGATACGTGGCTTCACAAAGTAGACGAATGCGCACAAATCTATGGCTGGAGCGACAAACAGGTGATTCATTACGCGCTGCCAAAATTAACGGGGGTAGCCAAAACATGGTACCAGGGTTTGCCCTCACTGCTATTTACGTGGCAAGAATGGAAGGCAAAGTTGAAGGAGTCTTTTCCAACTAGAGATAATTATGCAGACTTGTTGATGGAAATGCTCACTAAGAAAGTACGTTATGGGGAATCTTTGGAAATTTATTACTACGCAAAAATGAATCTCCTTAATCGCTGCGAAATATCAGGGAAACGCGCGGTCGATTGTATAATTGCCGGTATTGAGGACCGCGGCGTTAGGTTAGGTGCACAAGGAGCGGAATATACAGAACCAGAACTAGTACTCAAGTTTTTGAAAACAGTCAAAGTAGGGCAAGATAGGAACGCTAATGAACAGCAGAAAGTTAGAGACAAGGATAAAAGGTTACCAAATAATACGTTTACAAATAATAAAAGTGGCGTTAGCTCACAAAAACAATTAGGACCCATGACCTGTTATAACTGTAAGGAAACTGGGCACCCATTTTTCAGATGCCCAAAACCTAGGGTTCAGTGCAGTAAATGTAACTATTTAGGCCATAAAGATACCGAGTGCCCAGGGACTAAACAAAATACCAGCGCTAAGCCAAAATCAGTCTTAAAGTTGGAGAGCTCTGGTGGTTCGAGCGCTAAATATAGAATGCCTATTAAGATCGATGGTAAATTATCAGACTGTTTGGTTGATTTAGGAAGCGAGGGTACTTTGGTTCGTCTCAGTGAAGCTCAGCGATTGGCCGTAAACTGGACAGTAGGAGAAGTACCAATGTTGAGAGGTATAGGTAACATACCATATAGCCCACTTGGTAAAGCTAGTGTCACGATTGAGGTACAAGGGGTGGTAGAAAAGCATGTTGAGGTTCTGGTGGTAGATGACTATCTAATTAACTGTCCCGTACTGCTAGGTCACACGTTTACCGAAAGACCTTCAGTAAAAATAGTCAAAACAGAATCCGACGTCATTTTCCAAAGGGTAAATGAAGAGTCTGTTATGATTTGTCCTCTTTTGTGCACTGAAAATACAATAATAAGTTGTGGCGAATTAAAAGCAATTTCAGTTAGTTCCTCTAATGGGTTTACGGGTAATGTGTATGTAAACGGAACTGTACGCAATGTTGTTGACCACGAACATTACCTATTACCCGGAGAGTACAATTTAATACGAGGGATGGGCAAACTCTTAATTCAGAATATCGGTAGTAATGATCTAATTATGGAAAAGGGTAGTTTAATAACTCGAAGTAGGACACTAGTTGAGAGTTTACCAATCCGGAAGGTAGACATAGATGATGAGTTGCCATCTGGTGGATCTCCAATCAGCTGTGGGGACAACTTAACAGCACATCAAAGAGAATCCTTAGAAATCTTGCTGGATAAATACAAACACAGTTTTTCGACTAGTTTAAAAGATCTAGGATTTACGACGGAAGCTGAAATGGTGATTCAACTGGACGATCCTGATCCGGTTGTCTATCGCCCATATCGTCTGGCGTACTCAGAACGCCAATTAGTACAGAATATGGTCAAAGACATGTTACAAAGTGGTATAATACGAGAGTCTAATAGTCCTTATGCTAGTCCGATAGTACTGGTTAACAAAAAGTCCGGGGAGAAAAGGTTGTGTGTAGATTACCGCGCCTTGAACAGCAAAACAAAGAAAGAACACTATCCCCTCCCTCGGATTGAAGATCAATTGGACTTGCTGTCCGGGAGTTCTTTGTTTGTTACACTTGATCTGGCATCTGGTTACTACCAGATCCCAATTGCTGAAGGGTCTCGACACAAAACTGCCTTCGTGACCCCTCAAGGCCAGTATGAGTATAATAGGATGCCGTTTGGACTAGTGAACGCACCATCAGTTTTCCAGCGCACGATGAACAAAATTATCCACAATTCACCCGCGTCCTCGTATGCCTTGGTGTATATGGACGACATTTTAATTCCGGCTAAATCGTTTGATGAGGGGATGGCACGACTGGAAGAGGTGTTGCGTTTACTAGCTGAAAGTGGCTTGACGCTTAAAATGAGTAAGTGTAATTTCTTCTATAGCAAAATAGAATATTTGGGGTACGAAGTCAGTGCAGAAGGTGTCAGACCCGGTACGCTAAAGACCGAGGCTATCTCTAAGTTTCCCACTCCAGGGAATGTGCACGAAGTTCGGAGATTCTTAGGGCTAGCCAGCTTCTTTAGGAGGTTCGTTGCCGGGTTCGCTTTGGTTGCTCGCCCATTGACTGGCCTCCTGAAGAAGGGGTCTATCTGGAAATGGGGTGATGAGGAAACGGCGTCTTTTGAGAAGTTGAAACAGCTTTTGGTAGAACGACCGGTCTTAGGTCTGTACGACCCTGAGTCACCAACACAACTTCACACCGACGCGAGTAAGTACGGGGTAGCCGGAATTCTATTACAACAAGATAAATCTAGCGCGCTGAAACCCATTGCATACTATAGTAGACAAACTAGTTCTGACGAGCAAAAATTGCATTCGTTCGAGCTAGAAACCCTTGCCATCATTGCCTCGTTAAACCGGTTCCGACACTACCTGCTTGGTATTACATTTACTATAGTCACCGACTGTAACGCTTTGCGTACCACGATGAGCAAACGCGATTTAATACCCCGCATTGCTCGATGGTGGTTACAGTTTTTAGAATATGATTGTTCTATCGAATACCGCCCAGGTGATAAAATGGCACACGTAGACGCCTTAAGCAGGGGTCCTATAGATGGTGATCACGAAATTAATCATGTATTAGATGTCCTCACGATTGGTACTGATAATTGGTTGGCAACTGTACAACAATCCGACGAAGATATTAAAAATGTAGCAGATACATTACGTGATTCTAAATGTAAGGAGGCCGTAGATATTTTCAAAAACTATAAACTAGTAAATGGCCGCGTGTACCGCATTATAGATGAGAATACTATCCGTTGGGTCGTACCAAAAGGTACCAGGTGGCAGCTGTTAAAGGCAAACCACGACGATGTCGGACACTTCGGGTTTGATAAAACCCTGGCACGGTTGAGGGCCACTTATTGGTTTCCGAAGATGAAACGATTTGTAAAGAAGTACGTTTCAGCCTGCTTAGAGTGTGCACATCATAAACTCCCAAGTGGCGCCAAACCTGGTGAACTGCACCCAATACCCAAAGCTAGTGTGCCATTTCATACTATACACGCTGATCATCTTGGCCCTTTTATACGTACCAAGCGTGGTAACACGTATATCCTTGTCATCGTTGATGCATTCACAAAGTTTGTGGATCTTACGGCTGTGCGCAATACAAAATCAGCCACGAGTATAAGAGTGTTTAGACATCACTTTAGTTACTTTGGCACACCAATGCGTTTAATAACGGATCAAGGCACGAGCTTTACTAGCAAGACTTTTAAGTCCTTTATACAGTCAACCGGTATAAAGCACGTGCTCAATGCAGTGGCCACCCCCCGAGCGAACGGCCAAGTAGAGCGGTACAACCGCACCATTTTGGCGGCGCTCGGGGCAATGAACCACGACAAAGCAAATGGGTTATGGGATGAGCACTTGCCAGACATTCAGTTAGGCATCAACACCGCCGTACATTCCACTACTAAGAAGACTCCAACTGAGCTCCTTTTTGGTCGTAATGTGACTAATCCGTCACAAGGGTTGATGAATGATATAATACACGATGTTACGCCAGAAGCCGGAGAAACTTTAGACGATATGAGGCATAGTGCTGATAATTTAATAAAAGCACAACAGGACCGAGATAAAGAACGGTATGACAAGCATAGAAAAGTAGGAAAGCGTTATAGAAAAGGTGACTTGGTTAGGGTTATAAGGGCACCTACGGGGATAGAGGGTCAGTCAAAGAAACTCGAGCCTAAGTGTAAGGGTCCTTACAGAATTAAGAAGGTGCTCCCCAACGATAGGTTCGTAATTGAAGACACACCTCTCACAAAGAAAAGTAAAAAGTATGAGGCTATAGTAGCCATTGACAAAATATTCCCATGGGCTTGTTTTAAAGAACCCGTATCAACCGAATCCGACGGTGATAGAGAGTCTGATTGCGAATAAATTATGTCAAGTAATTTCTACCGAATTGATGATTCAGTATTTATCATGTTTAATAATAAAAATACGAATAAAGATTAAGATTAATTGATGTAACATGTTTATGTTTTCTAATTGCTAATATATTTGCTGGTCAAGGTAATGGACTAGTAAGTACTAATTCAATTGGTAAGGTAATGTCCTTGTGGATTAGCGCTGAGTGTCAGGTAACGGATACTCTGCGTTTTAGCGATTAGTATGAAGAATGATGGCAATATATTTATTGGTTAAGGTAATGTTCCAATAGATATACTGGCAAAAGTTAAAGTTTTGTATGGGTTGTCAATTAACCGACACCTAAATTAGTTATTTATTCTGTATGATTTTAAATCAATCCCCTAAGAGCCAAATCACTTGCTTGTCAGAGTAATGGACTAGTAAATGCTGATCCTCTTGGTAATGTAATGTCCAAGTGGATTAGTGCAGAGCGTCAGGTAACGGATGCTCTGCGCTTTGGCGCTTAGGATAAATAGCAATGGCAGTCTATTTACTGGTTAAGGTAATGTTCCAATGAATATACTGGCAAAAGTAATTTATTTACAATAGCATAGAATGATAAAGTAATTAGTGCCCAGACAATTTTGTTAAAATATTATTTTGGCATTTAATTTATTGAAGGTCATGGATGAGATGTAAAATAAGTAAAATTGTAGTTTTTCATTAAGGAAACAAGTTTATTGACGTGTAGACAATTGTTTTTATATACATTTTTATTGTTTAGATTTATTGTTAATAATGGACTTAAAACATAGAAATACCAAATGTAACTTGAACATAGTCAACAACGAGGGACTCGTTGAGGAGCGGATGGCCGAGTTGTCATAAATATCTAAATAACCTTAACATTATTTACAGGGCCATGTATTTATCTTACATTCTAAATTAATTTTAAAAGAAGTTGAATTGATTAGCTAAGATCGTTCGTTGCCGACAGTTGTCGACAACGACCAATCACAGGCGAATACTGTTCTGGTCAGGTACCTACGTTTTACGTGAGAATTGAGGCGTTCGTTCCTCGGCAGTCGTAATCAACAGTTGTGCTAATCTTTGTACGAGTATGTTGTGCTATAAATTTAGTCTTACAATAAATAGTGTCTGTTGAAGATCTGTGTTTCTTTGCATCCAAAGTTTTAACCTGAGTGCTGAACCAGTACGGTTCACACATAGCTCTTTAAACGATAATTATTTATCACGTCAGTATTAAAGGCCGACCAGACGGTAGTTCTGCTTCTACCATATCCCCATCTCGCTCTATCTTATAGCTGCGGACCGCTCATACCATCCACCAAGCAGAATCGTGTGGTGTGCCTTTAGTCGCTCATAGATTATTTCTTATCTGTGGGTGCATTTCAAAATCATACGGATATTCTGCAATATATTGTCAATCCTGTGATACACGTCAATATGCATGCGATCCACTGTGATCCGGATTGTGATATGGGTGGATTATCAGCCACTGATATCTACCGCAGGCCACGCCAGTGTGATTCAGCCCTGAAACGTCACATGTACACTGACATTAATATCAATGTTATCATTATTACTTTAATTCTAAGGGATTACAAATTACATTCCCAACTTCTCCTTTAAGTAACAAGCAATTATTTTATTACAATTTGAAAGTAACTTTAAGTTCCAAGATTACATGGACAAGAACTGTCATAGCTATCATATTATCAGACGTATGTTTGTATGATAGTAGACAAACATTTGTGCAAATATACGCTTGCAAGATTGCCTGCAAGTCAAATATTGTGGATAGTGAAATGACAGACAGAAGTGGAGGTCAACATCATGTTATTCATTTTGAGCAGCTCTTTCGTGGAATGAGTGACTTCACTTACATGCTCGTACGTGCAGCTACACCTCCGTAGTTCGTAGCTTATAGTAGTAGTGTGGTTCATAATTATTTAAACAGTTTTTATATACACGAGAAAAGAATCACCCGTCGTAAAGAACTCGTCAAAAGCAGCATGTTTTTTTATTATTATTATTAACCGACTTTTGATTCGATACCTTGATAAACATAGTTTTACATATATTATTTTTAGGGTCAAGACATATAACATTAGATATATAATATAACATTATACTTACATAATATTTACCTCGTACGGTGAGTATAGCTAATAAGTATGTCTTAGTTTACACAACACGTTTGTCAGTAAAATTTAATTACTAATTAGTACATTTATTTATTTGTCAAGTTTCTAAGAAAAAGTATTTTTTTTCGTAAGTCCTTTTATTGCAGATTTTTATGTATGTTCCCGATTGTTCGCTGGCGCGAATGTTTGTCGCCTGGACCAATTTGGATTTCTTTTTTGTTTTAACGTCTTCGTTAGGTAAAAAAATCTGACCTTTATGGTGACCCTGTAAAAATCTTTACAAATTTCAAATACGAGTATATATCAGGCAAGTTGTTAATAGAGACAAGATTTGCATCAGAACAGTAACTTTTGCTTAAAGTGGTTTATGAAGTTGTATAGAATCTACTTTCATTCAAACTATTTCAGAAATTGACCCCCTGGGGCGTCCCTTCGGGACGCGCCGGCGACCATGCATACAGAGTGGAGGAATCTCCAAAAAAGTATGTGAGAAGAAAAAAAAAACCAGAAATTGAGGTGCAGATTGGAGATACGCAAAGGCAAACTTCTGTTACAGAACACATTTAATAATGCCCGAATCTTCGGGTAATTACACCGAACGAGGAGGTGAGTAAAAAGTTATAACCTTTTTCATTTAACACGTTCGCAACCATGAACCCGCCTAGCGGGCACTCGTAATGTTTGCTCAGATGCCGGCTGAGCCCCCTAGGCGGGCAGTAGTATGAACTTATACGCCTAGCGAATTCTGTCGGTTTTTGGTGAATTGTTCCATTTTTAGTCAGCTTGCGAAAGTGTTAAGTCTTTTAACTGCTACAGTCCGACCGCTTCATACAGTCCTCGCGTGCGCGGCGCGCGGTGTTTACCTACAGGTTGTACCAAAAATGGGATGTGAACCAAGCAAGGGTATATTCGGTAGCGCTTTGCTATTCCAAATACACAAGCAATGTCAACAAAAACAAAGACTGTAATGTAAACAAAACAAACATTTAAATGTAAGCAAAAACAATAAACTAATGCATTTTTTTTAGTTAACGCAACCGAACATGTCTTTGGTCGGTTCACTCCCCATTTTTAGGGTTCCGTACCTCAAAAGGATCACTCGTGCGTCTGTCTGTCCGTCCTTTACAGCCTATTTTCTCCGAAACTACTGAACCAATTACGTTGAAAAATGGTACACATATGTAAATTTGTGACCCAAAAAGGAATATGTAACGCAAACAAATGAATTTTAAACATGGGGCCACTATTGGGGAGTAAATGAGAAAATTAAAAAATAAAGTTTTGCATATACTATCGTGTTACATATCAAATGAAAGAGCTCATTGTGTGCATCTAAAATGTATTTTTTTGGAATTTTAAAATGATTAGTTTAGAAATTATTTGAGAAAATAGCCAAAAAATGACCATTCCCCCCTTCATCTCCGAAACTACAGTCTACAATTTTGAAAAAAATACACAAAATAGTTCTTTACCTACAGATGACAGAAAAACCTATTAGAAATGTGCAGTCAAGCGTGAGTCGGACTTAATACAGTATTTGACAAAAATCAAATCAGCTTATTTTTATGAAACGTCAAAAACGCTCCGTTGGTAAAAAAAAGTTTAAAATCTTGTGATGTACGGAACCCTTGCAACGCGAGTCCGACTCGCACTTGGCCGGTTTTTGATACATCTTGTATACAAGGAGCGCGGCGTGCGGGCGCCGGGTTCCGCCTCCCGCACGACGTCCTCCGCGCGCCGCGCAGACGAAGACAGAGTGAAGCGGTCCGACTATAGGAATCGCTACGCGCTATGCTTGTAGCCGATTCCGAGGTTTTTCATAGATAGTTGCTACGGCGTAGGCCGCTAGGCGGGTTACTGGCAGTGAAAGTGTTAACATATTCACTACCAAGAGTCGCTACGCGCTACGCTCGTAGCCGCTCCCGTGGTTTTCTCGTATGTAGCGGAAAGTGACTACGGCGTAGGCGCCCGCCAGGCGGGTTCCTGGTAGCCTAAGTGTTAAGTAGTTCTCCTGGTCCTAAAAGGTTAAAGGGCCCAATTTGGTTACATTTTATTTTCGCATTATTTACGTAATTTCGGTCGTTCAATTTACGAAGAAGCATGTTTGTATCTAAGAAAAGCAAGACACGAGAGTCAGCAGGTACATTGTGTAGGTAGTGTTCTGAGGGGTCTGAAAATAATACTACTAGATTGCTTGACAAAACTACAGTACAGGTCTACACACGTAAAAAGAGCTCTGCGCGCCATATTAAATATATGGTCGCCAGAGCTCTTTTTACGTGTGTCGACCTGTACCTAACTACCAACTCACAGAACATACATTAAACAGGACATAGTTAAAAAAATTAATGATTAAGTGGTGGCAACTTTGCTGGTTGATATATATCCTATCGCCATAGTATTAAGTATTATTGTAGGTAACCGTTGTTTGCCCAAATAAACATTAAAACATACAGAAATCCCTCAGAAGTCATCATCATTTTCATCACTTTTTAAAACTACGTTTCACCAAACCCTGCGGTTTTCTTGTCAAGTCGACACCTTTTCAGGGTTGCGTAGTTGTATGGACCATGTACTACACGTTAGAAGTTCGTATTGTACAGTCGAGTGCAAAAATATGTATCGATAACATCCTCTCATGAATACTTATTCTAACGTTATGGTACTTACCAAAACGTTATTCCGCTGACATAAGAATTACGAGTAAGTTGTATGCAACCATATTTTTACACTTGAAGTAACACTGTGATTTGGTCTCCTGACCAAAGGGACCGACTAAATGCCTATTTACACGATACAACTTTCTTTCATATCCCATGAAAAATTAATGCATTAAGGCGATGCCTTGATTTGAGTCGAACACGCCCCCTAGACAGACACGCTGATGCCTTCCGCGCACGAGGAAAAGAGATGTAACACTCTTCGGGAATGGCTTTTTTGGTCACGATAAATGCCCAACTTAGAGACGTTTTATTTAAATTTCATAAAGTGAGATTTAGGATGAGATAAAATACTATAGTATTAACTTGATTGTGTCGTAAAATAATGTATCGTTTGAGTAGGCTGAGTAAAAAAAGGAAAATACAGACCCAACTTTGGAATTTTTTCTATCGAGGAAATTTTAAGCAATTGCGTATCGATAAAATCAGATAAACAATCATATAGTCAAGAATCATACTTCTGAAAATCAGACCTTATTGTTTCTTAATCTAGTCAGAACGGCGCTTCAAAGCAAGCGATAATTTCCAATGAACAGCCTTAAAAACTTACTTAGTCTGAACCTAATGTGATATTGTAGATGCAACTTGAATTCAACACTGGTATATAGGTCTAAACAGATCCCAACAGTTAATATTGCCACTCCATATCTAAACAGATCCCAACAGTTAATATTGCCACTCCATATCCATCATTTTGAAGATGGATTCCGTACGTGAAGGTCCATCAAATTATACCAGGCAAATTTGCCGGATCCAGTACCCATAAAAAATATCACCTTCTTCGTTTCGGCATGATACTGACCATCGTCATCATATCCGCCGAAATTCACTGCCTACGAAGCCGGAGGTCACGGGTTCTAATCCCGGTAAGGGCATACCAAATGTTCATGCATCAGGTATGATGCATGAACATTTGTTCCCGAGTCATGGATGTTTTCTATTTCAATTTAAATAATAACATCTCAAAAGTAAGACAAATTATTATGTATGAGCACTAATGTAGCATGCAAGCCGTCACGAGACGTAGCACGCCGTAGGCACTTTCCGCTACATGCGGGGAAAACCACGGGAGCGTAGCGCGTAGCTATTCTTGGCATTTATATATTCTGTGAAAGCAGAGATTCTGGCGTGGCATCAGACGGATATGCCACTCCAGAATCTCGCGAGTTGGAAGTTGGCTTGAGGGATGTCCGTAAAGATTACAACCAACTAAAAATGCTTTTTTATACTCGTCGACTATAAACTTTAAATTTGCTGGACATATAGCCCTAGAGAGTGCCACAATGTCCGGTCCTGCGCCACCCGCATCCAGGGGACTCCCGCGGCCTTTTCCAGGTCATCAGTCCACAGCGTGGGGCCCACGCTGTGCCTTCCGATACGTGGTCACCACTCGAGAACCTAAAATATGATTGTAGAGAGTCATAAGTTTAGATTACATATAAGTATTATTAATAATATATTTTCTGTGAGCCGTAAGTCATTGCGCGAGCATCGAGACAAACCAAAATGTATAACGATGCTATTTTCATTTATTTACAATTATGTGTGTAAGTATCGCAATGAAAATGAAATAAATAAGGAATCCATGCGGACGGTACAGCGCCATCTAGCGGATAATTCGTCCGACCAATACGCTATGATGTGCGTATGAACTAGGCTGTTATCTACGTATAGCCGACGAGCTAGCAACAGATTATCGGGACCAATCGTACCCCGTGCGAAAACTTGTGAGAAGGTTCAGAATGTTGTATTATGAAGCTCCGTCGGTGGGTTGAACAGCAGCAGCCAAATCCGTAAAAAAATGCCATTTACCCTCGATTAATTTTATCATCAAATGATAGTTGATTCAATGTTATGATTATGACTAAAAATAATCGTCAGCTGAATGTACAATGGTGGAAAGCCCCTCAGCTGGTCACATGAAATGTTAAAGCGACGGCATGATACTTTGCTATGCAATTTTAAGCAGATTAACGCCTGCTAAAAGTGCATGGCAAAGTATCGCGATGGTAATAACAGACAAAAACACATCTCACACACAGTGACAGCACCAAACCCATCTCGGCCACCGAGATATTAATCGTCGAAGTGCCGCGTGCTACCCATTAGTGTATTACTCTGCTTTGTAAAGTTTTTACCGAAAGTGTGGGGAGGCTCTGTACTGTTGTGTGACGCTTTGTTGACGAGGTCGCTGTGACGTTTGATTAGTCCGCTTGTGATGGATAGGATTAAAGGTCATGCACTTTGGTGCTTTGTACGAGTAGGTCGTGCTCTGTGTAAAACTTTGCCACATAGGGTAGGGAATGTAAAATAATCGGGTTCTGGTACCATGAGTCGCTGTTAAAAACTCACAGAATGCTATAGTCGCTTCGCAAACAGATTTTGATACGGATTATATTTCGATAGATGATTATAAGTCTGGGCGCCCGAGCTATGCTCGTATGAATATAGAGAGAATACGGAGAAGACGAATATTGCCGGACAAGAGACCTATTAGCTAGATCGATTTCTCGCCCCCGTAAACCCCTACATTCTAAATGTCAATTCGAAATGTTAGAGCCGTTTCCGAGAACAGTGGCTTTTCATACATACATACATACATATACTCATGCCCGTATCCCATTGGGGTTGGCAGAGACTAAGGAACACCAAATACTACGGTCCTTATATACTTCTTTCACTTCGATCACATCCATACATCTTCTCATACAGGCTCGTCGGTTGCGGGAACTCCTGACCTGGCCTTTTAACAGTATCGCTGAAATTTGGTGATATGATACCCTCGCCCAGGCCGCCCCCTACCGACCCTTCCATCCATCTCCTGGACGTAAATCCTCTTAGTCGGTCTACTTTCACACATCCTTTCAACATGTCCAAACCACCGAAGTATACATTGGTCAATCCTAGTCACTACTTCTTCTTCTATTCCACATTATTCTCTTATTACACAATTTTTATTCGATCATTCAAACGAGCTCCACACAAACTTCTTAACGCTCTCATTTCAACTGCATTCGGTCTACTCTCATGCTTTTTCTGAAATACCCAAGTCTCACTTCCATACATCAGTGTAGGAACAAGCACTCCTCTGTGAACCGCGAATCGAGCCTTCTATGTTATATTTTGGCTGCTCACAAACACGTGCAATGCTCCATTCACCTGATTTCCCGCTTTCACTCTTCTTTCAATGTCACCATCACACTTTCAGTGGCTTTTCAGTGAAGGCAAGTGAGGGAACCGGTCCAATCTCAATAAGGTCTAGTTTTCCCTCTGGGTTAGGTCAGAAGGCAGTCGCTTTCGTAAAACTAGTACGTACCTACGCCAAATTTTGGGATTAGGTGCCGCTAGTCGCTAGCGCATACGGCTATTGGGGATGGATTTTTGGCTTTTGAGCACTCGACTCTTTCGATATTAATACAACTTCGAATGATATTTATTTTTATTTCTACGTAAGTACAACGAAATGCAAAAGTATCAATAGGCTCATAGGACTAAGGGCTCATGCGAAAATAATGGTGGCAAATATTCATGTGTGATTATTATCTACTCGCTTTTGATTTCGAGCGTTCAAAGTCAAAAATCGGTCCCCTGTTCGTAACTCATAATAATGCTAGTCTATAATTTTGCAAGTCTAACATTAATTTCACTATTAAATCTCTTATATATCAAATCGGTGGATCGTGTTCATGTATTGTAAAGCTTCTCGAACACTTTATAAGTAGGGTCTTAATGTAATCCTATTTTATGTGGAAACGTATAAACTGCGTGTAATCGGCGCACTTCAAAGATGATTTATGAATTGCTGGCAGCCCTGTGACATCGCTTTTACCCTAGTGGCTCGTAAAGAAAATGTAATTATTTTTATTATTAAACATATAATGATATATTTTGCCTATACGGGCTTTATAGAATCGTCTCGGGAGTAGGTAGAGCTGGTAAAGGCGAGTATATTCTTCTATCTCTATCGCATACGTTGATTTCTCCTTCCCGCAGCGGTGTTTTCGCCTTTTTATTAGGGTTCCGTAGTCAACAAGGAACCTTTATAGTTTCACCATGTCCGTCTGCCCGTCTGCGGCTTAGCTCAGTGACCGTACTAGAAAGCTGTAATTCGGCATGGGTATTGAAATTAATCACGCCGACAAAACGGTAGAATAAAATTTCGAATTATTTTTTCTGGGTCCCGGCTACACTTAAAGTTGGGATGTAATTTGTTTTTCGGTAAACTATGGTGTGGTCTATTGTTGAATAGCTTGTTTAAAAATAAGATGGTCTTTACAAACCATTATTCTATTCAGGAATGCGTCGCGTGAACACTAACGGCCGTATTCATAAACGTACTTCAAACCTATTTTAACTAAAATGCCATTAAAGTTCGTTTGTCTTTATCTGTCACTTTGACATTTGTGTGCGTAAGAATGGGACAGAGCACATTTTATTTAGCAGAGGCATTTTAAGTTTTATGAATAAGGGGGTAAGCTTTTGAACTAACTATACAGTCACCAGAATAAATTTCTGGCTTATTAAAGTGGTCGAACATATCTACTGATCGTAAAGACCCTAGGAATAGGGAAATAAGTTATTTGGTTTTTTATGTTAGCAGGGAACGTGCATGGCGGGTCGACATATATGTCAGGCAAGGTGAATGATGGATGAATGAATCATACAACAAACTTTTTTTAACTGTTTTTATAGATAATGGTACGGAACCCTTCGTGCGCGAGTCCGACTCGCACTTGGTCGGTTTTTATTTGTTTTGACGCTTAGAGACCGTATACATCTCTAAGAACATTAGAATAATTATTAATTGTATTTGGACGCTCAGAGACCGTATACATCTCTGGAATACTGAATTAATATCATTAACTTCTTGTTAATGCTGATACAGACCCTATATCGAATGTAATGGTCCTTAATCTGTTATTGTGTAAGATTATTATTATTTTATTGTAAATTAATTACATGTGTTTAAGTGCACTTGTGGCCTATTTGCAGAATAAATAATTGATTTCGATTTTATAACAAAGTGGGTAATCAGATGCCAAACAATAAATATTTTCGTCGCTCCGCCGTAGTTTGGGGCGCAAACGCCATATATACGTATAAACTAAACCACAATGGTTCTGCCTCACAGAGACTGTATGCAGAATCAAGACACCTACCCCGGTGATTAAACCGGAATGCATTTGCATGTAAACGGTCCCGGGTTCTCAGTCCTGGTAAATCGCTCGTGTTTTGACGTCAAAAGCTTTGCTATGTAAGCAAGCATTCAGCCGCAATTAAGTTAAGGCTGGATTATTCGAATAGGGGTGTAGACGCTAAATAAAATAATCGATAATGATGTATTTCCTTGAAAAAGTATTAAGAATGTAGTCAAATGGAAAAAAAGGAACGCAAGAGGTTAATTAATCACAAATTTATAAGTGCCGAATTTCACCTTCCCATATAAACGGAGTTTCGTTCTCATTTTAAGACTAGGTACGTGTTGGATTGTGACGAAACTTTGCATGTACAATGACATGACATGAGGTATATCTATGTGTCGCGGGGTATCAACAGGGGCGCTGTTCGTGGCAAATTTAGGATTTTTTTTATATTGCTCAGCACGATGTATTTTGTTAGCTTAAGTAGACTGATTATTATTGTTGATCTTGTGCCTTTGCAACGCCATCTATTGACAGTCTTCAGAAACGTCAAGCGATTTGCTTGGGTGCGGTCGGCGCAGAACTAGTAACGGTTAAGTTGGCTAACCTGATTGTCAAAAGTGACAGTTGACCAACCTGACGACAGAAAAGGAGGGCGCCATTGGCGGCCATGCCCGGCATTCTAGATCGAGCGTTGAATTGTGACGGACGTTATACTAGTTCTGCGACAAACACACCGCGTTTCTAACCTTAAATAGTTTAATCCAATTACATCGTTATGATCGTTTAAGTTTTTGCTGTAATCGTGATTGTTTATTGAAAATACATACCTGAACTACAATTACTGCGTCTTATTTCGTGGTTATCACCATGCACGAACATGGGGACGATGTACCCCCAGAAAAGGATCCTACATCAGAAGTGGAAGCCGAACGCCAATCTCCACTGCTACCAATGAGGCATAATGGTGATGAAAAATGGCGACTTCTCTTGGAACAACAAAATCAGAATTTTCTGGCTTTGCTGCAAACTTTAAATAATGCCAGCCATCCACATCCAGGGAACTTCGACTACCTGACTTTGACCCGGATAAGCAAGATGTTGACGCAAGGGCCTGGATTTCTACCGCGGACATGTGTATCGACGACCCACAATGTCAAAGGACGTCTTTAATGATTGCCTTAAGCCGCGCACTCAAAAAACGTGCTTCAACCTGGCTTTCTACAGTAGCTTACCCCGGGATGAACTGGAGCAGCTTTAAGGAACTCTTTATAGCAAGGTACGAGACTTCTGAAACTATTGCTGCCTATCTCATAGACCTTGGTACCAAGAAACCAGACGAAAAGGAATGTTTAGCTGCCTACGCTTCTAGTTTGATGTCTTCGATTATGTCAAGGTGGAATGGCTTAACTACGGAGCAAATAGCAATTGCTACAGTGTTAGCACACATTTCTCGCATGAGCCGCGTATTCAACGGTTAGCCTTTACAACCGATATTAAAACCCGAAGTCAGTTGCAGCAAGAGCTCAAATCCGTATCATTTTTGAAAAGAAAGGCTTATTCAAGATCAAGTGAGGAACCAGATACCAAGAAGCCCCGCAATGGAAGTTCTCAGGCGAGCATCAAGTGCTATTATTGTGGTAGACTTGGTCATACGTCTCCACAATGTTTTGTTAAAAGAAGAGAAGCGGACCAACAAAATAGCCGAACGAACACTGACGCAACCACCAAGGATCCAGTTGCTGAGAAACCCATCACATGTTATACTTGCCGGAAGCAAGGCCACTACGCGTACAACTGTCCGAAGAGGAGCAGCCAAGATGGAAGCAGCAGCGAAGCCAGCACCTCAAAGCAAAAGCGAGTCGACATGTGCGTCGTAGACGCCCCTACAGGACTTCTGCGACAGTCTGGTGAGCAATTTCCATTTTATTATGATTCGGGGGCAGAATGCTCGTTAGTTAAAGAATCTGTGGCATATAAATTTAGTGGCAAGCGTATATTTGACAATGTAACCATGACAGGTATAGGGCAGACCTCTGTTATGTCGACAATACAGATTTTGACTACCATAGAGATCGACGCTATTACGTTAGAGATTCTTTTACATGTGCTATCTGACAATTATCTCCGACATGGAATCATGATTGGACGCGAAGTCTTAGCAATTGGATTGGCTGTTCATATGACAGCAGATAAATTAAAATTCGAAAAAGTCCGAGTAATTGAATCATGTGACCTTGTCGAAGATACCAAGATTGACTTTCAACTGATTGACACTGATTGTGCCCCCGATACGAAACCCAAATTGATAGAGGTTTTAAAATCTTTCGAACATTGCTTTACGGCTGGCGTGCCTACATCTGTGGCCGATACTGCACCAATGAAAATACGACTAAAAGACCCCCATAAAACTGTTAACCGCCGTCCCTACAGGTTGAGCCCCGATGAGCGACAAGTTGTGAGAAGTAAGGTTGACAGCTTAATCAAGGCTGGTGTGGTTCGTCCTAGTTCTTCGCCATTTGCGAGCCCCATACTTCTAGTAAAGAAGAAAGATGGCACTGACCGAATGTGCGTGGACTACCGCGGATTAAATGACAATAGTGTGCCTGACCGATTTCCCCTACCGCTCATCGAGGATCAACTTGCTCGACTAAATGGAGGGCATGTTTTCTCAATTCTCGACTTAGCGTCAGGTTTTCACCAGATCCCTATTAGAGTCAGATTCAATCGAAAGGACGGCATTCGTGACACCCGATGGCCAGTACGAATATCTTACGATGCCGTTTGGGCTCCGTAATGCGCCATCAGTTTTTCAGCGGGCTCTCATTAATGCTCTTGGGGATCTTGTGAATACCTACGTTGTGGTGTACATGGACGATGTTCTCATAGTAGCAGAAAACGTGGATGAGGCTCTGGAACGACTGCAGGTAGTACTTAAAGTTCTTACTGAAAAAGGTTTCTCGTTAAACCACAAAAAGTGTTGTTTTCTTAAGCATAAAGTTGAGTACCTTGGATACGAGGTAACTGAAGGCCAGATTCGCCCAAACAACCGTAAGATAGACGCTTTAACCGATCTACCGCCACCCAAAACCGTGACGCAGCTGCGTCAGTTCATTGGCCTGGCCTCGTACTTTCGTAAGTTTGTGCCAAAGTTCTCACAGCTCATGGCTCCTTTATATTCCCTGACTTCTGGCAAGGGTAAGATAAAATGGAACCCTGAGCACGAGTCTGTCAGACAGCAGGTAATATCAATCCTCACCAGTGAACCAGTACTGACAATTTATGACCCTGCGCTTGCTACAGAACTACACACTGATGCCAGTTCGATAGGGTACGGTGGAGTGCTGATGCAACTGAAGGATGGTAAGTCGCAAGTGATTGCGTATTATAGCAAGCGCACGACAGACGCCGAATCTAAATACCATTCTTATGAGTTAGAGACTCTTGCGGTAGTCAACGCCGTCAAGCACTTTCGCCATTACCTACACGGGCGCAAATTCACCGTGGTAACAGACTGCAGCTCTCTCCAATCTACTCGGATGAAATTAGATTTAACACCGCGTGTTCACAGATGGTGGGCATTTCTACAAGGGTTTGATTTTGATATTGTTCACCGAAGTGGCAAGCGTATGCCCCATGTAGATTTCTTTTCCAGGAATCCGCTACCGATTAAAAGTAATAGCATCATGGCCGAAAAGGTAAAGCACAAACAGGTTAACTTAACTGAGTTAAGTGATAATTGGTTGATGGCAGAACAGCAGAAGGATGAGGAGCCTTCGAAGCTTATGACCGACCTGAATGAGGAAAGTCTACAAGCTGACGTAGCCAAGACTTACGAAATACGATCGGGCGTCATTCATCGAAAGGTCCAGCGCAACGGTAAGACTCGTTGTTTGCCAATAGTGCCTCGATCATTTCGTTGGTCAGTTATTAATAACGTGCATGAGGGATTGCTACACTTGGGATGGGAAAAGACGTTAGAGAAGGTATATGATCTCTATTGGTTCGACAACATGGCAAAATACGTGAGAAAGTTTGTTGAGAACTGCATCACATGCAGAATCTCCAAATCACATTCCGGTAAGATACAGGCGGAAATGCATCCCATACCAAAAATAGCAATCCCGTGGCACACGGTACACGTTGATGCTACTGGTAAGTTAAGCGGAAAGAACGACAAGAAGGAGTAAGTTTTCGTGCTCATCGATGCGTTTACCAAGTACGTATTGCTACACCATACGCGAAACATTGATACTGCTAACAGTATTAAGGCCCTCAAAGCTAGTGTGGCTTTGTTTGGTGTGCCAACTCGCCTTATAGCCGATCAGGGTCGGTGTTTTGCCAGCAGAGATTTCAAAGACTACTGTGAGTCAGTCAACATCAGACTCCATTTAATAGCCACGGGTAGTTCGCGAGCCAACGGCCAGGTAGAGCGTATAATGAGTACCTTAAAAAATATGCTGACAGCAGTCGAGTCCAGTAATCGATCATGGCAAGAAGCTCTACCTGACGTTCAGCTCGCTCTTAACTGCACCATGCACCGAGTCACAAAGGCCAGTCCGCTAGAACTGCTAATTGGTAAGGTTGCACGACCTCTTGATATAATGTTTGTTGGTGACGAAGAGCCAGAAATCGACATCGAACAGGCCAGGATACAGGCAGTAGCGAGTATGGAATGAGCTTCTGCAAATGATAAAGTAAGATTTGACTGCACTAAGGCGAAGGTGAAACCCTTCTCGAAGGGTGATTTTGTTTTACTAAAAAACGAGGAGCGCAGTCAAACAAAGCTTGACCCCAAATTCAGAGGCCCTTTCAAAGTATCAGAAGTGCTCGACGGAGACCGATATACTCTTCGAGCCCTCAATTCCAATCGAACTTACAAGTACGCACACGACCGACTTCGAAAAATGCCCGACAGTCATTTACAAGACAATGACCCAGACATATTAGACAGTGGAAATATCGATACCGATATTATTGATAATGACAGTTTTGACGCAGATAATTAATATTAGTAGTGTAGTAGATGAGAGAGGTAACTACGTTTGTATGGAGAATCGAGCTTACTGCGGACTCTTAAGAGTTGGTATGTTCTGAGCTAATTACCACAAACATCTAATCTCGAAGTAGGTATATCTCCGTCTCTATCACACTTATTGTTTATGGTATTCGAGCGACAGAGACAGAGATATACGAACTTCGAGATTCGATATTCGTGGTATAGCGCCGCTGTCCCTTTGCCGCAACACGCACTATCTCCAGCCCCCCTATTCTGTAACTTGTTTTAAGCTCACCTCAACGCTCACCCACAAATATATCTTGACACCGCGATGCGTAGTAACTAAGCGTAGGTAGAGGTCTAGTTTCGTGAAGGGTGAACGGCGGGGTGAGCCGCATCAGCGCGTAGCGAATAACAGCCCAGCAGTGGACGTCTATCGGCTGATATGATGATCGTGATGAGGTCCCGTTTGGTGAAAATTATAAACTATATCGCGCTATAAACTATCAAAACTACAGCACGTTTGTCCATTTCTGCAAATTAGCCCGCGCTGGCCTGAACGTGTATCGAAGTAATTACTTTACGGCGCACAAACAACCCGAACTCGGTACAGGTGGCTCTCAAACTCAAGCCCCAATCGAGTTACCATCGTGATTGTAACTAGTTACTCAAACTCGACTTTTAATGAATTCAGTCGCAAACAACCGTCAATAAGCTGATTACTTCGGGGCCGCTAGTTTGATTTCTAGGGAATCTCGTTGATGGGGTTTAGAGTACTATTACGTTTCACGGGTATCGATCGTATTGTAACAGGTGCTGCGTTTGTGGTGGAAGAGACGCGTGTGGCGCGGGCCTTCAGTGATTACTGCACGATATGTTGTTGCTTAGACTAAAATACTATAACAGAGCTCCCGATAACAGTCTCGTAACCCCCCCCCCCCATAAGGTCATGTGGCCAGTTTAACAATTTTTCCCCATCCCAAAAAGTGCACAGCGCCGCTAAAGCAGTTTTCACTTCAAAAAAAACTTTCTTTGAAAACAAAGTTCTAACCGACTCCAATTCAGTACTTCGTCAAGCTACATCTATGATTTAATCATTTCGTCAAAGAAATGTACCTTAGTCGCTTGAAAGTTCCTATAAAATTTAAAGGTTTCTCCAGGATTCTATCATCTGATCCTGTCTGATGAGGCCGTCCATGCTAGGGGGTCTGACCTTCCCAGTTGGTCCCATGGTCGTCAGACCCCGTATCATGGTCGGCCTTATCACACGATAAGTGACAAGATAGAGCGTCTGTCTTGTTCTATTGAACGGTGTCAGCCAGTGACGGACGCTCTATCTTGTCACTTGACCGTGGGATCACCTGGGAAGGATACCATTTCAAACAATAGAGACTTTTCCAAATCGGTCCTGGCGCCTTCGAGTAAATAAAAATTAAAAGATTCCGACCAATTGATAAACCTCCTTCTTTTTTAGGGTTGGTTATAATTTGCTTGGTAAAGAACTTGGTAAAGATATAGCTTGAGTCCCGGGAAGGACTGGTATTTTTATCCCGGAAATCATCCCTTAGGGGAGTGAAATCGAGGGTGTAATTTTGAAATCATCCCTTAGGGGAGTTAAAAGGGGGGGTGAAATTTTTAATGCAGCTATGATATAAACGAGTTCTGCGGACAGAGACGCGAGCAGAAGCTAGAATCTATCATTTTTAATAATGAATGAATTTCATAATGAAGTGAATTGGAAACAGACAGACACATTTATTTAAAAAATAAGAATGATTAGGTACATACAAATAACCGCAACGTAGGCGTGGTCAATCAAAATTATGGCTCTTCATGCGAACTTATATAAAATACATATATATATATATGTATATATATATATATATATATATATATATATATATATATATACGACATACTTACTTAAACGACGACGTCGTAAGAGGTAACGAGAAGACGTAAGTAGGTATCTACTTAAGAGTCCGCAGTAAGCTCGGCCGAATTTCACCTTCCCATTCAAACGTAGTTACGCTCTCATTTTAAAACTACGTGTTGCATTGTGACGAATCTTTGCAAATACAATGACATGATGTATATATCTATGTCTGTAATTAGTTTATTTTGTTCCAGTTTATAAAACAAACAAAATACGGCAAAAACAAGCTTAAAAACAGTATTAAAAACTTAAATTCAGTGTATTTTTTTACTATGGTATCTGAAGCTACATAAACTAATTACAGATATAGATATACCTCATGTCATTGTATATGCAAAGTTTCGTTACAATCCAACACGTAGTTTTAAAATGAGAGCGTAACAACGTTTGTATGGTGAATCGAGCTTACTGCGGACTCTTAACTTCAAGAAATGTTCAGTAGCAAACATTCAGTGGACATTAGCATACACCGGTTTGGCGGGGGCAAAAATGTACCAGTGCTAGTGATTAATTAAAAATCGACTAAGTTTATCGACATCGATAAAAATAATTTTTTAACCATCATTATCATAACTAAACTAATGGCTAAGTTTGAATACGTTTAACTATGTGCAAACCTCTTTCATTTATACTTATCGGAAAAGAAATAGAACTGAGTCATATAGCAGAAATTCATCAATACGTACTATAAATTATTTGAATTTGCTCCAATTACTACAGTTGACCTAGAAAGGTCATTTAGTTGGCTAAAATGGATATTGTCACCCAGGCGACGAAGATTAAAGTCTGAAAATGTGGAGAAAATTTTGATTGTATATTATGAAAATTATATTAAATATTAAAAAAGTTAATTACGCAAAAAGTTTATTTTTGTGTATGTAGTTTTCTTCTTCATTCAAATTCTTGAAATTACCCAACGGTCGTACGTCATTTTTATCGATATCAACTAATAAAATTAGTTTAATGTGTCCTCGCACTATTAAACGTCAGTACAGATTTGCCCCCGCCAAACCGGTGTTTGGACATTAGTGTTAACATTATCATAAAATTTTGGTAATTAACTAAACAGTGATTAAATGCATGATACCTCATCCATTGTAATCCGTTTTGGCTGTTTATCAATATTTTCGACTCCTGATCACGACCGAGTACACTTGAGTTCCCGAATATTTATCTACACAGACAACCTTAAAAATATCTATACTGCGACTTTATTGTTACTGACATAAGACACATGTGTAGATATTTTTAAAAGGCTATCTGTATAGTTCTTGGAGAACCCGACTGTACCTATATGTTTCAGATTGACAGGTACGTATCATAACCATTTTGTTATGGCAGATATTGAAAACTTTTTTTCCCCTAGTTTTTTCTTATCAGAACATGATACCTGTTATGCCCTTGATCGGTTCACACCCCATTTTTGGTACACTCTGTATAGTTTAGATATGGGTGGGAAATTGGTTGTTTCATTCAAATCACCCGATTTAAAAAGAGATATGACTACAATTTAACATTGATGTCAATTAAAAAGTAGAAAAACATTGACTAAATACAATAATTTTATATAATTTGAGTTGGACGTATTGCATCAAACTAGTCTATTCAAAAAGCAATTCTACCATCCTAGGTAGAAGATTCAAATTCCTTTGACAGTTTTATAAAAAGTCGGCCACATTAAGCAATCTCAGCCATATCTTGGTGGTGATATACCGTGTGTCACAGGCAGTAACCAAACTTTTGAGTTTAAAACGACTGTGGTCGAGCTGTCTTGGAGTCTATTTGTCTGAAGTTGTGTTTTGTCACAATATGCTTCGCACAGGAAAAACGTAGGCTCGGTTAAAAAATACCAAATTGAGGATCATAGAATACTCTAGGAAAAATACGGTTTTGAAAAACATTAATTTATAATTGCGTTTATATATTTTTAATTTAAAACGTTATTGGATGCTTTGTTCAATAATCCAAGAAACTTTTCACTTGTTTATTCTTGAATCATAAAGATTGAAACTTTTGTTACCGCCTGACACTCATGGACCGTTTAGAGCGCGTCGCTACTCCATAATTCTTGGTGCGGTCATGACTGCCCAGTTTAAACGCTTGCAATACTTATAGTCAATTCCCGCAGTCAAGGAAAGTTACCTTCGCACTTCAGACTATGAGAGGAACGATACAGGCATACCTAATTGACGCAGACTAGACAGAAAACCGCAAACTACACCGACTTGGTCGCCTCTGAGGTCCTACCGCGAAACGAAAACGAACTTCGTTCGTATACTTAGTCGGTCCTTAAGTTCTGTCACAAGGTTTTTGATAGATAAAACTCGGCAATAAACTTTTTCTTATTCGTATTATACATGATTAAAAAGCTTATTTTATACGAATCAAATTGCAATTCAATACATTTTGTACAATTATCTCAAAATGACAAAAAAACCTTGTAACTTGAGACAATTTTGAACCCAAAACACGCCGCAACTGACAAAAATACCACTTACAACAATTTTTATAAAAAAACAGTGTTCGAGATGACCAACAAGGATTTATCTATTTATTCAGAAACCTCGATTTTAGACCATGCTTAGCAACTAGCATTTGATTTTCTGTTAGCTTTCAACTCCAACTGCTTCCATCGAGAACTTTACGTACTTTTTGGGTCAATTTTTGAAGAGGCCGTTTTTCGACATTTGTATGGTTTTTTTATTTTTTTGGAATATCAAATTCGTACCGACAACGTGAGGTAGGGCTTTTAAAAAGAAAAAATATGGTGCACGAGGCACCTCTCTGCTTGTAATGGTTAGCTAGATATTGACGCTTTAAAAACACCGTGCCATACCAATGTCGTCAGCGCCATACAAATGTCGATTCTGCCATACAAATGTTGATAGCGGCATACAAATGTCGGTGAGTGCCATCAAAATGTCGATTTTGCCATACAATTGTTGAAAAACTTTAAATATTTGTACCATACTAAAAAACTCACTATTTTGATATAGTATCTCCGGTTTATGGTTTATGATGATCGTTATATTTGTACTATTTCTTATTCTGTGGTTATATTCCAAAATATTAAAAATCACTTAGAAAACAGATTATTTCATTCTGCCTAAGAGAAGGTAGCAAAATGACAGCAAAGAACCGGCCAAGTGCGAGTCGGACTCGCGCACGAAGGCCATTATCTACAAAAACGGCAAAAAATCACGTTTGTTGTATGGGAGCCCTTAAATATTTATTTTATTCTGTTTTTTTAGTATTTGTTGTTATAGCGGTAACAGAAATACATCATCTGTGACAATGTCAACAGTCTAACTATCACGGTTCATGAGATACAGCCTGGTGACAGACGGACAGACAGACAAATACACGAACAGACGGACGGATAGCGGAATCTTAGTAATAGGGTCCCGTAGTTTTTACCCTTTGGGTACGGAACCCTAAAAAGTAGTAAGTAGGTAAGGTAGCAAACAACAAATGTGTCACGGAACCAGTGCCTAAATCGAGGCCAGTTTAATCCTTTCCATTTTCCATTAATTTCGTGCTTTACTTACATTTTGTTTTAAATCGACATTTGTATGCCACGTTCGACATTTGTACGGCCAAAAAAGCCGTACAAATGTCGCCATACAAATGTCAACATGGATGTTTTTTGGCTGTCCTTCGTACACTATTAATTGAATTCACTAATTAGTTAAACACGAAACTCTTACCCCATATTGCTAACCTTTGTTATGAAAGACACATTTTTATTTCAATCGTATATTAATAAATAAACGCCCATACAAATGTCGTCATAGCCGTACCAAAATACTTCGTATAAACATAAAGTAAATATAGCATAGAGTAACTATCCCATACTGCGGTCGAATATTTCTGAAGAACGTTAAGAGATGTCGCTTGGAGCACCACTGACGGATATTAATATTTTACGTTATACGAAATCTCAAATATTATCATTAATAGATATTCATTTTCACTTATCAACTTAAAAAAAAAAAAAAACAACCAGACACAGGCCTTAATAGATCGTAAATCGATTCAAAATAATTTATAACATCCTTTATTTGTGCGCTATCTAGTGAACGGCTTGACCTTTATTACAGCTTAGCTTGTAAGTGGACAAAGTATACATGCGCAGGATTCTAGCAGGATAAGTGTCCATAGATGGTGCTGTATTAAACCTGATATATTTACTAAACCTAAACGCATTGTTGTTACGAAAATATATAAAAAAGTTTCTTTTAAAAAATTTAATTTTTGGTACAAGCTTTTATTGCCGACTGTACTTTTCTGTATACCATCATCAACTGCTCATTGAGACGATTCTAACGAGCACCAACTCGATGGGGTTATATGGTTTTATTACGGAGTTCCTATGGCCACCTTCTGTCTCTATCATCAGATCAGCTCGATGGTACCATAATATTGAATGTCATCCAAACTATAGTTATACCCAAAATTTCAGCTCAATCGGTCACCGGGAAGTGGGTCAAATTTAACTTGCAAGATTTGACGGACAACTTACTTACATACATACTTTTATACTTACATACGAAAGAAGTCAAGTTACTATAAAACTTGTAAAAAGACCTATCGGTTTTTGCACTCCGGGAGTGCCGGCAGAAGTGAAAACTTGAATAATTTTAATTTTGCAAAAAAAATCCCTTCCGCCCCCCTCTCTCCCCCTGCGTGCCAATATATCTAATAACAAACTTATTAGTAGTACGCTATAGTTCAACTTAACTCGGCAAAATTGATGAAGTAGACGAAGAAATAAAATACCAATTTGTTTTTGCCATTGCCAAATATTTTTCAAAGCTTTATCTCTTTAAGAATAACGTCCAAATTCGAACTATTCGAATTTGCTCAATAACAAAGCGGTAAAGGACGCGCGGACAAAATTACAAATTTATTTGCAGAATATGCAATTGCAAAGTGTTTAACGGCTTTATATTCTTACGAATAGCGTTCAGTTTTGAATGAAGTCGAATCGGCTAACAGCAATATATAAAAGTTTGATAAAACAAAATGGAATTTGCATTTACGGAAAATGTGTTACGAACTTATACTGTTAACAATAAAGTACAAATTAGAACTATGTGCCCCTAGTCAAACCCCCGTTTTCCCCCCCGACCCCAACCTCGTCCCGAATCTCTCGCCATCCTCCTACGGTCACGTGCCCTCTTACGCATCTGATGTCACAAATATCTGTCGCGAGTTTAACAATTTTTCCCCATCCCAAAAAGTGCTCAGCGCCGCTAAAGAAGTTTTCACTTCCAAAAGAAAACATACATACGTACATACATACATACATTCACGCCTTTATTCCCAAAAGGGGTAGGCAGAGCACATGAAACTTATGTTCCAGCGCCACTTCTAGCATAAATGTGGGTATAAAAAAGATCGACAAAATGTGATATTGCAGTGATAGGTTGCTAGCCCATCGCCCACAACACACTTCAACCCTGCTCCCTTAGTCGACTTTTACGACACCCACGGGAAGAAAAACGAAAACGTACGAAGAGTTTTTAAATAAGATGAAGTAAAAACTAGTGCCTATGCCAAATCTTGGGATTAGGTGTCAAAGCGGACCCCTGGCTCCTTTAGGGGCACACCCGGGAATATCGCTAGGAGGATTGTGATGCGACTGATGAGTTTAGTAGATAATTATTAGAATAGGTAACCTAGTCCCTAAAACATCAGAATACTACAGTAAGTAAAAAATATAACATACATTTATTCGGGACCTATACGTAAACCTGTTTTTATTTTACAACTTATTTGAATATTCTTTCTTTACATAGGTATCTAGTACCATAAATAAAGAATAATACCTATAATATGTACCTACTGCCATTCACATTTGAGTATGTAGCAATTTATGATTCAAATTGCCAATAAGTACCTAAAATTATCGAAGTGCTTACGACGCGCGACGTTGTCAGCTCGCGCTGGCAGCGCCGTAGTTCGATCTGGCAACGTCGCCAACTGTATAGTAATTTCCAATTTATTTTATTATTTTTAACATCTCTGCATAACGTTCCATTTCGACATCTTATATATTACAACAAATGAATTACTGCGTGTTACAAATATTTTACATTAAATTAAAATAAACATAGTGACTGCAATCTCTTAAATTATTAATAAATAATGGAGCATAATTATTTATTTCTTATCACTTCGCACTCGTCTTTGAAACTGTATAATAGTAAAGAGAACTGCGTACAACGAAACGACTCAGTGCAGACGAAACACAGATTACAGAGACGAAATGAGAAAATGTTGCTACAAAATTATTCCTTTAAATTGTAGGTAAACAGAATAAACTTTGTCCATTTGTAAAAATGCGAAAAAAATGATTTAGTATGAGTTTATTGTCTCAATTAAAAATACAAATAAAGATAACCTGCGGTATGATATTTTTTTAGAAAAGCGTAGTGAAAATATACGTGTAATTACATAGGCAAAGTCAAAACGTCAGAAGTATATGGAAAGATAGAGACTTAACTGGCCACACTGAAACTAGAGACGATAGGTATCAACTCTACCACGAACATATTGTTAATGTTATTCTTTTAAAATTTGACCTCCGCTTATTTGAATGGACCTACGATTTGATTTAGAAACGGATTTGTTTGCCAGTGATTTACATACGACCACTTGGACTTCTACCGGACTGATTTGATATTATTGAATTTACCAAAATGACACATCGGTGCCAATTCATAAACTGTCACACATTGTTTCGTTTTCCAGTTAGTGATAAAAATCGCCTACGGATCTGGATTAACAATTCAGGTAAGCTCTATTTTATTTACAATAAATAAAATTATACAACTAAGCACATACATACTTGGTGACGTCGGGCATGCGTCAGTCAACTTGACTTTTTATCCAAAACATCGTTTTGTCTTTCAGTTTTTTATCGCGTTACTTACGTTAAAATAAGTTTATATCTCGCTCCAAACTGATTAGTGTCCTTATTAATCCTTCATTTCATGTTTGCACTGTACCTAATGGTAATGATAAACTAGTTAGGAGTTTGCTTGTTGGCATTTTATTTTGAATCTTTTGAATTTACTTATTCGCAGTGTGATTGCCAATTCGTGAAAATATCTAACCGGAAATGATGGCTGAAGTACTTGGTTTAGCTTGAGATTTCACTACTTTTCAGGCCGGAAGGCTTGGCAGGTTTTTTACAAGAAATGTACTTGATGGAAATTAATAATATCTAAGTATTTAGTTTTATGACGACTGCTTTAGCCTAGTTGGTAATGACCCTGCCTATGAAGCAAGAGGTCCTGGGGTCGAATCCCTGTAAGGGATTTTTTTTGTGTGACGGGCACAAATATTTATTTCTGAGTCTTGGATGTTTTCTATGTATTTATACCTATTGGAACTATATATATCGTCGTCTAGTACCCATAATAGCTTATTGAGCTTACAATGGGACTAGTTCAACTTGTGTAAGATTGCCCCTTAATATATATTTTATTTTATTTATTTTTAATTTCAGGCAACATCAATCTCACATCTTTGACACCTGATCAGTTAAAGTACTGCTATCTTTTTGAAGTGCATTTTGAATCCTGCTATGAGTCACAATGATAACCAGAGAAGGTTGACCGGGACAGCTATTACTAGACACTATCACTGTGAAGATAAATCAATTGATGTTATTAGCTTTGTGTCTGTAGAGCACCCAATGCAAGGTATGTCTTGATTTTTTATTGTTCAAATAGTATTTTCTTAAAAACATGATGACAATTTTTCTGAAAAGGGACTCCTTAAGGCACACATGGGAAATGTACAAAAAAAATATTTATCATTGAAAACAGGATGGCATTGGTATCCGTTCATGTCAAGCGAGATAGCTTTAAGAAAATATTGCGTTTGGTGTCGGGTTACAAAAGCACCACACCCTTTCTTCCCGTCGGTGTTGTTGGTCCAAGCAACTTATACTTGAAAATATATACAGGCTGTCCCAGCGCTATGCAACTTGAAGGGACAGTACCTTAAATATTGTAGATAAGATATTATACTGAAAGGAGATATTATTGAATATTTTATAGTAAGTAATACTGCACTCAAAGATTTTCATAAAATTGCTTGCTTCGTCTGGGAGTCAATCCGACCATAGAGGAAATATTTATTTATGATCCGGCTAAATCCAACTCCTTTCTTTCAAGCTAAATTGTACTTAGAAGAAATCATTCTTTATTTTTAGCTTACTTATTGGCATCATAAAAGCACGTGGTGTTTTTATATCACATATAAATAAAATAAATAAAAATAAAAAAGCTTTATTAATTCCATTACAGCGTTTTTTACAGTTAGTAAGTAATGAATTATGTATGTAATGTATTGAATTTCTTAGCTAAACACGCAGAACTAAAAAAAATGCTTATAAGATGTTAGGATTGTTAGGTTAGGTTAGTTAGGTTTCACATATAGCCGGTTTTTATTAACATACGGCGGCAAGCATATTTGAAAATATTAGCAGTATAATTTAATAATAATATAAACAATAAATCAGCTTATATACGTCCCACTGCTGGGCACAGCCCTCCTCTCAAGGTTGAGAGGGAACGGGCAGTAGTGCCCACGCTGGCCCAGTGCGTGTTGGGGACTTCACATACACCTTTGAATTTCAAATTACTTAAAAAAATGTGTCTCCTCCACACATGAATGACTTAACAAACGTATACAGACACTACCTAATCGATCTATCGTATGAGTCCTAATTCTATCAACTCAACGGAAGGGGTAAAGGGGACGATTAACAAAATTTAAGTATGCTCGGATAATATTGTTTAGTTTAATATTTATTTTTTAAATTTCAGGATCTGGTACTGAAATTACATTCGTTGACGTGCGACCTACCGGACAAAGTAAGAAAACCTGACAATGATCCTGAGGAGTGGCCAACTTCAGCACCACAACCCGCATCGCCACAGCCCTCATCACATCATCACGTCCAACTGAGGCTCCTCAAATAAAAAGACATCTGGAAGAAAGCTCCTCTTGCGTGGACGTGGGGGCGGCGGCGTCGAGCAACGCATCCGACAGATTATTTAAACACATTCAAATTGTATTTATTCAGAGCACGTAGATGTTTTAAAAAAATATATTGTTACTAAAAAAAATATATTTGTAAATCTCACAAAAGAAGTCTACAAAATCAGCAAAAAATTAGGCTACTTACTGCAAAGTAAATGAAATAATTTACATATAATACGTGTTATTGAACCCTTACCTTTTTACCTTACTTTTCTCAAGGAAATCTGCATTACTCACAGGCAGTAAATAGAAGAATGTCTCGGATCGCATATAATGCACGCAAGGGCAAACAAAATGCGATCGGAGGCTTTTTTACTACTGCCTTGCCGGTGGTGTTCGCACCTTTTTTTATAACTGAAGCTTTCAACCTCAATAGTTTTTAAATTTTGTATATTAAGGTACCTTCCTATTGTTCCTTAAGTTTGTTCTATAATCGTTCTCCTACAGTTGTTCCTGGTAATAATAATCTTGAAAAATCCAGGGGAGTCAAAAGCGCGATTCCGATCCTTTACTGAATTGAGTATTCAATGTGCTGTGGTTTTATCGATCGAGGGAGCGAAGCGAACGAAGTTCTACGCTTCAGCTTGGGCCGAAAATCGTTCGTATGTCCGGTGTCTGTCCAGCTGTCCGGCTGTTCTCCTATACAGGTCGCATTCTTAACCGATTCTCGTGAAATTTTGTGAGCAGGTTCGGTTTAGTATATAGTTTTTTCTGTTACTTTTTAGAAATTAAAAAAAAGACAGGTTCGCTAGTTTCTACAGCACATAGAGCCACTAGCACAATAAATCGCATGGCAGCAAATAGACGAATCAAGGTACAGCTTTGAGATTGATAGTACAAATGCACATCATCAAACAAGATGAGTTTTGTTGATAGTGGGGATCCACATAACTCCCCCCTCGGGAGCCCTGGCAAGCTTACCCCCAAGAACACACCACATACCTAAGTAGCAAGTAGTGGAACTTTGGCTGCGGTCTTATGTAAGGTTGCTTATATAGGTACTTTATTTATGGTACATGATGGTACGGTGGAGGTTCTAAGAAAAGGTACGAAAATTGAGCATTTTATTGACTGGTCGCGTGTGCTCTAACAAAACAGAAAAAAATACTATTATTTTACTTTGTGTAAACCTATCTTGCAAAGTGACATCTATTGACCGCGTAAAACAGATTTTTTACAACATCACCTGTTGTAGGTACAGATGCCGTTAGTGTATTTGATAATCCGTAAAAGGCAATATTGATATAAACGACATCTTTTGCTGAGAGCAAATGTACATACCAGTTCACTAACGCCCCCTGGTGCTCACAGCAAATAAGGCGGATTCATTTTAATGTATGGCGTGGATATATCTTCTTATACTTTATTTATGGTATAAAGAAAACCTGTTTCCTCCGTCAAAAATACTGGCGCTCCCTCCCCTCCCGTTGGTGGTTGAAGCCCAACTAACCTATCTATCGTATCGTAAAGTAAATGTAGGGGTGGGACAATAGAAAACCAGATTTTAAGGGTTTTGAGCTTGAGTCCTAATAAATGGGTCGCGCGTGGGACAACTACTAAAACACTTCACTGGTTTTAATTATCCGCGCATTAATTTTGCAAGATACTTTAATGAATACGCTAATAAATCTTCTTTATAACAGTACAAGTTGTTTATTTACACGTTGCCGAAATCTATAGTTATGAATTTTTGTTTGAGCAAAACCGCAAGTGGGACACGCGAAAAAGCGGTAGATTTCGCCGTTTTACGATAACAACAATTTTTTTTTTCAGAATCTATTAATATTTAAGGTATTGTTATATATATTTTAAGTACAATATAATACACGGAATACAAATATATATGTATCAATACTCCATGTTAAACTGACTTGAAATTATAGCCGTGGGACAGCAAAAACAGCTCGTTTGAAAATTGACCCTTTTACGTTTTCAGAAAAACACGTAAATTTGATCTTGTGGGCAACAAGTACACTACGTAAAATGTGAATATGAAAATTAGTTTTACCCAGACTTACTTATCTCATGCTTCAAAATGGAGGTAACATGGTTCAGGGAGGGTTCTGACTAAAATCTCACGTAAGTTTGAAAGGTTTTAAGAATCATGGAAAAAAGATAAAGTGAATCACGTCCGTGTTTTTGATTGGCTAAAAACGTGCAAAATCTCTGAAGAAACTAGCATTTGTGTAATATGGCTTTAAGCATTTAAATCCAGTAATCGTTCTAATTTATTAGTATTTAATGAGCTATCAAACCATATATAGAATTAAATAAAAAATCCTTGGTTTTATTTACTATGCGGCAAAACATTTGTGACAGAACTTATGAACCGACTAAGTAAATACCTCTCTGTCGCACTTGCTAGTTCGAGCGACAAAGACGGAGATACACGTACGAAGGTAGTTTTCTTTTCGCGGTAGGCTCTCTGTTCTATTTGATAACGTGATCGTAGTCCGATTCATTTCTTTCACTAATTCATAAAACATATTTTAAGTGAATTGCACCTCGTCGAAGTTTTTCCGACCAAATCGGAGAAATCCTAAAGAAAGTTCAGGTTAAGACTAGGTACAAACCGACGAGCGTGTATGCAGAATGTAATGAAAGTGAATGAAGCAAGAAAGGTTTGTCAAGATTGTGGTAAGTGGAAATCAGTGATTGCATGATTATATGTGTGTATGTATAATTTACTTTACAAATAAAATGTGTTTTTTCCCTTTCTTGCAAACTCAAATTATAAACAAAGTACAAGCTCTTACTTAAGTACTTAGTTTGGGCCTTGATCGATTTCTTGGAGTGTTCGTCCCCTAATATTAAATTTACTTTATGACTAAGTAGCTCTGTAAACTGTAAAACACACGAGCCTGACTTTAAGAAATATTAATCTACCTAATCATTATTTTTATTACTGAACCTGCTCACAAAATCAGTTGAAAAATGCGACCTGTAGAGGAGAACAACTGGACAGCCGGACATACGAAAGAATATTGGCTCAACACGAAACGGAGATCTTGGTTCGCTTCACTCGCTTGTTCAATTATTTTTGTCTATTTAATGCTTCTTTTGTTTATCCTTTGGTAAACACGCACTATATAATTATCGGCTCGCCGATCGATCTTCAATAATATTATAATAATTGATTGATGAGAATTTGGACACTTGTCCAATCGGGATATAGTTTCTATCAAGAACAAGATACTTAACTGACCGATCTTAAATCGTATTACGACGACGTAAGGTCTAATGTTGGGTACGTGTGTTGTATGTACTGGTACAAGGTAGTCGGCCCCCTAAATTGGCAATTGGGTGATGACGTACATTGAAAATTAAAAGGCTAGTAGAAAGAAAAACTATGTTTGAACTTTTTATAATACGACGGCTGAAACTTACAGTCTACCTGATAGTAAACATGTACCGTAGGCTATGCGCGTTATCGACCCTTTATTGATTTGAGGATTCGTTGTGTTGATAGCTAGAGACGAACGCTGGTACCTCACCCTCAACAGTCCTTGGAAGGTGTAACGACCTGATTCACCACTTAGCTACAGAGAAAGTACTGGCATTATTATGGGTGCGGACTTCTGTCAGGTGGAGGGGTTTCCCCTGTAGTACTTTTATTTATTTATTTATTTATTTATTTAAGGATTGCCAACGGAGTTAACAATGTAGTACTTATGTATGTCTAATTGTAACCCTAATAATAGGCAACCACGGCATGCGTTACAATTTTTGCGTTACTGCACTAAACTATCTAGGCTTAAAACTAAATCAGTCAGACTATGGTTCAAGGTTCAACAACAGATCCCTGATTTTGCATTTGAAGCTGTTATGAGAATCACAAAAAATATCGATATTTTCCTGTTCTGTAACGAGATCATTGTAAGCACGCGACAGGCGAGGTACAGGTGAGTGCTTGCGAAAGTTAATTTTTACAAAAAGGAACGTGAAATAAGGCACGAGGCATGCGAGGTATTTTAGTCGGGACGCTTAAAGTGAACTTATTAACAATTTGAGGTGAATCAATTAGATTGTTCATGGTTTTATACAAGAAAGACATACTAAGCAACGTTCTTCTGTTATTTAAATTTTCTAGTTTAAAATGTTTAATTTTGTCTAGATAGGATCTTACATGTCTAGGTGGTTTATATCGGTATGACAAATGCTTTAGCAATTTCTTTTGAGTCCTCTCTATTCTGTGGACTTTATAAACGGATGACCAAGCGGCACAACAGTACTCTAATTTACTTCTAACATAACTATTATATAGTATTATTGAGGTAGAAATATTTTTGAATTCCTTTCCATTTCTAATAACGAATCCTAACGACTTATTTGCTGATGTTATTATTTTATCGATAGGAGTTTTAAATTATAGTTTTGTATCAATAACTACTCCCAAATCACGAATGTGAGTGACTTCATTCAGTGTCACACCTGCAATGTTGTAAACACTTTTTGTTATGTTTCTCTTCATTGTGAATTTAATGTGCGAGCATTTGATTGGGTTCAAGTACATCTTGTTAAGGTTGCACCAGTCATGTAATTTATTGAGATCTTCTTGCAATAAGGCTGCATCGGTCGTACAGCTAACAGGACGTATTAGTTTAAGGTCATCCGCAAAAGCGTAACAAGTGGAATGTGAGAAAATGTTAGTGATATCGTTAATGAATCTGTTGAAAAAGAGTGGTCCCAGATTTGAACCCTGAGGTACGCCAGAGCTGGCTACAATAGGATCAGAACTACAACCATCAAGTACTACTATTGAGGGTCGATTGCCCAGATATGATTCGCACCATTTCAGCATAGAGCCACCGACTCCGAAATTAACTGGAGCTTTTGGAGCGCTTATAACCTATCTACCTCTTTTTAGGGTTCCGTTGTCAACCCTATACTATAAGTCTGTCCGTCGGCTGTTCGGCTTAGCTCAGTAACCCTTACAACTAGAAAAACTGTAATTCGGCATGCCCATGGGTACCCATGGGTATATAAACCAATCACGCCTATAGTCATGAAAAAAAAATATTTTATAGATTACCTCCGCCACATGTTAAGTGGTGATAGGTATTTTTAACCGACTTCAAAAAAAAGGAGGAGGTTCTCAATTCGGTTGTATTTTTTTTTTCGTCATTGATGAGCCGATTCGTAAAATCTTTTTTTTGTTCGTAAGTATATGCTTCCATGTGGGTCCCATTTTTTGGAAATTCAAATGGATGATGGGATCCATGAGGAATTGAGGGAACTCCTCAATTATATTAGGCACGCGTGTAGTGATTTTGGTATTTTCTATTATAACTCGTGTATTTACATCCAGAAATCATAAATTGGTGGAGTGGAATTGATGATGAAGACCACAGATGACTTATAGAATTCCTCATTTGTGTACTTAAAAGTACAAAAGTATCTGTATCACAGATTCTGATAAGATTCCGTTGAAATAGCAACTAATGAAGTGCCAAGGGTGATCCTTGTGGAATCGACGGAAGTCCTCAAATATTATCGGTTCACATACAGCGATTGGGGTTTTTTCTCTAATAATCAATGCATTTGCTCTCGGAAATCAGTTCATGTGGTAAATGGGAAAAGAAATGTGGAAATGTTTTCGTAGCTTGGGGAAGTACTAAATTGAAGTCGGTTAAAACTTTGTTTTTAAAGTAAATTATTATTTTCTCGTTAAACCTATGGTTTCGTTGGATAGCTTGTTCAAAAGAATTATAGGTTTTTTCAAAACATTATTTAACCTAGTTATGCGTTTGTGAGAAAAATTCGTGGCAGTAGTACATATATAATAAATTTAAAAAAACTATCACGGCAAAGTAAGCATAACTAGTTACTTAATATTCAAGTACATATTTACAAAGTACAAAGGCCAACTTTCGTTCAAATTCAGCCGACGCAACCGTTTAGTTTGCGCATGCGTCTCGATGTAACAAAGAGACAGGCAACTACGGAACCCTACACTGCGCGTGGCCCGACACGCACTTGGGTGGTTTTATAAAGTTTAATGTTAATCTAGCATGTCGTTTTTATAATGGGTATTTAGTTTTTATGAAGGAGAGTTGGTCCTGGTGGGCCTTTAAGAAGCATCAATTTACGCCATAATCAATTCAATCGTATCAATGACGATTGAATTGTTAATTTGTGTTTACACTGACCGTTTGGTTCGGTTAACACTGAATAAGAAAACAAGTGGCCGGTTCCCAGAGGAATAGTAACTTATTACTCAGCAAGGTTATATTTTCATGCATCGGCCTCACAAATTTCGGAATAATTATGATTATAAATGGAAATATGACCTTCCTGATTTTTCGGTGTTCCCCTTAGTTTCATAGCTTAGCTGGTACAACTTGTATGCCAACGTTGGTTTGGAGCATTTGTGGAGAAGCTCTGAACAGTTTCTCTGCAATAGTCATTCCCGCTTCGATATTAGTAGGTACCTTTTCAAGTATCTATTTAAGTGGATATGATCATAAGTATCATGCCATTATTTCACAGATACTCGACTGAAGTGCATACTAACTACAATTTATATTTCTGCAACCATAAAAAAGCAAATAGCTTGTACGAATGGCATCTTAGGTAATGTTATTCGAATAAGAATCCTCTTAAAGATGTTCAGGTACTAACTACCTAGAAACTCGGAGTATAATATTAAGTCTTCTTGTTATTACAACTGGGTAGTTTAATCAGTTATGTTAAGTTAAATGCATTTGAGATGGAGAATCGAAGTTTGCACTGGTTGAAGAGCAAAGAAATGAATTAGCGGAAATTCGCTGCTAGGCGTAATTTCAGTACGTTTTTATTACCCGTGCTATTTAATCGTGGACCCAATTTCATGTATCCCCTCTACGTTACAGGGATATCCTGCTTTCATATCTCAGACATTCAAATGCAGAGGCGACCTGAGCCATGAATTTTGTAATTTTTTTGAGGGAGAGGTAGGGCACCGCGCCCGCGTAGTAAGTAAGTAAGTAAGGGTACAGCGGAATCTCGCTCATTTTGGAGCAGCCCAAGTAGTAAGTAAGTAAGTAAGTAAGTAAGGGTACAGTGGAATCTCGCTCATTTTGGAGCAGCCCGCGTAGTGAGTTAGTAAGTAAGGGTACAGCGGGATCTCGCTCATTTTGGAGCAGCCCGCGTAGTAAGTAAGTAAGTAAGGGTACAGCGGAATCTCGCTCATTTTGGAGCAGCCCGCGTAGTAAGTAAGTAAGTAAGGGTACAGTGGAATCTCGCTCATTTTGGAGCAGCCCGCGTAGTAAGTAAGTAAGGATACAGCGGAATTTCGCTCATTTTGGAGCAGCCCGCGTAGTAAGTAAGTAAGTAAGGGTACAGCGGAATCTCGCTCATTTTGGAGCAGCCCGCGTAGTAAGTAAGTAAGTAAGGGTACAGCGAAATCTCGCTTATTTTGGAGCAGCCCGCGTAGTAAGTAAGTAAAGGTACAGCGGAATCTCGCTCATTTTGGAGCAGCCCGCGTAGTAAGTAAGTAAGTAAGGGTACAGTGGAATCTCTGTCATATTTGGAGCAGCCCAACTGGGGAACCACCACCTGACAAGAGAGCGCAGCCATAATAATGATCCTGGTGGGGAGTAATGTCGCCAGAGCTCCCGAGCAAGTGTTTTGTTGTGAGCGAGGGACCCGCGTTCGTTTCTACCTATCATCACAACAAATCTTCAAATACAGACCAGCTGAACATGAACATTTATACCTGAGTCATGGATGTTTTCCATGTATTTAAGTATTTATTTATCTATATAAGTATGTATATCGTCGTCTAGTACCCATAGTACAAGCTTTGCTTAGTTTGGGACTAGAATGATTTGTGTAAGATTGTCCCCAAATATTTTTTAATTTTTTAAATCAATAAAGGCTTGTGATTCATACTTACCATCAGGTAGACCTTATGCATGTTTGTGACCGTCGTAGTATTAAAATAAATTGATCTCTGTATAATTTAAATCCTGTAAAAAAAATACGTGGCGTGGCGTGGGTAGGCCCCCCGTAAGGTGGACTGATAACCTGGTTAGTAGATTTATTTTTCTTTATCAAATAAGTCCATACTTCGCTAGGCAACCACAGTTGCCACCATCAGTTTAGGGGTGCGCGAAATTGGCAACTGTGGTTGCCACAAGCAAGTGAGTGGCTATGGAGATAGTTCGACTTGTGTAAGATACTTCCAAATATTTATTTGTTTATATTCATAATTAGATAGCTAGAGACAAAGAGAGCCCTGTATAGAAAGAAACTTGACCTGTTAAATTGACATGCGGACATTTCTATGTATTTCCAACAGCTTGTACGACTGCCAAAGATTATTTTTAACATTTATTCAACAGTCCGGTCAAGGTTTCTTCTGTCACAGCTTTGATATTTACAGACACACGGCGATGCGTTGGGGACGCTCGGTGACTATTTACGAACGTTAGTCGCGGCTAGAACTTCTGGCGACAGATGAATGTGTTTTTAATACATAATATGTCCAATGATGTAGTATAACAAACATACGTTGTCTATACGAAATTCCGTGTTTAGAAACGGCTACTAAATCAGAAAGCAAGTGGTTTTCCATTGGCGACGCGAAAACTAGGAAAGTTGGTGCAAATTACTCAGTTTTAGTGTGCCACTTTTGGAGCGCTTATAACCTATCTATACCTCTTTTTAGGGTTCCGTAGTCAACAAGGAAACGATTAGAAAACTGTAATTCGGGTACTTCCTTTTTTAGGGTTACATGTAAAGTGGTTATGACAAAATTTATTTTAAATGCAAATATTGATTTTGCTCCTAAAACGGACCTGCTTTTGTTCTACAACTTTAAAAAAAAAGGTGTTCTTTATACATTTTCATTATTTCATACAAATTTTCAATGTAAATCATCCATTAGTTTATTTATCATACTTGTCACCGTCATGGATGTCAAATAATGAGGCCGTGTTTGCAATAAATTGATGGTACAGTCAGCGTCACATACATCTGTACTCATCAGAGTGTTCAAAAATATCTGAACATGCTCTATGGCTTTTACAATAAATTGTTTTTTTACAAAGTTGCAGAACAACAGCACAGTTTGACGAGCAGAATCTAATCTTGAATTTAAAGCCCCCTAGGTCATAGGCACACTATTATAAGGTGTTAATAATTGAGGTACCAATACTTTCCGACGTTACATTACATCAAAATAATTAACTATAAGTATGCAGATTGTACCAAAAATGGGGTGTGAACCGATCAAGGGCATATCGTGTTCTGACAAGAAAAAACAAAGATTTTGTTTTGACGCGATTTAAAAAAAAAAATCGCGTCAAAACAAAATCTTTTTTTTTCTCTATCTCTTCTCATTTGTATGGAACCGGTCGCCCCAGTCGGCCAACGCTTCGTACAAATGTAAAAATAATAATGGGGTAATATTTTTTTTCTCTTAGTTGCTTCTAATCAGAACACGATACCTGTTATGCCCTTGATCGGTCTGAGTCTCAGATGGATTGATGGTGTTGGTGTTGTCTGGATTTATTTCAGTATTTCATCTAAGTCCTGGCAACCGTACTGTCTTTTCCAAGATCTCACGGTTCTAAATACTGATTTGCCATAAGATAAATAAATAAATCTAAGTGAAATGGCCAGTCAAGATTTTCTGTAGGATAATCAAGGAGGTACCTATTAATCACCAACTTTAAATTATTTCATTAACAGGGTATTTTAAGTGCCGAAGTTATTTATTTCCCTTAATACCTATCTCCAAAACTAACACAGACTTTAAAATGTTTCACTTATTCTTAAGAATAAGTTTACTCCAAGAGAAGAGTGCTGTTAGCTCTAAATACCAAAAACAACATTTTTAGGACTTTATAATATACAGGGTGTTACAAAAATATATCGTAATGGAATGTGACAGCAATAGTAATTAGATATATAAAGTATAATATTATCCATATTAAGCAATTTATATTGAACGTATTATTTTCAAAGAATATCAGAAGAAGGAGAATTCATTCATACTCGTTTGATGGGAGAGCGGGGGAGGGGGGGTGCTGGAGGGGGTTTTTTTTTAGGCAAAATTAAAACGGTCTTTTTTTAGTTTCAGTTGCATTATACCATACTGAGAAGAAGTACATAGGAGGACAATCTTACACAAAGCGACCTAGTCCTAAACTAAGCAAAGCTTGTGCTACTAGACGACGAAGAACTTACTTATATATAATAAATACTTCAATACATAGAAAACATCCATGCCTCATCAAATATGCACGAGCTCACAAAAATAAATGCCCTTACCGGGATTCGAACCCAGGACCCCTTGCTTCGTAGGCAGGGCACTAGTAACGTGCACGAGGAATCTCGAACACTGATCAGATTTCACCGAATAATCACCGATGATATACAGAAATAATGAAAATCTATACAAAATTAAAATAGATGGTCTATTTCATACAAAATTTAAATAGAAGGTCTATCAGCATCTTATCATATCATATCAGCCGAAACACGTCCACTGCTGGACATAGGCTTCCCCCAAAGAGTGCTACAATGACCGGTCAATTAATCCATCAATCAATCATTTATTCGTGACAGCAAATACACACTAATACATATAGAAAAGAAAAAAAGGAAATATTATATGCGTCACGAAATGGACCCGGCTCAGCATGATGCTGGCTTTAACTGCCAGCGCTGGTCTTCCGCCGAAGTCCTGCGCCACCCGCATCCAGCGGACCCCCGCGACCCTCACCAGGTCATCTACCCACGCTGCGATAGGTGATCTTCAGCATGCTATTATTTAATAGAGTTAACCTCTCGTATGCCAATGTCAAAAAAAAACCAATCAAATCATGACCTTGAAGTTTAAGTTGTAAGTTTCCAACCGCTCTGGACGGATTCGGAACAAGGCATACTTTAGACACTCGATTGACCAATCGAGTGTCTAAAGTAAGTATTTTATTTTCAAAGTTTCTCATACTCTACATTTTCTATTCAGCCATGCATACCTACATAATGCATACCTACTTAATACCTGAAATATATCTTGAGTGCTGAAACTTTCGATATCGGTTATAGGTAATTAAGATTCATGAAGACTTTCAAAACTGTTCTCCTACCTTTTTTATTAAATAATTTTTGAAGTGGTTTATACCATTTTTTTAAGTGATGTTACACTGCAAACGGTACAGGGGGTGTAGGCACTAAATTAAATAATCAATAATATTGTATTTTTCTCTAAAAATGATTAAAAGTGTAGTCAAGTTAAATCAGCCATTTTAAGACCTGTTATTAATGTAAGCTTAAGCTGCATAAGAGCCTTTCGGTCCCCTTATGCCCCTTAAGCCGGCAACCGTATTACAAGTGGCTCCGTGAACTAAAGGTATTGAGAGCCTGTATTTTTTCTTAAAAAAATTGAATCTACATAAATAAATATAATAATTATGGAAACTACTCACAAAATTTCAGAAGGAACGGTTAAGCAACGCAACCAGCACGTCTATCACACAACGACGTTCTCTCGATTTTTCTCGCAGTATATCTCTTGTTCTACGTGTTCTTATAAGAAAGAGACGGATAGTGCGAGAAAAATCGAGAGCTCGCGCGCCGTCGCATGATAGCCGTGCTGTAGAGGAGAATAGCCGGACAGCCGGACATATGAACAGTGATAGGTTGCTAGCCCATCGCGAATCAAGTGCTAGATAAATTATGACATGAGCTATCGGTTAAATATAAACCCTTAAATGACTTTCAGTTTGACCCGTCCACTGGCTCGACCGTAACCTCACTAATCAATCGGGCTCTAATCGACCATTTAGTTGTTGCGACTGTCAATTTTCTCTGATTAATATCACCAATTAAAGACGTCTGGGTTAGGTACTTGTTTGTATAGATCCTTGGTACCCTCTAATTCTCCTTTTGCCTGCCTAAAACTCAATCATAGTGTCACTTCAAATAGTATTCGATGAAATCTGGGATGTTTTATTGCTATAAACAATACTAAAGCGGAATTATTAGACGGGGCGGTAGGTTTTAATATTATCTATCCTCATCCATATCTATCATCTACCCTCCAGGCGGGGTCATGGCTGCACCAGCGTACGAACTAAATCATAGATTGCGAGCTCCTTACAAATGTCTACCAAAATACGTGCCTAAAACACCGGTATGCGCATGCTCGAACTAAACGGCTGCCTGGCTTCGTTGTGACTGGTTTTGACACCCCGCCCGCAGCCCCATGGCATCCTCTGTGGGGCCTTTGAGTACGCCACGCGTCCCTATACTGAGCTCGTCTTATCCAGAAGTGACTCACGATCTTCCTAATATTGCCCACCCGTTGTTGCCACCAATCTGACACCATTTTGCTAAAAGTCGCTATGTCATTCAAATTTTGCTGTTCTAAACATAGATGAGGTTAACTACCAAGAGGTGTTTGCGTATGCTCTGTTGGCTTTATGTCAGGGCGTGACACTTTCTATGCAAAACTTTCTGCTCGCTCCATTTTTTGAACTGAAACTAGTTTCCGACTAGAAGTAGCAGAACCCATTGTGTATTAAATATTATAGTTTCATATTATTCCAGTATGCCGTTGTTAAATGAGAACCAAACTACGTTTGTATGGAGAGCCGGCTTGAGGCCACCGTGATGGGAACTAAAGGCCTCCACCCACCGAACGCGTGTCGTGCGCGGCGCGTGTGCTGCGCGGGCTCGCGCAAGTTGTAAAGCATTGAAACTACACTTCGAAAACACATCGAACGCGGTCCGAACGCGGGCCCGCGCGGGCCCGCAGCGCTAAAGTTACAGTTACGACTCGGCAGCGCGGCCGCGCGTCGTGTGCGTCGCGTGTGAAGCGCGGGCCCGATAGGGCCCGCGCTGCCGAGTGTGATAGAGATAGTGAGGTACATATTAAATGTGTTGATAGTGAGAGAGATATGACGCGCGGGCCCGCGCTGCTGCCGCGCTGCTAAGTGTGATAGAGACAGTGAGATACATATTAAATGTGTTGGTAGTGAGAGAGGCATGACGCGGCGGGCCCGCGCTGCACACGCGTTTCGCTACACGCCGCCCGCTTGCGGTGTGAATACACCGCTTCTGCCCCGCCCGACACGCGTTCGGTGGGTGGAGGACTTAAGAAAGAAAAAAGAAAGAAAGATACATTTATTCACAAACACACAGGACACACATATTAAACAATAAAATTAACAAAAAACAAATAAAACATGAAACACGTATGCTCTGGCGGCAGTCAACCGGACACTATGAAGTGGTACTAGGCACTAGAGTAAGCTCAAATAAGGCTTGTACTATGGATAATATATTTAGGATATGAATACTTATAATATTTATTTTCTAAAGTATATAAAAGATGATAACTAACATTAACTAAATTAAATTAAAACTCATTTAAATTTAAAAATGGCCCTCGAGGTATTGTACCGATGATAGTGGCGGCAGTTCCTCGCTGAATTGCAATGCTGATGCGTTGCGCGAGAAAGCCGTCAGCTCTTCGGTCACCAGTTACGTCACCCAGATGTTTCGCGATTTCCGCAAATAACTTTTGCGAACTGCGACCCCACGGACCGAGGGTCTCGACGCCAAATGGTACAAAGTGGTACTCTTTGCCGAGGCCTCTATATTTAATGCGTTTCAGATTTATACTTAAATACATAGAAAACATCACACAATTATTTGCCCTTACCGGGATTCAAACCCAAGACCTCCAGCTTCGTAAGCAGCGTCACCACCCACTAGGCTAACTGGTCGTGTGGATTTAGCTTTACGGCGTTTTGCTACAATTCTCGGCTTTAAAACAGTCTGTCAACGTAGCAATCCCAACCGTCATCGGAAAAGTAGTAACGCTTTCATCTCGCTATGTCGCGTCACAACACTTTGATCAACAAGTGATATAAAATGAATGAAGTTTTAGTAATACCTACTATGTAATTTAAAAAATAACAGCCGAAGCGTATGTCTTACCTGCACGGGAGACAGTGCGCGAGCTCTCTCGACTTTTCCGCACTCTCCGTCTCTTTCGTATTAGAAAAGTTAGAAAAAGAGGTATTGTGTGAGAAAAATCGAGAGAGCTCGCGCGCCGTCTTGTGATAGCCGTGCAGTTTGATATAAAAGTGGTGTCTTAAAATGCATGTACGGTCAGGGGTATTTAATATACGTAAATAAATATCTGTACCTATATCTGTGCCTTTATGACATTGACTATAGGTGTCCATGTCATAAAGGTGGGTCCTTATTTATGTACGTATATTAATATACCTGACTGTACCTACCGATAAAAATATTCTGACAAGATGTGTGTTTAGTCGCCTAATGGAAGCCGGCTGCAATTTAAAGTTGGAACTACAGTTACAATAACAACGTACCCAAGTTCCACACAAGTATTAAAACGAAAATCATCGAATTTTCTTATAAAAATTCTGAAAATATTCTCAATCTCTTACCATGTATGGACCTTAGTCTGAAATAAGTTTTTTTTTTATCCAAGTAAGTGGTAATGTGCTGCGCCAGGGGATAGTGGATAAAATTATAGTCCGACCGTTACAAGCTTTTATTTCCGACTGTACGTTTCTGTGTACCGCCATCAACTACTCAGGGAGACGATTCTAACAAGCCCAAACTCAATGGGGTTGCGTCGGTTAAGTACTGAATTCCCATGGCCACCTTCTGTCTCCATGATCAGATCAGCTCGATGGTACCATAATATTAAATTGTCATTCAAACTTTACCGTTACCTAAAATTTCAGCTCAATCGGATGAAGATATCTGCTTCAAAATTGAGTTTCAAGATTCCAACAAACATAAAATTACATAGTTAGTACATACATACATTTGCAAGCTTGTAAAAAATAAAAGATTCCGACGAATTGCGGCCGTCTACCTTTTTTAAGTTGTTTAGTAAAATACTAATAAGACGAACAGTATCATGCTTAATGTGTTGATTCGTAAGGTTTTCCAAGGAGTATTCATTTCGATGAAGAATTTACATAGTTTTGGAGTGAATCTTATTTTAGGTACCTATATCTTCTTTTCATGGAAATTTTCACTATTACTGGAAACCTAACCGAAGCCATGAATCTCTTTTGCGTTCGAATTTGGCACTCGCGATTCTGGTAAGTGGGTTGAGAAACCTTATAGGTCTGATGTCGGGGAAGATTCCGCTGTCAATGACACTTTCCGTACTGTATGTAAAGTGAGTATTTTGCACCTTAATGGTGATGCGTTAAGGTGTGAAATAGCTTAGCTTAGCTTTGTTTATATTGTATAGAATTCAATTCTGAAGCAGGGCTTATTCTTAATAGATTTACAATCACCAGGATTAATATCTGACGCGACTCAAAATAAGTATTCCTACATATCGTAACTAAGTAGCTTGGGAAATATCATTTGACATGTCAAAATTGTTTGTACCTATACAAAAAGGTAACCTCAAATTAACGTAAGTAACTAAATCAAATATCTACGTGCAGCTTGGCAAAAAAGTCTAGAAACGGAACTATTCTTTAACGACCCCGGTAACTTCGTTAATCTTGTCATATTATGCTAGTCGACGTATTGTCACCTGACCCCGTAACATGGTCGGCCTTATCACACGATAAGTGACAGGATAGGGCGTCCGTCACTGGCTGCACGACACCGTTCGATATTCTCTTATCTTGTCACTTATCGCGTGATAAGGCCGACCATGAGCCATGATACGGGGTCTGGTATTGTTATTTTACCGCATTTATAAAATTTCGCGGATTTATTATATTAGCTTTCAAATGCATCAAAAATTTCATACAATGAGCAGACAATTACGCGGTTCTGCTTGGAAAGTAATTTATAATGTATACAAGCGATGTCATGAGGAGTATCAAGCCGGAATCATTTTGTCGGAATTGGACAATGTTTATAGATGAACAGCTGGATTGACAGGTTTTTAAGTATTGTAGACTACTAATAAGAGTTCGATTATGAATGGTTTTATTTATTGTATTTATTTTTATCGATTCTTTATTTGTATATTTATTTATGAAATTGATAATTTTCGTCTTGTTTACATAGTGCATTTTATAGGTTATGTTTAGATAAAACCAACTTAGTGCTTTGCAGTATATTGATGAATTTTAAGTGTCTTAATTAAGTGTAATTGTAACCAAAGTGGAATATTTTGAGGAAGAAGAAACTCTATATTGTACTACTTAATGAAATTGGTAAGCAAAACTTGTATTTAAATTACTTGCATTCTGTCTACTTAAACATTATATAAAGGTAATTTTTGTGAGTTTGTATGTTACCAATATGTATTTAATTGTCATTTTTCTAAATTAGGAACCAAATACAAATAATATCCTGGTAAAAACTGTAATTAAAGTATCAACATTTCTAGGTCGTACTATTATATTTTGTATTGTCATATGAGCGATAGTGGCGCCCCTTTTATTTTCTAGACTTTTTTTCTTTTTTAATACTTATACAAAAAAATACAAAATACAAAATATTTTATTGATTTAAAACACAGTAGTTTACAGATAGGGCAAGGTTGAGGCCTCTCATTAGGTACCTGTGTTGAGGAGTCTCGCTCTTTCAGACGAAGTACATTGTAATGATCCACAATTTAGAAAAAAATAGTTTAAAGTATAATACACTATTTTAGTCTAAGTTTATTTCATGTATAATAAAAAAAAAGGGGCGGTGGAAGTGTGGTAGGTATATATTGTCCTCAAAATAAACTAAGTTTGGATGTGACACAAAGAGTTTTGTACAAACGTACCATGGATGCGCGGCAATGTCCTTTCATTGAAATCGGTTCTGCGGCTCAAGCATGAAGAGGAAACAGACAGACAGACAAACAGACAGACAGGCAGACACGCTTTCGCATTTAGCACATTAGTATGGATATTGAAAAATTACCGTGTTAACCGTAGTTTCATATACCGCCGGCGAACGTGTGAAACCTAATTTGAACTGAATGCGGGTTGATACCATTAGCGTTGTGGGCTGTTAGATAAGTAGGGTTGGTAGAGAACGACCTTCCCCCCTATTCTGCAACTTGTTTTAAGCTCACCTCAACGCTCATCCACAAATATCTTGACACCGCGATGCGTTGTAACTAAGCTTAGGTAGAGGTCTAGTTTCGTGAGCCGCATTAGCGCGTAGCGAATAACAGCCCTGGTGACCTGAACACACGTGAACTAGCCACTTACCGAGGTCACCGAGTCGAGTCCTCGAATTGCAACCAATTCCACACTATTATTTAACTAAAATAAAATTATAAAAAAGAGGTGCCTATAATTTATAAGCGCTCCAAAAATGGCACACTGAAACTGAGTCAACTGCGCTAATTTGCCTCGTTTGCGTCGTCAATAGCAACGTTTGACGGCCATTTTTAAACAAGGAATTTCGTGTGGACAACGTACCTACCTCATGTTTATAATTACACTATTGAGTGGCTCTGTGAGCTGTAGCACTCGCGAGCCTGACTTTTTAGTGTTCCGTAACAAAATTGGTACAACGGAACACTTATGCGATCACTCGGAGGCTGTCCGTCTGTCACAGCCAGTTTTCTCGAAGTCCGTTTGACATAGGAAGCTGAAGTTTGGTATAGATATAGAAATTTATGGCCTAATTACATAAATAAAGTCCAAAAAGGTATAAACCCCAAAAAAAGGGGGCAGTTTGAGGGGTAATAAGGGATTTCGCATTTTTTTTAATTTAACACATTTTGAATTCTTTTTACGACGTAAATTAAATTAATTAATTAATTAAATAAAAATAAATGCTATTGTAGTGTCATAATCACAGGCACTTACTTTCTACCGATAGAATTGAAAACGAGTGGTCAATACCGCACGTTTTTAAATTTTCTATCGTCATTTCAAAATAGCATTTCATAATATTTGTCAGTTTTCGAGTGAAAGAGTCGAGCGCTCGAAAGTAAAAAATCGGTCTCCAGGTCTATAAGGTCGTCGGGGCTTCCTGGGTAGGCGCGGAGTGGACACCTTTGTATTAGATGCAAACCCCGGGGTTTTCAGTGCGGGAATAACTTGAGAAAGAGTAGAGATAAACAGATAGGTTATTCTGACAAAATATCATATTGTGCCTAATGAATAAATACCTTCCTGCTAATTGTAAACAAATTATACATTTTTATTTTAAAGAAAGAAAGAAAGATAGAAAACATTTATCGTTAACCATGTACAATCAGGTCTTAATAAAAAGTATGTGAGTAACAATGGCAACCCATTTCGGGCATACAATATTAATAAAGTTACAACGGTAACTAAGTAGTCTGGTCAAGGACTGACATTATTTAAACTGAAAGTATTCTTTTAAATCATAAAATACATTTTGTGTCAACCATCGCTTTAGGTGGCGCTTAAATTGATGTCCACTCAACATTTTTAGGCTAATGGGTAGATGGTTGAATACTTTGATTGCGGTAATAAAGGTGCTCCTGTAATAGATTAACTAAGTAATGAGTAGGTATTTCTACCAAGCCTTACGAGATAATAATAAAAATAATGTTAATTAATTACCTGCCGTCAACACACGTATTTCAGAATAAACAATTAATATTTTTTCTACATTTGGAACAGTTAAGCTTCGGGGTCTAGCTGTAAATATCTATTTCAACAAACTGAATGATCTTCCTAGCTACGTCGGCAGTCGTAATAGGAGCAACTGAATCGTTTTATTACAAAATCCAAAAATTCATCGATATTGATGCATCATCATTATATCAGCCGAAAGACGTCCACTGCAGGACATAGGTTTCCCCCAAAGAGTGCCACGATGACCAGTTCTGCGCCACCCGCATCCAGCGGACTCACGCGACCTTTACCAGGCCTTTATCATGGTCGCGATAAGTGACGAGATAGAGCGTCAGTCAGTGGCTGACACCGTTCGATAGAACGAGACGACGCTCTTATCTTGTCACTTATTGCGTGATAAGACCGACCATTCGGGGCCAGGTCATCGGTCCACCTTGTAGGGGGTCTACCCACTTACTTAACACTTTACTTTACTTTACTGTGTTGTGTTGATAACTTTAAATTTACGTATTTCCGTTTATATTTCCGTATTTCCGAATGAATCCGACGAATAATTCACATTCAAGGACGCCAGAGCTCCCGAGGATGCGTTGTGTTGAGAGCGAGGGAATTTGTCCCTTCAGCTGTCAACACGGTGAATCCTCAAACATATCAAGGGTCGGCAACGCCCATGTTACTCCTTTGGAGTTGCATGCGTCTATAGGCTGCGGTGTCCGCTTAACATCAGGCGGGCCGTACGCTTGTTTGTCACCGTCGTATAAAAACAATAATCATAATAATTTGCATCTAGTAAAAATAAAATTTATTGTTGTCATAATCTACAGCAATAGGCTATTTTCGTCTATCACAATTAAATCTTGAAAGTATGTTATTTCTTTAGTTTTGATTTCAGGAAATACGAATATAATACTATTTTGTTATGAAAACAAGAAATATTTTTAATTTCAAAATTAAAATCGTATATTTATTATCTATATGTCACGTGACCAAAAACGCTGACTGCCATTTTGTCTTCTGTGAGTGACGTCAGAACAGCAAATACAAAAACAAGTTTTCGGTGTAAACAACAACAAAAAGTTAAAAAATATTAATATTGTGGACTCAAATTGTATTTATTTAGATTTGATACGCTATTTTACGCCATCTACGATGGAGGTTGGATTTGTAAAAGCTGACAATACAAATCTACCGAAAATAGCAGTAATGATTGCAAAGTTCTTTGCGTATAATACAGATTTCTTTTCTGCTGAATACAGAAATATCAAAACAGCTTTGTAAGTATAATCTGTTTCATTTTCTGAAACTATATTAGAACAATATAATATTATATATTTCCGATGATAAGTTTACATCTTTTAAGGAGTCTTCAACGTTGAACTATTACAAGTTGGCACAACACACCAACGATAACGAGTATGAAAGCTCATTTTTAGTTAGAAAGTCCATGAAAAATCAGAACTATCAGAAGGCATAGATTAGAAGTAAAGAAGTACAATGCACATTTGACGTGTGTCTTCTTAGTAGTCTGTGGTTTGTTATTGCAGTTATGACGTCACGATAATGGCGGCTGCCTTTTTGGCCCGAATATATAATGTTCAAATTTCAACTATTATTTATTTGCTTAAAGCGATATTATTTTGAGGAAATAAAAATACCAGTTGACTATCGAATCTATGCGAACATTTTGAAATATATTTTTAAAAAATCGTAGAATAGCCTATTCGAATACTTAAAGTACTCCGTACTTTATGAATGTTTGTTTGTAGTGTTCCATATTTAAAGCTGATACATAGACCAAAGGTTAATAAATAAAATGGAGGCGTCATAGTTTTCACATTATTTAGTGTTCCCATATTCAGTTTTGTGCATTTTTTTTATTTGTATAAGTGCGCGTGAGCGTGCCCTAAACTTATTTGACTTGGTTGAAAACCGGCTTCACTAGGTTTTTCGTAATGCTCTGTCTATCTTTTTTCTTGGTAAGGTTATCGCTCGCGGATTTGACAAATTTAAAGTTATCAACACAACACAGTAAAGTAAAGTAAAGTGTTAAGTAAGTGGGTAGACTCCCTACAAGGTGGACCGATGACTTGGCCCCGAATGGTCGGTCTTATCACGCAATAAGTGACAAGATAAGAGCGTCGTCTCGTTCTATCGAACGGTGTCAGCCACTGACTGACGCTCTATCTCGTCACTTATCGCGACCATGATAAAGGCCTGGTAAAGGTCGCGTGAGTCCGCTGGATGCGGGTGGCGCAGAACTGGTCATCGTGGCACTCTTTGGGGGAGGCCTATGTCCTGCAGTGGACGTCTTTCGGCTGATATAATGATGATGCATCAATATCGATGAATTTTTGGATTTTGTAATAAAACGATTCAGTTGCTCCTATTACGACTGCCGACGTAGCTAGGAAGATCATTCAGTTTGTTGAAATAGATATTTACAGCTAGACCCCGAAGCTTAACTGTTCCAAATGTAGAAAAAATATTAATTGTTTATTCTGAAATACGTGTGTTGACGGCAGGTAATTAATTAACATTATTTTTATTATTATCTCGTAAGGCTTGGTAGAAATACCTACTAATTACTTAGTTAATCTATTACAGGAGCACCTTTATCACCGTAATTAAAGTATTCAACCATCTACCCATTAGCCTAAAAATGTTGAGCGGACATCAATTTAAGCGCCACCTAAAGCGATGGTTGACACAAAATGTATTTTATGATTTAAAAGAATACTTTAGTTTAAATAATGTCAGTCCTTGACCGGACTACTTAGTTACCGTTGTAACTTTATTAATATTGTATGCCCGAAATGGGTTGCCATTGTTACTCACATACTTTTTATTAAGACCTGATTGTACATGGTTAACAATAAATATTTTCTATCTTTCTTTCTTTCTTTAAAATAAAATTGTATAATTTGTTTACAATTAGCAGGAACGTATTTATTCATTAGGCACAATATGATATTTTGTCAGAATAACCCATCTGTTTATGTCTACTCTTTCTCAAGTTATTCCCGCACCGAAAACACCGGGGTTTGCATATTATACAAAGGTGTCCACTCCGCGCCTACCCAGGAAGCCCCGACGACCTTATAGACCTGACACCCGACGCTGTGCAAATGGATCCAAAACCTGGATGTTGCCTTATAAATATAATAATAATCTTTTTTTATATTTTCCCTATTGTAAACTATCGCCATACGATTAAATAAATAAATTCTTAGCTTACATGGAATGGGGTATAGTGTTCAGAAATATGTTATTCCTTGTAATGGAACCTTTAAATTAGGAAAAACCTCTAAGCTCTTCGAAGATGAATGATTGCCAAGGTTTATAATGGACAATGGATATGACACGTAGTATAAGCCACCTTTTAAGATCTCCAATCGAATATCAACCATAACACGTACATCCCTTAGGTCCTTTTTAACGTTTTTCTCATACGTCTTGGTTATCAAACGACGCAACCAACTTTGAATTGTCGGTTCTATTTGGATAGCAAACACTTTACTGACCTGTTTGGAGCTATTATCATTCTTTGTCGTATGAGGTGGTATTTTTCTCACCGAGAATAATATTTGGGGGACAGGGATTTTTGATAGTAATAATAAAAATATAGAGGCTGAATGGAGTCTTAACTATCAGACATGCAAAAGCAAATGGTTTCGTAGCTTTTCAATATTGAAACGTTGTATTTATAGTCAATATTGTTATGCACATGTATCTTTAGGTTAACGTAACTTTTGGAAACAGTCTATAATAAAAAAAAAAAAAAAAAACATTTCATTCGGATATCATAGACCCATAAGAATACAATACAATTAAATCAAAATCAAATCAATATTGAATAGGATAAAATGAACAAATGCAACTGTCTAATAAAAGAGGGGTACGTTCTCGTGCCTGCCAATTTGATCTTAGTTCACAATTTGACGGTTTCAAATTGATGGATTGTAAAATAACGAAAAATAAGGGCTTAAACTGTGATCGTTTTTGGCAGTTCACGATTTTTCGATAATTTATATAATCTTACGGTGACATATCGAGCACAAGACTTAAAATTTAAACAGATGCGAAGCGACGAATGACTATGGACCTCCTGATAGAAACTAATAGAAGATAGTAACTTCTAACTTTGAAATACTTGATTCGACTAGATGATTTCCGACTTTGATAGCCGCTTCGCTTCTGATAGCTTGAACTAACTAGGAATGCAGGAGCGAATTGTGATGCGCAAATACGATTGCGGGTAATGGAAAAACCGTCTTTTTAGGTACCCGTGCGCTAGGGGAATCGTTCATACCGATTTGCTTGCAATCGCTTTTCGGACATCATTTTTTATAGTAGGAGATATATTTATGAAAAGAGGAACAGCCTTCACCCATCTGTTTAACGAATTAAGTTCATTAAAAATATTTTGTTACTTTTGGCTAAAAAAAATCTATTTTTTTTCTTTTTAAATTGCACTCAATAGGTAACGATCAAACGTCTACTTATTGCAACAATGGATCGAATTGAATAAATAAATGAATATATTTATTAAACAGATGTGAATACTTACTAGTTTCGACTTACCAGTTTATTTATACCAGCCAACGCAATGGTTAGGCCAGGAAAAAATAGACAACCCAGTGTTAAGTAGAAGTTCGTTAAACAATTTATTTTTAAGATTTTTTCTTTTTTTTTAGTCAGCCCAGGATAAGTTTAGCCAACCCATCAGCGAAGTATTTTTAAATTTGATATAACTTAGGTACTTTTCATCCATTAAACAGATGACTTCTATACGTATCTTAAGCTGATAATGAAGCAGTGAAGAAGAACGCAGTGTACAAAATTCTGTACAAAAATCTAAATTGACTTTGTACTTTTACTGAATGTCAAAAGTTCTTACTTAATGCCATAACACAAAAGCATTCTCTAAGTCTCAGAAGGACATCAAATTAGTAATAAATTACCCACAATCCTCTCTATCCTCATTGCACTGAGGCTCATTAATGCGTCAATGTCGTCACCAAGTCGTCGCACAACTGACAATTTCCAACGCCATTAGTGATCCGTTTGACACAACGTCATAAATCATAGCTGAGGCATATTTGTCCGCTTGCCCAGCCATAATTTTATGTGTCGCGTTCTCGCTGCCACGCGCACCGAACTTATGTGCCAGAGCGGGCGCCTACACCGTAAGCGCTTTCCGCTACTTAGCGGGGAACCACGGCACCGGGAACACCCAAAAACCGTAATATTTTTATTCCAAATTTGCTACGTAATTCCGATTTTCAGAAATCTGCATTTCAAAATTCCTAAAACTTATAATTTCGATTACTAAAAACAGGAATTGAATTATACCGACTATCAGATTTTCGATTGTATTTTTTTATATTTCTCCGAAGAATGGAAAGCACGACGTGTCGTGTCCCGAAAAACAATATTCCAATTATACATTTTCCGTTATGGCTAATTCGGAAATGAAACTTTCATTTCCGAATTAGCGATAACGGACATTCGGCGAAATGAACAGATTTCTGTTTTTAATAATCGGAATTTTATTAATTAGGATTTACAAAAATCAGAATTATGAAGAATCGCAATAGTTATTTTAGGAGTAGTATTTTAGGAGGAGAGAGGAGGAGAAAATCGGTATTTTGGAATTCGTGAATCCGTTTATATTTCGTGTACATGTGTACCCCACGGAACCGGCTATGAGCAGATTCGAAAATATTTTATCTCGCTCAATATTTGTCGTAAATACTCTGCGCCGGCGCACGGATACCTGCGAATATTGGTATAAATAAAGGTGATATCATTGATATGATATTATAGTATTTTGACTTTTTTCCTGAAATAACTGTCGAAATATCACGTATAGTTTATTATTTATGTAGTATATTTTAAATTCAACAACATCATCCTCCTAAGGTTAATCCCGGTTGTGGCCTGTACAAAGAGGGAAAAGTAGACCTTATTGGCATAAGATTTTTTCACGATATTTTCCATCACCGAAAAGCTAACGGTAAATATTCCGTAGTTACATAAGTTCCGAAAACCTCATTGGTACGAGCCGGGATTCGGACCCACAACCGCCGCATGACAACGCCAATGCATGCCTGAACGACTACCATATAACATTAAGTTTGATATTAATCAATATCACTGGTTATAATGTAATTTCTTTTAACTTTTTGTTTGTTTAGTTTTAGACCCCCAAAATCGAACCTTTCGCCAGATCCCAACGAGAAATTATCACGCACCCACCTTAAAAACGAGTGAACTAAAGACAGTTAGACAGGCATTAAAAAAAAAGGTTGCAAAAAAACTATATAATTATTGCACCTGCTCACAAAAATTTACGAGAATCGGTTGAGAAATGCGACCTGTAGAGGAAAACAGCCGATAAGCGGGACTTCGGACAGCGGACGAACTATTTTCGACCCAAAGCTAAAGCATAGGACGTCGCTCGCTCGTTCGATGAATTGTGATGTGAAAGAGCTGAACTATATTCAGATTCTGCTCTTTTATGCAATATATTATTCACTCTACTGAGAGCTCGACTGCAGTCTAAATTAATTTTTATGTTCGAAACAACTTTGAACAACGCGAATCGGAGTTTAGAAATTTAGGACGGCCCCTTGCGCTTTTGGTCCGTAGTCAGTATGCGGTATTTAGTTATACCATCTACACCACAGCTAACTGATCATCCGTGCACTTTATGTGCATTACAATAAGGTTCTATATAAATACTGGGTGGTGAGTTAACTGTGTTCGCGTTTTTATTTGGCTGCTAGCTTACAAATGTCCGGATTTAATTTTTAGTCTCATACAGTCCACGCAATCCGCGATACGCAATACTGATAGACTAGATAATTTACTTGTAATGAGCATTCTAGTGAATAATACATTATAGGTATTAGAAGTTTTACCCACAGATCATAACAACCCGCCTTCGCCAGAAGAACACCTGGACCTGCATCTGGATAATAGCGATGATAGAGGGTGGTTTTTGTTTTTATTATACAGCTCACGAAATAAACGAGAGCGTTTTAACGCACATTCTAGCGGAACGACAGTAAATTTGCTTCGAGCTTTGCCGAGCAATTTTACAACCTCTTAACGAAACAAATTATTTTATTAAATATTTTTGTTTAGTGTCAATTTAACGTGGACGTTACCACACCCTTACACACATTTTGAACGTTATATTACAGAGAACAAACATAATGGAAAAACAAACCATCATCACCTGAAGCCCAGGACAATACTCGAACTTAATAATATGCCCTCTGTATTGCCGGCACAGTGCTCTCCCTCTGAGCTACCCAGCCATTAGTTTGACGTAGCGTATCTTTCTTTCACATTTGCCGCCGCTACGAGTAGCGACCTTCTTGTATTTCCTTGAAAGGCTCACAGCTTTAGACCACTCTAATGGGCAAGCTATGCGCTTGACCCATTCTAATCGAACCACATCAGGTGGTTTCAAATTAACGAGAGAGATCAAAATTCAAAAAAAATTCAAAATTATTTATTTTCAACAAAGGTTTTACGTTAAGTGTTCGTTTCCCCCTTTTAAGTTAAACACTTGTATTAGGAGGAAACGCTCTTTCATACAGGTGGTAACTGCTTGTTAAAAATAAGACTAAACATAGTTTGTTTTCAGCTTACTACTAAATAACAGTTTCTATCTTATTACTATACTTAGATTGGCTTCCGTTGTTATTAAGGTTACACATTAATTAAGTGAACTTAGATTAATTTAATCTAAATGAATGAAATGATTGAATGGAGGTGCAAATATAATTATAATTACGAGTTAGCGACTAACTGGGACGATATCGAATCACTTATGACTAACTGTTAGTCATAAGTAATTCGATATCGTCGTAATTTTGGCTTTTAAGCCAGTTAGAAATAAGTTTTTTACATTCTCTGTAGGTTGTGCTGTAAATTTTAGTTTTCCTATTTATTTTATTATAAAGATTTACAGATGCTACTTTAAATTGTCGTTTAGCAAAATTAGTCCTAGCTCTTGATAATTGCTTTATTACTTCATAGGGATTACGTTTTTGTATTATATAGTGATCTCGTTTTAGATTTTTATGAATTTTCAGAATACAATTTAGGATATATAACTTTCTTATTGTAAGAACATTAGAATCTCTGTAAACATCAATAGTGCTGTATCTTTTGTTTTTACCTAAAAGTACTTTAAGAATGGACCTTTGAGCACGCTCAAGTACCAAGAGTTTAGTTTTGTGAGTTCCCCCCCATACAGACAGACAGTAAAGAACGATGGATTGAACTAGGGTTTTATAGATATAGATTAATAGTTCCTTATCGGAGATATGCCTCAAGTATTTAAATAGCCATATGAGTTTTCGTATTCTATTAGCAGTAATTTCGATTTGTTGGTTCCAAGAAAGTAATTGGTCTATGTGGACACCTAAATACCTAGTGGAGGGAACATTTTTGAGGTCAGAGCAAGTACAGTTATTTGTCAAATGATTTGAGCAAGTGTGAGCTTTTAATAAATGTGTAGTTCAGGCTGAGTGCTGTTTTGAATAGAGAACGTTATGTAATTGGTTTTTTTAATGTTTAATGAAAGTAAATTAATTTGAAGAGATGGCGCTGATGTACATTACAACAATTTATTTATTTAATATTTTTGTTTCGTGACAATTCCGAGCAAATTTGTTATTGTTCCGCCGCCATGCCTCTCCGCCCACACAGCATTTACTGCGTTCGCTAGAATGATCGTAATAACGTTCGTAGCGATGTTTGGCTCTGCTGGGCTCTGTTCTTTTTTTCAGTTCGCGAATGTCAAAAATGAATGAATGTCTCTAGTCTATAAGCTTCAAGCGGCGGTGGTAGTGACAGCGGCAACAGTGAGCCATAAGGGAGGGCGCACATGGCGATTTTTTGCAGCCAATCATTTTTTTGGGGCCACATGCCGCGATGCAGTCGCGCGTTCACGAAACGCGCGACTGCATCGCGGCATGTGGCCCCTTGTCGCTTTAGCATAGATGCAGAAGCGATGCTGCGCGCATTTTTATCGCTACTGCATCGCTTAGCGGGCGACTGTACTGATTAATTATTGCTACTAACGCGCGGCGGTTTCGCACGATTATCACGTAACGCATTGTACGCGCGTCAGGTTGATCTGAATGTCACTTTTTGCATGGGAGAATGATAGTTGGATCTACTTAACGCGCGTTCAAAACGTTACTCGATTACCCCGCTGGTATAGGAAGACTGGGAGGAGGAGCCCACGACTGCATCGATGCTGAATCGCGTCTGAAATAATTCTGCATTGCGACTGTATCGATATCGATACTGTGTCGCGGCTGTATCGATGCTGTATCGCAGCTGTATCGATGCTGTATCGCGATAGTAGCGCTGCAGAATCATGTTTACGTTCGCACACGCATACAGGGTGTATCAAAAATGGAATGTGAACCGATCAAGGACATGTTCGGTAGCTGGCGTATAGATGCATTTGTTTTTATATTTATATTTGTGTTATTTTTGTTTACATTGAAATGTTGTTTTTGTTTACATAACAGTCTTTGTTGTTGTTGACATTGCTTGTGGTATATATGCTATCAAAAACGTATAAGCTGTCAACCTGCGTGTCAAAAAAACATAGGTATAAAAACATTTGTTTTCATAATACGGCTGTGCGCGCAGCGGTTGAAAATGAATTAAACTATCCAACCCTTACGGGCAAATTTTTTTCATACACAAGCAATTTCAACAAAAACAAAGACTGTTATGTAAACAGAAACAAAAATATCAATGTAAACTAAAATAATCAATAAATAAAAAACATAGTCAAATGCATATTTGGAATCACAATGCGCTACCGAGTGTCGAGAGGCTGCGCTTTTATTTCTCGCTATCAGCATGTCTATCATGGGGCGGCCGCGACATACACTCGATTTTTCTCGCACTATCCGTCTCTCTCTTATTAGAACACTTAGTACAAGAGGTATAGTGCGAGAATAATCGGGTGCTGATAGCGAGAAATAAAAGCGCGGCCTCTCACCCTCACGTATACGCTGCCGCTGCCTTGGTGGCCCAACCCAGAAGGCTTTCCAGGGAGATTCTCTGTAGACAAATTATCCGCTACTCTGAATTGAACGCCTGTTTACGCGGACTTGAGGTAGTTGGGGAGTTTCAAAAAAAATGGCAGGTTAAGGTTAGCTAAAGCGATGCTTAAATGACGTCTATGCTGTCGGTTTTGTTACTATCCGTAACCGTTTAAGGGACACAAATTAATGAATATGCCCAGTTTCATATATTTGACACCTTGTTTGACAACTAGATGTTTAATATTTGTAAACAGAGCATCATTCACAAATATGCAGTATGTAATATGAACTCCGCGTCTCAAAGGTTGTCTGGAAGAAATCGTTCCTTAGCTACTAGCGAGGGTGTTTGTTTTTAGTGTTTATTTTTGAGTAAAGTTTAACATTCGAATCGAAAAACGCGCAATAGGTAGATCCAACTGTCATTTTTCCATATAAAACGTACGTTTTCCGTATACGTACAATGCGTTATGTGATCGACCTGTTTTTTTCAAACTGCATTCCAAGAGAATTAAGTGAGAAATGCGACCTTTAGAGAGCTGAACATCCGGACAGCTGGTCAGTATGACATCATACGAAAGTTTTTTGGCCCTAGCTGCAAATGAGAACTTGGTTTCGCCTGTTGATTACCTCTACTTTATTTATGTTCTGTATCGTCTTATTTTTAGAGTGGTGCGATAAAGCCTATTTGTGTTGTGTAATATAATGTTCTCTTACACGTTTCACCGTAAGACAATTTCGTTGTGTATTAGCTTTCTTTCATGTTGGTATTAAATAGTTTTCTCCCGAGAGCCCTAAATTCAACGTAGTAAAAGACGACCCGAATTCATAATTTTGACAAGGGTGTTTTGCGATTTTCTTTCCGCCTTTTCGTTTGATTTCGCTCTCTTTGTTTAAGGTATTGGTCCTTTTCAGTCAATAAAAGAAGTCACGTTGTGGTCTTAGGGAGGTGAATTGTTTAAGCTTTGCTTTGTACATGTAGTGCCTATTGTGTTGTTTCTCATGTTACAGACGTCAACAATTATTATATAATTATATGGCATACAGTTAAAGGCCTCTCCCGCATTTGGTAGAGTAGTTTTGGTATGCGGTATCTTGTTGAATAAACGAGCGAAGCGAAACTCCGTTTCAGCTTGTATACAAATATTACTTATGTCCACCGCCTGCCGCCTGGCCCCCCTTTACTGATACTGACCCCGTAGCATGGACGGCCTTATCACACGATAAATGACAAGATAGAGCGCCCGTCACTGGCTGACACCGTTCAATAGAACGAGACGGGCGCTCTATCTTGTCACTTATCGCGTGATAAGGCCGACCATGATACGGGGTCAGCGGGCGTAGCACGGTTGCCATTTTATCACCTATCGTTGTGGATAAGGCATCCGTCACTCTCGCACTCGCATACTTGTCAGAGCGTGATGGGCGTCTTTACCACAACGATAAGTGATAAAATGGCAACCATGCTACGCCCACAGGTCGCATTTCTCAACCGATTCTCGTGAAATTTTGTGCACTAGTTCGGTAAATAAATGTTTTTTTTTTTAACGATTCAATTTTATAGTTACTAGTTTTTACGTTAGTTATTTGATACTGATACCTAACCTAACTAAGTTGGTATATGCGTAAGTGACGCGGTGCAAGAGGGGTGATAGCGCTAATGAAACTGACGCTATGTTGAACCTTAAAGACACAAACATACCCTTACCGCACCGCGCATGTACCAACACAGTTAATCCTTATACATCGTAGTCTATATACATATATATAGCCCTATAAATAAGTCCTTAAATACATCTTTTGAAATATGTAAATTTGTCCGCAAATACTCAGAATTTTATACTAAAAGAGAAGACACACCTGTACCATAATATTATGCATTAAGAAATAAAACCAGATTAATAGCACCACCATCCCGATTGAAACTCTATTCATCCGGCCCTGTAATAATGTCCATAGAAATATATATAATAAACCACCAGATAAAATTCAAAAAAGAAAGCAAAGAAAACAAATTTAAAAATTCATGTAAAACAAATTCTTATAAATAAAGCGTATAGACAAATTATTATAACAAAGTACGTTCTTACACAAAATCTTCATAATAATACCTAAATAAACTGATGATATCACCACTACCTTACACCAAAAAGCATTAACAACAATTCGGTGCAAATAGATTTGTTATACTCCTGGCTATTATATCACTTGAAGCTTTGTTAGTTTTTAAGTTAGTATTTAATTTAAATACTACATTTGCCATGCCTTGCAGGGCTCATGTTTGATACGTCCATATTGTAACACTTACCATCTCTGGGTTACATAGAATGCAATAAACGACTTGATTACTTTAAACGGTAAGGCTTTAATATAAAAAAAAATGTAGTAAAAAACCGAACCAATATTATGAGAGAAGTTTATCGCTTTAAAGTGATACGACCGCCTGTTGTTATCATTATTTAATGAGCAATTGTTTTGTAAGATGTATCTCTCTTATACTTGTGCAATAAAGATTATTAATTATTTTATTATTTATTATTAACGACCATTTCGCGTTCTGGAATTACGCATTAAATCGCGAGCATCGTTAGGAGTGTGTAAACTAATTATAATTAGTTTAATAAAGAGCTCATTTGTGTCTCGCGCTTGATCAAATACGTGCATAATTCAATTATTAGATTATTACTATAAAGTGTGTCACACGGCGAAAGCCAAATATTTTGAGGGAGTACTCGTAAATGTGGTTTGGTGCTGACTGGAATAAATAAGTATTTTCTATAGTTAATACGTTTTCTTGCTTACATTTTGAAGCAAAATTAATTCATATGCTCCGTCAAACGAACAGCTGGATTGCCAGGCTGTAAAGAGTAAAGAGTTCACTGATCTAATGCTTGACTATTTCACGACTAAGTAATATCCTTGCCCTAGTTGAATATCGACGTGGTTGCATAGAAAGTGGAAAGAATATACGATGTTTAAATAGCGTGGCAGTACATTGCATAATACCTAATTTAAGTCGCTGAAGCGCAAAAGAGGATGGTCAAAGCAGCTCATTAAAATGAATAAATGGAATGAGAAATCCTTTGAAATATTTACGTTTTATAGACTTTAGTCCAGAGGAAGCTCTACTCTCTATACAAAAGTAGTTTGGTTCTCATTTTAAAACGGCGTACTCAGGAAAAGAAGTTAAGTATGAAAATAAAAAATGTCTTTCTTTTCTATTATATTTTCTAGCAGCACAAATTATTAGGTTCCAACCTCGGTATGGCAGATTCCGTTGTGTACCTATACAAAGGTTCATGTGTTATTCCAGCACACTGTTTTTAAAATGTGAGCCTGTTGTAAGGATTATTTGCAAATGATGCTCTGAGAAATACCTTCACAATGATCCTATTACCACTGCAGTGTCTTTCATCAGAAAGAATTTAGTAAAAAAAAAGAATCTAAGAAGAGTTTAACTGGTTTAAAATTCAGTTCCAAAAGTCCGTCACTAAAAAACTGACAAACAAACAGGTCAAGTTAAATAAGACCTCGTAATAAAAAAAAACCAGCCGAAAGCGAGTCGGACTCGCGCACGAAGTTCCGTGCCATTATCTATAAAAACGGAAAATAAATCACGTTTGTTGTATGGGATCCCCCTTAAATATTTATTTTATTCTGTTTTCAAGTATTTGTAGTTATCGCGGCAACAGAAATACATCATCAATTTCAACTGTCTAATTATCACGGTTCACGAGATACAGCTGGGTGACAGACGGACAGACAGACTGGCGAACGGACAGCAGATGGTAGGGACCTTAAAAATCAACCTACTTATTTCAACAAAAAAATACCTGGAGGGATGGCATACTACGTAAGAAAGTAAGAACCATTTTGACATTCTCTCAGCGAATGTGACAATGATATTTTCTGTTATTCATTCTAAGTACCTATTCACGCCAATTTTCATAAATCACCCATACCCATTTTAATATGTAGTGTTCCATGTCATTAGAACATATTTTATTGTACCTGCAGTTACTATAAATAATGTGATCGTTTCACAAATATACGTGATTGATGAGAGCTAGCGTCCGCAATAAAAATGTAACGCAATCAATTACAGCATCAATAATAGAGTGGTTCCTTGAAACGAGGTATTCAATTAATTATGTTAATGGGAACTCATTTTTCACAAACAGTTTAAGATATATTTATAAGATCATATAAATAAGACGTGTTTCATAAAAATTCATTAGATACGGATGGAACTAAATGTATGATAAAACCTTATCGTTTGTTTTATAAACTGGAACCATATAGACTAATTACAGACATAGATATACCTCAAGTCATTGTATATGCAAAGTTTCGTCACAACACGTAGTTTTAAAATAAGAGCGTAATTACGTTTGTATGGGAAGGTGAAATTCGGCCGAGCTTACTGCGGACTCTTAACTGAGTGCATGCTCATGCTTCTCAATTTATGTCGAATTGGAAACAAGAACACAAAATAGTATTTTAATTGTGAACTGATGTGTTGATATTGTTGCTGAAGATTTATTGAGATGGCTTGTAATTGACACCATATTTTTTCTTGTATTATTAAGTACTTAAAGCGGTTTGATTTACTTTTATTGACATTGCAAACTTTCTTAAAGTAAAATGGTTTAATTATTATTTAACTAGGTAGTTACAGATGATAAACAGTTAGTTTTCTGTTAAAATAATCTAAGATCATTCATTTTGATCGACGTGACAGGTTATTAGAGTTGGCACTTTTTGCGGTAAAATAAATATTTTTGTTTTCATGGGGATTATGCAATACGTTGTAATGATCATAATTTAATTTCAAAAAACTGAATCGACAAACGATCTATATAATTATTGAACCTGCTCACAAAATTTCACGAGAATCTGTTGAGCAATGCGACCTGCAGAGCGGAACAGCCGGACAGCGGGAGATCTGGACACACAAACGAACTCGGTCAAACGGAGAGCGTTAAATTATTACTAGTGGCTCAGTGAGCTGTAGAACTAACGAGCCTCTCTTTTTTAGGGTTCCGTACCCAAAGGGTAAAAACGGGACCCTATTACTAAGACTTCGCTGTAATCAGGCTGTATCTCAAGAACCGCGCTAGCTAGACAGTTGAAATTTTCACAGATGATGTATTTCTGTTGCCCCTATAACAAAAAATACTAAAAATAAAATAATTTAATTATTTAGGGGAGGGGTCCCATACAACAAACGTTTTATTTCAGGCTGTATCTCAGGAACCGCGATAGCTAGACAGTTTAAATTTTCACTAATTATGTATCCCTGTTGCCGCTATAATAGTAAATACTAAAAACAAAATAAAATAAATATTTAAGTGGGGCTTCCATACAACAAACGTGTTTTTATTTTTGCCGTTTTTATAGATAATGGTACGGAACCCTCCGTGCGCGAGTCTGACACGCACTTGGCCGGTTTTTATATCAAATAACTACATCTTAGAAAAGTTGAAAAACCCCCGACATTTTCATTTCAAAGTCCAATATCTCAAAAACGGCTAAAGAGATTTTAATGAAACATGACTAAGAACACCCGGGATCACATCAGCTTTCAAATTAAAAAACCGCATTCAAATCGGTCTATCCGTTTCGGAGCTACGATACCACAGACAGATACACAGATACACAGACACGTTAAACTTATAACACCCTGACTTTTCACGCGAATCGGCTGACAAATGCAACCCGTATATCAGAACAGCGGGAAACAGGACATTCGGACAGACAAACGATTTTCGGCCCAAACTGTAGCATAGAACTACGTTTGCTTCGCTCGCTCGTTAAACTATTATAGTACAGGACAAACGTGTACGTTAGCGTGACATATGTTGTTAATAACTAAGAACTTCCTCATCCAGATAGATTAAAATGATTCTCATGGCAATTTGGTGCGTTACGTTACGTTACGCCCGCTATAATCAAGACCTGCCATCTTAACAGCCAATGTCAGCTCCCGGAATGAGATTGATTGGATTGTAACATGGTGTACATTCAGCGTCATATAGTTAGTTGTAGCCAAAATAGCCAAATATATCGTTACACACACTTACTCTTGTGGTGATTCAGATAAGGTGATGAGGTATAAAAACTTTCGTGAGGCATGTTGAAATAATGCTAATAATTACACACGGCTCTTAGGAGATCGCAACATCTGCCTCATCGTGGTGTGAGGGCGGAGCGACATTGTGGCAAAAACACTCATCCTGAAGGAAGAAATCCCGACGAGTTCCAAACATGACGCCCGTAGTGACATTCAAAACGTGATTTAAGCCGTGTAGTTATTAGCATTAAGGTGATGAAAATTTACGATAAGTTAGAGATGAGAATGTAATATAAATACCACTGTAATTAGAAATAAAATTAGTTCAAATATTCCTGACAGGTTCAAAAACACATTTCCTGCAATTTCTGGCCGGCAACTATTGCTGTCTTACGCTGACTTTGTTAGGCTAGAGCAAGATGCGCATACTTGCCGGCCACACATTGCCGTAAAATATTGCCCGTTATGTTATAAGTCCCATTAGTTAAATACAAAAGTATTGTTAGTTGTTTAATCAATTTTCCATCGCATATTCGTGCCCAAAAAATAGACATTAAAAACAAAGGGTTAGTATTGACTCTCCTTCGTTGGCAGTCGGGTTAAACATGTTTGAGTAACGACAATTTCTTGGTTATGTTCGGGACATCTGGCTCTCAAGATATCCTTGAAATGGACGGAAGCGGTCGTTAACAGTTTTGGACAGTTTATAAATAAGGGACATTTTTATTTTTTGTCGGTTTACTGTTTGACACATTACTGTTTGAAGATCTAATGTTTTTCAAGCAATTAGTACAAAAAATAAGGGTAATTACGTCTACCTTCCCGTAAGTGAGGATGTAATTTTTTTTGTCGTTAAACAAATGCTGTGCGGTATTATTGGATAGCTTGTTTAAAAGTTATATTAGGTACCTTGTGGAAATACAGTTTAAAAACGTTTAAGTCAAAAAATCACTGAATTATTTTTCATCGACTACTCATTTAGGTTAAGGAGCTCAAACCCCTCGGGTTTATTTTGTGTAGTTGAGGATTTGCTATAGATTCTGCTGTCTCCATCAGCAGATCAGCTCAGTGATGCATTACGTTATCACTGAATTACATGAACATGCCAATATTAAGCTTAATCTGAGACCGCAAGTGGCTGAAAAATAAATAGCAAAGTTTTGAGGACTTTTTACATTTTTCTGTCATAAAAACAGTGTCATTTATAAGCTAGTATAAAACCCCTCCAATTTATTATACCGTTTGACGCGGCCTGGAATCTAACAGCTCAAGGTTACGAAGCTCAAGGTCAGGTTATCCCAGGGATAGCTAGGACAAAATGTTTGTTGAATGGACAGGATAAGTAGTGGCTTTAGTGCTGGCAGCTAGCCAAAGTTTTGTTTTACCAGCGGCCATTTTGAAGGATGACGCGCCAGTTCTTTTCCATCTGCATTTTTAAGTGGACGTCGGAATGGTTTTGCTCTTAATGAATTTTCGGCGGGAACAGCTACTTAACTACACAAAATAAATGTGTATTTGGGCTCATTGAAATCTTCTCAACGGGTACCTATGGGCTCTGTGCAATCGCAAATAAAAACTGGTGCAAAATCTTGATACTTATATTTTATTAAAATTATTGTTAATTTTAATTGAATTAAAAAACAAAAAGGTATCAATATACATACCAATTATATCTACGAGTATAGTTGAGATTATATACGTTGACCGAATTGCATCGTAGTAGTCCATTCAAAAAGCAATTCTACTGTACAAGTTAAAAGATTCAAATTGACACTACTATGAGTATATGAAGTCGGTCACATTAAATAAATTCAACTAGATGTCGTCGTAATTCTATGTCCCTCGTTTAGACGTCAAAGACGTTTTACATTTTTAGGGGTGCAAAAGTGTATACAAAGGTAATATATGTCGACCGCATAAACCTTCAGCGCGGCTCGGATAAACCTTATTTTGGAGGGTTTAGTATCGATACCTCTCACACTTCGCGGAGGCATTCAGGGCGTGGGCCAAGGCGTTGACTGTTTAAGTCTTGAACTTGTTATGAATTGTATTATCCTTGCAATCATTACTCATAGAGTACATCTGAATGTTTATGGCCGCTCCACACAATGGGCCATCCTGACCCATCATACAGGACGCGGCTATGCGGTAGAACGAGACATAAATAGGTCTTACTCCCTTTAACGCATAGAACGTTGCGTCCTGTATGATGAGTCAAGATGGTCCATTGATTGTGTGGAGCGGCCATTAGCCCTCAACATGACACTTGACTATGCTTGTAACAAAAATGGGGTGTGAACCGATCAAGGCCATGCTCGGTAGCGTATTGCGAGTCCAAAAATGCATTTGTTTATTTCTTTTTTGTTTTTGTTTACATCAATTGAAATTATTGTTTACGTTTTCATTAAAGTTTTTGTTTTTGTTTTCATTGCTCTTGTAGTAGAGGTATGACAACAATATTATAAGGGTTTCGGTGCGCTATACAAAATGTGAACAAGTTTGGAATTTCATAAAAAGCTTTTTGTACTCAGCAGGTCGATCACGTAACGCACTGTACGTAAGTTAGGTGGATCTAAATTACGAATTTAATATGGAAAAAATACAGTTTAACTGTCCTAACCCGCGTTCGAATCGTTACGTGATTACCCGTCAGATATCGATATAAAACAAGGAAAAATGGATACCTTCATTGCATTGAGCTGAATTTGGACTGCTGCTGGGCTGGATTTATTTGTTTATTATTATGTACTAGCTTCCGCCCGCGACTTCGTCCGCGTGGACCCGGGATAAAAACTAACCTTTATTTTAATCCAGGCTATAAACTAGCTTAGTGCAAAATTACATTCAAATCGGTTCAACCGTTTAAGCGTGATTAAGTAACAAACATCCAAACATCTAAACTTTCGCATTTATAATATTAGTAGGATTACCAGTGACATTCTGGCAGATCAGGCCACTCTCAAATAACTAAGCTATCGAAGCCGTAGCGTAGCTTGGTTCAACGAACGCTTCAAATAGTTTCTTCTATTACGCCCTTGTGACCACGGGAAATGGGGAATATAGTAAGCAGAATTTCAGGAGCCGTACTTACACAGTATGTTACTGAAAAGCAAGCGTAGCGGCAGTTTACGAGTATTCCAACTGTATGGCCAGCTGTGACATAAAAGGCATTATCGGTTAATAGTGTGGCTTCCAAACATTCAGTACGACTAACAAATGGTCGGGTCGGTAGGGCATTTAATTACGCAGGCTCAGGCCCAAGTCCTGAGTCTTCATAGGCCGAGGGACGGCAGAAATATCTTGAACATAGTATGTATGTATAACCGGTCGTATTTTATTAACCGACTTCAAAAAAAAAGGAGGAGGTTCTCAATTCGGTTGTATTTTTTTTTTTTTTTTCAATGTTTGTTACCTCAGGACTCCGTCATTGATGAGCCGATTCATATTTTTTTTTTTTGTTTGTAAGTATATGCTTCCAAGTGGGTCCCATTTTTATGAAAATTCAATTGGATGATGGGATCCATGAGGAATTGAGGGAACTCCTCAATTATATTAGGCACGCGTGTAGTGATTTTGGTATTTTCTATTATAACTCGTGTATTTACATCCGGAAATCATAAATTGGTGGAGTGGAATTGATGATGAAGACCACAGATGACTTATGGAATTCCTCAATTATGTACTTAAAAGTACAAAAGTATACCACAGATTCTGATAAGATTCCGTTGAAATAGCAACTAATGAAGTGCCAAGGGTGATCCTTGTGGAATCGACGAAAGTCCTCAAATATTATCGGGTCACACACAGCGATTGGGTTTTTTTCTATAATAATCAACGCATTTGCTCTCGGAAATCAGTTCATGAGGTAAATTGGAAAAGAAATGTTCTCGTGGCTTGGCGGAGTACTAAATTGAAGTCGGTTAAAACTTTGTTTTTAAAGTAAATTATTGACATTCATAGTCCGAGCGGGCAGTTTGCGAGGCAATAATAATGGCCTAGAGGACACGAACCCTGACGAACTCGGACGGGTTCAAAACATGTTGCCCGCAGTGAAAATTACTACGTGAGTCATTAGTATTAGGAAAAAATTACAATTTTATGTTATGTTAGTGCTGTATTGCGTAATTATAAATTATAACAAAAATAATAAATGGTACTGATTGATTGATTAATCACGTCAATTTTAATGTCAGCATTATGCATCTGAAGGGGATTCACTTCGGACACATAAAGCTGGCATTTCTATTTTGGTGGTGCTTTTTCATATCAGACATAATTTTTAATTAGCTCGTATGTTTTCAATATCGATTGATCGTAATCTAAATGATCCTATTACGAATACTCATGCGGGGATAGCACTACAAACGCAAACCGCGGCGAGAGTCGAAAAAGATCTACTCGAGTCGGTCAATAGAGATCGGTCGAGCAAGTGAGACAGCGACAGCGACTGAGCAGCTCGTTGTGCTAGACGTAATGGTATAGAAGTTAGAGGAAAGTATACTAAATATTATAAAAAGGTGTCTATGAGGTTTTCAGTATACTAAACCTATTTAAGAAGCAATTCTACTGTACAAGTTAAAAGATTCAAATTGACACTACTATGAGTATATGAAGTCGGTCACATTAAATAAATTCAACTAGATGTCGTCGTAATTCTATGTCCCTCGTTTAGACGTCAAAGACGTTTTACATTTTTAGGGGTGCAAAAGTGTATACAAAGGTAATATATGTCGACCGCATAAACCTTCAGCGCGGCTCGGATAAACCTTATTTTGGAGGTGCTTTTTCATATCAGACATAATTTTTAATTAGCTCGTATGTTTTCAATATCGATTGATCGTAATCTAAATGATCCTATTACGAATACTCATGCGGGGATAGCACTACAAACGCAAACCGCGGCGAGAGTCGAAAAAGATCTACTCGAGTCGGTCAATAGAGATCGGTCGAGCAAGTGAGACAGCGACAGCGACTGAGCAGCTCGTTGTGCTAGACGTAATGGTATAGAAGTTAGAGGAAAGTATACTAAATATTATAAAAAAGGTTTTCAGTATACTAAACCTATTTAAAAAAAATCGGGGGTCGTGTGTCGTATAATCTTTGTGAAATGCGGGTGGAGCCACGCGGAAAGCTAGTATGTTATGATATTTCGATAACATCGCCTAGACAACGGGCAGACCTCAGCCTAAGGCTAGACCGCATAGCTGCTAAGACAACCCATTACCGAGGATTGATTTATCCCCACCTGAGCCCTTTCGGCCATTACTGATACAGTTCCAATGATGTACATACGAACTGTACAGACATAGAATGAAATGAAATGAAAATGATTTATTCGTAACAACCAAAGAAAAAACAAACATATCTATCACATACATAACATATATTACTATTTAAAGTCATACAACGATTTGTTTCTAACAAAATGATCCAGCCTCAGCATATCATGCTGGCTCGCGAGCCAGCGCTGGTCTACCGGCGAGACCAACGCAATTTATTTCACTATGAGTACTGATTTGCAATCAATTTGATATTTGTCTTGAGTATCGTTACGTGCGTCTACATAGTGCATTTTAGAGGTTATGTTTACATAAAAGCAACTTGGTACTTGCAATATATTTGATGAATTGTATGTTTTAATTAATTGTAATTCTTAATTCATAATTAATTCATAATTCATAATTCATTTATTTTGCATAAAACATGGTCAGTATACAAACAATTCAAACACACATTTCACCAGTAGCTGGCATGCAAAACGAAAACAATTCAACAATAAGAGTAATGATCATATACTTACAATAATTATGTACAATTCAGAATAATAATTATGTCAAGAAATTAATAATTCAGATAATATGTCACTGCTTAACCTATACGTATAAAATAAAAATAAACATGTCAAGATTTATAATATTCAAAATAATCATTAACGCTGTAAAAACATTCCTGTATCAACCATTTTTTAGTCTACATTTAAACAAAGTAAGTGGTAATTCTTTAATGTCATCATGCAATCTATTATATATACTAATTGACATACAATATGCGTTATTGCCATACAATTTGGTGCTTTTATGCGGGATAGCCAGTCGATCAGGGTATCTGGTGTTAAATTTACAGAAGTCTCTTTTTTTATTAAATAAGTTTGGATTAAATTTTACAAATAAACAAACTTCATAAATGTATATGCACGGTACAGTCAATAGTTTTAAGTCTCTAATTTCTTAAATAGTGGCTTACAAGATGTCAGCATATTTACATTACATAAAGCTCTTACACATTGTTTCTGCGCAATCAGTACACGTCTCACATGGCAATTGCAAGTGGAATATTAGGAGGGAGAAGAACAAACTGTATATAATACTTATCTACAATAATGAATAATAATATAGGTACATAAAACTAATAAAACTAAAACTAAAGGTAAAAAAATTTGCCCCAGGTCGCTGCCAAGATATTGTGTATTAAAAATACTAACTGTATATTGTACTATTTCATAAAATTGGTAAACAAAACTTGTATTTAAATTACCAGCATTCTGTCTACATAAACATTATATAGAGGTAATATTTGTGAGTTTGTATGTCTATAGCAATATGTATTTGATTGTATTTTTTTCCTTTGGTACCAAATTTAAATAACGACCTAGAAAAAGTGAAGTATCAAAATGTCTAGTTCGTACTATTGGTTCGTGTTGCGATATGAGTGATATCGGCGCCCTTATTATTTTCTAGACATTTTTGCCAGACTACAAATGACAGATTACAAAAAAAAAAAATTTCAATATAACTTGTGTTTAATTCCGATTGAAAACCTCACTTTGTTCCAGTCAAGTGTAAAAATATGGGTTCATACAACTTACTCATAAATATGTCCGATATTTACGTCAGTGGTTTATGGTTTTGGTACTTATTTATGAGAGGATGTTATCGATACATCTTTTTGCACTTGACTGTACCTAACAATAGGGTTCCAAATCAGGTTGATTTATTCCGGGAGGCTATTTTCCAGTCCAGTCAGGAAATAGACCATTGAATACATCAATAATCAATGTGTAAACAATAGTTGATTGCGCATACAAAATGGACGCGCTACGGTGCCATACCGCCACCTCCGGTTAATCTCGCATTGTTTTGTTTAAGTGCGGGAGTCAACAATGGCGGACTGCATGACGTTGTCTTTTCTAAGCTGTAAGTCCGTGCTAATGAGAGAGCAGACTAACCTGGAAAAAGTCAGCCATGCTATTGGAAAATTCTATGGGACATCTCTCGCTTGGCGCATGGGCACCATAGTAGATTGTGTCTCAAGGGTGCGGAATGATATTTTACGGCGAGGTCGATATATTGAATCCTGAATGAAGCGAGGGATACTAATCTAATTTAGATAGGATCTTGAGCGTAACGAGGGAATCAATTGTTTACGCCCAAGAAGGAAATCATTTTTCTACCGAGTGGCACATACTGTTTTTCATACCCTATATGAGGAAAATTAAATCGCTCGAAAGACACTTTTCTGAACAGGATCAGGGAAGAAAATAACAACTTTGATCCCTCATTTGAGGAAAACCATTATCCTTTACTGGGTAGCAGGTGCGAAAAATAAATGAAAACACACGTGAACGTAAGATAATCTTTATAAGTAGGCCTAGTACCAAGCACATTCGAATCGTCAGTTAGAAACATTATCTTCGGTTCTGCGGGCGTAGCGTGGTAGCCATTTATCACTACTAACGGTCACTCTCGCACTCGCATGCTTGTCAAAACGTGACGGACGTCTTATCCACAGCGATAAGTGACAAAACAGCAACCATCTTACTCGTACGCTCGCAGCATTGCTATTATCCGTCTCTTTCTAAGGGTTATAATTAGCAAGCGACGGATAGTCGACACAGCCTGTGGGCCGTCTTGTGAGCCGTGCTACTCGATTTACACCTTATGCCGATTTTACACGGGGGCAGAACAGTGGGCAGCACAGTACTGCTACTGTTTGAACGCACAGAACAGTACTGTCTTCTATCACATGTCTACTATTCTGTGTGTTCAAACAGTAGCAGTACTGTGCTGCCCACTGTTCTGCCTCACTGTTCTGCCCCCGTGTGAAATCGGCATTAGAGCTGCACACGGCGTGTATTTGCACCGATGCAAACGCGTTACCGTATTGGTGTATTTGATTACCGTGAAGCGCGGGCTCTCGGGCTGTTGCAATAAGAGTCCGATCGCCCAGCAGATCGAAATCCGCGAATGGAACTGGATTGGCCAAACACTCCGAAGGGACCGAGGCAAGCCTTGGACTGGAATCCCCAAGGCAAGTGCAAACGTGGCCGTCCTAGAGCAGACCTGTGGCGGACGATCATTGCAGAAGCGAAAGCCATAAAGAAGACCTGGAGCGAGATGAAGTGTGAAGCTCAAGACCGATCGGGTTGGCCACTGTGGACGCCCTCTGCCCCATTCAGGAAACATAGGAACTAAAGTCACGTTAGATGACACAGTTCCTACAAGAAAGCATACCCAAGGATTTAGTTAATAGTCGCATCTCCATTATTTTCGTTTTATTTTTTATCTCTGCCTTGTATTATGTAACAGAGTTTCGGGCATGTTTTCTTGTAGAAAAATGCATTATCTTTATTTTTTTCTTTGTGTTCATATTCAGTTTTACTTATTTTAAGTAGGTTAAGTACTATCATTGTAATAAGCTTTTTTTGGCAAAAAATGGCTGACTGCTGAGTTTGTTTCGGCATTTATTCTTAACAGTGCTCATCTTCACAAACGCTTGTAGAATTTTGGTAGAATAAAATTCATTTCGTGCCATGTCGTGAAACGCGCGTTATTAGTTACTGCAATTAAATAAGTCACCGTGTATCCGCTCTTACTCCCGATTTATTTATAGAGATTGTACAGTCAGCGTCATATAGTGAGTAGCAGCCAGAGTAGCCAAATATTTCGTAACACACCCTTATTCTTACAGTAATAAAGACGTGAACCGATATATTTGGCTACCTTGGCCGCTACTAACTATATGACGCTGACTGTACCGACTCGCACTTTACTTTTTATTGCAGCTATAAACGTTGGAGTTTTTATATGAACATCTACGGAAGACGATATGACATTTTTATTGGGATTATACAAGTGCGTTACGTTTGGGTGATTTGGAGAAGAATCGATACATGTATTCCTTTATTGCCAATAGATGATGACATTTAACATACCTGAATATTCTTGCTGACGACCAAACGCAGAAATGCTGATTTCACAGGACCCCCCCCATTCTGCAACAACAAAAATGTTATCAATGTTTTTCCAATATTTTCTTCGTTTATCTAGGATATCAAAGGACGATTACTGTGCAGCTGCTCGCTTGCCTCGCCGCTCGCCTGCCTCGCCGCTCGCCTTCGGAACTTCAGCCTTATCACGCGATAAGTGACAAGATAGAGCGTCCGTCTCTTTCTATCGAACGGTATCAGTCAGTGACGGACGCGCTATCTTGTCACTTATCGTGTGATAAGGCCGACCATGATACGGGGTCTGGGGATGAGTGACCGTGGGGCTCGCCCTAGGGCCTTCGGACCTGGGGCTCGCATAGGGAGCGCTCTCTAAAAGGGTACTTTGGGCATCTATATAATTTTACTAGCTTCCGCCCGCGACTTTGTCTGCGTGGACTCGGGATAAAAACTATCTTATATTTTAATCCAGGCTATAAACTATCTTCGTGCAAAATTTCATTTAAATCGGTTCAGCCGTTTAAGCGTGATTGAGTAACAAACATCCAAACATCTAAACTTTCGCATAATATTATTAGTAGGATTGACGACCAAGTTTATGAGGGTGTTTATTTAGATTCGGAGACAATTTGAACTGTTACACGCACAATCTATGGAAATCTTTATATTCCAATTTGTCAGTAGTATGCGTATGGTTAAAATATCATGTATCAAAATCATAATTTATACGCGTAAGAGGTCGCGGGCAGAACCTGGGTACTGTTTATCTTAGACAGAGGAACAGAAGATATGACGTCAAAAGCTCCAACGGGAGTGTTCCTTTTCAATTTAAATTAATTTTGATTAGCAACGCAAGTATTATAACATTTATTTACCGTTTAACTGGGACGGATACGGGAGGCGACGTCAAGGGAGAGTATGTTGTATGTGTATTGTTCTAGAAGATTGCGAGCAGAAATTCCTGCGCTTTAAAAGTAACCGATTGCCGCCGAGTAGAAAAAATCAGTGAGCTGCGGAAAGGGGCTTTAACACGCGCCAAATGCACAAAGCCCCCAAATTAGTGTATTCGCACGGCAGTTAGTATCGAAGTGCAGCATTCCTATAAAATGCTTCATTTTTAAAAGGAAAATACCGACCTTCCTCTGGATTTTTATGGCGATTGTGTTTAAATAAAAACTGTTTTTGTATTATGTTTCTTTGCCCGACTGTATTTTTAATCTTTTTTATTGTTTTGCTGGACATTTCGGTCAAGTCGCACGAGTTTCAATAATAAGAATAACTAGATCTTAATTTAAAAAAATTGTCTAATTTTCTCGAAAGGCTTGTTTCATACTCATACTCATACTCATTTATTTATAATGCACAAATACATTAAACGTCAAAAGGTTAATATTAGATAAAATTTAATTATTTCTAATTTATTTATGTAGTAATGTTACTTCTCTTATATATTACCGTATGTTTCAAAACGTCATGAATAAACTTACTTTCTTTTTTCTTTATACATATACACGATACAGTATTTCATTTACGAATCAACAATTTTGTATATTTGTAGACTTTAGCAGGATAGGGACCTGCACGTTTTTGTAGTTTAAGTGAAATTTTACAAGAATCGGTTAAGAAATTCAACCGGGCATTTTCGCGAGAAGAGATGCATTGTTGGTGATCTCACCGAGTACGTATAAGTTAGTGTTCCATTTTGTAACTTGTATTTGTCATACAAATTATATGGTTAATTTTGGTTACAAAATGCAACATCTTTTCTCGCGATGCCTAACTTGTAGAGGAGAATAGCTGGTGGAGAAGTAGCGGGACAGCGGGGCAGCGGGACACCGGACACTGGACAGACGAACGATTTTCGGCCCATGCTGAAGCATGGCACTTCGTTCGCTTCGCTCGCTTGTTCGATGAACAAGCAACCTAAACAATTAAAAAAACTGTAACCTGACTACGGAAAAGTATCTAAAAAAAAAATTTTTTTTTTCATACATAACGTGGCCTATGTTCCCGGAGCATAATTTCGCTTTGAATGACACCGCATTCAACAAAATCGGTTCAGTATCGCTACGGTCGCTATCTATACTACTGGGGGCCTAATTGAACATTTTGCTAATCATATTTTTAGTTTGTGTAGGTTAAAATACACTGTAGGGGCCTTGGCTGAGACCATGGAGGACTTGAGTAAAGCCTCCGAGCGAGTTGGTCTAGGATAAACATGGATAAGACGAAGATCATGTCAAACGTCCATGTCAACTCCCACTACAATCGGACACTTGACGCTCGAAGTTGTATACCTAGGACAGACTGTCCAGTGAGGTAGGTCCAACTGAAAAAGAGAGGTCAATCGTCGAATCTGACTCGCCCGGGCAGCGTTCGGGAAGCTGCGGCGTATCTTTTCGTCCAATATTCCGCAGTGTCTTAAGACTGTGACCGTATGTGTTGAGTGATGACGTATGCCACTGAAACCTAGTCGCTTACTATGGGGCTAATAAAGAAAAGGGCAATAGAGAGAGGGCTATGACCCACAAAGTGGACTGATGACGTCGTAAAGGTCGCGGTAGTCCGCTGGATGCGGGTGGCGCAGGACCGGTCATTCTGGCACTCTGGAGGGGAGGCCTATGTGATATGATGAGGTTAAAATAACCACGAATGAAATAAATGTGGAAATAACAATAAAGTTCAAAACGTAATCAATTATCATAAGTCAAATTAAATTCTCCATTGATTACGGGACTGGGCGTAGGTAATTAAACTGTCCAACAACAACAAACACAAATAATTTATTGAGAGCGTATTTTACGCTGCTATATGACTTTATACAAACATTGTATAAATAAAGGCCCTCTAGGTTTTCCAATGTTTCAGACAAAAATACCCATATAAGATAATTAAAAGAGATTGGGCGCTAGAACATAAACCGGATGGCTGATTTATTAAAATATTCACATTTCAGTCTAAACAAGACATAAACATGTCAAAAAACAAGGACTCGGTTTTGCCCCGAATTAAGCCCAGCTCAGCATGAAGCATCATATACCTCCCTGATAAAAAATAGGGAATATAACATAAGGGTAGCTTCTCTTCTTTGAACATTGTCAAAGGGCTACGAAGCCTAACTTTTGGTTGGACTTAAGAGTCCGCAGTAAGCTCGATTCTCCATACAAACGTAGTTACGCTCTTATTTGAAAACTACGTGTTGGATTGTAACGAAACTTTCCATATACAATGACATGAGGTATATCTATGTCTGTAATTAGTTTATGTAGCTTCAGATACCATAGTAAAAAATACAGCGAATTTAAGTTTTTCATACAAAACTTGTTTTTGCTGTATTTCGTTTGTTTTATAAAGTGGAACCATATAAACTAATTACAGACATAGAAGTACCTCTTGTCATTGTACATGCAAAGTTTCGTTACAATCCAACACATAGTTTTAAAATGAGAGCGTAACTACGTTCGTATGGGAAGGTGAAATTCGGCCGAGCTTACTGCGGACTCTTAATCCACAGACGTTTATACCTCCCCACTTATAATGATTTTATGCAATCAAATCATTTTAATATGCACGGTAGCCCTTACTATTAATTGTAGAAGCTACGGTAGCCTAGTGGCTCAGGCATGCGGCTGTCAAGCGGCGGTCGTGGGTTCGAATCCCGGCTCGAACTTATGTACGGAATATTTACCGCTAGCGTATTCGATGAAAGAAAACATCGTGAGGAAACCGGTCTAATCCCAATAAGGTCTAGTGTTCCCTCTGGGTTGGAAGGTCAGATGGCAGTCGCTTTCGTAACAGTATGCGAAATCTTGGGATTGTGTGCCATCCACATGGTACGCCGGGCTCCTTTAGGGGCACAACCGGGAATAACGCTTGGAGGATGGTGACGAGCCGCTACTATTGACCGCAGGAAAGACCATTTTCATAACAAATAACCTTGCATAACAAATAACTATTTTGTTTTAGCCTTCGCCTTCTCGGGAGCCGAGGCGAAGCTACAGGAACATTTAAACTATCGGCTATATAAATAATCACATGTGTGTGTTTGTCTTTGCGATTTCAACTCAATTGTCACAACGTTGAAAAAGCGGTTTTTTTTATTTTATAATAAAATACCCAAGAACAACACAAACACAATGAAATCAGTGTGACAATAGGCTCGGGGCTCGTTGGCTGCGGCTGTAGAGCGTTGTTTTCCAAAATATAATTGTACGCAGTAAGGGGACCATTTGTTTTCTCAGCTTGCTTAATTAAGGCGAGCAGATATGCAAAATGAACGTTAGTATTTCATGACGTTTTGAACGTTTGAATGTTTAGTAAGACACTATAGTACATTGTGCCACGAGAAAAGGAAGTGTATTTTTGAAGTGAAAACTTCTTTAGCGTACTAAAATTCCGTAGATTTCCGTATTTTGCCGCTGTAAAAATCCGTAGATCTATAAAACTATAAGTATGCATGTATCATCATCATGATCATCATATCAGCCGAAAGACGTCCACTGCTGGACATAGGCCTCCCCCAAAGAGTGCCACATTGATATTGTACTTATGTATGTTTGTCAAATACTTTATTGTACACAAGACACCGGTAAAAATACAGACCAAAAAGGTTAAATCGATTCAAAGGCGAACTTGTCCCCGTAAGGGTTCTCTTCCAGTTAACCGTTGAGCAATTGAGTTGAGATTAGGAACAAAAAGATAGACAAACTAATATTTACCTTGACACAACAGTAAATTAATCTTAATACATAATAAATACTAGGTACATGCAAGTACAAATAAAATATATATATATTTATATACATTATATTATGTATACAAATAAACATCTTTACAAAAAATACAAACAGTATCATATTAAATCACACGTCATTGGAGAGCCATAACTTTTATTACAATTTAAACAAGTGATATTATCGTGGGTCGTTTGAGAAAGTATTGGTAATAATTTATCTAAATATGAAGGTAGGTAGGTAGTATAGGTACTTTTATAACTTGACAGTATAATATTAACCTGCATGTTTTCCATGTATTTAAGTATTTATTTGTCTATACGAACGAAACGATGGATAGTTTAGCGTTAGTGATTACAATTTTCTAACTAAGCTGTTAATATTTCTGACCGCTTCATCTGAATATTGTGTAAAAATATACATATTATGAATAAGATCAGTGCCGTCACTGGTAAACTTTTCTCTCAATCTTTTAAGGGATGACAAGAATTACTGTCAACAGAAAGTAGAATTTTGCTAAAACCCTGAATAAGCAACAGTGACATTGACAGTTTATCAAGAAGCAAGTCTGTCATAGTAAACATTAACAGCAACAAGGATAAATTAGGGCGCTATCACTAAAAAGGATTATTTGATTATATTTTTTGTTTGAGGTATTTGTGTAATCGTTACTATTCGATTAATTTTCTTTAGGATGCTGTCTACACCAAAATGCCCTTGAGGATTTGGGGTAGCGCGCACACTGTCTATTTGTATACGAGTAAACGAGAGCGAGTGCTACTGGGCGGCCCGGTTTTTGAAGATAATAGTAAATAAATATTGAAATAAAAAAGTATGGATTATTTGTGAAATATGACTCTTTAGCGGTTTAGGTATGAATATGTTGACTTCATCTTTTTAATTGCAGACCCATGCGTCAGAAAAATAAAGACATAGAACCGTTTCATGATGATTTTAAGACCAAACTTTGCAATTATTTTCTATCGAGCCGATTTCGTCCAATTACCTATGTATCGAACCCGTCCACGGTCTTCGAAATTTGATGAATACTTTTTTTTTTAATGTGCTAGAACAAATAGTTTTCTTAAAAAACTGCTTAAATAACTTAAGGTTTCTTTGTGGAAAACATGCACCCTGTGTAAGTATGTATATCGTCGTCTAGTACTCATAGTACAAGCTTTGCTTAGTTTAGGACTAAGTCGATTTGTGTAAGATTGTCCCCAAATATTTATTTTATTGAATGTGACCACGCTCTTACTGATCTTTAATGTGCAGATGCTAATGACGCTTCGAGCGATTCTCTAGACTGCCTGAGGCGAATTCTAGATCGATCTCATACGACATTTGGTTTTGATGTGGGTTGGATAGGCTTTGGATAGGGACAGCTATGATAAATTATGTAATATACTTCGCTGTGATATGAAACTAGACTTAAGAGATTTAACAGGTCGCTCCGTAAATACACATTTCAAGTTTCGTTCTCGAGTATTTCTCGAATTAATATTAAGCACGCGTGTAGTAATTTCAGTATTATATATTATAACTCCAGTATCACCCGAAAATCACAAATATGGTTAAGTGAAATTGATGATGAAGACGACAGATTACTCTTGGAAATCCTTTATGATGTTACCTACTTACTTGAAATGAAATGATCCTATATATGGTTTGATAGCTCATTAAATACTGATAAATTAGAGCGGTTACTGGATTTAAATGCTTAAAGCCATATTACACAAATGCTAGTTTCTTCAGAGATTTTGCAAGTTTTTAGCCAATCAAAAACACGGACGTGATTCACTTTATCTTTTTTCCATGATTCTTAAAACCTTTCAAACTTACGTGAGATTTTAGTCACAACCCTCCCTGAACCCTGTTACCTCCATTTTGAAGCATGAGATAAGTAAGTCTGGGTAAAACTAATTTTCATATTCACATTTTACGTAGTGTACTTGTTGCCCACAAGATCAAATTTACGCGTTTTTCTGAAAACGTAAAAAGTACGTAGAGTTCTCGATGGGAGCAGTTGGAATTGAAAGCTAACAGAAAATCAAATGCTAGTTGCTAAGCATGGTCTAAAATCGAGGTTTCAGAATAAATAAATAAAACCTCTTTGGCCATCTGTCACACTGTTTTTTTATAAAATTTGTTGTAAGTGGTATTTTTGTCAGTTGCAGCGTGTTTTAGGTTCAAAATTGTCTTGTTACAAGGTTTTTTGTCATATTGAGATAATTGTACAAAATTTATTGAATTGCAATTTGATTAGTATAAAATAAGCTTTTTAATCATGTATAATACGAATAAGAAAAAAATTATTGCCGAGTTTTATCTATCAAAAACCTTGTGACAGAACTTAAGGACCGACTAAGTATATACTGTACCTACTGTGGTCTATGTATAGTTATGTTACGGTTGCTAACCTTGACTGACAAATCTATTGCAGGTTATTCATTATATTCTGTGATCATTTCTCTCATTGTAAGTACAGGTCGATTAGCTCCAGATGGGTAGCTAACCACAAAATGCTCGAAAGAGTTAACAATAAGTGAGAAAGAAAGGTCCGCTTTATCCTACTGTATTGCGAGCGTTCTTAGTAAAAGTATATAAGTACAAAAGGTTATGGAATTCGTTTCGTTGCGCGATCCCATAAAATCCATATGGATTGGGGAATCCGCTTGTACGTGGCTTATAGTGGAGTAGTGCGGGAGACGGCGGCTGCATATTATCAGGTCATTGAATATAATAAAATAATATTATACTCGTGTGTTTGTATCTGTTGGGTCCTACTTTTTGACTTCGATGCAGAACTTTATACAGTGTATACATTAATTTAAATTATTTTATATTTTTTTCGGTCTCCGTTAATTACGGCATATTGCGTTGCATTCGCAGAATCGGAGTAGCAAATTTCATTTTGCATTTATGTTGTTTCTCGGTGCTTGATGGGGACTAACAGGCCCCTCACCGCACAGTGCATCTTCATGAGGGTTTGAGATGTTGGGAAACGTAACTGTCAATTTAAGTGAAAATAGGATATCGGATGTCAACTGAAAGTCGGGAGAAACACTCAATATAAAGTCTGGCATTATCACATTCACTGCCAAGAATCGCTACGCGCAACGCGCGTAGAAAAGCCTGTGGCTCTCCCGCTATGTAGCGGAAAGCGGCAACGGTGTAGCTAGGTTCCTAGCAGTGAAAGTGTTAACTCGTAAGTGGGCGCCATTCATATGTTTGTGCATTCGTCATAGCTAGGTTTATGCTCTTTTTTAGGAATATACTTTTTAACCGACTTCAAAGAAGGAGGAGGTTTTCAATTCGTCGATTTGTAAAATTATATTTTTGTTTGAAAAGGGTCATTAGGTCAGGTCTTGATGATAGGCTCCTAGAGAAATTGAGGGAAATCTTCAAATAAAGCGAAGTATTACAAACAAACTGTACAAATAAACTGAACTGAGATACTGTATTTTTTAAGTAAATTATTATTTAATACTACACTTATTATTTAATTTATATATAAAATAAATGCATTGTGACATTAGCGTGTTATGCTTGCATCCAAGGTGAAAATATCCATGGCTGTGAGCACAAAATGAGAATGGCCAAAGGAACTACCACTGCATTAATAAATTATTAAACGACCATCCTGCCTCTATCGCCGGCTCTCGAGCTACCGCTGGCAGCAGGGTTGCCAGTATTTACATCGAACCGAGGATTAACTTCAAGTCTCCTTATTTCTTATTGTGTAACGCTCCCAAGGTTCCCTTGAAAGGCTGATAGATATAGAATTGCGCCAACAAGATGAGAATTTCGCTCGCGTGGGCGAAATTCCGTGACTGAGGATTAGATGTTTGGGTCATTACATTTACTTGTTCGGATTATAGGGAAATGCGAGCTGTCATTCGCTGATATAAACTCTTGAATTTAGATGGCTTTCTACTTTAAATATTGGTCCTATTTACACGTACAACGTGTCAACAGAATGTAATGTGTTAAAATAGTTAACACTTACAATGCCAACCTTTTCGTAGCGCGTTGCCGATGGATTCTAATGTTCTGATCACTTTGCAGCTGTAAATTATGTATCAGGATATAAAGGTGCACACAGGATTTTTTAAAAGGAGGAGGTCAAGTGCAAGTCGGACTCGCGCACGAAGGGTTCCGTACATAAAAACGGCAAAAAAACACTTTTGTTGTTTGGGAGTTCAATTTATTTAGTATTTGTTGTTATAGCGGCAATAGAAATACATCATCTGTGAAAATGTCAACTGTCTAACTATCACGGTTCATGAGATACAGCCTGGTGACAGACGGACATTCGGACAGACAGACAGACGGGCGGACAGCGGAGTCTTAGTAATAGGGTCCCGTTTTACCCTTTGGGTACGGAACCCTAAAAATACCTACAAGTCAAACCTCGCTGGGGGCAGATTCACTTAGCTTATCCTGGCATGGCCTTTATGGATTAATATGTTGAGTTATGTCGTAAAAATGATCAAAAGATTATTATATTACATCATTATTGGATTTTTGAAATAGGCCAGGTAGAGATCCTTTAAGACAAGAAATCTGGGGGCACGGCAGTGCCCCCGCCAAGTCAAGCGCGAAGGAAACACTGCCGTAACATTCTTTACTGGAACCATTTCGCCGCATTTTCAGGCCCCTATTTGAGTACCTCTGGATAAGACCAAAACGCAGAAATTTTAGTTATCCAGTAAGCTATAAACACATACTTTAAAATCCAAAATTTCAAGTCTGTAGGTCATTCAGTTCCGAAATTAAGCGAAAGCAAAGTTTCGCATTTATGACACTCTCAGTCTCTCAGTAATGCCCCCTTCTACTATTGGTACATAAAAAATCGATTGTCATTGCAAAAATCCAGCGTAGTGGGACACATCTTCTAATTTAAATTTAATCTGGGGGCACGGCAGTGCCCCCGCCAAGTCGAGCAAAACAGTGGCACGGCCGTACCATCCTTTTCTCGAAGCAGTTCAGGCCATTTTCGACCCCCCTATAACTTCGTTGTGGATAAAACTAGAAGCCTGCATTTTCATTAACCGCACGAGCACGCATTGTATAATCACGATAAATTTCAAATTTCATTTAATTTAAACCAGCTATTTAAGATTTATAACTAGTCAAAATTTCTTCATTTTGTCACTCCCTGCCTGACTCACCGATCATCAAAAGTCTAAGGCACTTCTAGCGGACATAGAAGCTACTAATTTAGAATACAATTAGTGTTTAGTGTATAAATCAAGGGGACGCTAAATAAAATTGCAATTTGTCCAGTTTTCTAGATACACCGTCTGCATAAATAACTTTGTAATCCCATATAAACATATAGGATTACAAAGCAAAATTTATATTTGCAGTAAATGGGACAAAAAATCAAGAATGGGATATTGACACAATAACCTACAAAAAGAAGTGAGATCCCATAAATAACATTCCATGTAAAAAAGAGGCCAAGTCTCGAAACTCTTCCACCGCAAAAAGTTGTGAGATATTTGATAGTACCAAGTCTCAGGCATTCTTATTATTCTTTATTTGCTAGCTAAATAAAATTTTGTGACTTGGCAATCACACAATAGTTACTACATAGTTTTAGGTATGCAAAAATCCATAAATGCAGTAAAGTTGTGTGATTGCCAAGTTGCAGCATTTTATTTAGCTAGCAAATGGAATGTTTTTAGGGTTCCGTAGTCGACTAGGAACCCTTATAGTTTCGCTTTGTCTGTCCGGCCGTCCGCAGATAATCTCAGTAACCGTTAGCACTAGAAAGCTGAAATTTGGTACTAATGTGTATATCAATCACGCCAACAAAGGGGTAAAATAAAAAGGGATTTTTTTTTATTAGGGTACCTCCCCTATACGCAGCCTGGGAAGTGTTTTTGTTTTTCATTTCAACCCTAACGTGGGATATATTGTTGGATAGGTATTTAAAAATTAATAATGGTTTGCTCAAATCATTTTTTCATAATGTTAATATTTTCGGAGATAATCGCTCCAGAAGTTAAAAAAAATGTGTCCCCCCCCTCTCTAACTTTTGAACCATACCTTTTAAAAATATGAAAAAAATCTCAAAAGTAGAACTTTATAAAAACTTTCTGGGAAATTTATTTTGAACTTGATAGGTTGAATCGTTTTTGAAAAAATTACAAAATAATTTCTGAACTAATTTAACCGTATAAGCAGGTGTTAATTGTACCTATAATTTCTACAAAATCACAATGAAATGACGTACTTTCAAATAAAGTAAAAAAACGGTGAAAATCGGTTCACGCAATAAAGAATTATCCCATAAAAATTATCTTCCAAACTTTAAGCTCGCGCGCAATAGTTTACTTAATTTGCCGATAGATGTCGCTGTACGCGGAACGCTCACATTGTACATGGCACTGTTAAGATTTTTCCTGATTTAATGGGGTCGGCGCAGGTGCGCCCATACATTAGGTCGAAAATCTGCCGTGCTCGAATTGTCTTAGTTGTCTTTGGTCGTTCGTTGTCTAATAATAAAATTGTTCGCTAAGTATTGCTTGTATTGTGTCTGTCTATAATAGATGGTCGATTTGATTTGGGAATTTGAACACTCTTGCTCATACATTCGGTTCACGGAATGGGCTACGGAACCCTACACTGAGCGTGGCCCGACACGCTCTTGGCCGGTTTTTTATGGTGTATTGTATACCAATTTGTGCCCAATTCTGGGCACGGGCAAATAACATAGCATACCTACGGACCGAGACCGGTAAAAATTTAGGGTTCCATTCGCCTGAACAAATAATTTATTTGATTTTTACTTTAAATTATTCATACTAATATTATAAATGCGAAAGTGTATCTGTCTGTCTGTCGGTCTGTCTGTCTGCCGGTATGTTACCTCTTCACGCTTAAACCGCTGAACCCATTTAGATGAAAGTTTGTATATTTATAAACGAGTTCCACGCGGACGGAGTCATGGGCAGAAGCTAGTAGAAATATATTATAATAAAATTCGCATTACATTCCACATCCCCATAGCTCTGACGTACTGAGATAGTTCTGGTAATTAGTAGTGAATATAAAGAGACAATAAATACGGTTTAAGAACGTGTCTAGTTCATCTCTAGCGTAAATGTAGTCATAAAATAACAGGAACACAAAAACAGGGCTGTAAAAACAGCGACGTACACTGGTCAACGAGGATTATGTTTTGTATTTACTCAACCCATTCGAGGCCAATGAAAGAAAAGAAAGAAAGAAAATACGTCACAGTGTACACGACAAAAAAAACAACAAACAAAGGCAGCCTTGATGAGTTTATATCGGCGTTTCTTCTTGACAGTATTGTTCTTTTTCAGAAATGCTTGCTTGAATTTGAATTTGAATAAAAAGTGGCATTGCGGCCTACAGAATAAAAATAATTTATTTAATTCATTTATTAATTTCATTATTTCGACGACATTCTATAGGATCCCCTCCCGACTCAACATAAAGCCACTGCAAGACAGGTGCTGAAACTTAAGCTATAAGACTATTATAAGTGGCGACACAAGTGCCCGCAACGGTATTAACTACGAAAGAAAACCTGAACAAGTAACAAAAGGAAGAAAATAAGTTTCTGTCTACGTATGTATCCGGAATCCAGGATTCCAACTTTCTTAAACACAATTTTTGACCTCCATGGTAAAATTTGAACTTTCTTTTAATACTGGCCGCTATTTTATTTTTCTTGAGTACGCTAGTCTTTTGTTTTTGGCGGGTTTAAAATGTTATCTCATCAGGATCAAAAAGAGGCTCGCGTCGAATGGTGCAAAAAAATGTTGAAAAAATATAACCGTGGTGACTCAAAAGCTGTTTATAATATCCACACAGGTGACGAATCTTGGAAATATGCGTATGATCCCGAAACTAAACAGCAATCAACAGTGTGGGTGTTTCAAAATGAGCCGAAACCTACGAAAGTTACTCGTGCAAAAAGCACCTTGAAGCAAATGGTCGCCTGCTTTTTTGGTATGAATGGCCATGTGGCTACAGTGCCACTAGAAAATCGTAAAACGGTTAATTCGGAGTGGTACACGACCATTTGTTTGCCAGAAGTGTTTGAAGAAATACGTAAAGACAACCAGCGACGCAGAATCATTCTTCACCATGACAACGCCAGCTGTCATACATCACGCGAAACAACTCGATTTTTGGAAGGTCAAAATATAGAATTAACGGGTCACCCACCGTACAGCCCTGATTTGGCACCCAACGATTTTTATTTATTTCCAAATGTAAAGAATAAATTACGTGGTCAACGATTTTCGACACGTGAAGACGCGGTCTACGCGTTCAAACAACACGTTTTGGAGATACCTCAATCAGAGTGGCAAAAGTGCTTTAAAAATTGGTTTACACGTATGCAAAAGTGCATCGATCATCACGGAGAATATTTTGAAAAACAATAAAACTATATTTAGTAATGTACGTTTGATTATTTTTTCTATTCCGGATACATAAGTAGCAGCCCTCGTACAGACAGACAGACAGACAACGGGACAGGTGAAACTAAATAAAAGCTTGTAAAAAACAAGAATTATCTTGTTTTTTTTTCTTCATATTTTTTTAGGAATTGTTTTGTAACATATAATAGATCAAATTAGAAGTCTTATTGCAATAAAATCGTGAAAATGAAACTTACCATTAATTTGCAAAGGCATGTTAGTTGGTCCATGTGAAAGTTCTGATTTGTTATGGAGAACTGTATCAACATTTTTTGAAGCCCAGAAGGCTCACAAATTATTTCTCGAAGCCCAATATGTACCTTACAACAGCAACATAGTTTTTGAAGAGGCTAAATTTAAATTGTCTGTTTCTCAAAATAAGGGTGTAGATTCATTTTTTTTATAACTCTTAAAGAAAGAAGGTAATAAAATATGTTAGAGACGAAAATCCCATTTTAGCTATCTTAAAGAATTACGAAGCTACAACCGTTTTAATATTGCTTGCTAGGAGATCGTAGTCATAGTAGATGACAATCTTTTCTTATGAAGGTGCGTTTTGCGGAAAATTTACAGAATATAGATTTAGATTTAGATTTAATTTCTTTATTTCATAAAATAAATTTACATTATAAGTTAACTTTAAGCTAATTTACACGAATTTATTTAATGATCGTCAAATAATGAATATTAATTGAATGAAATGTCACAGGTACAATACAACATTCATATGGACATATATTACAAAATGATTCATGATAAAGTCAAAATAGGGAATATAAATATTGATATTGATAACATTTAACGGCCGTATTCATAAACGTCTTATAAGACTGTTTTAACTAAAATGGCGTTAAAATTCGTTTGTCCTTATCTGTCCCATTGACATTTGTTTTCGTAAGAAAGGGACAAAGCACATTTTATTTAGCAGAGGCATTTTAAGTTTTATGAATAAGGGGGTTAATCTTCATCCGAGTTACTAGTTATACATATATGTGTACAAAACTTCAACTCAATAGGGTTGTAGACTCAAAATGTATTATTTATTACTAAGAAAATATGGCTAGTGACGAAAATCCCGTTCAGATAGGTATCTCAAAAAACTACAAAGCCACAACCGTTTCAATATTTATTGACAGAAAACGCTTCGGGATCGTGACGTCACAATCCTCGAGCGTCATAGTAAATGACAATTGTATCATAGATTTAGATTTAGATTTATTTATTTCGAGATAAAAATTACAATATAGATTCGCATACAATGACAAAATTATAAGAATCCTTATCACGATCGTCAATAATTAATAATAAGAAATAAAAATTAAATAATATTCAAAATGTCAATACAGAAAGTGAAAATAGTATCTCCGATTACGGATTGTTATTTAACAACTAGTGGATAATTAATTTTAAACAAAAATAAACAATGTCAATTTACGTATTACGATTTCACAGTAGAAATACAATATAAATGTTACACAAAAAATAGTATCATAATTAGGTATCAATAAATCAAATAATTACTTAAAACATTATTTCCATGAACTCGTGAACAGAGTACAGAGGGTTATCCAACAAAAGATTTCTCAGTCTACGCCCAAATGTTACGTCACAAGGTTCGTTTCTTATATCGGCGGGTAGGTGCTCGAAATAAGTAGGCCCAATAACCCGGGGATTTTTCTTTGAAAGCGCCATGCGACGAGGAACTGTCATTAGGCGCCCAGTTGAACGAAGCTCCTTACCCGTTACATTCACACGCGCAAACTGGGAGATGTTTTTTCTTACAAATAAGAGAAGCTCAAACAAATGTTGTGAGTAGTGCGTCATTCTGCGTTGCGTCGAGAATAGCTCCCGACAGGGGTGCCGATGCTTGACTCCTACAAGTACCCGAACTGCACGTTTTTGCATGACAATACCCCCTCTTAAAACTTTCGACGAATAACTTTCGATCAATAAATAAATGCGGACATAGGGCTCGTTTTGGGTACAACCGGGAATAACGCTAGGTGGATGTTGATTTAATAACAGGAGTCGCTGATTGGACTAACAGGCATAAAAACAAATCAGTCCTTAGTATGCCGCAATCAAACAATCCTTGCGCTATCAAAACGCCCTCCGTTCCGCATTTCGGCACTTATGCGTGGTCAAATAGTTATTCGGCATTTAGTGAACGCGACTTTGTTCACATTTAATCAATTGGACTCACTTACAGAATTTCGCCACTTACTTCAACCCCTAAGTTTCATTCCGGTATCCAAATAATATTACTAATGGTTGTAAAACCCGCGAGAGTTTTTATTTTCTTGTAATTGTTCGGTGGGAATAAAATTCTAACCCACTTATTAATAAAACTTAAAATGCCTCTGCTAAATAAAATGTGCTTTGTTCCTTTCTTACGAACACAAATGTCAAAGTGACAGATAAGGACAAACGAATTTTAACGCCATTTTAGTTAAAATAGGCTTGTAGAGCGTTTATAAATACGGCCGTAAGTAATTATCAAAACTTGAAACTAAACTACTACTTACTAAACTTTCGTGAGACATGTTGAAATAATGCTAATAATTACACAGTTCAACTCACGTATTAAATGTCACTACGGGTGACATGTTTTGAACTATTCGGGAGTTCTTCTTCAGGATGAGTGTTTTCGCGGCAATGTCGCTTGAATCACTGCCCCCCCCCCCCCTGCCGCTTGCCGCGCGGCCCTTGTCATTTTTACAAGCTTTTATTTAGTTTCACCTGCCCCGTTGTCTGTCTGTCTGTCTATCTGTAATCAAATCTTGCAAGTTAAATTTGATCCACTTCCCGGTTTCCGATTGAGATGAAATTTTGCAAGAATATGCAAATCGCGTGACAATGCAATATTATGATGACGTGGAGCTGATCCGATGATGGAGCTGGAAGGTGGCCATAGGAACTCCGTAGTAAATCCACATAACCCCATCGAGTTTGGGCTCGTTAGAATCGTCTCAATGAGTACTTGATGATGGTATACAGAATAGTACAGGAGAGAAACATCTTACAAAAAAAATATTGCTTAATAAATAATTGTAACAACAGGCGGTCTTATCGCTTTAAAGTGATCTCTTCCAGACAACCTTAGTATAGCAGGAAACATTTAAATTAGAATTTTAAACAGGTAGTGCAGGAACTCATCAAGAAGAGCATACTAACACATCATTCTTTCAAATATTAGTAAACAGGAAACTTTAAAATATTACTAAACAGGACACATTTAAAATACATACCTAATAAACTAAAAAAATACGCAGACATATATACAATCATACATAGATACATACATACAATACATAGAAGTTAACCTTTTTAAGTTCATTTTAAGTTGGTCGACTATTACTCCATAACTTCGCGTCTGTTGCGCTAGCCCCGCTTAAATGAATCTTATTTGCATAAATATTTCCTGACTTCCTAGCTTCTTGTATTGTAGTCATATTACCACTAACCCCCACAGCAGGAGGGGTGTATTTGCGTCGTCCTGACGAGGTCGATGCCGATTTTGGTAAGCAATTCGTAAGTAGTAAATATGCAGACATCGCGAAAAATATTGTAACAAGAGCAACATATTAACACACTAGCTTCTGTCTGCGTGTTCGTCCGCGTGGAACTTGTTTATATCGTAGCTTCATACAAATTTTCACCCCCATTTCATCCCCTTATCATATATTTAGTACATAATCATCCTAGATTTACGGGACGAAAACTATCCTATGTCCTTCCTCTGAACTTATACTACGGTTTAAGCGTGAAGAATTAACAGGCAGACACACTTTGCATTTATACTATTCGTATAGTATGGAATCAATGCCAAGAATCGCTACACATTACGCTAATAGACGATCCCTTGGTTTTCCTCGTATGAGTAAAAGTGAAGGACAACATTACTAATCCATCAGTAAATGTTCACTGAGCAGAAACGTTCGCTATTGAAATTCCAAATTACGATCAAAGAGGAAAAAAACCACTTTGATATAAACTTTTAGCCACATCCGAACAATGCAAGATAAATAGAAGCTTGTAAATAAAAAGTAATTCATGTTAAATACGTACAGAGTAAAATAAAACGAACGAATATAATTTGGTGCAGTACTCGAATTTAAATCCTTTGGCACTGACCGAGCGCAAGTAATAAATTAAATTTTACGTTACAAGGCCTTGAAAAGCTTTAATCTGTTAAAAAGATCTAGATTTTATACGACAAACACGCTTCTGTGGGATTCGAGCTCTCGCATTGCGGCGAGGGCTACACAAGTAAAGCTGGGCATTCACGACCCAGCAAGGGTAAGGCAAGTTTTGAAACTTGCCTTTATGCTAGACGTAACCTGCACAAAGCATTTTTATGCTCTAGTGCACAATTATTATTTTTAACTCAATTATATGACCATACGAGGTGTCCAACTGTCACCTCATTCTGTTTATTTTGTTTATCTAAGATTTTATAGTTTAGTCAAGAACGAGTAGGCCACTAGATGACGCTGTCACGTGTGTGAGCAATCCTTAAAACACGCTGTTGAGATTTTTCCTGAAATAAGGACCCCAGCGTGGTATTTGAATTTGTACATTAGTTGAATACATTGCATTGGTGTATGAAAGAGTGTATCATTTTGGGACCCTATTTTTCATTGGTTCTTCGAACCGGATATGAACCAGGGTCCTATGGATAGCAGTGTGATGGTAAAACGTGGGTAGACTCATAATGTTGCAGTGAGTTCCTACGCTGGTGTTACTATTGAGACCTTCTTCACAAGAAAATATGCTGCAAATTATCTCAATGATTCTCCAGAGCACAAGCAAGACGTTCGGTATCTCCCGAGTGACCCCAATATATAATTAACTATACCCTATTAAAGTTTACGAGTATGTATGTTTTACGATGCTAATAAACTATCTATAATTGTCGCTTAGGCTCTCGATTCCCGACCACGGTCGTATTGGGACTAAGGGTCATTTTGTGAGGTTTATATGACTCGACATATTGGTATCATATTGAATTCGATATCCGCGTGGTGTCGGGTTAGAATGGCACTATGGAAATACGATTGGAGTGTATTATAAGCTGGAAATATCTGCACAATAGAAAAAAAATAAGCAGATATAGACCTTGTATGAAAGACGTTGTACTCGCTCATTTTTAGGGTTCCCTATTTTTCTATTTTAATTGCTAACCACAGAAACTAATTTTCGACCTAGATGGCTGATTCCATTGTGTGTACAAAGTTTCAGGTCGTTTCACAGTTGTTTTAAATTGATAACCTAATTACATTTGTATGGAGCATCGAGCGGCATCATTATTTCCATGTGCTCTTTCTGTGTCCTTGTTGGAAGAAAATTAATTTACAGTGCCACTTCTGCTTGTCATGGGACGGCCACGACATACTCTCGATTTTTATTGCACTATACGTCTTATTCTAAGTGTTCTAATAAGAGAGAGACGGATAGTGCGAGAATAATCGAGAGCTCGCGCGCCGTCCCATGATAGCCGTGCTGGCGATTCTGGGTTTAAAAAGAAAATGTAACATTGCAGTGTCATGTTGCTACCCTATCGCCCACAACACCCCTCAACCCCGCGTTCGACTTTTACGACACCCATGAGACGGAAAGTGCTTAAATCCTATACCACAGTAAACTGTTGTTAACTTTGTTACCAACCAAAAACTGTTAAATTCTGGTTATCGTCTGCTTTCGCTGTGGCCCCGCCCCCTCGCTACTATAGCGACTATTTGCACCACGATGCGCACCTGTCGCGAACAGCTGCCTGCAGGAGCGTATTTTTGAGAGTCGGCTATCGACGCATACGCGTCTGCCATTGACATTGATCTAATTCTGTGTTCTAGTGGCGCGGGTAAAAAAAGATGATGTTCTCTTGAAAATATAGTAAAAGGAACTTTCAATTTTAACGTCTTTCGTAAGTAGGCTAAAGTGAGAAACATTTTTAGAAAAAAACATATTCTTTAGAACCGCCGTCGTCTTGATGCCAATCCTAACCTAACCTAACACAGGTTACGTTTGTTTTCTCTACTGTAAAGGAGTCAAGGTTGTGAGTGTGTATTACACAAATGATCCCACTGGGTCGAAGTGTATCCAAAAGGGCCCTCACCTACATAGACAAGATAATATAAGAAGATTTGTATGTCTGGAATCTCACATTCCGACTGGATTTTCGAGATCGACAAAGGCTACATTTCATCTCGAAGCTTGCGTTGTTTGTAAGCAAGCCGCAACAAAACAAAAAAAATCCTATGTTGTTATTAAAATAACGGATTCCTGGACCGAATCCTTATAAATTTGCACAGTGAGGCATATCCTGTGGCATTGTCGCAGCTACTACGTCACGGCAATTTTAAAATATTTTAAGATTAAATGCCTACGAGGTAAAAGAAACAAAGAGTTTTGAGACTGATGAGATGAACAAGTTATATTAATTGAAATTGAATAATTCAATCGTATACCAAATTACATAAGATTAAGACAGGGACGTATTTATTTATGCATTAATTGACGGACTGGTTATTGAACAATTGTTATTATAGTTTATTAAACAGAAACGTCCGCTAACGAAATACCAAATTTCGATAATAGTGGAGAATTGAAAAATTATTCGCCACGAGCGGGATTTGAACCCACAATATCTGGAATCCGTCCATCGCTCTGCCAATTGAGCCACCGTTTAATATTTTTCAATTTTCTACTTTTATCGAAATTTGTTATTACAGTGTAGAGAAGTTCTTTGATAGCAATAGGAAATTATAATTATTTTTGTTTTGACCGACAAGAGTAGTTCATAAATAAGAAGAAGAGGAGAGAGATTATTTTGACATTGTTTTATTACTGTGTTGCGTAATTTTGACTTTAAGTACCTAATGCGTTTATGCACAGGCGACGCACGGCGAAGTGTGCCTATAAATTTGGGAGAAATTCCTCGTTTTTCCAGGATTCCATCATCAGATCATTACTCGATGACTGCGGGACCCCCTGGGAAGGATACATTTCACATGAAAAAAAATATTTACCAAACCCGTCCAAAAATATATATTTTTATACCACGATGGTGGCAAACAAGCGTACGGCCCGCCTGATGGTAAGCGGACACCGCAGCCTATAGACGCATTCAACTCCAAAATGTTTGAGGATTCGCCGTGTTGACAGTTGAAGGAACAAATTCCCTCGATCTCAACACAACGCATCCTCGGGAGCTCTGGCGACCTTGCTCCCCTCCAGGAACACAACACTACCACAGAGCAAGTAGTAGTGTCATTACGGCTGTGGTCTTCTGCAAGGCGGAGGTACTTCCCCAGTTGGGCTGCTCCAAATTCGAGCGGGATGACATTTCGCTGTGACCTACCTCACCATCAGTCTTCTAGTAAACGGGGAACATACTTAAAAAATAAAAGATTCTAACGAAATAGGAACCTTTTATGAAGTCAGTTTAAAATGTACGGTAAATGCCTGACAAGAAACTAAAATATTAGGGCCTTGAGGTAAAGTGAAAATTCTGGAACGATTCAAGTTTCGGTCTCGACCTCTTAAGTTCGGGATTTATTTTTCACTCGGGTGACTAACTTCTGAATTCTGCGACTATAGGAGTAGGGTTGGAAGTTTTTTTGTTGGATATTTTGCAGTTGAATAAATCAAAGTAAGTCTTTGAACTATTCATATTTAACGAGTGAGCGAAGCGAAATAAGTTCTCCGTATCAGCTTAAACCGAAATTCTTTCGTATGCCCGCATGTCCAGATGTCCCACTCGGTTCTCTACAGGACGCATTTCTCAACCGATTCTCGTGAAATTTCGCGAGCAGGTTTAATAATTATATAGTTTTCCGCGACTCAGTTCTCGACATAAAAAAAAAAAATGTTGAGGAAAAGAGAGGTTTGCGTGTTCTATAGCACACAGAACCATTATATTCAGCTGAATCAGCGTAAAACTCGTTCAAATTGCACTCCCTTCACTAAACCTTCTCCCACAAGTATCCTAAGTTTCTCCGGAAATAACCCGTACAAAATTTCGTTATGTACAGAAGGTTTACCGTTAGCTTTTCGTTGAAGAAAAACATCTTTAGCCAACCGGTCTAATCCCTATAAGGTCTAATTTTCCCCCTGGGTTGGAAGGTCAGATGGCAGTCGTTTTCGTAAAACTAGTGCATATGGCAATTCTTGGGATTAGGTGTCAAAGCGGACCCGGGCTCCTTTAGGGCACAACCGGAATTATCGCTAGGAAGATGAGAAGCAAAACATTAAGTCAAATAACTCCCAGAACAGCAGTAGCTGTTTATAATAATAATATTTGCGGACAATCTTACACGGGGGCTCCTTTAAGGGCACTACCGGGAGTTACGCTAGGAGAATGATGATTGTGTCCTAACGCGAACGAAGACTACCTGTTCCCTTTCATCAATGAGAGGATTTGGTGTCCAGCACTGGGACATATTTATGTTTTATGTCCTAACACTCGTTTAAAAAATACGCAATTAAGTACCCTGTCAGCCACGATGGTTGAATCGAAGCAAATTCATCGACCTCATTCGGTTTCTATTACTCCTGGCTTTGAGGAGCCCTGACGCGCTTGGTGCATGCGGAAACGGATAAGCACGGGAGTTGGGAACTCGTGCGTGTTTATGGCATAAATTGAACTGGTGCAAATCACCAGCCCCCGTATCATAGTCGGCCTTATCACGCGATAAGTGACACGATAGAGCGTCGGTTTCGTTCTGTCGAACGGTGTCGGCCAGTGACGGACGCTCTATCGTGTCACTTATCGTGTGATAAGGCCGGCCATGATACGGGGCCAGTGTGCCGGTGTGGAGCTCCCGAGCAGAACGTGAATCACGCGTACATGCCAGCCCTCTAACCTACAAATACTACGGGCAAGTGGAGGATTTTACAAACTTTAACCGAAGATGCGGTAGTTGAAAACTGTATATCTTTGAAGTATAATGTTATGGTTTTTAAAATAAATTGGACTGGTAACATTAAAAAGTCTTTGGACAGGTTGATTGAAATGAACCAATCACGTGTAAGAATCGTTGGCCAATCCGATTCGAGTTCCGGTCCGGTAGTTTTTACGCGCCAAGTCGATCAAAGGGCGGGCATTCTAGAAATGGCGCTGGAAGTGAGCAGTTGTCTGCCTGTCAAGAAATAATTATTGTTAAGTATATAAGTGCAGCATAAGCAGTGGTTGTTCAGGTGTTAATAAAGTGTTTTAGCAACAGTGAATGAGTTTAAATCGTAATAATAGTATGAGATGTAGTACACGCGAGCACTTAAAAAGAAAAAATTGTGAATCCATAAAAACACTATAATATTTATATATTTAATTAAGGGCTCACAAAATTTCACGAGAATCGGTTGATAAATGCGACCTGCACAGGAAAACAGCGGGACAGACGTTAGATACTGGACGCTGGACAGACAAACAATTTTCGCCTTAAGCGTAGAACTTCGTTCGCTTCGCTCGCCCGTGCGTCAACCGGGGGTATTAGGGATGGCGTGGGGAATAGGGACGAAAACCGGGAATGACATTTACCCGACAATTTCTCAAAAACTACCAATTAGAAATTTTATCGGGTTATTTAAAATAATAGTAGAATAGTTGGATTCAGTAAGGGCAACACTGGAAGGGCATGAAGTTGGTGCTAGATTGTCAAACTAACCGTTTGAAGTTGGATCTCGGTGACGGCAGTTTTTTTGCTCTGCAAAACTTTCTTAATAACTAATGGTTTTACTGAAAGTAGGTACTTTCAATGGTGCAAGAGGATTTCAGAATTTAATGTAGAACCTGTTTTAGACACGGTAAGTCAACATTATCTTTGTTTTGTAAGTAAAAATGCAAAAATAGTGATGCATGGAAAATTTTGAAATAATCCGAGGTTTATCGGGACGCAACGAGGGTTATTAGGGACGAGCGTGGGGTAAAAAGGCACGCCGTTGGAAGTTATTAGGGACGTAATAAGTTGAAATCGGGACGCTAAGGGGTGTACAGGGACGGGGCTGTCAAAACCTAGTCTCTTTTTGGTACAATTAAGTACATTCAGAGCTAGTAAGTACCTACATAAGCACCACTACCTACTTATTTGTCAGCTTATTATATTTGTGACAGCGCTAGCCATGTTTCCCTATTGGTACCCTTATTCGCCTCTATTGACCCCATATCCAGTATGAATAGGGACGGCCTGTTTTTTTAAACATAGAGGGTTTAAATTTATTTTTTATGAAAAACATTATTATGAGTGGATTCTGAAACACAAGATAAAAGTTTTAAAACCTTAACTTTGTAATCGCTTATAGAAATATTCCGCTATAATCACGTTCAAAGTTCAAAATTGTACCTAATCACCCCGGTTGACGGTTCTAAAAACTTTCTGCTTCAGTCTCGAATGATGTATATTTGATATCATATAAATTCACTTAGCCTGATACACCCTTGGCTGACGATGTAAACTCATACGAGTATTAACCCAGAATTTTGACAAATGATGTATCAACTGACGGTTTCACGAAGGACACAAAATGGCGGACGGAAATTGATGTGGCTCTATATTTAATTTTAAGTGGGTGGTTTAATAATGTTAAAATATAGCCAAGTAAATATTCTGGGTTGATGCACAAGGTTTTATTTAACTTGATCTGTTCATTTGTTAGTGTGGGGCAATGCTGGAACTGAATTTTGAATCAATTAACCTCAACCGATCAAGCTGATGTTTTTGGTATAAGTATAGTTTGGATGACAATTCAATATAATGGTACCACCGAGCTGATCTGATGATGGAGACAGAAGGTGTCAATGGGAATTCAGTACCTACGTAACCGACATAACCCCGTTGAGTTTGGGCTCGTTAGAATCGTCTCAATTAGTAGTTGCTGACGGTATACAGAAAAGTACGTTTGTAATAAAATCGTACAGGTACCAATATATTTTTTGTTAAAAACTTGTATTATTTGTTTACAAATAAATACGAAAAAAAGTAAGTTTCATAAAGCCGCAACACTCAGAAATTTACGAAATTGACAACGTCACTTCCAGATAAATACATGTTCTATATTGATTTTACTTCTGTATAGTGAAAATAACATTTCTTACTCGCTCTCTCGCCCAATTTGACCCGCATCTTAGTGCCAAGGTGACAATTTCAGACTTATATGCGCTTGTGATGATCATATGTACGCCGAATCATCCGTGTCAAACAACATGCAACTGAAACAATTGAACTGAACTGTTACAATTTGAAACTAATAGCGAATTATTAACAGTGATCGTAACTTTTGTAGCATTTTTGGTGCAGCGTAGTGTTGTTAACGGAATTGGTATAGACAATATCAATCAAAATTGTTAATTGAGGTTAATAGTATTAACGTTATTAACGCTCATTACGCACGGTTTATTTATGTTTATTTATCAGTGAAATCACAGTGTAAATAGCTGAACCAACATAAAGGTGAATTTAACCACAGTGTTGGAGGCAAGATACATTGGCAGTAGAAAACCTCCGATTCCATTTAATTACACACCTTAAGATGGTCACACTCATCGTTTTTGAACCTGCTGCATTTACTTATTTACTTTAAAAACAATGTCTCTTCAAATTAGTACCCAAGTCGCTTCAAGTGTGCCCCTTGCTTCCCTCGACTCCTCCAGTATCCCATCATCAGATCCTGACCTGATGACCACGGGACCACATGTGAAGGGTACTTCAACGAAAAAAGGAACTTTCAACATCGACACGGGCGTCCTCGAGTAATCGGGGAACATACAATACAATACAACAATATAAATATTCTTTTTTCTCACCAGACATAACAGAAAAATAGAGGTAAATTAAACATAAACAATGGTAGACAACGGGCGGTCTTATCGCTAAAAAGCGATCTCTTCCAGACAACTTTTGGGTGGTACTAATAGAAAATAAAAGTTTCCGGTGAATCAAGAACCTCCTGTTTTGACGAGCACAGACAGGCACAGAAACACAAGCACACAGGTACACGTGTAAAACTGATAACAACCCTCACTCACGTCGGGCGTTTAGATCACATTGACTACAAACTTAATAGCCAACCTATTTCAATAGATTTTAAATAAATTTTGTACTTACTAATCGGTAACCTCTGCTAATGACATCTATAAATTTCAAATGAAAGAAAAATTAAAAAATGTATTCACCGAGAGTCACATTTGAACCGGCAAGTCGCTACTAAGCAACTCAGCTATCGGAACAATCCGTCGCGGTCACCAAATCCTTCAATCAATTACGTCTTACATCGCCTTGGCGTGTAGCGACATCTCCCTAGAAGACTCAAACTTCCTAATGGCACCAACCGTCTCAAACAATATTGAGAAATCTTCAGTAACGATGCGCCGATAAACAGTAATATCTGCTAACGAAATTTACGCCAAGCAGTCCCCTCTTACACATCCCTATGACAGCTGTCATCTCCGTACAATTTATAACCTTAAATCGTAAAATTGTACTGACATAACAGCTGTCATAGGGATCAAGATTTACCGCGATACGTACCTATATTTATTAACAATGACGAATATCACTGCAAATGTCTGTGCGTACCATATCTAAGTACAGTCGGCGTCATATAGTTAGTAGCAGCCAAGGTAGCCAAATATTTCGGTACACGTCTTTATTACAGTAAGAATAAGGGTGTGTTACGAAATATTTGGCTACTCTGGCTGCTACTTATACATGACTTATATGACGCTGACTGTACCTACACTTACATATGTTATACATGCTTAAGATTGATAGTGACATTAGGGACATTGAATATCGATATGAATGATCTTTGTATCAATAATATCATGTTAAATACAAATTATTTAACAAAATAAGGTTAACGCCCCGATGCTTGCTGTCATCATTGACACCCTGTTTCCACCCATTGCTATGAATAATAATTGAAAATGTCAACTGATGGGATAGTGTCGAACAATGGGACAATGGACCATGGAAAGCAAGCGACAATTTCTAATAATTGCGAGTTTTATCCTCTGTTTGAAAATATCGACAGGCGTTGTAAGTGGGAAACGATCCTTTAATTTAAAGCAAAATTCTATTCAAAATCGGATTATATACGCTGCTTTAGCTAATACATTTAGGTCAAAACACACCAAGAACCCAGTTTCGGAACGCATATTAAACGAATTTAAATTATATGTGTTATGTGAATCATCTTGGTTCATGCGCTCTCTCTTTCGTAACCATAACAAAATGTATGTCATTGGGCGAAATACTTTGTATCACATTGATAAGGATTTATAGAAGCAAAATGCCAGGAAGTCCTTGACTGAATGGAACATATTTCTGCCACATTAACGCATGTTTTCTAACAACCAGTCGCCTAGCAATGAAACCCTTGGGCTGTGTTCGAGACGTTACAAAGATGGCTGGTAACATACTATTTTTGAACAAGGGAGCGAAGCCAACTTTGTTTATGCTGCAGCTTGAGTCAAAATGCCGTTTGTCCGTTTGTTCAGCTGTTCTCCTCTACAGGTCCCACAACAACAAAAATTTCGTGAGCAGGTTCAATAATTATTAAAAACAAAACAAGACTCAGAGGCTCGCCATATCTACGGCTCTAGCCACTAGTTAGTCCGCAGTAAGCTCGGCCGAATTTCACCTTCCCATACAAACGTAGTTGCGCTCTCATTTTAAAACTACGTGTTGGATTATGACGAAACTTTGCATATACAATGACATGAGGTAAATCAATGTCTGTAATTAGTTTATATGGTTCCAGTTTATAAAACAAACGAAATACAGCAAAAACAAGTTTTGTGTGAAAAACTTAAATTCGCTGTATTTTTTTTACTATGGTATCTGAAGCGACATAAACTAATTACAGACATAGATATACCTCATGTCATTGTACATGCAAAGTTTCGTTACAATCCAACACGTAGTTTTCAAATAATGAGAGCGTAACTACGTTTGTATGGAGAATCGAGCTTACTGCGGACTCTTAAGTATAGGCAGTCACGACCGCTTCAAAGAACCGAATGGAGCATAACGGTGGAACAATATTTTCGGAAAGTCCATCCAATAGGATGCATGGCGCGCCAGTACATGTCGTAACCACACACTAGCACAACCAGTTGACTGCACAGAAAAAGAATGAATTACTTTGGAAACGGCTATCCGCAACCAAAGGAGTTCAAGGTGCTCCCGCTGAGCTGCATCATTCGTTTTGTGGAAATGATGGAGCGAGCTTGGGAGTAGGCATAAAGGAGAGGGCAAATGCACAAAAGATCCCATTGGGTCGAAGTGTATCCGAAAGGGCCCTATCTAGATAAGATAAGATAAGATAAGAATTGACTACGCTGCGTGCTACAAGCTACGTGCCGCATCCGTGAATTTAGTCAAAATATGCCGTCAACAATTGGAGGATTCATCAATTTGGTGCAGCTCGGTGTTTGGGCGAATTTACAACTTAAACTGGACTTAAGCGTGTATTAATAAGTAATTTATTGAACGAGCGAGCGAAGCGAACGATGTTCTCCGTTCAATAATTATTAAGTTTTGTAGTATAGTATAGCAGTGCCTCGGTTTTTTTAAAAGACTGACTCGTTTCACACGTCACCGAGCCACTAGTTTACCTCTTTCAGGCCACTCGACGTTACGGATGTCTTACAAAAACCTCGCTCGCAAGCAGACACAAATAATGCAATTAAATTAATCGCTCATAAGTCCTGTTTAGTGAAAATCGTGGATGGCTGGTTACATGGCGGACGTATAGCCAGTTTTGTGATAATGCAATGACTTCGCGTTATAAATGGCTACTTGACAATTTTTTTCACGGTGCCATTCGATCCAGTGGTTTTTGAGTGGATCAAATGTTTTTATGGGACTAGCTACGTGACGTCACGGGTCTCAGGCGTTTTCCTCTATTAAACAATATTTAAAAAGTTTTATCTTTGTTGAGATATTTAAACGGGGTTTCGTCATTAGGAATATATTTTTGCCTTCCTTACTTTGGAGTAATAATAAAATTAGAGTCCTCAATCCTATTGTCGCACCAAATATCACACACCGATGTATTTAATTTTTCCTAAAATGGTGCAAGAAGTGAAATGAATCAAGAATATTCACATTGTTTACGTTAGTGCGTAATTTTACACGACTGCCCATAAAAGGAGTGTACTTAATGATTACAATAATAGCTAAAAGTTCTAATTACAAAAAAAGCATTGAATATTAAGTTTATTGACAACCCTATATTGTTTATGGTGTAAATTTGACATCTATCACCACTAAGGGAGTGGAACTTCTGTGCTTACTGTTCGTGCTATTACTATTACGTACTTATCTGTGGCCTATGCTAACCAAACGGGGGCATTCTGATACTTTCGACGACGCGTTTGATGTCGGCGTGCGGGGAAACTAGCAAGTGAAACACGCTGATGTCAAATTGGAATTCACATTGTTAGCGCCAGTTCGACCCCCAGGAGACAGTTGGGCCAGGCGATAAAAATAGTTATTTTTAACCAAAATTTGCTTTTGTAGCGTTTGATACCAATTTTGTGTTATTGCTAACACACACGTATTACAAAAGCAACAAACACTGAACAAAATGTAACTCAAAAGCAGATATTGGTACAAAAAGTGATAATTTTGACGGCTGTACCCAGTTACTGAAAGTTACCGGGTAGAGAGTAGACTAAATAATTCCACAGTTATTTGTATTAAAGCATATTTGCCTAATTACATAATTTTTTCCAAAACCCATGTTCCGCTGGAGGAATTTTAGATTTTTCACGATATACTTAATACTAACCTGGCGATAGGTCTATTACCTACATATATTATATTATATTCGAGTCGGCGTCCAAATTTTACTTTCGTGGGAATTTTTAAACTTCGGAATACCTAATGTTGGTTTCGGACAAATGCTTATTCGGAATATTTCTGTTACCAAAATCGCTATATCACCACTTCCATTTAAATGTCCCGAATACTTACTGACGGTCGGGCGGCATTGAGTTTTGTCCTGTGTGAAATTTATTTCGTGTTTCCTCCAAGGGATTTGCGTTTTGCTCGCTTGTGTAGTCATAGTCGTAGTAAGAACATACAAAGTATTAATCGTATTAAGTGAACACGAGTATTAAATCATATTCGAAGAAAATTGGGTCCTAAGGTACAGGGATTTAGGTTCGCATATAAAATAAGGATTACCTACGTCAAATTTTTTATTGGACTCATAAAAGCGCGTGTCTACTTATATACTCCAGGAAAAATACGGTTTTAATGACATGTATAAATAGCGTTTTTTTTGTTAAAGCGTTATTCTAAGATGATTTATTCAAGAATCCAGTAAACGTTCCACTGGAAGTAATTGTATTGATATAAATGAAGCATTCGTTGTCTTTATTTATGATTTTTTTAAACACTATTATACAAAATAAAGACGGCGAGGTGTTACAATCGGCTATATGGGAGCAGTTTGAACTTATGTGGAATAAAGAACTAGTCCCCGCTTCTTTCAAAGTATCGTGCATTAAGGCCCTATATAAGAACAAAGGTGACCGTTCCGATTGTGACTCCTACCGTGGTATATCGCTTCTATCAGTTCCTGGGAAAGTGTTTGCGAGAGTGCTATTAAACCGCCTCATGAAACTTTCAGAAAAGCTGTTGCCGGAAACCCAGTTTGGCTTTCGACCTGACCGTGGCACTTGTGAGGCTATTTTCTCGCTGCGTCAACTCCAAGAAAAAAGCAGAGAACAGGGTCGTAATATGTATCTCTGCTTCATAGATCTTGAGAAGGCCTTTGACAGCGTGCCTCGAGAAGCTCTCTGGGTGGTGCTGGGAAAGATAGGGTGCACGGAGAAGTTTGTAAGACTCGTCAGAATCCTGCATGACGATATGGAATGCTGTGTAGCTGCAAACGATGAACAGTCAGACTTTTTTCCCGTTACCTGTGGGGTGAAGCAAGGGTGTGTCCTGGCGCCTACACTGTTCGCGTTATATTTCGCAGTTGTAGTTCGTGAGGTCTTGCAGACTACTTCTGAAGGTATCCGCATACGTTTCCGCACCGATGGTAACCTTTTCAATTTGGCGAGGCTCAAAGCTTGCGCCAAAGTTTCGTACACGGTAGTTACTGAGATTATGTACGCTGACGACTTGTGTTTTGTCGCAGAATCTCCAGAAGGTTTGCAGCAGCTAATGTCCGACTTCGATGAGTCTTGTCGCAGATTTGGCTTAAAAATCAGTGTCAAAAAGACGGAAGTGGTGTCGCTTGACATTCACGGTCATAAGACACTGGCCGTCAAGCTCGGCGAGGACAAGCTGAAGCAAGTCGAAAGGTTTCGCTACCTGGGGAGCACGTTAACAGCAAAGTGTGACCTTGATGCAGAGGTAAACAGCAGAATTAGCGCTGCAGCTGCAGCGTTCGGCAAGCTGGATTTAAAGGTTTTCCGCTCACATGATCTGAAGTTAGCTACTAAGATCTCAGTGTACATGGCTGTCGTACTACCTAACATTTTATACTCCGCTGAGACGTGGACCGTGTACCGCCGGCACATCCGCATGCTGGACCGATTCCATCTCCGATGTCTGCGGAAAATACTTAACATCCGGTGGTCCGACCGCGTGCGGAACACCGATGTGCTGCGGAGAGCCAATGCCAGTGGCATTGAGGCTTACCTTATGCGGCGACAGCTTCGGTGGTGTGGACACGTGTCACGTATGGCGGAACAGCGAGTGGCGAAGCGCATCTTTTATTCGGAACTTGAGGAGGGCAAGCGAAAGCATGGCGGACAACTCCTTAGGTATAAAGATGTGCTGAAGCGGCACATGAAAAAGTGCCGGATTGAGCCCTCGCTGTGGGAGAAGGAAGCTGCCACAAGACTGGAGTGGCGACAGCTTGTGAAATCAAAAGTATTTGATTTTGAGACTGAGCGGCGCTCTGATCTAGACTCGAAGCGCGATACACTGAAAGTCAGACCACCTGCGGCAATCAATTACAATTATGTCGACGGTATACTCATATGCCCGCAGTGCGCGAGGACCTTCACGAAGAAGATTGGCTACATAAGTCACATGCGAGCACACGACCGTCGACAGCACATTTGAACGCAGTCGCTGTGGCCGAAATCGGCCGGGAACTCATCATATCATCACAAAATAAAGATTAAACCATTTTTATTCCTACGTATTTTCCGACTTTTCAGGATAACATGTAGCTAAGTATAATACTTTTAAGATCTGTATTTTGTTGAATTTTGCCTTTGGGGTCATCATTAAATTATAATATATCCGTTACACGGAAAAAGTCAGTCATATAAATATAAATCAGCCTACACATCCCACTGCTGAGCACAGGCCTGCTTTCATGGATGAGAGGTAAACGTCAAAAAAGTCAGTTACTTTATATTATTTCCAAATATAAATGTGACGATGGAGTGATGTGTGTCAATATTGACGTTTATTGTACTGGGATGACAGCTGTCACATAACGCAAATAGGAGTATAGCACTCACTATACTTGATCTTGAGTCATGTGCATTTGCGGCATGTGGGTGTCGACACACGTATCAAAAATAGGAAGTAAGATATCACCCACTGTAGTGTACGGTACCGAACTCGTGCAAATACAAAACCATAACACAAATTCACTGCCAAGAATCGCTACGCGCTACGCTCGTAGCTGATCCCGTAGTTTTCCTCGTATGTAGCGGAAAGCAACTACGGCAAAGGCGCCCGCGGAGCGGGTTCCTGGCAGTCAGAGTGTTAAGTCGAACAAAGAGCCAGGCTCCGGAAGATTTGATTGCCAGTTTGTGCGACTGGAAACATTTTCTCATCCGTGCCAGGGAACTTTTCGGGGAAGTTGTCCCTTTTACGGGGAGAAAGAATTATTAAAACCGGTTCAGCGGTTCCAGGGATTACTTTGAACACCTAAGATTGCCACTTTGTTACCTAGCTGAGCGACGAAGAGCGAAGTGGATCGAAAACAATTCGAAATACTTTCGCAGACACCTTTTCGGGTTTTGGGAATTTTCGGAGATTTTAATTTGGGTCAAACGAGTTGGTGTTGAAATGAGAAATGTATGAGGGCTGTACAGATTAGTTTTAAATTAGATTTAGGTAGCGCAGCTGAATTCTTAGTGTGCGTCCTGCGGACGTCATGCCGCGCATAAAAATAAGGGAAAAACATAAAATGGTATTTTTCTCTCATCTGGCATCTTTTAGTTGCATGTGTATTCTATTTCACAATCTTCAAACTGCTCGCGCGGCTCTGCCCGCACGTTAAGGGGCTGTATTGAAAAATATCGAGTAGTTTAAAACGCCAACGCTTAAAATTTCCACGACAGAAAAAAAAACCAAAGTTGCGTCCTAATTTTTAGATTTTTAACCAGTGTACGTAAGCAACATGAGATCAAGCGGCGAAACTTCGTTGAAATGATAATCGATGACTCGTCTTGAATCTGATTTTATAACATTTACTCCCTTCATAATAATATTTAGAATAATCCCGTCATTACTGATTTCGCGTTATTGAAAGCAAACGCCCCTTTCTGAGGATGTTATTTCCTTGTCTGTAAAACGTTATTGGCGTAAGTTTGTCTCTGACCCCCCATTGAGCTCATACGGCGACCGGCTGTCTTCGAGGCAGGACCTACCTTCAACCCGAAACGTGCCGGAGGTCTTTTTGTAATGGGCTTGGGCGCTCCTAGAATCGCACTCACATATGCGCAATAAATTTATAATATGTGCTAAGCAGTTACTCGTACTTCACATTAAAACTTTTTGCTGAAAATGTTTCTATCGGGTGTTGTGATTGAAAAATACTGGCCGTAATAATACCTAAATTTAAGTGTCAAAGTTCTACAGAATATCACAGCTTATAACAGAGCAGTCAGATAAATAAGAAATATTTTCATTTACCTACAAGTTGTGATAAATTGTAGATTGTGCGAGTGACTTAGTAATTTTCTTTGGAAATTTCAATACACAAAAATGATTTTAACAAGTCCATCTGAAAAGTGGGACTTGCTTCAATTTCCGTGGTTCTATGGCAACTTTTGGGCTACCGCTGTAAACACATACTTACTTTTACCCTCTAGCTTTTTTTTTCATATGAGCAAACGTCGCTACGACGCTCATTTCATGCTCATAATATCACATCACATTCAGCGAATATTTCATTATTTTGGTACATACAATGAATTATCTGCCACAACTTACTCTACACTTGGTCTAGTAGTTTAAATATATAGAAATGTATAATAAGCGATTTTTAAAGGAACAGATGAAGACTTCATGACGTCGGGACCGAAATCAAAGGGACGAATGTATCGCATGACATAACTGATCTCTTCTCGATGAGCGTCAAATTTCAAAAGTCAAATTTCTCTACTGTCACGCTAGGTGACGTGTCGTGAGCGGAACGCGTGTGTTTGTGTGTGTAACATGTATAAAAACGAGACTTTTAATGCGGGGTGCAGGCCGCGGGCGGGTGTTAGGGCGTGGCTTAAAATACCTAATGTCGATGCTTGGCAGGGCCTTAAAATAAGCCAAGATCTTCGGCAGACTAGGAAAGCAAAGGTTCAGGACCGCATGATTTGCACGTTTCTCTGTATTATAGCAATAAGTAATTTAGCTATAGGCCCAACTTGGAAAGATAGGTAAGAAAACAGAAAAAGAAACTAGGAAAGCAACATTGTCACCAACTAGGCAAAAATATAAAACAACTTTTTATTTAATTCGTGCCGATGACGCCAAACCACAGATAGGTGATTTCAAATAGTATTTTCTATTACGTAACAATTATAACTTATCAACCTCTTTAATTAAACGATATTGGAACTCAAAATGGTCTTTGACTGACATTGCCATTCATATGAACAATAAATAAGTTGACGTTGTAATTGTTTAGTTATTTTATCTTCACAATTAGTACAGTACGATTACTGTTAGTTAAGACCTGACAGATGGATTGCCTTCATTTAATTTTCAACTTTAATTTCATATAGATAAAGCATTTTTCAGAATACTGTTACCCACATCTACCGATTTAGTAATAACTATTTTATTTGTATAATATTAAAGTTGAAAATTAAATGAAGGCAATCCATCTGTCAGGTCTTAACTAACAGTAATCGTACTGTATGTAGTATTTATTTTTACTATTTTTTAAAAGTTGCTACAAAATTAAACTTTACAAGAAACGTTGTTACGATTTTCCGTTTTTGAAGGTCCGGTAACAAGCTTCATTAAAGTATGTGCGAAATTACGCCATTTTTACGTCATCGGCACTTAAAGTACGGGCCTTGTTATTACAAAGTTGTATGATATATATGGTCTACTTTTCGAGTTTGCCCAATGAAAGCACTCAATGAAAAAGCATTATCCACGACAATCCGTTCGCTTTAAGAATGCAGTGAGTCATCAGTGCAACTGGAGAATAAAGTGGTGTTAAAATTCAAAAATATATATTTTTGAAGATTATGTTTTATGGATTTATAAAAATGTAATTAAGAGCAATTTCATTAGTAACGGGGCGTGGCTAGGCCGGCGGGCAATGCTGACTCACTACATTCTTAACGGGAACGAACTGTACTTACATCTGTAGGTACTATCGACATTACACCTAACTGACCATCGTTGCACCTTTAAGTGTCTGCTACACGGTTGCCAACACTCCCGTCCGACCGACCGACCTTGGTCGGCACCGACCGCTGTAGTATGAAATTTTGTTGCAAACTACTGTCTCGGTCAGTGCGGACCAAGGTCGCTCGGTCGGAGGGGCGTGTTGGCAACCGTGTAGCACATGCATAAGCGCATTGTAATAAGGTTCTATATAAACACAGGGTGGTCAGTTAACAGTGTTGTCGTTTGTACCGACGACAATTAACGCCTATCTGTTGTGTATTACATGCATTTTGTTCAACATATTTACAACTCTTGTGTCACACGAAATGTCTTCTTGTACAAAATTACATATACCGCTACAGAAAGCCTCCTTACGTCCAATCGCTCTGAATGCTGCTTGAGGGGTAGCTATGTTTTATTTTTTGGGAACGGTAAATATTAAGTTTGTTCCCGACGGCAATTGCGCAGCGTTCTGGACGTTATTTTAAGACTGAATAAGGAATTTTAATTTAAACAGCGTCAGCAACATAATTTTAATCAAAACGAATTTCATGAGCTTGTCTCTCATTGCAAATATCAACTGCTCACATATTTTTTTTTTAATAAAAAACCTAGTGAATCTGGTAACACAACGAGATGCGTTCGATAGGGATCATCTATTTTTTGTCTTTCGTTGTATTCCACGGTGCGCGAGTACCTATAATTGGCACTTAAACTGATTTTCTTTAAATTCCAAGTAATTTTCCACCATTTTGTCTCTCGTCCGCCTTTGTTTTTCCTATCCCAACAAAACAGTTACGTTCATAATTTGACTTTACGCAAAACTGGTTTCAATCAAGTTAAAATAATAGTCAAATGTTTACCAACCGCATGTTATAAAACTGAGACCGCAACCGAAAAACAAACGAACCGTTAATTAGACGTTCGTACTTTCGGTAAATTAACAGTTTCTCTTAATTACTTTTAACGAATGAAATATTATCATTTGAATTTGACCGTAACCTCAAGCGGCACTTTGTGCCCTTTCAATAAGGATAGGGTCGGCACTCTTAGGATAAAATATGTTTTTTTAAGAACCAACAACAGTCGTTTACAAATAAGATTTATAACATAGTGCCTTTAAGACCAAGAGTAGTATATCTAACGGTATACAATTATCACTGTTTAGTTATCCTGAAAACACTCTTTAAAAAAATAATACAACAATGAAATAAGTAAATCTAAATCTTTAAGTTTTTCGTTGTCAAAATACATTTCGCGCGTAACACTGTCTTCTTTTGTTTATAGAAAACATCTTTTTTTTTATAATACGCTTTTTGTTCCTTAATCGTATTGCAAAAACAACTTGCATATCAATGTTATTCGTTTGTACGCAAGATATTTTTTCCCACTGGTTTTGAAGGATGAAAGACGACTTTCCGAGACAGTGAGGGGAAAATGTATTTTTTCAGGTTTCCATTTTTAATAGCCTTAAGCCTTAAGAGGTAGCCTCCAATTACAGCTCGAGACTAAACTATTTATCATTGAATTGAAGAGACGGAAATGTGGGGGAAAAAATAAGTGTTCGTTAAAAGCGAGCGAAGCGACCAAAGTTGTCCGTTTCAGCTTGGGACAAAATTATTTCGTTTGTCGGGATATCCTGCTGTCTAGCTGTCCGGTTGTTCTCCTCTACAGGTAATTTCTCAACCGATTCTGATGAAATTTTATAATGATGTGATGTGAATGTATATTCATATTCATTTATTCGCAATATTGATAATATCAAATGTCATTATAGTGCATAAGAAAATAATAATAATCAGATGTAAAAATAAGATGTAAAAATATGATGTAAAAATAAAGTCAATTCAATAACAACATTAAGGTCAATAAGAAAGTCAATAAGAAATGTAAAAGTAATAAATGTATAAATGCCAAACTACAAGCTACGGTTTGACACTCAAGAATTCCTCGAAGCTATAAAATGTGTGCTCGAGAAGCCAGTTTTTCAGCCTTGTTTTAAAGCAGTCTATCGAAGGGGCTGATGTGACTAGCTCCGGCAGCTTGTTGTATACCGTAGGGCCCATAACGCATGTCATCGCTCCTATTGATCAAAACGTAGACGGCGATCTGTTGAATGACTATAGACGGAAGAGTCAGTACCCCCAGCTCGGCAAAACTCGACTTTGCTGAGGTGTCCTGGAATACCTGCATCACAGAACGCACGGCTCTTTTTTGCATTCGGAATGCGCGCTGCCAGTCTGCTGCGCGTCCCCATAATTCTGTGCCGTACTGCAGCAGCGAACGTGAACTGCAGAAGTGAACTGTTGCGAAGTAACAGGTTCTTACTAAATGCCGTGGCACAATTCGTGCGAGGCGACTCAGCGCGAAACAAGCACCGCTTAGCTTGGCACACAACTTGTCAATATGGGACGACCAAGTCAGTTTTCTGTCGATCACGAATCCTAGGAAAGTGCTGGTGTCTACTTGCTACCCGCCGCCAGCATGAACCCTCAGTAACCTGGGCGCCCGGCCTCCGATGTGGAAGTGGAGGAAGTGGGTTTGTGTCAAATTAAGCGCCAAACCGTTCAATCTGAACCACTGAGTGAGTTGATTTGCGGCATTATTGAGACGGGTCTCCAAACAGTCCACATCTGGAGCAGAGACAATACCAGCGACGTCGTCTGCATACATTAGGATGTCAGCCGCTACTATTGCTTCTGGGAGATCGTTCAGGAGCAGGGAGAAGAGGATGTTGGAAACCGACGACCCCTGAGCTACGCCCATAGATGTGGTCATCGGGCCCGACTTGACCTGTCCTCCGTCTCCTACCACAACCTGCGATCGATCGTGTTAATATATCTGTGAAGACTATACTTACTAGGGTTAGGATTCTGGTGGCAGTTTAGCACAAGTAATGCAGTGGAGTCTTTTATTTGAATAAATGAATAACTGAAGGATAAATCTATATTACAGTACCGGCCAATAATATATCACCTTTGAGTTTTATTGTATGAACGTGTATAGATCAAACAATTTAGGTTTGTTGATACATCGCATATTTTACTAGTTACATATTTTACATGAATTTTTGACGATTACTGCAATGCAATACTGTCTAATATAATATTTAAATAAACTTTACTTGCCAAAATGTTTATGTATTCAAGAGCTTCAATAACTTGCAACTGGAATTGAAGTTTAAAATCTTGCGTATTATCTTCTTCTGATGTTAAACGGTTGTCAACATTATGAAAAGCATGGCAATTTGTTCCCTATTAGCTGGCGTTATACGGTTTCTCAACTTGCGAAAAAATACAAGTACGATATGAAACCAATAAATGTAATTATACATTATTGGTTTATTACCTATTTCACATTGAAAACGCTGCTTTTTTTTAATTTGGCGCCATTTCTAGGCTCATCTTTCCCTGGCCAGACTACAACAGAAATATAACCTGGTATCACTTCGACTGGACGTACTTATTAATGGACTAATGTGACACTTTCGTTGTCATAAAACTTTATTGACAACCCTGACTGGTAGATACTGGACTAAATCATTGTTACTACATACGTATAAAAAACCAACCAGTTGATCAATAAACAACTCTTACCGAATGATGTAGGACCAATGTACGACTGACCGGCGAACATTTGTAGGTGTCAACTGTTTGGGGGCCATACTAAATTGGGTGTTCACAGACGAGTGTGCAATCTTTTGACGTGATAACGTGAAAAAGTGTGACGTCATTGTTCCGTTCCGAACTATCAACGCACAGCCCAAACCGCTGGTTCTAGATTCCAAATTTGGCACGTAGGTTCCTTAGGTCAAGGGGTGCACGAAGAAAGGATTTTTCAAAATTCACCCTCTAAGGGGGTTAAATGGGGGTCCAAAGTTTGTATGGGGAAACAAGATTAGATTGACTATTTTATTCGAAACTTCACAGCAGTATTCCTAACAATAAATGCGTAATTAAGTTCAGGTTTTTCGAGAATTCAACCCATAAAAGAGGGAAATGTGGTGACCAAGTCTGAAAATCAACATGGGTATCGTTTATATGGTTACTCGGGTCGCTCATTATGAAAAAAAAAGATTTAAAAATCCAACGTGGCGGACGTGAAATACCATCTCCCCTGTTGGGGTGCAATGGGATTTAAATGTTTAATATCAATATTGGTGTCGTTTTTATGTTTTTTTGTGGCGTAAATACAACAAAATAATCATAATTCAGTGATAATAATTTAATTCCATTTATAAAAGTACCAATGCAAATTTTCATCAATGTTTTCTGACGTTATCACGTAAAATTAAAATTATCATCCGTAAGCTGACTTTACAGACAACCAATTTTTTTGTGATTGCTGTCAGAGGTCGCCTAAATTGTGTTCAATATTTATAGACGGAGCGTTCAGCAATTAGGCTGCTATAAAAGGAAACCGAGTAGCGGTGCCCGCATGCCTTCTTCCGACCTGTTACCCTTCTCGTACACGAGTTGTCGACCACAAACATGATGACAATTTTACACCCGATCCGTTTGTAATAAGACCAGAAATCTATGCGTGCATATATACATATTATACATATATTGGCACTAGTGATAGGACACTGAGTTGCTTACTAAAGAACCACCACAACATAACCTCAATTATTTCATCGCTTTCGCAAACCTATCGCATTGCAATGTGTTTCGCGTTCTTTTCTAACACGCCGTGCTAACGTACCAGAAAATTGATTGAAATGATTTGTTTAATGACTAACTTAAAGTATTATATGCTATCTGCACAGAGGTACGTGCATTTAATTGACAGTAACTTAATCCTTTTTTATACTAAGCAAATCGTTTTTTATGGTTCCGTACCAAAAATATAAAAATCGGCCAAGTGCGTGTCGGGCCACGCGCAGTGTTGGGTTCCGTAGTTACCTGTCTGTATTTGTTACATCGACATGCGCTAAGTAGGTATATGGCGCGGTTGCGGTGGCCGAATTTGTAAGAAAGTTGCCCTTTTGAAGTACATTTTAAGTTTGTCGACTATTACTCGGTAACTAGTAATGCCGACTTAGCCGTGATAGTTTTTCTTTTAAATTCATTATACCTATGTACTAATGCCACGTATTTTTTCATATCCCCAGTAGTAGCCATTTAGCCGGCAGGGGGGGGAGGACATGCCTCGAGCAAAAATTAGGGCTTTAAAGCCCAATATCTCGCAAACGAATCACTGATTTGAAAAATGGTTTACAAAAACTCATAATATTTTTGAACAGGCTATCGAATGAAACCCCACACACTATGAGTTCAACGAGAAAAAAAAACATCTCCACTTTAGGTGTAAGGGAGGTTAAAAAAATATTTTTTTCAAGATTTTATTCTACTGTTTTGTCGGCGTGATTGAATTTATGTACCCATGAATTTATGGTTCCTTGTTGACTACGGAACCCTAAAAAGGAACACTTGTGGTGCGACTCTATCCGTCTGTCTGTCTGTCACAACCTTAAATATTTTGTATTACGACGGAGGCTAACAAGCTTGTACGGTCTCTCTGTTGATAAGCAGCCGTAGCCTACGTACGTTTGCTACTCCAAAAGAATCACTAGCGTATTGCCGACTCATCTTAGATTTGAGGATTCCTTGTGTTGACAGCTAGAGCAGCTTATTGCAGGTGCCTCAGCATGAAGGAGTTATGAAGGAGTTTAAGCGTATACAACTATAGGCTTGCCTAAAAATATGTTTTAGGTAAGCCAGTTTGAATCGGCTTGTATGGGCGTTCCGCCACTGCCTCACTCTCAACACGGCATATCCTCGGGAGCTCTAGCTACTCATACCTTACTCACGACCATACCTTACACACAACACCGCATACATACAGAGCGTGTGTTAATTGACTGCGGTCTTGTGTTAAAGTACGGCCAGCGGGCGCAGCATGGTTGACCTTTTCGACCTGTCCGCCACGTTCTGACGAGCGTGCGAGTGCGAGAGTGACGGGTGTCCTATCCACAACGATACGTGATAAAATGTCAAACATGCTACGCCCGCTGAGTGCCCGCGCCGCTGCGAGCGGGGCGTGCACCGTGCATACCTATAAAACAAATGCAATTTATACGGACGCTCCAAGCCCCGCTCGCAGCGGCGCGGGCACTCAGGCCATACACTAAGGTGGCACTTCCCCACTTCAGCTGCTCCAAATTTGAGCGCAAAAACGAATGTGGCTTTAGTGAGACTTGTCTCGCATTTTGCACAGTGCGAGTGAGACAGGAGACGGTCAGTCGCGCGCGAAGCGTCTTGTCAGTAAGATGTACTAGACGTACTGACGAAGTCCTTAGTTTGTTCTTGTAATATTGTCTTAATCTCGCAGGAACTCCAATCTAATTTAATTTGTAAAGCTGTATCGGATATGTATATTAATCTTAAATCCCTATTAAAAAGTGTGCTCAATAAAGTAGGGTAATCCTCCGAATTACAAGTATTAATATCATATAATATTCTATCTCATTAAAAATCTAAATTCACAGGAATCATCATTCCAATCGTGACCAAATTCCTAATCTATAATTTAATGTGGTTCGGCCAACGCTGGCAGCACTGGCACCGAGCACTCACTAAACTAGGCTATTAAACATGATGATGTAAATAAACAAAACCTATCGCCAGCTACAGCCTAACCTAACCCGCACTTAGACGCACAAAGTTCCACAACATGCGTCAAACTCGATAAAATACCACCATGTCACACCCAACCTAACGTTATCAAAAGTTTTTCTACGCACATCTCTCTATCAGTTCGGATATAGTTTACAAACGTTTTATTTGCGGTCGCTCGCCGTGCCCTTGCTAACTTTCTTTATGTCGAATCGTTTCAACTGGCTGCACAAATAAGTTTGTTAATTGGCCTCAAGCATCCGTCAGCGTCAGATAGTAAAATGTGGTGCAAATAATGTAACACGTGTTCTATTTAAATTTGCGGTGCAGTGATCAATGATACATATATAGTGTTCGCCTTATTACGATGGAGTAAGGTTAAAAAGTGTAAACATATCTTTGATGTCGATCGTAGGCATTGAAATAAACTGTGGGTGGCGGCCGCGGCCACACACTTAGTACCGTAGGTCAGACATTGTTCGGGTGTAAGAGTCACCAGGTCGACTCAACTCTCCATACAAAAGTAGTTTGTTTCTCATTTTAAAACGGCATACTTCCTGGAATAACATGAATCTTTTCATACACAGTGGGAACCGCATATCTCGGTCGGAAACTATTTTCGGTAAACAGGGTGTCCATTATTTCATGTTTTTGAATGCCCTTTAATTTTTATACACCTTAGTTTTTAGGGTTCCATACCCAAAGGGTAAAACGGGACCCTTTACTAAGACTCCGCTGTCCGTCCGTCAGTCTGTCTGTCTGACACCACGCTGTATCATGAACCGTGATAGTTAGACAGTTGAAATTATCACAGATGATCGACATATTTCTGTTGCTGCTATAACAACAAATACAAAAAACAATAAAATAAATATTTAAATGCATTTTGGAATAGCAATATACGCGACTGAATATATGCCCTTGATCGGTTCACACCCCATTTTTGATACAACCTGTATAAGAATGGATATATTTTCATATCGTAGTACGTGTCCTTGGCTGAGAAGTCGTTGTCTTCTATAGGTACCACTTTTGTAAGCACATTTGCAGCGTGTCATCAAGGTACACTATAAAATCAGCTAGTTCGTCGGCTGAAAATGCCGCCACGTTCAAACACACCTGCTTGGAACCAACGTACGATTTGGTTCCGGTTGCTGTGGAGACAGCTGGGCCCTGGGGCAGCAAGGCTCTCGGGCTGTTCAAGGAGTTAGGCAGATGTTTGAGGGAGAGTGGTCTTGCTCTGGGTCAATGGCTCATCCAACAGGTCTCAAATTGCTGTTCAGCGAGGCAATGCCGCAAGCATTTTGGGGACCTTTGGTGCGGGCATGACGCAGAGCGAGGCAATGCCGTAAGCATTTTGGGGACCTTTGGTGTGGGCATGACCCAGAGCGAGGCCATGCCGCAAGCATTTTGGGGACCTTTGGTGCGAGCATGACGCAGAGCGAGGCAATGCCGCAAGCATTTTGGGGACCTTTGGTGCGGGCATGACGCAGAGCGAGGCAATGCCGCAAGCATTTTGGGGACCTTTGGTGCGGGCATGACGCAAAGCGGGATGTAGTTTTACTTTATACTTTTTCTTCTCTTATAGGTATCTAGTTTAGAGCTTGTATGTATTTTAATGTAATCATTGTTTTGTTAAGAATCTCCTTTACTAATCTATTCTTAAGACAATATCCACGACAATACAGCCGTGTTAGTATATGAATATATTAAAGTTTTCGTGCGGATTTATGTTTGCACAGATATTTATGAACTCCGAATGTACAGTCAGTATCAAAAGTAACGACGCAAACGAAGACGTCAAAAGCTCTTATTCCCTTTTCTTAAAGACTTCGTTTGCGTACAGGTGCATCGAAAATACGGAGATAACCAAAAGCAATAAGAACAACTGTAAATACGTGTTTTACTACTAGTAATAAAATACGGATAACTAGGCGGTTTCCTGGCTTGGCTATGCGGGATCGGTCTACGGTGTTTTGTACTTTGGCATTCCTCACTGATATCACACAGTTTTCCTATATGTATAGTGACAGTATTATTTGCGCAGTAATAATATCATGCGCGAAAGCGGGGTGGTGCGATTGCAGTATTGCCAGTGGCAGCTCGATCTGTGATTTCGTCGCACCGCTACAAGTACATCCCGGCCTATCGCTGTTGTCCAAGTTAATCCCCTAGCCTGTACCTGTAGTTGAACTGTGAACCTACAGCGCGCGAGCCGAGCGGGCGAAGGGAGCGTGACGCGGCAGCGTCCGGCGAAGCGCCATAACCGAACATTATCTTTTTTTTCCAATTGAATATAAAATAATTGCCGCTAATTCTCCTTGGTGATCGGGGTCAGGTGATTAACGTGGATAACGTGGGCCTACCGGCCCCGGCGGTCGGTATTTTAGCACGCGCGTGCACGGAGTGCTGCAGCGCGTTGCATGCGATAGAAAGAGATGGCCACGTTTAGGCTCATTCGGCATCAGGGGATTTGTTAACAGAGAACCTTCTGTACTAAGTAGGTACTATTATTTATTCTGTGTTGCATTCGTACCGCCCCGCTTCCACGCTTCCTACGCCAGTCAAGAAGCACTCATTTAGTTGTTTGATGGTATTTTTAATAGGTATATTTACGATCTGAATCGAGAACAAAAATCTATACTCTTCGAACCTTCTCCACAAAATTTTACGAGAATCAGTGTAGGAATGTGACCTATAGTGAAGAACAGATAAACATCAAGATTAGTGATCGGTCTGTAATCGTAAGTGAGTGCAACTCGCACTATGAATTTAAAATATTCACATTACTAATTTGAGTAAATAAAATAGAAGCTCGATAGATAAACTTGTAATCGAGAAAACGGCAAATTCCCAAATCAGATTTATCCGCAGATTCCATTTACCGATCTTTTACCAACAAAAGTGTTTTGCCATCGAATATTATCATCATTAACACGCCGTTTAAGCTACTTTGCTCCCTTACGCATTTAATATTAAGATCCATTTTGGCTTGCTTTGTTTCAGTACTGCGTAGAACTGTACAGGCGTATACGAATTAATGTTACTATAGAATGTAGTCTTTTCGTTTTCAAATAGGCGCTGTAGTAAACGACGTAATGGATATGCGCGAGAGACTAGCCCTATCTGTGCGTATAAAAGAAACGTTGCTTGTAAAAATGTTACAGAAAAAGAATTATCTTTCCAATTTTGAAGCAGTATTTCCTCGCGTTGAAAATTGATTCGCTTTCAAAGCAATGAGATAACACGTTACAAGTAAACGTGTCTGAGGTTCTCAGAAACATTTTCAGAGCCGTTAATTTATCCGAAGCGAGCATTTTATACGGTCCTGTTGCGGCAAAGTCCTATCAAAATTCGATCGATTCTGATTCTAAGTTTTGTAGGTATATTTTATTAAATAAGTGCGGTATATTTTATTAAGGGCGTTTACTTACAATCATAAGTATATGATTTACTTTAAAAGCAAAGTTTTAACCGACTTCAATTCAGTACTTCGCCTTTTTAAAGAGTCCCCCCGATTTCTCTAGGATCCCTCATCTGATCCGGACGTAATGACCACTTTCATTTAAAAAAAGAGAGATTTTTCAAGGCGTCCCCGAGTAATCTGGGAACATACAAAACTTAAAGAATCCAACAAATTAAGAACCTCCTCCTTTTTTCAAGTCGGTTAAAAAATAAACTCACCGGTATTAAGGCTTGGTTTTTTGGTCAAGGCCAGAGTTAACCTTCGACCATGTTAAAAAAATCTGATGAAGATACAAAGTGATCCCATTTCAGTTTATTCTGTAAGCGACTTTCTTCGTAAGGGTTGTCACAAAGACAACTATATTTCGTTAATCGAGTTTGTTTTCTCGTAATCGAGTCACGATAAAAATAATCATTTTACTACAAATTAAATAAATGACCACGTTAATGGGAAACCGCCGATCTGGTTTATCGGTTTTTGCAAGACTGCCTCGGAATTTCATCGAAACGAGGGTAATGATTCTCGCGTATGGACACTCAAGAATCATTGTCCTCGTTTCGATATTCTTTAAATAACCGTTATAACCTATTCTATATATTTTTTAACTAAACCTATCCTTTAAAAATTAACGTGTAATTTACTACTTTAATTATATCTTTGTATAGGTACCTCATTCTAGATGAAATTAGAATTTTAACGGCTGTAGGTATACGCTTCTTCGTTCATCTGGGATATCAAAGGGTAATTTGTGCTAGCTTTTCTTATTTATTTATCAAGTGCTTTTCAAACATAACAATAGGTGCATTTTGTTATTTGCGTTGCAAATTGGACTTCCTTGAAGTAGCATGACAATTAACGCATGATTTTTATAATCTTATACGGAACTAGCTTCCGCCCGCGACTTCGTCCGCGTGGACCCGGGAATAAAACTATCCTATATTTTAATCCAGGCTATAAACTATCTTCGTGCAAAATTTCATTCAAATCGGTTCAGCCGTTTAAGCGCGATTGAGTAACAAACATCCAAACATCCAAACATCTAAACATTCGCATTTATAATATTAGTAGGATAATATAGGTGGCAATGCGGGGACAAAACTTTGGAATTGACAGTGTCGCGAGCAAAAACTAATATAAGTTAAACAAGATGTAGTAGGTAAAGCAATGGCGCGTGGTTCCAGTGTCCGAGAGGCAACCGGATGGCTCGTGATATTTGAGCTCCCGAAAAGCCTGCTCTATACAGTGGGCCATCACGACCCATCGTACAGGACGCAACTATGCGTTAGACGGAGAAAGACATCGCCGCGCCATAAGCCATCTGACACCACTACCCTCTCTACACGCTGGCCCATCCTAGTGGGCCATTAGGATGGGCCATCATGTAGAGGAGCCATAACGTTGTGGAACCGCCCTGTGCAACCCAAACTGACTGATGGGTAACGCTGGTCAGCGCGAGGTGTACTGCCGTCCGAGAGCTGTTGACAAAAGAACTTAGAGAGGAAAGACTAACGCTCGTTGGGTTTAGAAGGTCCGTCAATTAAGTCGTCGATCGTCGAAGTCAACCGTCGTCGGATTTACGATCGCCACGCAATTCTGTAACTTGTTTTAAGTTTCTCTCAACGCTCACCCGCAAATGTACCTTGACGCCACGATTCATAGTAACTCATAGTAGGTAGAGGTCTAGTTACATTAGGCGTGACGGTGGGGTGAGAGAGCCTTGTAATGACGTCCATATAGTGAATAATCACGTTTCAGTTCATCAGTATTTCATTTAAAAGGTTGCCGTTAATTATAAAATACAATAGTTCCGTACATAAATGCTGGAAAACGTATTTGGTATTAGCTTGGTTTCGAAGGCATAACCCTAAAGATTGACCTCCCAATTCATAGCACAAATCTCTGTTTACTCAAATGTGTTCTGACTAACACAAATGCCAAAATGGTACATTAACAAAAAGAACACGAAAATATTAAAGGCATTTTAACTAAAATACGTTTGGTAGCCGTTTATAAAGAAGGACATGGGAGTCGCTTGCTAGTAGGATTGGCTACTTGACAAAGAAAAACCACGGTGCCGTTGTAACCAGTTACTCGGCTCCTCCGTTTAAGCGGAGCTATATAATTTTGATGTTTGTGTATATGTTTATGTAATCTTTTTTTTTATTCCAGTCTAACGCTTACTTTAGTTAAAAGCTTTTATTTAACTTGACCTGCAGGTTAATCACGTACCTGACGCATTGTTCGCACGTTAGGTAGATTTCAATGTCAAATTTTATATGGAAAAATTACAGTTGGACTGTCCTAACGAGCGTTTGGAACGATACGTGATTAATTGATTACCCCTGTATTTGTTTGTTTGTCAGTTTGTTAGTGAGAGACAAATCTTGACCAGTTAACCTCAACCGATTGAGCTGGTTTGGATGACAATTTAATATTATGGTACCGTCACGCTGATCTGATGATGGATACAGAAGTTGGCCATGGGAATCAGTATTCAAACGACGTAACCCCGTTGAGTTTGGGCTGGTTAGAATTGTCTTAAGAGTCCGCAGTAAGCTCGATTCCCCATACAAACTTAGTTACGCTCTCATTTTAAAACTAAGTATTGGATTGTAACGAAACTTTGCATGTACAATGACATGAGGTATATATATGTCTGTAATTAGTTTATGTAGCTTCAAATACCATAATAAAAACATGTGCTTCATACATGTGGAAGCACATTGCGAGCACTAACCTTAGGCAGTACTTTCACCCTTGAGTAGGCAGCCATTAGCTAGAACTGGAAATGCACCCGCCAACCTGACGTCAGGATGGCGGGCATCATTAATTTCTTAAATATCTGGAGTTTAAAGACCACATTGCTCGAATTTTGGCGCACATTGGCACATTGCAAGCACTAACTCCTGACGTATACCGCAGCTTCATTTGTTGATGTACACCCGCCATCCTGACGCTCACCAAAGACTGACAGACTTAATTCTGGAACCCATTAATTTTGATCGTTCAACCTAGAATCAGGGCCATGAAACTTCCTTCTCTACGAATTGAAGAGGAAAAGAGACTAAGCAGATTGGCGGAACAAACCAATCCAGACTATTGACCGAAGCCGGTCCATTCCAGCTTGGCCCAAAATCCATCTTCGTATGTTTGGATGTCCGAATGTCCCGCAGTTGTCGCCTACAGGCTACAGTTCTCCACCGATTTTCGTGAAATTTTGTAAGCAGGTTCAATAAGTTATAAAGGTCAAAAAGGGCTGTCCCAGAAGTAAAGAGACAATTTACAAAGTCTTACTGACTGAAAATTTTATTTAAAGGAAAAAAGTTTTGGTGTCACTGCGTCTATGGTTTCGTTATCTGTCATATAAAGCGGGAATTTCGTTATTGCATTCAATTTTTTCAACATGAAGCGTCAAGAATTTAAAGTTTTTGCTGTTAGGGTTGTTCTATTTTACGAGTCACATAATAAAAAGGATACATTAAATCACTTTCTTCAAGAAGGATCTAGACAAACTAGTAAATATAGAATAATAAGACGTTATGAAGAAACGGGAGAGGTTAGTTTTAAGAAGATTGCGGGAAGAGATAGGTCAGTGATGGTACCTCGAAATGTAAATCGAGTTAAATCGAATTTTGATAAGACTGCTTCAATCTCCGTCCGAGTGACAGCGGATAAATTACAAATATCGAAGTCGTCTGTCGCCAGAATAAAAAGGAATTATCTAGGTTTGAAAACATATGTGAAACAATCAGCTCCTAAATACATGAAGGACCAAGAGGAACGTGCCAAAAGAGGGTGCCAAAGAGATTATAACAGTCAATTGAGAAAAGTACTCGTTATTGACGATGAAACTTACGTCCCGGCAGATCCCAACGATGTTCCTGGAATGCAGTATTTGCATTCAACCAGTCATAACGATGTGACTTACGACCAAAAAATTGTACAAAAAGCCAAATTTTGCACAATTTTTTTAGTATGGCAAGCTATAGACGAATTTGGTAATGTCTCCGAGCCATACTTTACTTCAGCCTCAATGAACGGAAAATTGTATCTGAATGAATGCGTTATTAAATGGTTGATACCTTTCATAGACAAGCATCATTCAGAGATAAGGTTTCTTTTGATCGGACATGGCAACGTGCCGCTACGCTATTAGTAGAGTGTGAAGAAATCGACTTTGTACGTAAAGAAAAAAACGCTCCAAATGTACCACAAGCTCGCGGTATCGAGATGTTTTGGTCCCTATGTAAAAGAGAATATAAGAAACAAACCGAAAAACCAAAATCCTTAAAAGCTTTTAAGCAACGATGGACCAGATTGTCAAAACAAGTGGCTGAAAAATCAAGAACAGCCGTAATGCGGCGTGCCGTCAAAAATCTAAGATGCTTTTAAAGGTGTCGTGGGTGCAAATTTAATATAAACCTTATAATTTAATTACTTTTGTTACAACATTCAACCAATATTATAACTTTTATTGTTTACTATATATTCAATATTTTAAAAATAATATTGTATCTTTACTTCTGGGACAGCCCAGTATTCCTTTTTGTCACATCAACTTTTGATTTTGTTTAAATGGCCACGATTTTCACACATTATTATAACAAAATCGGACTTAGTCGCGTTCAAAAAGGTGTTTATTTAATTACCTCGACATTTCGACGTTTTATTGATAATAGCCACGATTTTGAATTCAACCCCCATGGGTTAAAAAGGTATAAAATTACTAAATTCAACCGTTTCGAAACAAACCCGCGAGATCTACAGCTCCTGGGAGTCACTAGTGTTATATCCCGACTTATGCCGATCTTGTCAAATGAAAATCTTTTAATAGCCTTTTATGCATACTGCCATTCGGTATTAACAAAAAGAGTAGATTTGTCGGGCTCGGCTGCGGACAGGGACACCTTCATCATTCAGAAAAAAAATATAAGAAAAATGGCAAGGGCTGCTCCCGATACGCTGGCTTGCCAGCTTCGACTTTAGAGTACACACTTCCCTCGATATTCATCCTTGAGGTAGGCAAATACGTTCGACAGGATTTGCAGGCATTCCCAAGGAGAAAATGGACAAGCGGTCGTTTTCAGGATAGAAGGCAGTATGACCTGGAGGTGCCAAGACACCGACTCATGAAAACGGCCAACGGAATGTATGTCTTGGGTCCACGGATATACAACCAAATACCGACAGCTATTTAAGACTGTCAGACGTGCCTTGGTTTTACCCTCAAACTTAAATCCCTGCTGATGCCGAAGGCCTATTATTCCGTAGCTGAATTTCTAGACGAACAATTTTAATAATTTAGCCTCCTAAGACCCATGCGCCTACTCTTAGGACTTATTCTGTTGAAGGAATATAAATTATATTCAGCTGGGATAGAGTTGATGTGGTTTTGTTTCGGTCACTATTTAAAACAAACGAAAGTCAACTCTATTTCCAACACCAGACGATTCCAATTTCAATGCCATTTTGTATTTTATGCTGGGCCTTAGGAGGCTAATGGAATAACTTTTTCCTCTCACTCCCACGTAAAGCCTTCTTTTATTCTTTAAAACCAGTGGGCAAAAACGCATTTTATCCACTAGTGGGGCAAGTAATTTGACCTTTGAGCGTGTTTAAGTAGCTTTTGACAGATAACAAAACGTAAAACGCTCATAATATAAAAAAATCAAAGATGATGTATTTATTAAATTAGTTGCTGCTATAACAACAAATACTTAATAAAACAGAATAAAATAAATATTTAATAGCATAAAAATTGCTTGTTACCTTCATCAGGCGCTGGGTCTCAAAATGTACGGAAAAACTAAAATCCGACACGCACTTGACCAAAATGCTACTTGATATTACTTAACGTTAATATTACTGTTATTAAAATTTAAAAATACTATTATTTAAATTAAATAAAGTTGTTTTGCATGTTGCACTTTCCTCGCTAGAGTGAGATGAAAAGTTTTGTGTTACACACGGGTGCAAATGTATTATACTTCTCGTGTGTTGAAACACTCGCGGGTAAAATACAACTTTGCACCCTTGTATAACAAACTAGCTGATGCCCGCGGCTTCGCCCGCGTGGTTATAGAAAAATGTAACATATTGAATTTTCCCGTGGGAATTAGATGTTTTCCCGCTGGAAAAAATAGCGTATATCACTCTCCAGCTTCTAAACTATCTCCATACAAAAAATCACATCAATACGACGCTCCGTTACGACGTGAAAGAAGAACAAACAAACACACACACTTTCGCATTTATAATATTAGTAAGGATAACTATTGATTGTCCTGTATTTTATGTGCCTGTTGACATTGTTTTTAATTCTTAATAATCTTATTACGATATTTGTAATGTTAATGATAATTAATGACAATATGTGATTAATATTAAATAAATGAATATGAATATGTAAATTCAATATTAATTTACATACTCTTAAAATAAAATAAAAACCGTAATAAAATATGGACTACAATGTCAACCATCTTCGTCTGTAGCCCCCGGCAGGATTCGAACCTGCGACCTTTCTATTAACGCTAGACCGCTCTGACCTTGAGCTACGAGGACAGTGACGGAAGTTGTATACATTAGCATAGCTCGCCCATTAGAATGGTGCCAAGGCTGTGAATGAGTCTTCCAAGGGAATACAGAGAGGGCGCTAGTCTTAGCGGGAATGTAATTGAAAAGTACTTATACAACTTCCGTCCTCGTAGCGCAGTTGGTCAGAGCAGTATAGCGTTAATAGAAAGGTCGCAGGTTCGAATCCTGTCGGGGGTTACAGACGAAGATGGTTTATTTTTTCCATTATATTCTTTCTCTCTGTATCATATATTCATATCGTCTAAAAAATTATCGGGGTAACTTCCTCGTTAAAATAAAATAACATAAAACAAAATATTTCATTAAATAATTTGTTTCGTTATAAAGCTATTGTGAACTACTTACAATATGTTTACTAAAGCAAGCTAGGCAAAACTTACGACTTGCCAATATCTCTTCAGGTTTAACATTATTCTCAGAATATAATTCCTGTTTACAACACAGACAATGTTGCATGTCTAAATTTGAAACAAAGGAAAATCAAACAATAAGTATGTTCTAAACAGTGGTATTAAAATTCTATTGTAATATTTTGTTGAGACGATGATAATATTTTATTTAAGTACTACGTATTAATAATGCGTAAGTTTCTTTTACTTTTTTCAACACATTTCAACCTCTTATTATGTCGCTTTTAGGCTCATAATCCTAGGTATTAAACACGCGTGTTTTATAACATTACGACACTCGTGTCATCATCATCCTCCTAGCGTTGTTCCCGGTTGTGCCCGGGGTCCGCTTTGACACCTAATCCCAAGATTTGGCATGGGCACTAGTTTTACGAAAGCGACTGCCATCTGACCTTCCAACCCAGAGGGAAAACTAGACCTTATTGGGATTAGACCGGTTTCCTCACGATGTTTTCCTTCACCGAAAAGATAAAGGTAAATATTCCGTACATAAGTTCCGAGAAACTCATTGGTACGAGCCGGGATTCGAACCCACGACCGCCGCTTGACAGCCGCATGCCTGAACCACTAGGCTAACGTCACTCGTGTGTATGGTTATATCCCGATTTAGACACGTTGGCACCTTGCAGCAAGATGTATGCATGAACACGGTGCATTCTTAAATTAACCGGGTTGTACAGAATGTACAGCTTCTTTTTTAATTCTCGGCAAATTGATTCTTACTCGACTAAACAAATTAAATACTTTTTGTTAATGAATTAATTATTTATTTTTGGATATGATATAGAAACGGTTCATTTAGTAAAACTATTCACTTTTGATAACATTTTACATGAATTAATAAATATAACATTTTAAAACGAAAATATTTATTTTATTTTGTATTGGCTGTTTAGAGAATTCATCTAAGTCTGGCTGAACACATGTGCGCGCACTGGGAAAACTTCACGAAAATTATAGATTATTTTACAAATATTTGTAAATATTGTTAATGCGTGTTTGGTTATTATCAAAAATGTTGACTAGAAAAGTGATAAATAGAATGGACGCGACTGGAAATTATTGGCGATGTACAATATGTGAGTTAAGACCTGTTGCCCAGTGGCGTGCGTACCATATAGGCAAATAGGCAGTGCCTACCTTGCAAAATAACTCCACCACATATATTTTTCGTCTCTATGATGATACTATAATAGTTTTTAAAACAATCTACTTCTTTACTTATATTACGGGACGCGCTGCAATTTAAATTTGCGCGCGAACCAGACTCGCTCACCGCAGGTTAGGCACCGCAAACGGAGCCTAACCCACGGCACACTTTCTCAAAGTACGCTTGTGTAAATATCGTCCGTGAACTATGTACAGATTTGCTCAGTGCACACACATTTACGCCAATCACACCCACACATGCGTCCAAATCCGGCCGCCGGACCTCGTCAGTCAGCGTCAGCGCTGTGCGTGATTGGCCGCAAATACTCGTATTGTAACCAATCACGCTTGCGCTACCGCCGAATTTCAGCCAATCGGAGTAATGTAACCACAATTCGCCTATTATACGATCGTGCGGCACAAAGTTTCATGCGGCAAATGAAAGAAGTCCCTTTTGCTGTGATTATTACTCGCATTGTGGGGCGTTCTAATTTGTCAGGGTTGTTTGTTTACGAAAATTTGTTTTGAATGTCCTATTTCGGAGTTGTGTTGTGAAAAAAATATTCGTGTAGTTGCAGTTGCATTACATAGTTCGGTTCAGAGCGATTTTCTTACGTTTTCTATTGAATTTCCGTGTGTTTTGGTTTATTGGCGTATTCTATATTTGTGTATTAAACCTTAAATATGTGTTTTAGCTGTGAGCGGTGTATTGACCTAGTATGTTTGCGGAAGTTAACTTTTGGTGAATTTAGCAAGTTAACAAGGTAAAGGTAGTTAAGTTAAATGTACAAGACACAGTTGCAATTAGCTTAAACTCGGGGTAATATTGCTCGTAAATTTCATGTAGGTAAAGTATCCTAAGATAGTATCACTAATACAACGCACGCTGACGGAGACTCACTTTGTCGAAAGTTGAAATAGCCTAAGGCTTAGTAAGTGCGAACATTACTTTACCTAATAACAGTTTGATTATGGATTGTTTCTCATTTCTACAATTCGGTGACGTGCAATAAACACAACTTGTTCGTCCCCGCATAGGTGACGTACGTAGGTCTCCTCAAAAAAAAAACTTGCCTACCCTAACTAAAAACCCTATGCACGCCGCTGGTTGCCATCATTAATTAAAGAAAATAACATGGCAGGCCTATAAAATTTTCATCTTATCAAAAGGATATTTTCCTCCCAAAATGTGTTAAAAAACGTCGTATGAAACGCGTGAGCTTTGATAATTACATCCTCGCCTATCTTATCACGCTCACCTGCGGCTCGCGTGAACGATTCCGCCTCTGATGTTATTATCAACATACCTCACTTGTATCAATGTACCATTACTTCAGCATTTGGTAGATTTGTAATTTTTTTGCCCAGTCCTATTGATTCTCACAGACGAAAAAAGAGCACATTTTTTCATAGACTCATTTTCGTATTTCTACTGTAACCGGTCACATGAAAAGTCACAAAGTGGAATAAAAATATTTCCACCATAATATCAAAACTAATTCTGGATTTAAAATCACAAAATTTCACAAAAAGTAAAAGGCACATTTTTTCGTGAAAAGCCAATATAGGTACTACATCGGGTGGGAATTACCTACGTGGCGAAAATCATAAGTCAATTTAGCCGTGGAAACGTGTTTCGCATACGAAGGACATGTGGCTATTTTTATGCATAATCCTTCGTTTTGTGTGCCGTTCCTGGGTACAGTTGGCGACAAATGAAGTATACGCTTTTGAAACTTATTCCCTTTGAATTGAATGCGGAAAACGTAACCTTTGAGGTCGACTGTACTTTAAAAATGATGGTATTCGAACCTCAAAATTGCTAGCAACAAGGAATAATGGATATCAGAGGCGGAGCGCTCATACAAGCCGATCCCTACCGGCTTGCCTAAAAAATTTGACGACCGCTTTAGCCTAGTTGGTAGTGACCCTGCCCACGAAGGTCCTGGGTTCATATCCCGGTAAGGGCATGTATTTGTGTGATGAGCACGAATATTTGTTTCTGAGTCATGGATGTATTCTATGTATTTAAGTATTTATTTATCTATATAAGTACCTATGTTTATCGTCGTCTAGTACCCATATTACAAGCTTTGCTTAGTTTGGGGCTAGGTCGATTTGTGTAAGATTGTCCCCTGATATTTATTTATTTATTTTATTTATTTATTTAAATATTTTAAGCCTATATACTCTAAGCTCGTTCATAACTAATTTTGTCCCGGGTTCAACACTAAATAATATATCCAACCATTTTTAATGTTCTCGAAAAAGGAATAAAGTTGCTACTAGTGAGTAGTGTGGTGGCACTAGGGATTGCAACCGAGTAGTGAAAAAACCGAGTAGCGAGTTTAACTGACGACGGTTTTTAACCGAATCCACATCGGTTTAGAATTCGGTTAAAAACCGCGGTTTCGACTTTATAATCGGAGAGGAAAATTACACAGTTTTTTTTTACTTTAAGTAATTTAAAACGTGTACCTATGTCCATGTCCACATCTAGAAAGAGACAGGTACCTATATCCAAACTGGGTCGTAAGATAACTTATCTCGCCAATGCAGCTTTCCCCCTTCCCCAAAACCTACTCGCAAACAGAGCAAAGCAAGCCTACAAGAGTGGAGTCGGAGCGGGTTTTTTTACTGCAGGATATTTTTGCAATAACGTCCGAGCCTTGTGTGTGTGAGAGGTCTTCTTTGTTTAAGAGTAGAGTGATGCTAATTCGCTAACGGTCGTAGGTTCCGAGAAATCGTCTTTGTCACAACTCCCCTTAGTCTCCCCATATAATAAAATATGAGTCAACTACCCTATTAATGTCGGTAACTGTGACACTAACGGCCGTTCGTTAATTAAAAAAAAGTTAATTTTAATGTGACTTACTGTGAAAAGTTCGCACAAGGCATACAAATTATGTTCTTAATGCCCATTCAGGTATTTGAAGACAAATATTTATAACCCTGCGCGAGCTCCGACATGATCTTAGCTGGTTTTTACTTTTCTTGTTATATCGTGGAAGCGCGTGAAGGGATCGCAAACCTTTTCGTTTGAGTGCCATGTTTATATTAAAGTATTAATGAGTGATCAAGGTGCACCATCAGCCTGAATGGAGCACCTGCATAGAAAAATATCATTGCTATATAGGTTGGGACTTAGCAGTGACAAATGACGTCATAAACAGGGTCACGGGATATCCTCACTGTGTGACGTCGGGGCACGGGACCTTTTACGTGTTATTGATGGCGGGGCATCAACGCAGTATCCTTACTAATATGGAATATTGATTCGGCACCATAATTTACTTTGGTGGTACTGATTTCAGAGGTTAGATTTTGTGAAAGACTGATTGAGAATTGTAATATGAATAACGGGCCGTATTAGGTAAACTTAAACAAAATTGAAGATCATTATGATATTTGGCATAACATTAAAAAAAAGTTAAAGCGTAGTGTGAGTTAAGTTTTAATTGTAATTGTGCTTATTTTACCACTAAATTCTGTATTCCATCATCATCATAATTATCCGCCGAAACACAAAGGCCACTGGATAAAGGCCACCCCCAAATTCTGTATCGTATACAGGGTGGTCCAAACAGCGACGTCAATTTTTTTTTTGGATTCCTCCCACCCAGTTGTACCCCAAAGTACCCCATGCATGTTCCGCGATTTTGTAAACTTTCAAGTTATGTTTTTTTTTATGATTTCATAGGAAATTTCGGCCTTTGAAAATTGAAAATAAAACTGATGTGATTTTGTGTTTTTTCTAATTGAACCATAATGTTCATATGCTCTTTCATATGCACAGCAATTAACTTCCTAGCATTACTGCATGTTGCAACAATTTGAACTCAAGCTCGTTGAAACGTAATCTATTCACTTTTGATCATAATTGTTGCAACATGTGCTAGGAAGTTAATTGCTGTGCATGTGAAAGAGCAATTTATGAAGATTATGTCTCAGTAAAAAACCTACAAAAGCACATCAGTTACTGGAATTCGCAAAACATTCCAATACTTTTCGACAACATAAATCCGCATTTCTAAGGCCTCATTTATGGGATACCGATGCCTGCTGGTCGATCACGTAACGCATCGTAACATGTTGTATGGGAAAATGACAGTTGGATTGAAGGTACATATGTCTACAAAGACAACAACTGGCATATTTTAGTTTTTTTTTTTTTTCTTTACCTATCTTTCCAAGTTGGGCCGCGAAGGGGCCCCTTTAGTTATTGATATGATTACGTTCGTGTGAAGACGCTACAATTGTTCAGTAGACATTGTTTAATTAGGAAATGTGCAACATTTAAACACGTGCTTTAATTGGCGCAGGATGCGCGGAAGGGTACACGCGTTTTCGGCGAAATATTGTTTCGCTAAATTTCTCTTCGCAACTTTTCGCAGAATTTTAATTAGTTACCAATCGTTGGCATAACTTAACTTCGCACTTTTCCTATTTGGTAACATTTTTATAATGCAAAATTTTACTGCAACAAACTTTTATGTGGCAAATAATTATGAAGCAAATGATTTGTTTAGGCAAAAAACCAATCGTCAAATGTCATTTGGGAAAATATAAACTTTGCTTTGGAATTATGATAATTACTATTATTATGAACGTGCAGTTAGCATAATATTTTTTGGTTGATTCTAAGGCAGGTCGGTGTAGGTACGACGACGAGCGAAGCGGGGACAAGTGTTAGGAAGAACCGGGAACCTACCAAGCGTGCCGCGGCAGCGGCCGGCGAAGCGTCAGAGCCGAACACTTTTTTACCTGATATTTACATAATCATATAGTATTCAATATGTTGCTAAAATTATGGTATGCCAATCAATAGACATTTGACGAATACATAAATGATATCTTAAAAAAAGCCCAGGTAATAATTTGCCCAACGATAATTTATCAAATCATTAGTTGGGAAATTATATCAGTGCGCAGCGTTGAGTTGGGAAATAACACTTCGCCTAAATAAAAATATTGGATAAATAGTTTGGGAGTTAAAAATTTGCTAAATACTTTTCGCTGAATCATTAGTGAACCGCGCGGAAGCGGGGCGGTAGGACGACAGTTCAGCAAGCGCACTGCCCCGCTTCCGCAGGTATTAGGCCGTAGTCTGGACGCCAGTGGGCAGCGGGGCGGCGAGCGGCTGCCCATTCATTGAAGTCGCTCGAATGTAGGAACTACCACTCGTCGCCCTACTAGTTACTAGTTAATGCGAAAATGTAATAATACTGCTACTCGTAGTCTAGGTTTGAGGAAAACCTGCGGGATTATGAAATTAGTGTTGTTCTGTAGGTAAGCAGGTCGCAATCACGCTATGCATTGTACGTAAGTTACGACGATTAAATATCAGTTTTTATATCGAGAAATGACAGGTTAACTTTCCTAACGCGCGTTCCAAACGTTACGCGATTATCCCTAAGATTGTCTTAAAAGTTTCTTCCAGGTATTCCATTTCAATTATTTTAGAAAAAAGAACATTAAGACTTTATAATAGAATAGGTAAAATCTCAATAAATAAGCTAGCTATATAATATTTGAATCGTAAAAACCAAAGAGATTAACATTTAGACATAATTTTTATTAATCATGCATCTAAATCACATTAGCTCATTCGTTCATTCACTATGTTACCAGCCGATACCTATACAACAACAGAAGAAATTGTGATGCGACATCAGTAAGCCTGACAAACAAAATATCACATACCAATCCCGCTTGCCGACGCCGCTCGCCCTAACCTTCGACTTCTATCGTCGCAACTGTCCTGCCAAACTGGATATCTTAAGATCGGTCCAGTTAATGTTCGGGCCGTGACAAATAGGTTTCAATGTCACGCACACTCGGCCGTTTAATGCGACATTATAGCCCATTGTTTGCGGAGTTCACTGGTCAGCTATACATGGACGTACCTACAAAACTTCGTTATCACTATTATATTAGACGAACGACTTTGTGCAGAGTAATTATCTGAACTTGTTAAGGTTGTTCGCTTTGCATACAAAACGTTATTTGACATTCGCAGGCTAACGGCGTGATATTTTAAAAAACTTACGTGTCTAACTTTCATAAATTGGCTTTCTGTTTGCGCGACATTACCTCTTTCCTAGAATAAACTTGTATAAACTAGAATCATTTGAGAAATTCGTTTGGGACGTCATATTTTGGGAAAACTCTATCTCAAATTATTCTAGTTTACACAAGTGTATTCTCATATATCACGCCGTTAGCCCACGAATGTCGAATAACTTTTTGAATGTCAAGCGAACCACCTCATGTTTAACAAAGTGACTTAGGGTTATTGCAACTATAGTTACTACAGTGTAATATCATCTCACTCCGCCAACTCAAACGATGTCAATTGTCAGGTTGAAGTTGTTTGTGCTAGGTATTAAGAGTCCGCAGTAAGCTCGGCCGAATTTCACCTCCCCATACAAACGTAGTTACGCTCTCATTTTAAAACTACGTATTGGATTGTGACGAAACATTGCATATACAATGACATGAGGTATATGTATGTCTGTAATTAGTTTATATGGTTCCAGTTTATAAAACAAACGATATATAGTAAAAACAAGTTTTGTATGAAAAACTTAAATTCGCTGTATTTCTTTTACTATGGTATCTAAAGCTACATAAACTAATTACAGACATGGATATACCGTATGTCATTGTCCTTGCAAAGTTTCGTTACACTCCAACACGTAGTTTTAAAATGAGAGCGTAACTACGTTTGTATAGAGAATCGAACTTATTGCGGACTCTTAAGTATACAATGGGTTAAATCGTCAGTCACTAAACGATTTAAGTGCGTTATATATATTAGTGTGTTAAAATACTTTTCTTTTTTTTCTTCTATTACACAGTAGGTAGGTAAAGAGTCTAAAAAGTGAATTCGCCAACAAACTGCTTTACAGTTTGGCGAAGATTTGTGTATGTACAAAAGCTATGTAATTATTTGGGTTATAAATAAAAAGAAAAAAAAAAACTTATTCGGAGCAATCAGTGATTCCGTAACTTTTCAAACGCACTTAAGGACAACTCAAACTGTCATTTTCCCATACAAAAAATGACATTAAGATATATCTGTCGTTCGTGCAATGCGTTACGTGATCGACCCGCTGGTAAAGTGCAACCTTACAGCAGACTTTAGGTGAATAACAACTACTAAGTGTTGTATTTCTGGTGGTGAGTAAGGTCGGCCAGAGCTCCCGAGTGTGCGCCCGAGTTGAAAGCGAGCAACCTACATTTATCTCTTGCTGTCACCATATGGGGCCACCGATTTGCCAGCGTATTGTGAGCGTTGCGATTGCTCAACGATATCGCCGATGATTGCCGCGACAGCGCCAGGTAATCGCGCACTCTCGGCGAATTCGCTGCAGATGCTCAAAGAGCACACGGCGTTCAATGACCATTTGAATCACCCATAAAATGAATTCAGACGTAGAAACACTGATTCTCCATGTCGAAATTAGATCATTTTGAAGTCGTCCACACCATTGCTAACGCGACATGCACAAAAATCGGTTGTACCTTGTTTTACCGACAATTGTTCCATCAAATGTTATGTTTCGCAGAATTTTCAATTCATCGCAAACCATTTTTGATGTTTATCTTATAATAATGATTTAAAGTAGCACGTGGTGGTTAGTAAAACATTCACGAGTGTACAATATGGCGTCAGTAAATTTACGATCATGGAATTTGCGTGCGCAACCGCAGCGATCCGCTGGCAATCGCCTCGGTTCCGCCGCGAGTTCGCTGCGACCTCGCTGGGATGGGAGCACGCTCACTGCTCGCTTCGCTTAGTAAAACGCTTGCAAATCGCAAGCATGATAGCGCGCTATGTGCGAACAATATTTTCACTGTCAGGTTGTGTCAGCCACCAATTTGCACCTCAGAAGTGTGCGCGGTCATTGTGGCACTGTTTGGGGGAGGCTCATATGATGATTTTGATGATGAAGTGTGACCAATCCTAGTTTAGGCAAAGTGGAAGAGATAGGCCGGACATTAGTCCCAAAATACGCACGGTAAACGCTGTCAAATCGATTTAACGTTTATATTTAACTTTTGACAAGGGTTTAATCACAGTTTAATCTCCCAAAGTTTCCTAACCTCACGACACATGCCTAAGTTGTGGTTGAGCTATTAATGTGACCGACTTATTATATGTATAATTGGAATTGGAATCTTCTACCTTGGGTTTTAAAGGATAAAAGACGGCTTTCCGAGGCAGTGACGGGAAAATTAATTGTTTCATAAAATATTGTTTTAGAAACAGTTCACTATTTGCTTGAAAACACACATTATAAATCATTAAAGACAAATTACTCAATTATTATTCGTCACGATTGGCAAAGAAACTAATGGTAAAAGAACTTTTAATAAAATGCACTTTTTGGTAAATACCTTATTTAGTAAACCATTTGTCGTGTTGATAAAGTTTTAAACTACAATATAGTATAGCTCTATACACACAGATAATTATTAGCAAGTAAGTAGGAAGCCAGTCTTGACACCTGTTGACTGTTATGTTACATTATTATCACTCCTAGCCTAAAAACCAACTTAAGGTTTTAGAATATCCTGACATAACTGGCGTATTACCTACCTATTGTACCTACTCTAAGGCAAGTCGGTGTAGGTACGATGACGAGCGAAGCGAGGAGGAGTGTTAGGAAAAACTGCAACCCTTAGCGCGCGAGCCGAGCGAGCGTAGCGAGCGTGCCGCGGCAGGAGCCGGTGAAGCGCCAGAACCATTTTTACAAGCTTTATATTAACTTGAATTGTTTGTATGTACGTAAGTATGTAGGTACATGTAAGTAAGTTGTCCGTCAAAATTTTCAATCCATTTTTCAGTCACTTGCCGTTATTCGATTGAGTTGAAATTTTGGGTATTAGTATAGTTTGGATGACAATTCAATATTATGGTACCATGGAGCTGATCTAATGATGGAGACAGAAGGTGGCCATGGGAATTCAGTATTTAACCGAAGTAACCCCGTTAAATTAGGGCTCGTTTGAATCGTGTCAATGAGTAGTTGATGATTACCATCATCAACTTCTCATTGACACGACTACTTTTCTGTATACCATACCTGGTATACAGAAAAGTACAGTCGGCAATAAAAGCTAGTACCAAAAATGAAATTTTTGACAGAAACTTATTATTTTAATAATATTTATTCCGTGGTATGGCAGTTTTTTTTTTAGATACAATCATTTATAAATCGACGTTTAGTAACGTGACATAGAAGAAAACGCACGTGTAGCTAGGTGAGTAATAAATTTGGACATTATCAATGAAAATCATTCAATCATTTACTACGGTAATTATAAGGTTTTCGGGTCTAATCGTATTTCCAAGTTTGGAATATTAATAAGAATACAAAATAACTGTTTTCTTATACAAAAGGTAACATATCACCCGAATCGATTGATACCTCACTCATCAAAATCTGTACAGAATTTTGAGGGGGAAGTATTAGCTAGCAGCTTGCGACTGACAATAGGTACTTTTTGTATAAAAAATCCATTTCGGGAGAAAACGTTGTCCACTAATTAAATCTTAACAAATCACTTTGACTTTGATGTCGATCGCTTCAGGTGGTGCTTCGGTGGAACCCACGTAAATACTAAAATGGACTGTTAAATTCATCAATCCCTTCCTTTCGGGTCTACCGTTGTCGGACAAATGCAAATGCAAAGCGTTTTGCCGATGTAAAAACATTATTCGCTATCTGTACATAGACAATAGTAGGTACATTACTAACCAAGGGCTCGGACCCTAGTCACAAATACCTGCGATTTCGGGCTTTCTTTTTTACTGCTCGTGGTGAGTACACAATTTTACGTCTTCACCTCATTATGGCCAGGTGTGACGTAAAAGTATGTTTTTGTACTAATTCTCGACGGCGACGTCGATAATAGTACATTACGTACCTAGGGCGATGAATTCGTGAATGGCTTACGAAGTACCGCCCGTGGTAAGCACACAATTTTACGTCTTCATCTGGCCACAATGCGAGTTTTACCTTACGCGCAGCGTGCATTAAAACTCGCATTATGGCCAGGTGTGACGTAAACAATAAAGTACACTGTATAGGTATGTCGGTCATCGCGATAAAAAATCAAAGTGTATCTAGCCAAGTTTATTTTAGAACACAGACATAATTCGAACCTCTATTTGATTCATTTATTGCACATCTCAGTCACGAATACATTATGTTTCGCGTTCGTTCTGATATGGTCTAACGTACCGTCACAATAAGCGCCAAGCGTTAGCGTTTTTCGGCGCTTATTGGCGCTTATTGCGACACGTGCGCGAAACAGATTGAAAAGCGATGGGGAGACGAAGTGTCGAAGAAAATGAAATTATTTTATTAGGATATAGTACTGACAGGTATTCACCTAACATTCCGAACGTACGTTAGGACAACTCAACTGTCATTTTTCCACACTAAAAGTGACGTTTAGATCTACCTGACGCGCCTACAATGCGTAACGTGATCGACCTGCAGGAGTTATAAATATGTATTGATGAAAAATAATAGGTTTTTTTCCCACACAGACGGGGTTTGTTTTTTTTTAGTTCTTCGTTTGTATCTTTTTGACATACTAAACGTAACTAATATCTACTATTTGATTTTGCGGTCACTGGCTCGGAAATCTCAGAATGACAAAAAGTTACGAAGATAGTCAGTCATATTGAAAAACTACCATATACTACTTTTCCAATATTTTAACGGAGAAGTATCTTTGTAAGTTTTTCTGTAACATCCCCGGAACCACATCTGATTTCCAAAGTTGTTTCACCTGTGTGCATAATTTACTGTTTTGGTGTCTTGCATCTTGCGGGTTTGCCTGCATTTTCTGCAATACGCCGGCGAAGCCGCGTGGGGCAGCTAGTTTAAGATAATTTTAAACTGGTGGCGATTTTTATTGTTCGTCACAATTGGATAAAAGTGGTAAAGTTAAGAAAAATCTCAATATACGTTTTGACACTCAATATAACATTGTGGGGGCGGAAATGTTCTCGAGTGGCGACCACGTAACGGAAGGCGCACCGTCGGTAGCCCCCACAAGGTGGACTGATGACCTGGTAAAGGCCGCGGAGTACAATTCGTTACGTGGTCGACCTATTGGAGGGTAATCCAGTAACGTTTAGAACGCGCGTGCCGATATAGATGGTGCGAGTTACTCGCCTCGACCATACGATTATCGTAGCACGAGAAAAAACATGTTATCGTGTAAACTATACATACGATATCGCACTAGAAGGAGCGATAATCGCCTCGCCTTTGATCGTTGGAGGTCTCCGTGTAATCAAAATTTCAATGCAAGAATCGTATTTCGAGTTAATCTGTTACAGTCGCCATCATAAGTGCAAAAAGGAGTCTAAGCTTCGTACCAAGGTAACTTCGGAACATAAACATTCCCGGCTCCAGTCCCTGCAGAGTTTTTCACTTTCTTCCGTTCCTGTAAATATTGGCTACGTATATTTTTATTTAATCTTGGATATTATTTCTTTTGGGCCAAACTCTCCAATTGCTAATTCATTCGAATTTGTTTTTGTAATTTGAGATATTTAACTTTGAAATGGAAAGGCCGGGGGTTTTCAACTTTTCTAAGTTGTTAATAATTGAGCTATAGTATTATTTATTATTGAAAAGCGCTACGTAAGCGTAACTCCTGGAATGTACCTGAATAGGGCATGTGTCTTGCATTAATAAATAAATATCAGGGACAATCTTATACACAAACCGCCTAAGTCCGATAAACATGCTTATATAAATGAATTTATCCTTAAATACATAGAAAACAACAAGACACTCGCTCAGCACAACAAATAAATGCCCTTACCCAGATTTAAACCCGGGACCTCCGGCTTACAGGGTCACTTCCAACTGGGCCAAAGTGGACGTCCTCAATTAATTTGCGCAACTGTCTAGTTGGTCGATCACGTAACGCATTGTACGTACCTTGGGTAGATCTAAACATAGACCACTATTAATATATATGATCTAAATGTCAATTTTTGTATGGAAAATCTCTATCTACCTAACGCGCGTTCAAAACGTTACGTTTTTTTTTTTTTTTACATGAAAATATTAAATATATGTACCGTAAATACATCATTTTGCCAAACTGCGGAGCAGTTTGTTGGCGATGACCTCGCTCGTTTTATGACAAAAGTAGGTATACATAGAAATTGCACTGTACTATCAGCCCGACGTAGCCCATTCATAACTCATAACATGTTATTTTCCATTAAGTGCAAATAAGATGACTGAGCCACTTGCGGGACAGCAGTACAACGGTGCTTATAAACTACCTTGTTTTTAATGCTGGTTTTTTTTTAATAACTAACTAGTCAAACTAACAACTCGTCACCATACATGTGGCCAGAGGCAGTGTCACTGTAATTAATCTTTAATACAATGTAATACTAACTTAACTTAACTTATAATAGTTACTTACTGCCGTTGTTTTATGGAGTTATCGAACTTATCTAATAATATTTGTTTAAATGTTTCTTTCAAGCTACCTATTTTTAATTTCGGGTTATCAAGTAACCTAGGACTCTCATTATACATTTTGGGGATCAAGTATTCTTGAGTTCTTCGTCCATAATATTTTTTGGGTACAGGTTGTTTTAATTGTACTATTTTAGAGGATCGAGACACACGTTTATTTTTCTTTTGTACTTTTGGCTCAGTCATCTGCGTAATACGTATTAATTACATTTAAGTAAGTAACTTTACAATGCACTGGGAGAATTTTACAAATTGAGAACAGTGAATCATACTGGTGTTTACACCTATTCCTCGTGTTTCTTCCTACTAAATGTTTAATTAACCTAATTTGCAGTTGCTTTATTTGATCCAAATATGTTTTGAAGGTACGTCCATAGCAACTGAGTCCATAACTCAACAATGAGTCAGCAAGTGCATGGTAAACAATGTGCAGGGTGCGCCTATTGACTATTCTGCTTCAGTGATAAAATTGACCCAATACAGATCTTAATCTATTACATACTTGATTAATGTGCAATTTCCAATTAAAATGTTTATCAATTAATAATCCTAAAGTATCTGAAGCTTTCGACTAATTCTATTTTACTACATGTGCAATTATTTTTATTCCCGTGCAGGCATTCATAAGTATGTCCTGTAATGCTAATGTCGTTTGATGCTATTTGTATTGATTTTTTATTATACGGTGAATAGATTCTCATACATTTAGTTTTGCTGATATTCAATATTATTCCATTACCATGCGCCCACTTGGTAATGTTCTCAAAATCATCCTGCACTTTGGTCACCATGTCCACTACATCCCTGCCGGCGAACAGCAGGCACATGTCCGCGTACATATAGACCTTGCAGTGCCGGACAACATTCGACACACTGTTCACATGCATGACATAGCCAACGGGCCCGTATACTGAGCCGGTCGGCACGCCAAAACTGACGCAGGCTTCGGCTCCGGTCGTCCCATTTATGACAGTACGCAAGGTCCTATTGTTTAGGTATTCCCTAAACCACTGGTTTGTGGGCCCGCGTATGCGGCACTCGTCCATAGCCTGCAACAGCTGTTCATGATCCAGTGTTTCGAATGCCTTCCGGAAGTCTATGAACACCGCCAGGACCTGCTGTCCGCCGCCGAGGCAGCTGTTTACATTAATCAGAGAAGTGGGTCAAGGCCGTGGCGGTGCTCCGCCCTCGTCTGAACCCGTGCTGCGCCTGCGATAAAATACCGTTACATTCTAAAAAACTGCTCACCTGCCCCACTACAACTTTTTCAACAATCATATTGATTACTGATAAGATTGCAATAGGCCTGTAGTTTGAATAATTCAAATGAGAACCCTGCTTGAATATTGGCCTAATAAGAGATTTTTTCAAATGATCTGGATATACACAACTTGTCATACATAAGTTTATAAATCTGGCTATTATTATACTGAAGTCCTCTTTAACATATTTTATATCTTGGTGATTGCCCCTCTGGGCTCGGTCATTATTATCGTGATACTGGTTCATTATTGCCGATTAAAAATTGTTTGGATTTCGCGTCAATATACTGGCTGTATTATTCAATCGGGGCAGTGAGGGAAAACACGAAACTATAAGAGACAGGGTTTTCTATTAGGAGTCACGAGACCGATTTTAGAAAATAATAGATTTTTATGAAAACCTCATATCACGGCCGGAAATCGAGTCCGGTTAAAGCTGTCTAAAAATCTGAGTTCATATTTTCAATAAATAATGCTGTAGGCAAAGAACAATAAAATTATTGCTATAAAACCCTGTACAATCACAGGAAATAGTCGTACTTTACAGTATACAGTGTGTGGCCTGTAACAGGAGCAAATATTTAAAAGGACGCTTCCTTAGAGCATCTGCAATGGCCCCTTGTGTCCTATATTTTTATCTTTTTTTTTATTCGGATAAATGTTGATCTAAAGTTATGACCTCCTAGTAATGTATCTTGGCACCACGAGATCATAGCACAGCGGTCAATGCAGATTTTGAGGTAACATGATGTAATGAGTCACAATAATTTTTGCATTTTTGTTTCTAAAAGATATTTTTGTGATTTTTAAACTTTTTCGTTAGTTTTTTAGTGTTTTCAAAGTTAAAAAAAAGACCGGGTTGCACTCCGGGATTGCCGGCAGTAGTGAAAACTTGAAATTTTGCAAAAAAAAGGGCCCATTTAATTTATTATCATTCTCATTCATGGTAGTAGTAGTAGGTAGTCTGGTAGGTACTGTTTGTACAGGGAGACCCATTTCCGTACATAAAACTATGAAATACTGCATTTTCCTGTGACCGGAGATACAAGGTTTCTTAACAATTGTCTTCTTACATCCAGCACTATTATTAGACAGATTTGACCGGGTTCGATTCCCCGCCGCGTATGAGACTTTAGAGTTAATTTTTGAATGCAGTTTAATTATTTTCTGAAATCGGTCTCCTTACTCATAAGAACAAGTTACCAAATCATTTGTAGTTTGAGATTTTCCGTCACTGCCCCGTTTGCGTATTTACGTGATACAACTTCACTATTGCGTGTTCGCGTGATAATACACTCGCGGTCAAATATTTCGGGTCACCCTAAATTAAATAACTCCAATAGGTTTTTTTTAATATTTAATACTCGTTTTATTTACATAATATGCTATTCATTACAATACCCAACTGTATTAACAATTTCCTGGATCCTATCATAAAAATATCGATATCCAAAAATCACGATTTTTGCGATATAATCATAATCATAATCATTTTTATTGCAACCATATCTCGCTCCGTTAATGTTGTTTTTTTTCATGGGTTTTTACGAGTCCGATTTAAACCTGGTAACGTTATATTTTTTACTGTTATTAGCAGTTTATATGTAAAATGAAATAAAGATCATGACAGGATTAACTGTACAACCTCTTACGCGCTATTTTAGGAAATATGACGGTATTTTACTGACACGTATTCATTGCCCTCGAGTGTAGTTAGGCGATTCACCCACTGCACCGCGCCCCGTCGCGTAGCGCGGGGCCGCCGATTTTACCATTATCTCAATTTATATAGAAAACACGCATAGTACAAACGGCAACACTGTTAACTGACCGTCCTGTGTTTATATAGAACCTTATTACAATGCACTTAAGGTGCACCGATGGTCAGTTAGCTGTGTTGTCGATAGTACAACACACTGCCGACGCACCAAAGCGCGTGTAAAAAATCTGTCGCTCCGCGCACCGCCGCGGGACGCGGTGCAGTGGGTGAACGCGTTATTGCCTATGTCGGCGCCATAACTTAAGTACATAATGTCTATTGTAATTAATTTTTCTGTGGTATAACTTATGCAACTTGTGTCTCCGACTCTTTCAAACAGGGTTACGCACCTAACTAGTTTTTCATAACTTTCCAAGAGAAAAGGAACTAACTTTGTATGGCGCGACTCTCTTGCCATTGTATTGCCGACGTCAAAGATGTGTTCACATTCTCTGCCTTATCACACAGGAGTAAGGTGCACATTGTGAACATTAATAATAAATCCATGACGTCAATATAAGTCGAGTAAATTGAAAGAAAGCCATATAACTTGACTCGCTTAGCTTTGTGGTTTTGCCTACAAAAGTGAGGCCACGGCCGTCACGGGTTCGAATATTTGCAGTATTGTAATTGGATCGTACAGAGATTGAGGTCAGCGTCTCTTCTGTAGACATCTTGATGCATTTTGGAAACAATTTTTGATATAATAAGGACATTGGTTACTTTTTATTCATAAAACCAATGTCCTTATTATGCAGGCGAAAAAAGGGTGTAAACAATTCTATACAAGCGTGATTAAAATGGAGCTGGAATAACAGTTCGTGTAAAAGTTGTTTATAATAATAATTCTGTAGATGGGAACAAAATGTTGATAACACATTTTTCATAGTCCAATGTTGTTTTTCTTGCAAGTAGGCCGTAATAGCATTATTACTAGTCAAAATTCTACCCGCGTTTCTGAATAAAAAGACCACTGTTAAGAAGAAACGCCGAAACAAACACAACACTCAGTCATTTTTTGCCAAAAAAAGAAGCTTATTACAATGATAATTCTTAACCTACTTAAAATAAGTGAAACTGAATATGAATACGCGTTGTTCTACAAGAAACACATGTCCGTATAGCTATATGAATAATTAAGCTATTTTGGGCTCTGCTTTGGGCCATGCATTTCTGTCAGTTAGATAGTCCTCAACCCTGTAATAAGCCTTCGACATCAATGTTTTTTTCAAGTAATTTTTAATAGCTGGAAAGGGTAGAGCCAAAAATTCATAAGGTAATTTATTATAAAAATGCATACATTGACCCGAAAAAGACTTGTATACTTTACGAACACGAAACTTTTTGGTGGCTATTTTATTTTTATTTCGTGTATTAAAATTATAGGTATCAGATTTTTTACAGAATGAATCTCTGCTCTTAATGACATACCCAATATTTTCATAAATGTATTGGAACGCTACTGTTGAAATGCTAATTTCTTCAAAAAAAATCTTGCCTTCGGGTTATATATAGAACGAATGGCTATTTTTTGTAATACAAAGATTGTCTGTATGTCAGCTGCTTATTATTATGCCTCAATTTGGCGCCCACTATAAGCATCCCATAAATACGCTTAGCCATAGTTTGACGTCACGTATGTACATACACGTGAGGCCCAACGCTTATTTTGGGAGCAAAAAGTAATAATATCGACGGTGGAAAGTCGAAAACACTGAAGCGACATTTTTGTCAAAATTGAGTTACATAAATCGTTGAAATCAGCGTTTTATTCTCCGTCGTTTGAGCCGGGGTTTCACGGTGATCTGAGGGGCGATTTTTGACTTTCGAGCGCTCGAAAATTAAATAAAAGTAAATGCTATTGTAGTGTCATCACAGGCACTTACTTTCTACCGATAGAATTGAATACGAGTGGTCAATACCGCACTTTTTTAAATTTTCTATTGTCATTTCAAAATAGCATTTCATAATTTTTGACAGTTTTCGACTGAAAGAGTCGAGCGCTCGAAAGTCAAAAATCGGTCCCCTGATCAGTTCCATGTCGCTTAAAGTAATACAAAAATAAGCCAAATTTAAAAAGCCTTACTTTATGCGACACACAATTTGGCTAAAATCTAACCTGCGTCTCTTAATCATACACTCAATCATAACCACCATGGCCGCATACAGTATCATAGAGCCCAACTCTGTAAGTTAACTAAAAAAAAAGTATTTATAAAAAAAACGGTCTCTTGTGGAATTCAAAAATGTCGCTTCAGTTGTTTTGCTATTCCACCGTCGATATATTTTTCATAGTACAATTAGATTTTTTTATTGTGTGCCTTAGTTTGGCGCCTGCTACGAGTATAAGCGTCCTATAAATATAGCGTAGCAATTTCACTGCTAGGAACCCGCCTAGCGGGCGCCTACGCCGTAGTCAGCATACACCGCTACATACGAGAAAAACCATGGGATCGGCTACGCGCGTAGCGTGTAGCGATTCTTTGCAGTGAATGTGTTAGGCATGGTTTGACGCCATGTATGTACCCTTAACGCGATTCATTACCTACTTTACTTTTTTTTCGACTTACACATAAAGATGGCGAAACGGGTGAAAACAGGGGTAATGGTTATAAAATAAAATAGAAAAAAGTCATTGTTAAAAAAAAACTGTATCGATTGAAAATGAAGCATTTCCCATGCCGTATTAAACAATTCAACAACATGCATTTCACACTCCTTTAAAAAATAGCAAGTGTTATACCATTTTTAATTTTTTAACAGACTTTCGTTTGATGCTACTGCCACATTTCATGTTTAGGAAAAAAATGTGTAATTTTATTTAAAACGGAACTTTAGTATCTTGTGTACAGAAGGGTTATTCACAGTTACGTACCTTTAAAGATATTGTTATGACTTGTCCTATCACCCGTTTTCGGCTTGAGGTTGACTTTTGGGACACGTTGTATATATGATTATGTATTTAATATCTTATATTATTATCGATTTATAAATCCTCACGCGTATTTTGCTGCTCGGCGTGGAAGAATACGGTAAATTCTAAAGAGATTTCTATATTAAACATAATATTAATAGAAACAGTTAAGTTGTTACTACTTACGTGATCAGTGATCTGTACTGCACAGATGGGTGATCTGATCACTGATCACGTAATGTTTCGAATGCGCGTTACGACAACTCAACTGTTATTTTCCCATACAAAAAACGACATTTTGATATATATTGACAATGCGTTACGTGATCGACCTGCTGAACTTAGTGTTTAATTAACAATTAGTATATATCTAAATAAAAAAAAGTTAAATTAAAAAGACATTAAGTCCAACAGCGTTCTAGGTCAGTTTGTTATTTGCCTTCTAAAGCCTAAATATAATAAATCTTTTTATAATGTTCATGGAAACGTATAAACCTAGATAGTATCATGCTGAAGCGATCGACATGAAAAGCATAGTGATTTGTTAAGATTTACTTAGTAGAAAACGTGTCCTCCCGAAATGGAAATTTCATATAGAAAGTACCTATTGTTAGTGCCGAGCTGCTAGCTATACTTCCCTTAATGATTTTTTTATTAAACCCAAAAGAAGGACAAAGGGCTTGTATGGAAAACCTTGTCACCAAAGTTTCCATAACCTCAATGCGTTAAAAAACAGACCGAAATCGGGCACAAAACAATATGATAATCCTAATTTTAAACAAGCAGATCAAAAAACTATATTATTCCCGTCCACGGAAAACTAAGTGAAAAAGAAACTGTTTTTTATACAAAAGGTACAGTCACGAACTTTAATTTGGGACCCACTTAAGGTTAACAATCCTGTCAAATTGTATAGGAATACAAAGAATATATTAGCAAAAAGGGTCATACATTAAAGAACGCGACCGTACCCTAGGTCACCGACCAAATACGGTTATTTATCGGTTCAGTACCTATCTCAAACTACACTGGAATACACGTAAATACAAACATGCCAAAACCCAAAAGGGTTTTTTTTCGGCTCCGTCGTAGTCGGACAAAAAAATTATTAAGGTTTACTGCCTACAAAGCCGGAAGTCCTGGGTTCGAATCGCGGTAATTTATTTGTGTGATAAGCACGAATATTGTTCTTGAGTCATGGATGTCTTCTATGTATTTAAGTATTTTTATCGTCGTGTAGTATCCATAGTACAAGTTTGCTTAGTTTGGGGCTAGATCGATTTGTGTAAGACTGACCACAATTTTTTTATTTTTTTTTATTTAATTCCCCACAGAAACTCACGTCAGTCGTCCCAAAAAGTGAAGGCAGATTTCTACATGAAATTTTACTGTCTTGCTAGTTGTGTTTCGATTAACTACTACTTACTCTTTCTTTACCGCAGCTATACATGTATTAAAACATGATATGAAAAAGTGTTCAATTTACATTAAATATTTTATAGTTACATTAGCTTCAAGGCCGACTGGCTTCATCTATTTATGAGCTGCCAAAACGGTGTATCTGACTTGCACGGCTATCAGTGGACTGCCCGCGGTTATAGACTATCCGTTTCCTTCTAATTAGAGTGCTTAGAAAGAGACGTATAGTCTATGTCGCCGCGACACAGCTCGCGGGCCGTCCTATGATAAGCTTGTTGATCTGGTACCTTTCTTCACGTATGACTGAATCCATATAATTGTTTCTTCAGATTTTGGTTAAGTTTTTCAATTTTCAAAGCATTTTCCTAAGAAATTTGAAGATGCTCTAAATCATTTTATCTACGCAGATATCATTGGTGGTCTAAAATGCGTTCAGAAACCGTAGGAAATGACCAGCGTTATTACAACCAATTTTACTATGAGAACTTTCTTGTTTGTGTGTAGGTAAAATCTATACTTTAATGTTATCAGAGTATTGGTTTTTGTAAGGTTTATGAGTTTAAATTTGGAACAGCTGTCAAAACTCAAATATTAAATCAGTTATCAATACGAAACGTCAATTCAGTATGTTTTTTTAATATACATAAACCGACACGACATTTGATTTTGAGTGACATGAGAATAGGGACTTCAATCGTTTGTCTTTGATTTAAAAAAAACAGTCGTTTTTACGGAGAATCATATTGCCGCCATTATTGTTGTCATTTGTTTGTTGATGTTTCCTGTTACGAAAGTAGAATTGTGAGAAGTTGTTTTTAATTTACATTTAAGTTGAAAATATGAGTAGTAGTGACTCCGAGAACGATATGAACCCTGCGCCGGATAACTTAAATGCAGTCGCGATTGCAATAAAGATATTTTACAGGTAGCTATGCAGGTCATTTCCTTATGGCTTCTGAACCCATCTTAAGTAATTATGATATGTGTGTAGATAAAGTAGTGTATGCAACTGTACATAATTAGGCCTTAAAACACTCGTGTGATCCTATTATGAAACTCGATGCCGCTCGTTTCATAAAACCACACCGGTTTTAAGGCCTCTCATTATGTATCAGTTGCATAAACTCCTATAACCGAATACTATTTTCTAAATCGTATTTATTTATTTATTTATTTACTAGCTTCCGCCCGCGACTTCGTCTGCGAGGACGCGGGATAAAAACTATCCTATATTTTAATCCAGGCTATAAACTATCTCCGTGCAAAATTTCATTCAAATCGTGATTGAGTAACAAACATCCAAACATCTAAACTTTCGCATTTATAATATTAGTAGGATTTAATCTTTATTGCACAAACGAATTTCGTAATAGTACAAAAGGCGGACTTAATGCTATAAAGCATTCTCTATTATTAAATATTTGGCTACTCTTGCTGCTACTCACTATATGACGCTCTGCACGTCTAGCACACGACGGTCGCGACATACTTTCGATTTTTATCGCACTATACCTCTTCTTCTAAGTGTTCTAATAAGAGAGAGACGGATAGTGCGAGAAAAATCGAGAGAGCTCGCGCGCCGTCGCGTGCTAGCCGTGCTGTCTGTACACATGATAACGAGCTGCAATTTTATTTTATAACTGTGGTCAGCTTTCGGTTCGTTAAAGCACCATTAATTACGGTAATTAATCCCCGATTATTCTCTAAATATAATGACACGAAATAAGGATGTAGCTAAGCCCTAACAGTGGGCGTAGCATGATTGCTATTTCATCACTATTTATTTATCGTATGGCAAATCAGTGTAAAAGACAGTATGGTTGCCAGGGTATTTTGTCACTTATCGTTGTGGATAAGACATCAGAGGCTCTAGTATAAGTTTTACCGAAAGAAAACTTTACGATCGCGTTTGCGTTTTACCCTCAATTACTATGGGATTTGACAGCTAAACGCGAACGCGGTAGTAACGTTTTGTTTCGGTAAAACTTATACTAGAGCCTCAGTCACTCTCGTACTCGCGTACTTGTCAGAACGTGACGGATGCCTTGGGTGAGGGGATGGGGGTCGGAGTTGCACCACGTCCGTAGGAATTACCCGCCTCCCTACACGTGATCCCTGGGTGATGCAACACTCTGGCAACCGTACTGCCTTTTCGAAGATGTCATGCTTCTAATACAATGATTATTATTATTATTTATTTATTGAATAAGTACATTTTATTAATACTAAAAATTAAAACAAAGCCCCACAAAACTGTAGTAACAGTTTGACTATGGGAACGTCAGTCTCTAGGTTAGACATACATTAATATAAATAACAGTGTAGTATACTGTTCATAAATCGGTTATACATACTAAACTTTCTAGGTGTTACATAAGTACATCTAGGTAATGCGTTTTTAATAGTCTTTTGAATTTGCTTTTATTTTTTTCAAGTCGAATGGTTTCAGGCAAACTATTCAGCAGGTATGGGATACGCTTTTTGAGACTTCTGTCCCCATAGTAATTATTTATCCTAGGAATGAATAGTTTACCAATCGCCATAGCCTTGGTATTATAGGTATGATCAATCGGTTTTAATGAAGAATACTCAGAGTAATGTTCCAGGGGGCCTAGACAAGGTTACAATCGACAAGCGCTAACGCCAATAGAAAACTTATAAAATGTATGGGAATGACAGATGTTAACGAAAAGTGTTTCGTCGGCATCTGTCATTCCCCTACATATTATTAGTTTTCTATTGGCGTTAGCGCTTGTCGATTGTAACCTTGTCTACGGCCCCAGTCAGCCGTGGTTTTTAGTAGCAAGTAGATACTTTATGTTTCATGCTTACCGGTAATATTCTACAGATTTTAAAGAGTTGTCGATAGTTACCTTTACATTTGAGTTTAATTTTATCCTTAACAAGTAATTTTAAAAAGCGAATTTGCATGGCTTCTAATTTATCGATATTGGACTTTGTTGTGAGTCCAAAGCTGTCGAGAGCATAACTCAGTATTTGCCATCCTCCTGGCGTGTTTCCCGGTTGTGCACTAAATGAGCCCGGGGCTGATGAGTCCACACAATGGGCCATCCTGACCCATCATACAGGAGGCAACTATGCGTTAAAGAGAGCAAGACATATCTATGTCTCGTTCTACTTGAGCTATTAGTTACTGCATACTAGTCACTATACGCTTGTGTCGACCAATTTAACAATAAGAAAAGCAGTGTTTATTTAAGTTGTATTTTCATACTTGGGAAAGCCGCCGTAATCCCCTATTATCTTCGTCTTTAGACCTATGCAAATAAATTTTCTAACACAGATTATCAAAGAGTTGTCTAAGTGCGTCTATTTGTTTTAGTTTTTTTTTTACTTTTCGGGCATTGGACGTCCGTAGGTGATGGTAAAGTTAGTGTATTTTTAGCGTTTTACAAGCGGCTCTAGTTTATTAACAAAGTCAGTTAGTGTAGGTGTAGGTTACAAAAATGTTATGATACTTATGATATAAGTAGTATAGATTATGATTTAGCGGAGGAAATAGGGGACTACGGCGACTCGCCATTTAAGGGGATGCCTTGATTCGGGTCGACCACGCCCACTAGACAGAGACACGCTTATGCATTCCGCGTACGAGAAAAAGATGCAACACTCTTCGGGAATGGCTTTCTGGACAAATTTCGATAAATACCTTAACTTAGTGAAGTTTTATTAATATGTATTTTATTAATTGAGATTTTAGATGACATAAAATACTATAATATTAACATGATTGTGTCGTAAATTAATATATTGTTTGAGTACCTATACAGTAAAAAAAGGAAAAAAAAGACCCTTTGGATTTTTTTTCTATCGAGGAAATATTAGGCAATCATGTATCGATTAAATCAGATAAACAATCATATAGTCAAGAATCATATATCTGAAAATCAGATCTTATTGTTTCTTAATCTAGTCAGAACGGCGTTTCAAAGTACGCGATCATTTCCAATGCACCGCCTTAAGTTTCTCTAGTAGCCGCGCGCTACGTCTTAAGTTGTATTAGTACATTACGTACCTAGGGCGGTGAATTCGTGAATGGCCCAGATCGCAGTTGTTTGTGGCCCGAACCGAAGGTGAGGGCCATAAATATGCGATCTGGGGCTTTACGAATTACCGCCCGTGGTAAGTACACAATTTTACGACTTCATCTGGCCACAATGCGAGTTTTACCGTACGCGCAGCGTGCAGTAAAACTCGCATTATAGCCAGGTGTGACGTAAATAAATAAACAGCTAGGTCGTTCTTAGCTTTTCGGTGAAGGAAAACATCGCGATAAAACTGGTCTCATCCCAATAAAGTCTAGTTTTCCCCCTGGGTTGGAGGATCAGATCGCAATCGCTTTCGTAAAAAGTAGTGCCTATGCTAAAATCTTGGGATTAGGTGTCAAAGCGGACCCCGGCCTCCTTTAGGGCACAACCGGGAACAACGTGTGAAGCAGTATTCTGTAAAAACATTGGCCCATAAAACTATTGCAATCTATCTTCTATATATGTATATGAAACAAAGTCGTGTTAATTACATCATTTATAACTCTAAAACAGCTGAACCATTTTCTCTTTGGCATAGTGCGATCTGGGGTCCCAGCATATTTTCTGAGTATACTTGTATGGGCCAAGAGTGCGCGTAGGTGTAAGGCGTTGATTCTGGTGCCAAAGCATCGGACCGCGGCGTTTCGAGGTAGCTTTAGGTTCGCGGCGTCCAAGTGTTGGAATGATCTCCCTCCACCTATTCAAGGAGCTTCTAGCAAGGTCTAGCAAGTATACCTTTAGGCGCCAGCTTAAGAACTATTTATTGACGCTCCAAAAATCCCAACCCTAACCCATCCAGCACTTCAAGCCATAAGCCTAATTGAGGCTTTAGTGAGAATACAGCATTAAATGTATTAGCATAAGTTTATATTTTGAATAAATACAAGTAAAAAATTTTTTTCGCGTTTTTTACTTTTTATGTCTCATCCCATTGAGCTTGTAAATTTATTAACTTACTTAATTATTTATTTATGATGTGTATACGTTTGTATCGGTAGTATGTTGTGTTGCGTTCCGTGGGTCACGTACGGTGCTGTCTGAAAATCAGCGCTGTCTGACACCTCGGCATAATGCTGAGACAGCGACCGATTCACTGCCGCGAAGACACACACAATATGTATCAATTGTATTGTATGTCTACTCCCTTTGTTTCTGTGTCTTTTGTGTAGTGAATAAATGTCTTCTTTCGTTCTTTCTTATTTCTAGGATATTTGATTGGTTGGATTTGTCTTAATTTCGGATACCTCTAGCAGAATAACTAATAACAGGTACATGGAAAAGAAAGTTTTTTAAATACTTTTTGTATCGCCGTACGAAGTTCGCGGGGTCAGCTAATATATAGATACTTATATATAATTGGCCGCTTAAAACTATTGGGTAGGATCAACTGGAGATGGGACTTAATAGATAAAACCAGTGAAAAATAGCACTACGAACGTAGCATTGCGCTGAATGGGTTAAAAGAAACATAGTTCAGTACCAGTTTATTGCAACTTGACATCGCGTGTATTTAGGCATCTGTATGTGTGCATAGTTAATTCGTCTTCCAGCTTAAATTAATTCAGCTTATGTTCAAAGAAAATTACACCGATAATATCTATACCATCTTAAAGTGTCGTTGGTAAAATAAAGTTATTCTTATTCTCATACCACCCAATAATAAAGGGAAATATAACGCACAAAGGAGAAAGACAAATTAACTAATACAGTATACTAAGTAGCCAACCATTAACAAATAGCCATTTTTTTATATTAAAGTGCATGAAGTAACTCGTATTTCTAATCTAACCAGCATTGCGGCTGCCCTACATCCAAACCTAAGCTAAAATTTTTACCTAAGGTAAAATTTTGTTTTTAAGTAATTATCTAAAATATTCGTGCCTTACTTAGTAAGTGCTCATACAAACGCCAGCTTAAAAATCGCCTTAATATCAGAGATTTCCATATCTCGAAACCTAGCAAATACCATTACAACTTACTTTTTACTAGTTTAAGACATAGTAACTCACCTAAGCCATTTCACAACCGGGTAATTGTCTAAGATTTGCCAGGTATTGTGGCGTGGTAGAAAAGCCTTAGTAGGTTTTTAATTTAGGGGTTTTTCGTGGGATGGTGCGGGCTATGGCACGATGTTACCCTACATATATGTATATAACCTATTAAATATAGTTCGGTAGTGGTTACGCCTCTAGAAATGATTCTTCTCTACGTATTCCTATTCCCTGTTGACAAGCCAATCCGCCAATTGCATAGAAGTCTAAGTAGCGCCGTAAAATGACCCCACAGAATCGGTGCCATTGCCATTATGCGGAGATTGGGGCGGAGTTTCAAAATGATGCCAGGCAGCCGTTTAGTTCGAACATGCGCATACCAGGTTTTAGGCACGTGTTTGGGTAGAAATTTGTAAGGAGCTCGCGTTCTATGGTTCTTTCGTTCGCTGCTCGGGATCGAGGAAAAAGGGAGACCGAAATATTTAAGATCTTTCTCTTTTCTTTTTCCTGTTGATTTTATTAAGTGCTTGCATACTTCACTTGTTCTTGATGAGTAATAATATATTATGTATGACTAGCTTCCGCCCGCGACTTCGTCCGCGTGGACCCGGGATAAAAACTATCCTATATTTTAATCCAGGCTATAAACTATCTTCGTGCAAAATTCATTCAAATCGGTTCAGCCGTTTAAGCGTGATTGAGTAACAAACATCCAAACATCTAAACTTTCGCATTTATAATATTAGTAGGATTAATACCAAAATGAATTCAAGAAATAATATCGTCTTCCTTGATATAAACGAAAAGGACACCAAACTCGTCATAGTAGCAACAAATCATCAATACATTCATTTTCAAAGTTTGTATGGAGTATAAAAATATGAAAGTAATATATTATAATATTCGGGTGTGTACACACTCCTTGATTAGTATTCTACCTATTTATGTACCACTTTTTTACTTAACCGCCCACTTTATTTCCAATTTGAAAAAAGTAGCCTAAATTGCTTTGGTTTTTTTTTCTATCGAGCCAGCCCATACTTCGCTGGGCAAGGGGCCGTGTGTGGCGCTGACATCAGTTGTCACAATCAGTTTAAGGGGTGAGCAAAATTGGCAACTGTGGTTACCACAAGTGAGTAGCTAAAAACACGAACTTTTTTACCTAACACATGAACTTTTTTTAAGGCTGACTATGTACACTCTTGTATAATTTCGTCTGATGCGACTAGGTTTTCATATCGGGCAGCCGATTGGCGCAAATAAAGATTTAAAAAAAAACTGCATAAAAAATACAGAAAGGTGTTCATAAAAGGTAGATTAAGATTATCCCTTATAAAAAGACAATACCTATTCAAGAATTTCTGGCGCCATAACGAATGTGTTGATCGTTATAAAAGTTTTTCTATAAATATTATTTGGGTTCAAAGAATATAGTGTAAGTCGTGCAAAAAAACTGGTGAAGCATTTACTGCGTTTATGAATTAGTTAATTGTGTCACTATAAAATGAAGAAATTAAGTTATTTTTAATTTGCGTAGCTTTGCAAACGGTTTATCAAATGATCACTGAAATATATTGTAGGAATCAGGTGAATTATCTAGGTGGTAAATGTATTCCATTGTTCTTGCAGTACATTGCATACGAAACGTTCTTGCTTAGAGATATATGTATAATATTTGTAATCTTTTCGAAATATAATATTAGAATTAATTCGCATTCATTATGCTGTAAAGTAACAATACCTAAAATACACTTAACCTTAGGCTAAAATTAATAAAAATAATCGCATATTGTAGCCTCTTTGATGACGTATAAACATAAAACAACTTCAAAAACATGGAAAATACCAAAAAAACTGAACGTTGTAACACACAAAGTAACATAAACAGAGTTAAACAATACAGAAAAAATGGAAATCACTTTTGATTTTTACCCGGCTAAAACTTTTAGTTTTACAAAAAAAAATAGTTTAATAACAACGCACAGCCAAACTTTCGCCCAAATCGCATCGCATTGCCAAAAAATCGCCCAGCACTGACCTTTAGTTCCAACCGCTCGCTACACAATCCGTGAAAAAGTCACTAAGTACCTACACTCAACTGACACTGCACTCACGAGCGCGCGCCTCACACGGCGGTCGGGAGAGATCTGGCGCGCCGCGATACGACATAGCCACAGTTACGCGTGATGGGGACTCGGAGTTTTCAATAGGCTGAAACTTTTGGGAAGTTTCAGTAATTGAAAAAAATGTTGGCGCATTTTGGCTGCCGCGCTTTCTAGGCGACATTTTTATTAGAGCGTAGTTGTTGGTTCTTCCTTTTAATAAATTTTGCTAGACTACAATAGTTATTAAGTTTGACTTGATGCTTCGGCAGGACTTCCCTGCTCTTTCTTGCTTTATGCCAAATCAGTTGATTAATTTAAGCTTGGACTATCAACGAACGGACATAGTTTTATAGTCACTAAAAGTTACGTACATTATTAAAAACAAAGCCAAATTAAATGACAGTGACGTGCATATTATGCTAATTTCATACATCATCATCCTCCTAGCGTTATTCTCGGTTGTGCCCCTAAAGGAGCCCGGGGTCGGCTTTGACACCTAATCCCAAGATTTGGCATAGGCACTAGTTTTACGAAAGCGACTGCCATCTGACCTTCCAACCCAGAGGGAAAACTAGACCTTACTGGGATTAGACCGGTTTCGTCACGATGTTTTCCTTCACCGAAAAGCTAACGGTAAATATTCCGTACATAACTTGCAAAAAACTCATTGGTACGAGCCGGGATTCGAACCCACGACCGCCGCTTGACAGCCGCATGCCTGAACCACTAGGCTACCGTAGCTACCGTACTATTATGCTAATTTCATACAAACTCGTTAAATGAATAGGGAAAAATCCGCACTAAAGTAAAATAGTTAAGTACTGTACTTGAAAAAAAAACAAGTTTTTATGTCACTATTTTTATGTACCTAAGTTTAGTCATGAATTTGGTCATCTAATAAAGTTCAAAGTTGCTGATAATTATGTTATGTTTATTCCTAAAATTATAGGTTTAAGTTATTCCAAAAAACCAACCAGGGCTGTTATTCGAAACGTCTCCCGACACGCCTCACATTACGAGACCTCAGATAACGCTGAGTTACTACGAATCGCGGCGTCAAGATATACTCGCATTTGTCAGGGAACAGTAAGGTAAGGTTAAAACAAGTGACAGGATAGCACGGCAAAAAGTTGAGAGTTCAGACCAGAAAGATGCATACTGTGCGTTTTGTTCTGAACCAACAGTAAAATAGTGGCCTCAGGGTCCACCAGAGCTTTGTGAGTTGGCGAGGCGGTGAGCGAGGAAAAAATGCGTCAATAGGAACTGAAGCGCGAGCGCCCAGAGCTTTGTGAGGTTGCGTGGCCATGAGCGAGGAAAAAATGCATCAATAAGGAACTAAAGCGCGAGCGGCCAGAGCTTTATGAGGTTGCGTGGTGATGAGCGAGGAAAAAATGCATCAATTAGGAACTAAAGCGCGAGCGGCCAGAGCTTTATGAGGTTGCGTGGCCATGAGCGAGGAAAAAATGCATCAATTAGGAACTAAAGCGCGAGCGGCCAGAGCTTTATGAGGTTGCGTGGCCATGAGCGAGGAAAAATGCATCAATTAGGAACTAAAGCGCGAGCGGCCAGAGCTTTATGAGGTTGCGTGGCCATGAGCGAGGAAAAAATGCATCACTAGGAACTGAAGCGCGAGCGCCCAGAGCTTGTGAGCTTGCGTGGCCATGAGCGAGGAAATTATGCATCAATAGGAACTGAAGCGCGAGCGCCCTTGTGAATGCTATGAGTATGTGTGGATTTTTCCTCACCCACCAGAGCGGAGCGAGGTCGTGAGGTCACTACCTCGCAAAGCTCTGGTGGATACTTACCCTAATTATCAGCAGATATTTCAAGTACACAACCCTTTATACCCGGCTTGAAAAGATCGTGAGCTGATTGTGTATTTTTAGATTTCCCTTTTGTAAAGGGTGTAAATGAGATTCTGTTTTTTCGTGAACTTCGACAAATATTTTTCTCGCGGGAACCGTTAACTGCTTTGGTTTTATAGGTATACAGGGTGTAGCCTGTAATAGGAGCAAAAAAATTAACGGTAGATTATTGAGCTTGTGAGCAATTATTTCCAGGTGGTTTTAAATGAAAAAAAAAGTTTTTTTCTATATTTTTTAAAAGTAAGTATACGTGTATTTTTTACTATTCTGGGGTGACACTAGTTTTTTTATCTTAAATACAAAAATAACAAAAAACAAAAATCACATAAATATCTTTTTTTTTTTAATGCAAAAACTGTTATGATATGACTCATTACATGATGTTATCTCAAATTCTGCCTTGACTGCTATGCTATGCTCTCGTGGTGCCAAGATACATTACATGGAGGTCATAACTTTAGATCAACATTCTTCCGAAAAAAAATATATTAAAAAAATTGCACACAAGGGAGAGCAGATGCTCTAAGGAAGCGTCCTAATTTGCTGTCGACATACGTAAAAAGAGCTCAGGCGGCCATACATTTAATATGGCGCGAAGAGCTCTTTTTACGTGTGTCGACCTGTACAGGCCACACCGTATATTTATTTAAACTTTATTGCAAGTCAAGTAGGTAGTCGAACGTAGTTGGTCATGTGACTATGTAGTCTACGTTTGCTAAATCGACACAGAGGTGAAATCACACGAATTAAATTGGGAATGAATAACATTTTCAGCCCCACTTTCCGCGTCGCGTCTATGAACACTGGAATCAATTTGAGACATGCATATCACAAACTTGTTTTGTCAAATTTAATACAAATTTAATTTATTACAGATTGACCCACTGCCACACAATTATAAATGAAAGAAAAACATAAAGTGAGCATTTTATAATACTTTTCTTTACCTTCGCAAATAAAAAAAACGAACGTAAATACTCAACAACAATACGCATTATGATATAGTCGCCGCCCATATTAGAGCTCCGAGAATAACTTCCATTATACCAAAACGTCAGATCTTATTCAAGATGGCCACCACTTTGGACTTTCCAGTCCTAAGCGGCGGGTGCGTACGCGCAGCTTTATATTTAGATTTAGACGACAACGTATGCCAGCTGCCGGGTTTAATTAGCTATTGTACCGTAACCTAGTCTGTTATCTGTATGTCTTTTATGTCACCGTAGGAATACCTTTTAAGTATTTTTTCGACTCTGGCAACTTGGCTTTCCGTGGCAATTTCCCTTCGGCAAGCACGTACACTGCGTACAGTTATCTATTACAGTAATAATGACGCATGTATATACCGAAATATTTGGCTACTTTGCCTGCTACTAACTATATCAATAAATAAATATTGGGGCATAATATCACACAAATCGACCTAGTCCCAAACTAAGCAAAGCTTGTTTAAGTACTATGGGTGCTAGGTGAAAATATACATACTTATATAAATAAATAAATATTTATTTTTATAAATAAATTTTACACAAATCTAGCTAGTCCCAAACTAAGCAAAGCTTGTATTTTGGGTACTAACTAGACGACGATATACATACTTATATACATAAATAAACTCTTAATACATAGAATCCATGACTCAGGAACAAATATGCGTGCTCATCACACAAATAAATGCCCTTACTGGGATTCGAACCCGGGACCTCTAGCTTCGTAGGCAGGGTCACTACCAGCTAGGCTAAACCGGTCGTCATAGTGTTTATTCAACACGTTTTTTACTTCTCCGAGTGTCAGTGGAGTTCGACGGATGTGCGCGAGACCAGTACGGCTACCATGAGTTTGACATTGTCATTTTTTGTTAACGAGAATCGAGTTTTCTATCTGTGCATCTCTATTGCACTTTGACAGTACGAGCGGGATGCACAGATAGAAAACTCGATACTCGTTAGCGTAAGCCGTCATTGTCAAACTCATGGTAAGCGTACTGAGGCTAACTCCACAGACGCAAACTTATGGCGCTTTTTAATGTGAGCATTTATGGCGTGTTGTCCGTCGTTGAACGGTTTTTGCCTGCCCCTTGTTTATAAATGTGGTCGTACACTTTATGTTGAATAAAAATAAAACAACGGGGACACTTACGACTTTAATTTTCCAAGGTGACATGGTACGGCATCTTTTGCGAAAAGGCAGACGGGCGGATACCGCATTTTGGCGCGATTTGAGTGTTAGTCGAATTTGAAACTTTTTGTGAAACGTTATAAACGCTCGACTAGGATAAAGCTAGTTGGATTTTTTATAAAATCTTTACAGGTAATCTTGATACAACTTGCAGCTTGATGTTTTCCGAGTAGTTTCGTAAGTACCTATGTTTACCTAGTGATATGAAAAATATTAATTTATTATTGCTATCTTATACCGTATTGTGCCCCCCACAAGGTGGAGTGAAGACCTAGTAAAGGTCGCGGGAGGCGCAGGACCGGTAATTGTGGCACTCTTTGGGGGAGGCCCATAGGCCTGGACATATCCAGCAGTGGACGTCTTTCGGCTGATATGACGATATGATGACCGTATTGTGTGACCGATCTGTCATATAGGAATAATATAAATTGATTTATGAATGAAATGTAATAATATTAAACTAAAGTGAAATATTATAAGATAAACAAACTTTTCACTCCTGCTTGCAGCATTTGTAAACTGCACAAAAAGCCACTTTTATGCTCACTAGAGCATGTGCACTAGCACAAAGATTTTTTTTTAATTCCGTTAATCGAAACAGAAACGTATCAAAACATTAAATGACATGGCAGGATGAAGTACCTAAGTCTAATATCACGTGTCGAAAAAGAAACATAAAATCTTTAAAAAGTTAAGTGTCGTTTTGCAAATATTTGTTATTTTCTCGCAATCGAAGTTAAAAGCAGTGTGTACACACTGCTTTTCATTTATGGCCGAGTTATACAACTCGGCCATAAATGAGCCATCTTACCTGAGACGTTTATATCCACCCGAGCTACCGGCGAGGGTGTTGTATAGTTAAGTCGAGGACTCGTTTTACGGACTCGGTGTACAATCTACTTACCTTTCAAAACTGTTCAACACTGTTTTTGTAGTCCAGTTGGAAAAGCGGCAGGGCGCTGCATCTCACCGCCGCGCCGGCGAGCCCCAACCGCGGCCGCGCTCTTTTGTTTAGTACTAAGCATCTTAATTTTCATTTATAATTATTTGCAATTACCTCGCAGTAGGCGTGAAAAGCGCTATGACCACTCACTACCCACTAGGCTATTCTATTATACCTAGTGGGTAGTGACGCTGCCAACGAAGCTGAAGGTTCTGGGTTCAAATCCCGGCATGAGCATTAATATTTGTTTCTGACTCTTGGTTGTTTTCTATGTACTTAAGTATTATATTATATCTTAAATATATCGTCGCCTAGTACCCATAACACAAGCCTTATTGAGCTTACTACGGGACGATATCGATTTGTTTAAGATCGACGCCTAATAACTATTCAATTTATCTATATTTTATATCTTTTTTTGTGTTTATATAATATCAAACTTAAACATTGCCCTTTCCTGGTGTTTCCCTAGATTTCCAAATTTTGGTTCTGTCCGTATTTTCTTTTAATCCCGCGTACTTTGGCAGAAAGCGCCAAGAGCGCGAAGTCATAAAAAAGGGAAAATTCTTGTAACATATATTGTTCGAATTTGTTGATACATTTATATCGAAATTAAGCCATAATTCGAAATTCGCGTATACAAGTTCTCACATCAGAACCGATTCTTATTTATTCTTTATCATCTGCTGTGCGTGTCGTGAAGCTCTACGACAGATCAGATGAAATCAAATGTATAATTGTTGTCAAAGTTTTTGTTAGAATTTATTGATACATTTATTGAATAATACAATAACAAAGTTTTAACCGACTTCAGTTTAGCACTCCGCCAAGCCACGAGAACATTTCCACATTTTTTTTTTCCAATTTACCACATGAACTGATTTCCGATAGCAAATGCGTTGGTTATTAGAGAAAAAAACCGAATCGCTGTATGTGGGCCGATAATATTTGAGGACATCCGTCGATTCCCCTAGATCATCACCAATGGCACTTCATTAGTATTTCAACGGAATCCTATCAGAATCCGTGACGTACTTTTGCACTTTTAAGAACATAATTGAGGAATTCCAAAAGTCAACTGTGGCCTTCATCAGCAATTCCACTCCACCAAATTTACTATTTCCGAGTACAAACACGAGTCATTTTGACGTCACTGACAGCTGATAGCTTTTATCCGACGGCGCTTTCCCTGAAGAAAAATAAATAAAAAAAACTCAATGAGGCAAATGTTTCGAAAAATGTATAATGACTGTCGCTGTCAACAAAATAAAAAATATAGTATTTAGGTACAAAACTAAAACGTACTTCAAACCTGAAAACGGACCAAACGGCAAAAGTTTAGTCAATATTAAAGCAAGTAACTCAACATTTCGTAATGAAAAGCCATATAATTTTACCCGTCTTACTCCTGTATAAGCCTTACATTTGTGAACAGAGTTTTCTGTGTTAAAGTAACTTAATATATATATGACAAATTCACAAGAAAGGATTGTATACAGGGTGTTCGGGATAACGATGAATGAACTTAAGGAAATGAGGCAGTGCACTATTAAGAAGAGTCCGAACCTTACATGTCCGATCAATCAGTGATAGTTTTTTTAATAGTTTTGCATTTTTTTTTAATTTGCAAAGTATGAAATAAATCAAATCATTTATGTTTAATTAACAGCGCAATTATTTGATTAACCAAAATATAAATACGACCCTTCCACATGCTAAACAAGTTTTTTTATATCGTTTTTGAAGGTCACCATGAGTGTCACAATTTCTGCCAAAAAAGCAAACTTCATCACTTTCATCAGGCTCGAATAAAAAGAAACTATCACAGATTGGACTAAGACATGTAAGGCTCAAACTCTTCCTAATAGTCCAGTCTATCACCTCCTTAAATTCCCTTATCGTTATCCCAAACACCCTGTTTATTATATTGTGCAGTACGGATACATCAAAAGGACAGGCATTTGGTTAATTAATATCTGCAGATAGTGGTTATCACCGCAAACGGAAATATAATTTCCAAGGTCAGTCAGTCAACAGTCACTCAGACATTTAGATCTCCTACCTGTGTTTGAATGAGACACACGCGACCGGGTTTACGACTTTACCTCTGTATATTTTGTAAGTTTCGGTGCTCCGTGACTACTCAACCGAGATGGTATCGATGTACACTCATAAAATTTTCCTGTTTTGAATATAAGCAAAGATAGAGGCATACGTAGCTTAGTAGCGTAGTAGCCTCAATTTATAGGGCCCTTAGAACGCGTGAGATACGTTGGCGTGCGTTGTCAAATTTTTAATTTCTGAAACCTGAATAAACAAAAGAAATCTTTATAAAGAGACAGCTCACATAATTTCACTAGAGGCTCTAGTATAAGTTTTACCGAATTAAAACGTTACGACCGCGTTCCCGTTTAGCTGTCAAATGCCATACAAATTGGGGGTAAAACGCAAACGCGATCGTAAAGTTTTGTTTCGGTAAAACTTATACTAGAGCCTCTGTACAGGAGAACAGATGTACAGTCGGCATCAGATATATCAGAGCGGGCAAAGTGCTCACAGGCATTAGAGACGTGTTCGGATATTTGTGAGCCCTTTGTCCGCTCCGGTATATCTGATGGCGACGGTATAGACGCCGGATATATGTAGTATATGAAAAGCCTGAAAAGACGAACTTCGTTCGCTTCGCACACAATTAAAATAACCAATAATGTTGAATTTTCCCGAAAAATGCAAAATAAAGTAAAGCAGAGGATTAAATAATCACATTTACAAGTGACCAAAACTGGAAGAGTTCCGTCCCTTTTCCGCAAAGGGAACCTTAAACGATTGACATTTAGTATGACGCTCGCAGATCGTGACGTCAAGCGATGGTATTCTCTCTTTAACAAGCAATATTCAAACGGTTGTAGCGTCGTAATTCTTTGAGATACCCGAATGGGATTTTCGTTACTAGGCATATTTTATTTGCCTTCTTTCTTTTAGAGCAATAATACATTTTTAGTCTACACCCGTATTAGTGCAGACTAAGAGACACCCCTATCTATATCATAGAACGTGTGAGATGCGTTGGCATGCGTTATCAAAACAGATCACAGAGATTCTTGTACCGAATCCCGATACATATACTTTTCACCGTTAATAAATACTTCATTCATCGTTATTTATAGTCGGTGTCGTGCATTGCCGAAAATACAAGCATCCGCTACATTTGACATGTTTATGTCATGACCCAGACAGGAATAATTCGTGCCTCATGATGTTGCATCGGCTTGTGATCGGTTTGGTTAGAATGGGTCAGCTTTGGGCCTTTCCTAAAGCAATCAATAGATAACTAGGTAGGTAGTAGGTAGTACGATTAATGGTGTAGTATAGGACCAAACGATGTTATCAGACTATTTATGAACTCGGCATCACCAGACGACTCTCGGACGTCAGCCATGAAATAACTCTTTGTTTCTAATGAACATATCATACGTTCATCTGAGATTCAGATTAATCCAAGGTTTCCAGTGCGCTGGAGTGGTGCAATGACTGCAGCTGTGTAAAATGGTGTGCAGCCCCTTAACGCGGAACCGTAATACTGCATGGAACTAAGGGATTAAGGGCCACTTTGACATTAAGTGCTCAGGCCATACACTACGTGCGTTTACTTTACTTAAGGTGGTTCGTTTACCATACAAAACGTTATTTGATATTCACGGTGTAATATTTTAAGAAACTTACGTTAGAAACATTCATTAATTGGCTTTCCATTTGCGCGAAATTCCCCCTTTCCCAGAATGAACTTGTATAATAAATGTACAAAAATAGTTTTCCAAAGTATCACGTTCCAAACGAATTTCACAAATTATTCTAGTTTATCCAAGTTTATCTAGGAAAGGGGGAATAACATGCAAAGGTAAGCCAATTTATGAAAGTTTGTAGCATAAGTTTTTTTTAATATCACGCCTTTAGCTTTTATATAACATTTTGTATGGAAAGCGAACCACCTTATTTTGTTATATATATGTTATTACGAGATTACAAAATGCTATCTCAAACTAATATATACAGTCAGACACAAGCGCTTTGTTGTGGCAGATATTAAGAGGGAACATTACCTGATTCTAGATTAGCATTTATGTTGGGCTGACGTGTATGGGACCGCCTGCTAGTAAGTGGTGAATGTACAGTCAGGGGTATTAATGTCATCATCCTCCTACCGTTATTCCCGGTTGTGCCCTAAAGGAGCCTCTAGAGCGGACCCCGCTACCACCTAAGTCAGGGGTATTATTAATATACGTACATAAAAAAATAATTTATATTTGTACACGCCTATATGACATTGACAATAGATGTCCTACCCTCGACTGTACTTACCGTACCTACTGAATGCGATGATGCTTTGGTGAGGTAGGGCACAATGAAATGTCATCCCGCTCGAATGTGGAGCAGCCCAACTGGGGAAGTACCTCCGCCTTGCAGGAGACCACAGCCATAATAACACTACTACTTGCTCTGTAGTAGTGTTGTGTTCCTGGAGGTGAGCAAGGTCGCCAGAGCTCCCGAGGATGCGTTGTGTTGAGAGCGAGGGAATTTGTTCTTTCAGCTGTTGACACGGCGAATCCTCAAACATATCAAGGGTCGGCAACGCCCATGTTACTCTTTTGGAGTTGCATGCGTCTATAGGCTGCGGTGTCCGCTTACCATCAGGCGGGCCGTAAGCTTAATTGCCACCGTCGTTGTATAAAAAAAAATGCCTGCGTAATAAGTCGAACCGGTGAATCCCATCCGTTCACCTCCAGATGATCTTAAATGCGTAAGTAAAAATAATGTACTAATAAGATATCCCTGACTCATGAAAGGGTCCGTCAATTCCTCGGGAATATATACCTTATTGTAATAGCAGGAAAGGTTGATTTGACATAAGAGTACTGAAGTGGTATTAAAGGTCCTTTTAGTCTTAGCTCGAACAAACAATGTTTAGCCACTCGTTCCCAGAGTCATTTCCTCACGGAACGTACTTGTTTCGCTATTAACTATCTTTTTCTTCGCCGTATGGAAGATAGAGTCATCAATTCTTGACCTAGACTGCGTCCAGTTTAGGTGAAGGCGCAAAACATTACTTCCTAAGTGTAAATGATATTGATATAGGGCGAGCCTATCTCTGGTACGCCAAAGCTTCTAGGGTCAGTTTCGTTTGCTACCCACGTACGGGGGAAAAGGTATCCAGGTATATAAGTTAGCTACGTAGCTGGTCCTATCTCCAGCCTAGTGCTGAGATCGCCTGAGTCTTGGGAGGGTTGACCATGTGCATATGTTATGCAATATGTGATTGAATTAAGTCAGATCTTGCTACCTCTGTAGCTATGATTATGAGTGGCCACTCAATTGTCAACCCTCGTGCACTTCAAATCGGTGGATACCAGTCCCACTGCAGGCCATATAAACACTCGTTCTCTTTGGCAATTAATCAGTTCCCTAATTTATAAATTATAATAAAGATTAAATAACGTCCAGTTATTTAATGCATTCTATCTAAATATCGATACCAAGTTAGATCAGGTTAATTAGAGTAAAATTAACCTGTTGTGAATACTATAGAATGGACAAGTCTGTGACCTTAGATTGTACCCCCCAGACAGGTGGAGTCTTCTCTTCGGCCACGTCAAAACTGCTGAAAGAACAACGAGGCTTTCACTAAATCCGACCCTAGTCACCTATTAAGTAGCTAGATATACTAGGTTTTGATAAAATGATTAATACTTCAAAAGTTAGACACTGTCTGTTCGAGCACAATAGTAAAGAGATTTACTATTGTTATGTTATGATACTTATGACCTTATCTACGTTGCTCCTAATTATGTAATTTAGTACTTAAAGGTATCCTACTGGGAGTCTGCAGGTAATGGATTAAAAAACCAGTTGAAAGTAGAAATAAAGAAAAGGAATTTATTGATTGTGATTTTAATCGAAACTCTTGACTAATATACCCAATAAAACTAGTTGTAGTCTTATTTGGTGATTGCTTTGATTAACCTAGGCCAAACCTAAAGAGGAAAAATCTAGCAATCTCAACGAAAAAACCTCTTGCCTTTATTAATCCTAAATCAAGTAACAAATATTATACGCTAAAGTTAATTATGCCACAGTTTAGCTAACCAACAAGTAACTACCCAATATTCTACGTCCTATATTCTCTAACTTGACAAATACACGAGTTCACGTTTGGACACTAAACAATATACCTAGATCAAATACACTTGCATATCATAAACAATATTGGCTGAAATGACCTTAGCTGGGTTAGGCTTTACGTTCAAATATTCGTTAGCGTGTTTAGTGTTTATACTGTCGGCTTTGGTCACTCCAGACAACAATCTGTGTGCAAGCAATGACACACGAGTGGGAATCGAACCCAACTTCCGTACGGAACACTATTTAAAATCGTTCCACAATGAATCGGTGGATAATTACACAATTATACAATAAAGGTAGATAAATGGACAGATGGGACTGATTTATCTACAAGTAGGTACTATGCCTACAGAGCGCAAGCAAGCAACTCTTTGTGATAAGGACATTACAATGGTAATTAAAAGGAAGAGTATATATATAAGTGATTTCGCCCGCTAATTCATCTGTTCATTGATCTCTCAAGATTTATACTTAGCCCTTTCAATACTGTATAGAAGCACTACACTGACTCTATTACTTAAAACACTTAGATGTCTCATATGGTCAGACTCAGGAAAGACCGGCCATCTAGTAATTTGAAAGTATCGTCTTCTTCCGTGGTTCCAGAACAAGTGTCGTCCTCGCGACATTTCCCCGTTAACGTGGATCTTTCCTCCCCTCAATTAACGATACAACTTTATTTATACAATCGCTTATTCTTATTTTCAACTTAATTCTAATACAATAAGGTCTTTCTGCCGATATCCGCCTCTCGTTGCATCCCCGCTTGTCTACGATCTGCGCGTACGCTCCTCGTCTTGCTTCTCGTTCTCTCCTCCAGGCAGGATCACACTCCGTCTCTCTCATGCCGCTTTCTCCCCGCTCACGGAATTTGTTCCGTCGTCTGTTCAGCACGTGTTTGCACTTTGCTGTAAGTTGAAACAATGGTTTGCGCAATATCTGTATAATAGGATATGCTACAACGAACATTACGCCAATGGTGGCAAAGTCGTCATTTGATTGTACCGTGTGCAAACCTTGCCATTGAATCTATTGTCCATGTTCCTTGAACTGCCATAGTTAAGCGTTATGAGTGCCCAATATTTATTTAAGTTCCATTTCTTTTAAGTTTATGACTTCCTAGGGTTAATGGTAAGATGCTGTCTTTATGGTGCCATCACGCTGAGGCGAGTATTATTGTTTTCTTAAATAAATATTCGTAGAATTTCACGGTATATTTAACCGATCTGGGTTCCCACTACACCCCCCCCTTTGTAGATAGGTAAAATAGATTTTGGCTCTCTACACCACAATCATAACTAGATCGGGTTTAATATAGCACCATAAAGATAAATAGACAACTCTCTCTTCCAACCTTTAATGTTTATTACCCTACTTAACAGCCGGCGCTATCTTTTGTACTGCGCCTACCTGCTCGATCCGCTCTACTTGCATTTGCGCAGGGTTTGTTCTGACACTGAATCAAGCTTAAGACTCTAGATAAACTTTCAATTTCGTTCTGTGTCCCAATCCTTGCGTTTGTAACCATTCCTAAATGTTCGATAGTCAGAGTTCGCTCCGCCCCACATCTAATCACCCCTTTCATTCTCTCCAACCAATCAAACCCTAAAATAATTGATCTCGGCAGATTACGCACGACTAAAACCGGTGTATCGATTTGCGTATCTCCTAATTCTATGTTAATTAAGACCATACTTTTCACACTTTCACTCTTTGAACCAAACGCACCTTGTATTTGTACCGTCGGTATAGGAATCTCAGGTACCGTTCCTAACTGCGTCTTTATCGCCTGAAATAACTCACTTGAAATAGCTGTTATCTGGCTACCTGTATCTATCAATGCCTGTATTATACGATCTCCCACCTTGACCGCCACCTCGGGTAACTTAGGCAATGCTGGGCCTACGTCCTGTTCGTCTACATTCTCCTCTGTATTGCCGAAGATAGTGGAAAGTTCCCCTCTCCTACCTCCGCACGAAACACATGATCCGCCCCACTCATCACACATTCTTACATACTCATTCCTGTCACCTAAAAGCCTACCTGCGCTTTCTAATAACCTGACGCTCTCATGTCCTATCTTACAACCTACCGGATTCCTAACTCCGTCACCTGATTTACCTAGCCCTTGTCCTGCTCTCCAACCCCATTTAGCCATCATAGTATATACAGTCCCTATTTTCGTAATTCCTAAATCCCTGTCTAGTTTATCAGTCTCACAAGTGGGATCTACTTGTTCGACTGTTTTTCGTTTCCCTGCCTCGCGTTACTGTTCGTGCCCTCATTAGTGTTGTCCTGAGCCGGAGACCCCAAAGCAAAACTCGGTCGTGTGGCCTGTGACGACGACGCCGCTTCCCAACTGATGGTCGGGAATCTACCTCTATTAACTCCCGAGTATCCTCCACGTCCGCGTCCGCGTCCGCGTCCCCTTCTAGGCCAATAACTACCCTGAAGTACCGCAGCCATAGGTACTGCGTTACCTCGTGCGTACCTTATGCCCCGCCTATGTGCTAGACCACGCCCTACGCTATTGCCGTTACCGTCGTTACTGTCGATCATATCTGGGCCCCTACAACTAACACTCTCCTCATAATTTGAAAGAAAATCTAAGGCTGTATCTATCGTGACATCACCTACCCGCGTATATGTAAACCACATCTGTTGTACGTCTTTAGAGAAGTGTCGCATAATACTATTTACTAAAAACCTTTCTTCAAAAGGCTTCGTCAGCAAACTAACGGTGTCTATCTGCTCTGCAAAGTGCTCACTCATGGGGACTTTACTGTGGCTGTCATATGCCCCGTGCATCACCTTGTACTTAGCCCTCTCTTGCCGTTCTTCCGTCCAATACTTATGTTCGAAATCCGCCTCGAAATCGTCTAACGTTTGCCACTTCTTACTCTTTAAGCCTAACACTACAAGAGCAGAACCCGTCAAACATTCTATAGCTATTTCTACAGCCCTGTCTTGTTCGTTAATAGATCGTATGTACTTGCGTAGCTTGTGTATAAATTTCATGGGGTTAATATCACCCCTCCCATTAAAACTAGGCTTAGCTATTGGCTGTGTAATATAAATGTTAGGTCTAACAGCCGAACAACACTCACTCCCGCGTGCTCTCACTACCTGCGACGAACAATGTCCATTGCTCGTGTCCGTCCCTACTGAAATCGTAGGACGTGTTTCAAACGACTCGAAACGCTTGGACAGCGCCTCGAATTTGTCTAAAAGCACTTCAAACCCACGTTCCTGTATAATCATAGAGTCTGCGCTGGCCTGTCCTAAGTTGTTACTCGACACAGTATGTGTCCGACTATCCTGAACTGCCTCACTACGATCAGCGCCCGTCACACCACGTCTCGACCCTCGCCTCGTCTTAGCCTTCCCAGACATCTCTACAATTTTAGTTATAAATGGCAATTCAAAGAACACTTGGTAGGTAAATTAATAAAAATCCGCTTATTCTTGATAACCGTAAGAAGTAGTGTATCCAAACGTACTCTCGTAATATACTGTTTATAATAATATGTGATACCCCCCTTAAATCTTTCGAATAAAGTGTATTTTATTTCTTTCTTAACTCTCTAATTGGCTCAATCCAATCTCATTCAAAATGGTTCAATAAATGTTCGCTATTAGCTAACAAGTTGTAATTTGTTTTATAATTTAAAGTGATCGTCTAATAAATTCAAATATCTACGTTGTGTTTTAATAAAGTAACATTAAGATTCTTCTAGTTGTACTAATTCAATATTAACACAAAATCTAGAATCCTGCGGCACGTGCGCCAGGTGAAGTGGTATTAAAGGTCCTTTTAGTCTTAGCTCGAACAAACAATGTTTAGCCACTCGTTCCCAGAGTCATTTCCTCACGGAACGTACTTGTTTCGCTATTAACTATCTTTTTCTTCGCCGTATGGAAGATAGAGTCATCAATTCTTGACCTAGACTGCGTCCAGTTTAGGTGAAGGCGCAAAACATTACTTCCTAAGTGTAAATGATATTGATATAGGGCGAGCCTATCTCTGGTACGCCAAAGCTTCTAGGGTCAGTTTCGTTTGCTACCCACGTACGGGGGAAAAGGTATCCAGGTATATAAGTTAGCTACGTAGCTGGTCCTATCTCCAGCCTAGTGCTGAGATCGCCTGAGTCTTGGGAGGGTTGACCATGTGCATATGTTATGCAATATGTGATTGAATTAAGTCAGATCTTGCTACCTCTGTAGCTATGATTATGAGTGGCCACTCAATTGTCAACCCTCGTGCACTTCAAATCGGTGGATACCAGTCCCACTGCAGGCCATATAAACACTCGTTCTCTTTGGCAATTAATCAGTTCCCTAATTTATAAATTATAATAAAGATTAAATAACGTCCAGTTATTTAATGCATTCTATCTAAATATCGATACCAAGTTAGATCAGGTTAATTAGAGTAAAATTAACCTGTTGTGAATACTATAGAATGGACAAGTCTGTGACCTTAGATTGTACCCCCCAGACAGGTGGAGTCTTCTCTTCGGCCACGTCAAAACTGCTGAAAGAACAACGAGGCTTTCACTAAATCCGACCCTAGTCACCTATTAAGTAGCTAGATATACTAGGTTTTGATAAAATGATTAATACTTCAAAAGTTAGACACTGTCTGTTCGAGCACAATAGTAAAGAGATTTACTATTGTTATGTTATGATACTTATGACCTTATCTACGTTGCTCCTAATTATGTAATTTAGTACTTAAAGGTATCCTACTGGGAGTCTGCAGGTAATGGATTAAAAAACCAGTTGAAAGTAGAAATAAAGAAAAGGAATTTATTGATTGTGATTTTAATCGAAACTCTTGACTAATATACCCAATAAAACTAGTTGTAGTCTTATTTGGTGATTGCTTTGATTAACCTAGGCCAAACCTAAAGAGGAAAAATCTAGCAATCTCAACGAAAAAACCTCTTGCCTTTATTAATCCTAAATCAAGTAACAAATATTATACGCTAAAGTTAATTATGCCACAGTTTAGCTAACCAACAAGTAACTACCCAATATTCTACGTCCTATATTCTCTAACTTGACAAATACACGAGTTCACGTTTGGACACTAAACAATATACCTAGATCAAATACACTTGCATATCATAAACAATATTGGCTGAAATGACCTTAGCTGGGTTAGGCTTTACGTTCAAATATTCGTTAGCGTGTTTAGTGTTTATACTGTCGGCTTTGGTCACTCCAGACAACAATCTGTGTGCAAGCAATGACACACGAGTGGGAATCGAACCCAACTTCCGTACGGAACACTATTTAAAATCGTTCCACAATGAATCGGTGGATAATTACACAATTATACAATAAAGGTAGATAAATGGACAGATGGGACTGATTTATCTACAAGTAGGTACTATGCCTACAGAGCGCAAGCAAGCAACTCTTTGTGATAAGGACATTACAATGGTAATTAAAAGGAAGAGTATATATATAAGTGATTTCGCCCGCTAATTCATCTGTTCATTGATCTCTCAAGATTTATACTTAGCCCTTTCAATACTGTATAGAAGCACTACACTGACTCTATTACTTAAAACACTTAGATGTCTCATATGGTCAGACTCAGGAAAGACCGGCCATCTAGTAATTTGAAAGTATCGTCTTCTTCCGTGGTTCCAGAACAAGTGTCGTCCTCGCGACATTTCCCCGTTAACGTGGATCTTTCCTCCCCTCAATTAACGATACAACTTTATTTATACAATCGCTTATTCTTATTTTCAACTTAATTCTAATACAATAAGGTCTTTCTGCCGATATCCGCCTCTCGTTGCATCCCCGCTTGTCTACGATCTGCGCGTACGCTCCTCGTCTTGCTTCTCGTTCTCTCCTCCAGGCAGGATCACACTCCGTCTCTCTCATGCCGCTTTCTCCCCGCTCACGGAATTTGTTCCGTCGTCTGTTCAGCACGTGTTTGCACTTTGCTGTAAGTTGAAACAATGGTTTGCGCAATATCTGTATAATAGGATATGCTACAACGAACATTACGCCAATGGTGGCAAAGTCGTCATTTGATTGTACCGTGTGCAAACCTTGCCATTGAATCTATTGTCCATGTTCCTTGAACTGCCATAGTTAAGCGTTATGAGTGCCCAATATTTATTTAAGTTCCATTTCTTTTAAGTTTATGACTTCCTAGGGTTAATGGTAAGATGCTGTCTTTATGGTGCCATCACGCTGAGGCGAGTATTATTGTTTTCTTAAATAAATATTCGTAGAATTTCACGGTATATTTAACCGATCTGGGTTCCCACTACAGTACCATGCAATGACGTTATTGGAACGTAAAAGAATACATTTTTGATCGGGTCAGCAATACAAATCTAGCGTACGCAAAATGGAAAGATAGGAATAAAATAACAAAAAGAGTTATAATAAAATATATACTAGTCCATCCTACACGCAAGTAAAGAATTTTATTGTTAAAATAGGATAAGTTTTTCCGGACATTACTCATTCATTTCATCATCATCATCATCATCATATCAGCCGAAAGACGTCCACTGCTGGACATAGGTCTCCCCCAAAGAGTGCTACAATGACCGGTACTGCGCCACCCGCATCCAGCGGACTCCCGCGACCTTTACCAGGACTTTATTAATTTCATACAAACTCACAAAGCTACAATTTTAGGCAGACTTTTCCTCTTTATATTATTGAAGGCGTATCTCCAATCTCCACCGCTTTCTTTAAGCTTTTTCTTTTCAATCTTCGATACATTATTACATAACCTACTTGTTAAGAGACAAAAAGAAGAAGAAAGGAAATATAATCAAGGTTTATCAAGTAACTGTATATATATCAATATCTCTACATATCTTGCCAGCTTTTCAAGAAAAATTGTCAGTTTCTCAATCTTTGTTCAGATTTTCAATATTTTAATGATTTACCAATTCAATGATTTTGAGGTAGCTCAATACACGCACCCGTGTATTGAGCGACCTGGACCCCCATTACGTAGTCGAGAGCAATAAAAACGGTAACCCCTGATGTCGAATTCCCGTACAAGCTCCCGTTCCTATGAACCATGTCACGTCCTTTAGGGCAAGCAAGTACATTGTAACATTAAAATAACTTTTACAATATCAATAAACATCTCGTGACGCCTTATTAAGCATGGACCCGGTAAATACTTAAAAAATATCGCATCTTTAACATTTCACCCGTTGCAATATAAACCGTATTAGCTCAATCAGAAAGTTAAATGTTATTTATTTCGTCTGTTAATAGATGGAACGTTTCTGGAACATGTAACATGATTGCGTTAACGATGCTAGCTAATAACTAAAGAATGACTGGCGTATTCACGAGTCCCTAAATAGTGAAACTTGTGCCTGGATTCCGTTTTTTTTACCAATTGTGGCAAACAAGCATACAGTCTGCGTCATGGCAAGCTTACACCGACGCTTGCAATTTCAGGGGCGTCTGAAGCGCATCAGCCGACTATGTTGATTTAAGGATTTATTATGTTGATAGCAAGAAACAAATGTCCTTCCATGATTAAAATTTTCATCAATCCATTTACATAATAAAAATTTCTATTGAAAAGATTGTAAGTTGGCGTTTTGATATTGTTTTCACGCCACACAAAAATGGTCAGATTTCAGGCTTCGAAACTGTGGTTAGGTGGAGGTTCTATGAATTCAACTGTCCAAGAATGTTTTTGTGGTCTAGTTGGAACAGCGATTCGACCAATCACATGGCTCCACGCGTTCTTTTGTTTAGCATTATGATCTTAATTTGCAATAATAATTATTTGCAATTTCCTCGCAGTATGCTATATCCTTCTGCTCAAAATAAATGATAGTACTAAGTACGTACAAACGGTTCTCTGTTAACTATTAGGTCCTTACCTATGAAATTTGTGTTGTGTATGGAGATTTTTATGAAAACTGTGATTTTCATACATTGAATTTTGCGGGTTATTCAGCAATGTCTAATTCAAACCAAACCAAATTTTGGTAGAAATATAGAAAACTTTTAAGCTACGTTACCCACAACTTAATTAACTTCAAAATAGTTTGCATAACAAAACTATACGTCATTGAAACACTTGAACCGGCAGTACATGAAAAGGGTAGTTTTCATGTTAAACACTAAATAAAAAATTTAAACCTATTATTTGTATTTAAAACCTTTTTTACATAGTCTAATATTGAAATTAAAAAATAATTTGGAAGTTGCAGTAGAAATTAATAAATTACGTAAAATAATGTCTGTGAAAAAAACGCCAATTTCATAGGTAAGAACCTAATATATTAAATCACCTGTTTAGGTACCGTAAAATTGGGTGAGTAGGGTGAAAACTGACATTCAAATCTCGATAACATTTTATTTTTACTTACACAAACTGAATGGTGTATATAATAAGTGTTCCGGACGTTTGTATTTTCGTTTTTATTTTATTTTGGGTAGTTCCATTTCATAACTTTTAAATTGGAATACATTATTTTTGTAGCAGTAGCCTTAAAAAACCATCTCACCCCCCTTTCATACCTTCTCTCCCCATTCATAACCCAACTCTCCCCGCGAACCCTACTCACCCCATTTTATGGTACGCCGAATGAGCCTAAACGTGGCCATCCCTTTCAGTCGCATGCAACGCGCTGCAATAGGACGGGTGCGTACGTAGCAGCGTTAACATACCCCCTGGGGCCGGTAGGCGGGCCATGTACTTCTAGCGGCGCGGACCAAATCACGGAGTGAACCGCCCCTGCCTCCGGCTCGGACCTTTAACCCACTTTCCTTTTGCCTACTTTCTAGCCTCTTCAACAATGTAAATAAACCAAAAACTTATGATGGCTAACGACGACTTGTCGAAGAATTGTGAATACCAGTCCTGGGCTGTTATTCGCTAAGCGTTAATGCGGCTCACCCCGCCGTTCACCCGTCACGAAACTAGACCTAGAGGTCTAGTTTCGTGACGGGTGAACGACTTTGACACCGTGATGCGTAGGAACTAAGCTTCGGTAGACCGAAGCTTAGTTCCTACGCATCACGGTGTCAAAATATATTTGTGGGTGAGCGTTGAGATGAGCTTAAAACAAGTTAGAGAATAGGGGGGCTGGTCGTGGGATTAGGAAAATTGGCTTTAAACAGCATGCCCATAGGCAATTAGTATTAAAACTACACAAGTAGTCTTAATGTCACTTTTATTACAGTGATCAGACGCCGTAGCATGGACGGCCTTGTCACACGATAAGTGACAAGATAGAGCGTCCGTCACTGGCTGATACCGTTCAATAGAACGAGACGGACGCTCTATCTTGTCACTTATCGCGTGATAAGGCCGACCACGATACGGGGTCAGCTCACTACATTTACGATTGACCACGATGCGTCATTTGCAGACCCATTTATCAAAGACGAATTCGTTGAAAAAACGCACACGGTTGCATGAACTCACGACTGCATACTTAGAAGGGGTAGAAGGTCCATCATCCTGGTGCACTTTAACACCTATTCCCAAGAATTGGCATAGGCACTAATTTGAGCGACTGCTGACCATCCAACCCAGAGGTAAAACTAGACTTTACTGGGATTAGACCAGTTTCCTCACGATATTTTCCGTCACCAAAAGGCTAACGGAAAATATTCCGTCCATAAAAGTTGTTAACTCATTGGTACGAGCCGGGATTCAAAACGACCGCCGCTTGGCAGCCGCATGCCTGAACCATTAGGCTACCGTAGCTTCGGGGTAGATTGTTATCGAGTCTCTCCTATGGGGATTGTTAAACTTTTGGTTGGTATATAGATCTGCAGCGCATTTAAATAAATAAAATGAAATAATAATATGGCCTACTAGTATGTACTATGCACTTAAGAGTAGCCAGACGCTCGTCTCTCTACAACCGTAGCCTGGTTGACTTTTTAATCGGAATGCTATAGAATTACATGAAAATCTGTATACCTACTCGGACACAGTGAGATTCACCATATGTAGGTTGCAAACTAGTTTTGACGACCTGTGTAGCCTAGTTGGTGGTGACCCTGCCTACGAAGCCGGAGGTCCCGGATTCGACTCCCGGTAATGGCGTTTGTTTGTGTGATGAGTAAGCGCGTACTAAATATAAATTAAATTAAAATCATTTAATTCGAGTATCACTGACTCAAAAGAATATATTATCATCAGTGATCGTAACTTATGCAGCGTAGTGTTGTTAAACGGAATTGGTATAAAGAAACTCAATCCTAATGCTTAATTAGCGTGAATAACGTTAATATTAACCTTAATTAACAATTTTGATTGATATTGTCTATACCAATTCCGTTAACAACACTACGCTGCACCAAAAATGCTACAAAAATTACGATCACAGATTATCTTACAATTAAATCAGTATTAAATAAAATCTTAACTAAGTAAAAATTGAAATCTACTACAATCACAAACTTCAAATAGTACTATGACCCTAGAGCGCTATGATCTGGGGGGCACATCCTTGCAAAGTCGAGCAAAACAAATTCATTTGAATTTTCTAGCTGCCACATCGGACTTGTTACACAGCGAACATTCTGTACGCAAGATTATACCGGGTTAGACGTGAATGTTGCACCAAAAAGAAATCAAAATGGAAATACTATTCCCTTCAACATTTATGAGACTGTAGTAATACAACCTGATAATGATAAACAATGCTTAAAAACTTATGATGAAAACGTATTTGTATTAATATCCCATTTTAAGTGTCGAATATTCATTTTTAAAGAGCTGCTACATTGGACTACAGCGTTATTTTTTAGGAAAAAATCTAAGTACTCGGTTTAGCGTCGATTGTTTTAATAATAATTGCGTGTAATATTCTTTTTATTGAAAAGATCTTGCTTCTGTAACAGCGAAGTTTGGCTATCCAGGGGGTCAACAGTCTCATGCAACAATGTCCGATTTAGTATGTTTCTAGACCACATAGATAGTCTATCATTGACCTTGGAATTTTGTTGACGTTAAGAAAAGCGTTCACAAAATGGTCTTTTGACTACTCCACAAAATTTATTTCAACCAACACTAGCTATACCTATTGACCAATTTCTGGCATACATTTCAGTAGCAGACGTTAGTTAAGGTATGGTGTTTGCTGTTTTCGTGATTGTGTCGAGTCAACAGTATCTTATTTGACGAGAGCTATGGTTGTTGGCTATTGTAACTAGCTTTATAACTAACAAATGACTTGCGGGTCTCCATGTCAGTGTCTTGAAGAACCACTTTATACTAAAACCACAGTCTTCATTCCCGTTTCTTCACTCCACTAATTTATTTGTTTTTACTATAATATCAACACACGCCAAAAATGTCAAACAATGAAATTATCATATAACATATCATATCATATCATTTATTGCGTCCATCGTTGTACATGTCTTATATATAATAAGTATATTCGTTTCATATGGGCCCTGATACATACACAAGTAAATTTCAAAACCTACAAACATAATGTATGTAAATAAACGTAAATATATAAATGGCATTGTAATAATGATATAATGTTATCTTGTAATAATATCTATGTAAATTTTAAAACAATAATTGATAAATTGATTGTCATTATGTCACCATTCATAGTTTAATAATTTAATAATAATATGTAATTTATTATTTAGCTATTAGTGAACACAGTAAAATAAGGAATAGTGCATACTATTCCTTATTTTACTGTGTTTACCTCAATACCCCAAGGCAGTGTTCTAGGACGCATGTCCTAGAACACTGCCTTGGGGTATTGAGGTATTGTAATTATAACCTGCAATATTTCGGACAATCTTACACAAATTAACCTAGTCCCGAACTAAGCAAAGCTTGTATTATGGTTACTAGACGACGACAGGTATACATGCTTATATATGTAGATAAATAAATACTCAAATACATAGAACACATCCATGACTCAGGAACAAATATTCGTGCGCATCACACAAATAAATGCTATGCACTAGCTTCGAAGGCGGGGTCACTACCAACTAGGCTGCAGAGGTCGTCAATAAACATTAACTTCGTATATTGAAAGCTGACAAAGTAGAAAAAGCTTGTTATTGGCACAACATTCACGCCTCACCCTGTACGATATATTCTGTGGTGTCGGGAATCTTGGGAAACGGTACATTGGGGCGCCCCTCAGCTGGCCGGCTGCCAGATGCGGTATCATCGCTCACCTGCTGAAGGTCGCATTTATTAGGCCAGTAAGTGGCCGATTGCGAGAAGAATTTCGGGATCAATAAAACGTGGCACTTAGTATAGGTAAACATGTTACGTTGAAACATCTGGGGTTTTATTAAAATACTAGCTAACTCGCCCGCGCGGGAGCCGCGGTGGAGCTTATGTCCATCCTGAAGGTGCAATGTATATTTTCTCAAACATGCAATGAAATAATATTGACGTTGTGTTCTTAATAATGGGCTTCGAAGTGTCACGTTTCGGGCGCAGTGAGACGAGAGACCCGTAATGGCATTTCATACAAAATTGGAGGCCTAGGCCAGCAAGATGGTCATTTTTAATTTCCATTCCACTATTTGTGGCACAGGATCACGGCGTTCAGCCATGAGAATTAAAGTTTGATTTCTTGAAGATTTTTTTTAATTTATTTCATTGCATGTTTGAGAAAAGCACTATACATACCTCGGCGTGAAAAGGGGTTGCCGGCCTCTATAGTAATGTACTATTGTTTATTTTATTTATTTAAACGGAGTTCTGTGCTTCAGCTGGGGCCGGAAATCGTTTGTACGGTCCGGTTTCCAGTGTCCCGCTGTCCAGCTGGTGTTCTACTCTACAGGTCGCATTTCTCAACCGGGTCTGGTAACATTTCGTGAGAAGGTTCGTTAATTATCTATATAATTAACGAACCTTAAGTTACTATTAACTTCTTCAAAATTCTAAAACCCCGTTTTTTAACCCCGACGCAAAGAGAGGTGTGTTATAATTAACTCCCGACACACAGAGAGGGGTGTTATAAGTTTAACGTGCCTGTGTGTCTGTGTATCTGTGTATCTATTTGTGGTATCGTAGCTCCCAAACGGATAGACCGATTTGAATGCGGTTTTTTTTATTCGAAAGCTGTTGTGAGCCCGAGTGTTCTTAGCCATGTTTCATGAAAATCGGTTTAGCCGTTTTTGCTTAATTTTCCATAATAAAAGTGACATTTAGATCTGACGCGCGTACAATGCGTTACGTAATCGACCTGCAGGTCTACAGCTCACAGAGCCACGTATTTATTAAAACTGGCCACAGTTGGGTAAGTAAATTCGGCATCACAACGCAGTTGCTCGAGTAACGTATCGATGGTTTTAATCTACAAAAGGATTTGGACATCCGTAAACAAGCTTTCAATCCTAATTTTGATAGATTGTAATACAACATACAGAACTATCAAGTCTAGACAAACCGAGTAAATCTGGTTTCTGAATACGAATGTAGGTATCAGTTTATGGCGTTTATGGCGATAGCCGTTGGGGCGGAAAGGCTATCGAGTGGCGACCATGTACCGGAAGGCGCAGCGTGAGTAGACCTCCTACAAGGTTTACAGATGACCTGATAAAGGTCGCGGGAGTCTGCTGGATGCGGGTGGCGCAGGTCATTGTGGCACTCTTTGGGGGAAGCCTATGCCCAGCAGTGGGCACGTATAATGAAATAGAGCGTGCTAGGGGAGAAATTTCCACTTTGCTATTAGTAACAAATAATTGCTAGGCGTAACCGTATTCATTGTGTCGAGTACTCCAACGACAGCAACCGCCGAATGGGCGTTGAAAAGTATTGAACACATGCAAGGCCGAGGCACATTAAATATGTTAACTGATCCAGTATCTTAACTAGTCTCTTAAGGCCTTTTGTTCACCTGCGCTCCATTACAAGCCAGAGGGGTGGTCACGTAACGTTTCGAACGCGCGTTAGGTTAATGCAACTGTTATTTTTACATATAAAAAACCGGCCAAGTGCGTGTCGGGCTACGCGCAGTGTAGGGTTCCGTAGTTGCCTGTCTGTCTTAGTTACATCCACGTGCGGTGCGGTTGCGTCAGCCGAATTTGTACGAAAATTGGCCTTTCCAAGTACACATTAAGTTGGTCGACTACTACTCGGTAACTAAATACTTCTGCCTAATTGTCCGTGATAGTTTTCCTTTTAAATTCATTATATGTACTAGGTACTACCACGATTTTTTCACATCTCCAGTTGTAGCCATTTAGCTGGGGGGGACATGACTCGAACAAAAATTAGGGCTTTAAAGCCCAATATCTCGCATTCTAATCACTGATTTGAATAATGGTTAAGGTAAACCCATAATATTTTTGAACGAGCTATCCATTAACTTGCAATGTATGCAACTCGATTTTGAAGCACATATCTACAACCGATTGACCTGCAATTTTGGGTAAAGGTATAGTTCGGATAACAATGAAATAAACCATGGAGCTGATCTGATGTTTTTTTTTTGTTAGATTTCCCCATTTGGCTTGCAGTGCGGCCAGTAACGGAAATGTTTCGGTGTAAACCTCTCCGGGGGCCTTAAGGGCCTCCCAGAATGGAGATAGAAGGTGGCCAGGAATTCTGTACTTAACCGACATATAACCCCGTTGACTTTGCGCTCGTTAGAATCGTCTCAATGAGTAGTTGATGACAGTATACTAAAAAGTACAGCCAGCAACAAAAGGTAAATCATGAAATTTTCGTAAAAACTTATTTTACTGCTTACGTATAGCTACTGTGGCCGACTCGCACGGAATCGCTATTGGTGGTCGATGAAATAATCAAGGTTAGATTCGTAAACGCTGAACAATGCTTGTAGTGATTCAATCAATTTCTACCCTAATTAAGAAAAACTGACATGTTTTTTTTATTTGTGACTATGTTTAGGAACAAAACTTTATTTACTAAAGTATACATATACAAAATGATATTAAACTAATTATAATAAATTACAATTAGAAAAATGTATCAAAATTTTGCCCTTTAGGCAGGGTGCCCATCACACAGGCAGCATTCCCGCGCTGAATAGCAATCGCTATTCTTTGGGCGAGAAAGCTGCCTGCCCGAGGGTCACCCGTAGCCTCCCTTAACCGCTTACTGATCTCCTTGTGGAGCTTACGCGCGTTTCTTCCCCAAGGTCCGAGTGTCTCGACGCCAAATGCGACAAAATCGTATTGGGCGCCGAGACAGCTATACTTCCCGACCTTGGATCTCTCTCGGGCATCCGCCGCTGCCCCGGCTTGCTTGGACGTGCCCGGCAAGTAGGACGCTGCCAGCGTATCAGCACAGGTAGCGTCCCACACCAGTGCACGGCCCATCCGCCAGGGGATTAAAGACATCCCGTCCGGACGCTTGCCATCATCTCGTACAATGCGAGGCTCAAGAGCGCAGGGGATGCAGGCGCTGGCAAGCGCCCTTCTCAGGATGTCATTGAGCGCAGCGTGACGGGACAAGCGGCCGGCGCCCGAGGAGCAGGCGAGTCCATGGTGACCGAAGCGATCTACCGCGGCTCCACAGGAGATGCAGTTGTGGTCCACGCACACATCAACTCCGACGCGGAGAGCAACTGCAATTCGGAGTGTGCCTGGGTCAATGAAACTACCTAAGTTAGGTGAGGGGTAGGCGTGAAGCCATTGCCCCGACTCTGGTCTGGCTGCTGCCAACAGCCTGGCTCGGTCCCGGCCAGACGAAGAGTCGATCAACGACTTTATGGTAGCGGCGGAAGCTAACGAGTCCCAAGCCCTTTGTAATTTTGGTCGTGATGGCAAAGTTGGGTTCGGTCCTGCTAGCCAGGCGTTCCTAGCATCAACCAAGCACGCGATCTCACAGTTTGCAGTCGTTGAGACTTTAAGTATTTTAGCGAGATCTTGCTTGCTGTGAGTTGATGATAAGAAAGCCGGCAAAGCTACGCTCGAGATTTTTCGAGTTCCCAAACCGCCATATCTTATGGGTAGACATGCCTGAGACCAAGCCTGTTCGCTGAATTTAACATTAAGAATTGATTCTAGTATGGACTTCAATAGGGTATCAGTAGAAAGGACTACATTGGGAAATTTCCAAATAGGGCAACAACGGAGAAGGTACGTAAATTTAGGAACGAGTAGGCAAAATTTTAGAATGAATAAGGCTGAGTGAGAGCTTATTTTGACTAAACGTTCAGAGTTATTTTGGAATTTAGAGATTGATTTATCTAAAACAGACGGAATAGCCTCGTCAAAAATGGGTGATCCAAGGAGGTACAGGCTGTCTTTAGACAAAATTTTAAGGTTTGGAGCTATGTTTTTAAAACCTACTATAATTTGAGAAGCCACAAAAGGATCCGTTTTTTCGGAAATGTAAAGTTCACATTTATTGAAATTTAGTGTCAGTCCAATATCATCAAATTTTTGTATAATTTTGGATAAATCTGCCAGGACGGATTGAGACTTACCGCCAAAAGTGCCATCGTCTAGGTACCATACGTTTAGGTCGGAAGAAAGACTGTGGATGATTGGGTTGATGGCGAGACTAAACAGGGCTGGACCCAGGGGATCCCCCTGCTGGCAGCCTACGGCTGAAAGGATTTCGTTGTCTTTGTGAAGTAACTTGAATGGGGCATGGTAACATTGTAATAAAAAGTTATATATTTCTGGTATATGGTTTCGTGTCTCATTCAGCAAAGCGTCCCTATTAACAGAGTTAAAAGCGTTTTTAACGTCTATTTTCAATAGAACCTCACACAGGTCAGTTTGTACAAAGGTACGCACAGCGTGAACTGCGGCCTCGCAGCCGCCTCGAGTTCCAAAACCAACCTGTGTGGGCTCGAAAAGTTTTTGTAATTTAGAACGGGTGTGTCTTACGCAGATTTTGGCTGCAAGACGCCGAAAGGTAAAGCCAACAGCAATAGGGCGCACGCCAGCATCCTTCTTTGTGAGGGCAATCAAGTTAGCTCCATAAAATATCGGCGTCACATCTTGGCATACATCACCCAGGAGCATAAGGTTTACCAGTTTTGTAATGCTTACTGTCAGCTGTTCACCGGCTACCCCAGAGCCGTAGCTGGTGAGGTCTAAAAGGTGTGGTATGTTTAGGTATAACATTACCGAGTATTTATACACATTGATTATGTCACGCCTAGTTATACGTAGGTGAATTTATGAAAATAGACCTTAATGGATTAAAACAGCGGCTAAATAAATTTGGGAGGTTTTTTGACCCTATATGATCATTAAATAACATTATAAATATGTACATATTATGGTTATAATATGCTTATTAACTAGATAGAAAACATCAAAGATTCATGGAATAAATTGAATGTAGGAACCTCACCTGACCAACCACAAACTCATGACTGAAAATTGCATTTAAACCTTTTATTAATAATTGCAATCATTAATTTAAATCGTTTACTACAGCGCCCCCTGGTGAGTAAACATCAATAACATGTATAATTAAATGTTTCAATCGAATATACCCACGCTGGAACGGTAAGAGGCTGTTTGTTTTTATTTGTTTCCATTTATCTCCAAAACGGCTTGACCGATTTAGATGCGATTTTCAGAAATAGATGTGTAGTTCATCAGGGGTGGTTCTTAGATGGAGGTGTTATTATATTATAAACAGCGTACACACTTTCAGGCAATTTAAATCGGCTGCCTGGTGACAAAAAAAATATTCTTATTTTATAGTTGGGCGAGTAGCATTACATTGCGGATCTGTAAATGTCGATTGATCACACTGTGCCTGGTCAGCACGCAATGAACCGTTACTCGCCCAACTTTTCTATCTTACTAGCCGGCGGTGGGACCAGTGCCTAAGAGACACATAAAGTAGGCAAGTAGGCTAAAGTCGCAAACTTTATATCACCAAAAAATACGGTTTTGAGTTGCAAGGTTTCTATGTCGATGAAACAATTAATTAAATATCGTTTATTCAGACCATTTTTAACCCCCGACGCAAAGAGAGGGGTGTTATAAGTTTAACGTGTCTGTGTATCTGTGGTATCGTAGCTCCCAATAGGATGGACCGATTTAAATGCGGTTTTTTTTATTCGAAAGCTGATGTGATCCCGAGTGTTCTTCTGTGTTGTTTCATGAAAATCTGTGTAGCCGTTTTTGAGATATTGGACTATGAAATGAAAATGTCGGGGGTTTTTCAATTTTTTTAATGATCCATATGTCGTTAGTTAGTATTAATATAATCGATAATATTCTAAATGTTCGTTTTCATAGGTTAACTATTTATTTATACTAGACCAATTCTCTTTTAGATCGAAGTGATATCATTCAGCCCCGCGCGGTTAACACACTCAAATCGTTAGTTTATGCGTTCTGTCGTCTTGATAAATGTTTCTGAAAGATCGATAGCTAAATAGTGGCAGGTGATATTTTATCCTCGATAAACGTAAACAAGCTAACAATAACCATCTTGCCATAGCCTATGGACGACTGTTACTCCAGAGAATTTTATGCCCTTCGGTTATATACTAATCGTAGTAATTGGTGTTGCTTTTTAGGGTCCCGTACCCAAAGGGTAAAAACGGGACCCTATTACTAAGACTTCGCTGTCTGTCCGTCCGTCCGTCTGTCTTTCACCAGGCTCGACCTCAGGAACCGCGCTAGCTAGACAGTTGAAATTTTCACAAATTATGTATTTATGTTGCCGCTATACCAACAAATACTAAAAACAACATAAAATAAATATTTAAGGTGGGCTCCCATACAGCAAACTTTTTCTTTTTTGCTGTTTTTATAGATAATGGTAAGGAACCCTTCGTGCGCGAGTCCGACTCGCACTTGGCCGGTTTTTTTTTAGATAACTGTAGTCGGGTAATATTTATTCTCGTTAAGAAGAGCCGGGAAAGGCCTCGAGTGGCGACTACGCATCAGCAGGCGCAGCGTGGGTTGACCCCCCACAAGGTGGACTGATGACCTGAGGGGTGACCACGTAATGTTTCGAACACACGTTAGGACAACTCATTTTCCCATACAAAAAGTTACATTTGGATCTACTAACGCGCGTACATTGCGTTACGTGATCGACCAGCTGGTAAAGGTCGCGGGAGTCCGCTGGATGCTGGTGGCAAAGGACCGGTCATTATGGCACTTTGGAGGCTTATATCCAGCAGTGGACGTCGTCCGGCTGATATGATGATGCCGATGATGTTTAAGAAGAGAAGAAGAATGTGAACCAATGGTAAGTTTAGTGTCACATTTTGATGGTGATGTACTTGCAATGAGACTTTCCAATGTCTATACTGATTACTTTCTGAACGTGTGCCTTGAAGTCAGCCCCTGGTGGACTATACGCGTTTGCGACGGACGGCCTCTCCAGGTGCGTGAATTTCGGCCATCGGCTGACTACCGGGTGTACAGGAACGGCGCGCCATAATCGTTACTTATGATAGGGGAGAGAAACATCCTTATACAAATGAAGAGCTGTGGGTGGTTCTAAAGATGTGGTAGAACAAGATAGTTGAAAACATCGAAGGCTCATTAGCTTAATACCTATCAGTTTTCTATTTCAACTGCACATTGGTTGCCTCGTGCCCTTCCCACTCAAACCCCAAACTGAAACATGAACTGCTTAAGCTAAGGCGCTCATGCTCATAAACTTCTCATGAATTTTGCAGGTAGGTACGCCACATCACTATGCCAAGTCAGTTATATTTATAACGTAACGGAACTAAGGTGCCACCCCTGTTTAAATCCACACGGCGCAGGTTGAGCCGTAAACCCTATTATTTGATTATAATACACGCTAATCTGACTTTAATCTCTAGGGTTGCCTCGTATAAGTTATAATTGTTAAAGAGAGGTTTTTATTGCTGGGTCTTGAATGTTTTTTTCATAGTGTATATGTCTGTAATTATGTTATGTTCAAGGCATCTTTATATGATATGATAGTATGAAATAGAACTTCACTTTCAAGTTCGAAATAAAATACGTTGATTTTCATTTTTGGAAATGTTTGCTTTTAGGAGGGAGGAGGAAATACCAGCAGGTGAAATTATTATTATTTTTAACCTAACCTAACCTAGAAGAATGCAAGTTAAATATCGATGATATTTGATACAGGTTTAGTAAAATCAACCATGTGAGAAATTAAGCTAGCCTTATTTAAGTCTGTGGACATATATGTTCACAGTGACATCAACCATCTCCCATCATTCATACCGAAATTAGTCAGTTTAATTGCTTGCTCGCGCCAGATTCATCAATCAATTATATCAGATGCTTTCAAATATGCACCTAAAAGTCTCTATTTCAATTTCACGAAAATCTATTTCAGTATTGTTGCACCACACTCACGTCCGTAGATATCCACCTGTCCATTACGTTAAAAATGCGTTCTGGAAGTGGAAGATTCGGAATGTGTCGTAATCACTTGGCTCAGGAATCCGTGGGTGTAACAGAACTATAAGTTTAAATAAAGACCCCTTTAGCCTAGTTGGTAGTGACCCTGCCTACGAAGCAAGAGGTCCTGGGTTCGAATCCCGGTAAGGGCATTTATTTGTGTGATGAACACGAATATTTGTTCCCGAGTCATGGATGTTTTCTATGTATTCAATATTTATTTATATATTTAGCCGCTCACTTGATTTCGAATTTTTAAAAAAGGTAGCCTAAATTGCTTTGGTTTTCTTTTTTATCAAGACAGCCCATACTTCGCTTGGCAACGGCAGTTGCCACAATCAGTTTAGGGGTTCGCGAAATTGGTAACTGTGTTTGCCACAAGCAAGTGAGTAGATAAGTATGTTTATCGTCGTGTAAAACCCATAGTACAAGCTTTGCTTAGTTTGGCACTATGACGATTTGTGTCAGATTGTCGACTAATATTTATTTATTTAAATTGCCGATTTAGCAGACGGTCATGAGATATTTAAGAATTGTAAGATATTATTCTCGGGCCCGAACAGCGTTCGGAAAAACCATACAATACGAGCTCCTTACAAATTTCTACCCAAACACTTGCCTAAGGCACGGGCCGTGTACAAAGTCACGACGCGGTGCGCGCCGTAAAAACTACGCTTGCGGCCACAGAAATATATCAAGATAGAAGGAAAGAGTGTATGTATGTACCTCGCGTGGGGAAATGATGACACGGTGTCACCATTGCTCGCCGCGAACTTCAGTCTGCACCCGACCGCGGTCTGCGTGCGACGTCAGGTTTTAAAAACTGAATGGTTTGTTGCGCAATAATTAATTGTTCAAACACTTCCAATAAAGTTGGAGCTGTTAATCGAGGTATTTCCTTTCATCGGTAAGTAAAATTTGTCCTTAAAAAGGTATCTGTTATTAATTATAAAACTATTTATTTTGTTATTTTTCATTAAAACAGCAGCGGGCGATTGTGTGCCAACGCTAGTTTTCCATTGTGGCTTTAATTTGACGAGCCAGACTTGGCGTGTGTTAAAAACCAGCGATATAAAAATAACCTATTCAAGCTGTCGAGTCACGTTCAAGGTCGATTTCTCATTTTTTCTGTCAAAAGTAAAAATACTGCTGTGATTCTTACTCGATTAAAATCGATTTCGAAAGCCGAGGAAATGATAATTACGTTTTTATATTATTATATAGCTATATAATGTACGTAGTGAAAAGCAAATAACCCGGTAAGCGCATGTTCGAACTAAACGGCTGCCTGGCATCGTTTTGACACACCGCCCCCAAACCCATTTTGAACGCTGGACCCGAAGAAATAATTAAACAAATAATAAATCATTTATTTACGTCAATAAAGTACAAAACAATACTTATAAACTTAAGCTTAGTCACAAAGTCCCCCTTGAGTCGTCCCTGGCTCAAAGGTACCCACCCCACTAGCCGTGTTACTACGTTGAATAAGAATAAGAATTGATTTATTTAGCACACAAAACACGGAAAGAAGAAAATACAATCAAAAAGGTAACCTTATAATATTGTGCTAAACGGGAGCCTTACTCAGCATGTTGTCACGGGGGCTGTGACGCTCTGGTTTTCAGTGAGAGCCCCAAAAATAAATACTTAAAACTAGAACTAATCTAAACTAACAATTTTATAATCTTTAGGCACTGTATGTCTAAAAATTACAAAAGTGCACTTAAAACTAGCGGGTAACATCAGAATCATAGTCGTCAGTGATTTATTTGCAGCCAGCACTGAAACACGCAATTGTCTCAGTACGTAGCAATAAGACAAGTAAGCAGCCTACTGCAACAGTCGCACCAGCCCCCCTATTCTGTAACTGGTTTTAAGCTCACCTCAACGCTCACCTACAAATATATCTAGACACCGCGATGCGTAATAACTAAGCGTAGGCAGGGCTGTTATTCGCTAAGCGTTAAAGCGGCTCACCCCGCCGGTCGCCCGTCACGAAACTAGACGAAGACCTACGCTTGGTTACTACGCATCGCGGTGTCAAGATATATTTAACCGTGGTTTTTTCGAAGATCGTATAATGGCAAAATCACACGCACTGAGAATATCAGCTGTTAAGCAGAGGGTGGTGCCGACGATAGACATAGTGTATCAGAACGTCAGAGGCCTCAATACGAATCTTAACTACTTCAGGCAAATCTTCTATCCCTTGGATCTGATGTCATTGCAGTGACCGAGTCGTTCCTCACCGACGCAGTCAATGACGCGGAACTAATGTGCGGCGGGTGGAGCGTGCTGCGACGAGATCGCGCTACGGGCGCGCGCGGCGGTGGCGTGCTACTCGCAGCGCGCCCTGGGATAGACCTCTGTCGCTGCCATGATCTGGAGACACTGAGTTGCGAAGACTTATGGGTGTCATTTGTCATTGAACAGGTGCGATGTTATATGTGTGTAGTGTATATACCTCCCAGTGCGAGTGACGATACTTATTTCACCTGGTTTCAAAAAGTAGAATCCGTGATTAACACCTTGAAGGGTACACCCTTCAAGGTGTTAATCACGGATTCTACTTTCACTACAGTGCTGATCGTCGGAGATCTCAATTTGAATCCGGTCAATTCATCTCTAAATGTATTAAGTTATTATTGTTACTTTTTAGTTGTTTGTAGTTTGAAGGAAATGAATGAAGTGAAGAATGCTTATGGAGGTAAACTTGATGTTGTACTGGTGTCAGAGCGCATTACTGATTGTGGGGTGCTGGACATGCCTGGCAGTGGATTGGTTCCAAGGGCAGATGTATACCATCCTCCCCTGGAGGTTACGTTTCCGACGAATAACTTCGCGGGTCGGCCCCCAACTGAACGCCTGGATCCTAGCAACGTAGACACTCAGCGGGACTGGAACTTTTCCAAGGGAGATTATAGGCTGTTGTATGACCTAACCTCAGTGGTTTGCTGGCAGGATGTTCTTGGTTCTGTGGATGTCGACGATGCTGTTGACCTTTTCTACCGAAAATTGTACGGGGTGTTTGACCTCTGTATACCGAAACGGATTCGATCAAGGAAGTCAAGTAGACGTTATCCCGTTTGGTACACTGCTGAAATAATAAGTGACCTAAAGCTGAAAGGCAAACTTCACCGGGAATGGAAAGCTACTAAAAATAAAGATGTGTACAATGAATTCTCGGTATTGAGGTCTAAAGTCAAGGAACGCATAGCATCCGCTTACGATGATTACCTTGATCGAATCCAGAGTAGGGTTAGACTCAATCCGCAGGCGTTTTGGCAACATCTTAGCAGCCTAAAAACTAAGGGTGGGATTTCCTCTAGTATTGCGTCTGGTGGGCAGCAATTTACTGGGAAGAAGGTAGCAAGCGCGTTTGCCGTTACTTCTCTGGGGTGTTCCTGCCTGATATTCCGCGCCTGGACACGACTGTGCTGGGGGCAGAAGGTCAAAATCTTGATGCCAACCACATTAATATTAAGTCGATATCTGTGGATGAGGTTGAGGCAGGAATAAAAAGAATGAAGTCCAATTCTTCTGTGGGGCCTGATAACTTGCCGGCGTACATTTTGAAAAGATGTGTAGAGAGCCTTAAAACTCCTATCCACTTTATTTTTAACTTGGCTCTTAGCACCGCATGCTACCCTCGCCAATGGAAGGTATCTAGAGTGAGGCCGATACCAAAGGACGGTGACGCTACTGAAGTGGAAGATTACAGGCCGATAGCTGTTCTTCCCACGTTGGGTAAATTGTTTAAGTCCATACTCCATCGAAATCTATCAGCACAAACCAAACCGTTTTTGTGTGATGTCTGTACTTTTAGTCGAGCGCGTGATCCAATTCTTGCTCAATACTTTCTGGGTTCTGAGCCCATAAACCGTGTGTTCACCGTCAAGGATCTCGGGATAGTCTTCGATACACGTCTCTCTTTCCACGAGTACATATTATCACTAGCTGCAGACTGCTATCGAAGACTCGGTTTTGTCATCCGAAACTTGCGTAACTTTAACGATACACTAGCAATCAAGCTAGTCTACAACGCCTTGGTTAGAAGCAAGTTGGAGGCAGCGTCGATCGTATGGTTACCTTATGAATCAACGTACGCCTTAATGCTGGAGAAAGTGCAAAAAGCTTTCCTAAGGTTTCTCTACAAGAAGATTTATGGGTTCTACCCGTTCCTCTACCCAACCAAGTATCTGCTAGGTACCCTCGGCTACAATTCCTTGGAGGTAAGACGGACCCTTAGTTTGCTGTTGACTGCGTGTCGAGTCCTTCGCGGCGAGTCGGATTGTCCTGAGCTAGTATGCCGCTTAGTGCGACTGTTTGTGCCAGACGTCCCCAAATTAGCTGTTAGGCCTCGGCGACGCGTTCTTCTTGCTGTCCCGCGAGCTCGGACTGTGTCGCGTAGGAACTCCCCACTGCCCCGCGCTCTCTCACTACTAAATGCGCTCTTGGCGTCAGCACCGGAGTGCGATCTGTCTGCATGGGGATGGGCAAGTGTGAGAAAAGAATGTTTGAAGTTCTGTGAGGTGATGGATGCCAGGCCCTCGAGTGTAATGTAATATTCTCTTTTGTGTATACTGTTCTTTTTATAATGTGCTATTGTTAACATGTTTAATCTTAGTTGTTTCACGCATTGGATGTCTGTAATGTCATGTAACATATTAAATAAATAAATAAATTTGTGGGTGAGCGTTGAGGTGAGCATAAAACAAGTTACAGAATAGGGGGGCTGATGTCTAGTTTCGTGAAGGGTGACCGGCGGGGTGAGCCGCATTAGCGCGTAGCGAATAACAGGCCCCCTATTCTGTAACTTGTTTTAAGCTCACCTCAATAGGGGGCCAGGCGTCAGATTATCTCTCCCTAATTTGACGTCGTCTTCCCTATTGAAGGGAAAATACCTGTTACTGAAGCCAGAATGTGACAGGGATATTTAAATATGTGTATTGCCATCCACAACCGTCTGCCCGAGGAATTAAGGGAGTTGGATGGTAACTTATTCAAATCTAAGTTAAATAGCTGTTAGATAAATGTTTTTATAGTGTTCGATGTTTTCTAGAGCATTATACGATTATTTTGTTATAGACCTAGATAGGTGTTCTAGCTAGCATATCGAATTAATGATAACATATATTATTACTAGCTTCTGCCCGCGACTCCGTCCGCGTGGAACTCGTTTATATCGCAGCTCCGTGAAAACTTATAGCCCCCCATTTGATCCCCTTAGGGGATGATTTCCGGGATAAAAACTATCCTATGTCCTTTCGTGACTCGAAAAAGAGTTTCCGACATACAAACTTTGCACCCCTATTTAACCCTTTTCCAAAACCCCAAAATTACTTTTCTTGTATTGTAATAAGGAGTCCATACACAAAGTTACACACCTCTCACTTAAAATTTTACTCCATCCTCATACAAACTTTCAACCCCCTATTTACCCCCATGAGGGGGGAATTTTTAAAAATCCCTTCCTAGTAGGTACTTCCGTTATAGATAAGTTTTGTAAAAGTTTTCACAGACTTCAATTCAGTAAGGACTCCGCCAAGCTACGAGAACATTTCCACATTTCTTTTTTCAATTTACCACATGAACTGATTTCCGAGAGCAAATGCGTTGTTAGGGAAAAAAACCCAATCCCTGTATGTGGCCCGATAATGTTTGAGGACTTTTACGATTCCACAAGGATCACATTTGGCACTTCATTAGTTGCTATTTCAACGGAATCTTATCAGAATCTGTGACGTACTTTTGTACTTTTAAGTACATAATTGAGGAATTCCATAAGACATCTGTGGTCTTCATCATCAATTCCACTGCCACCAAATTTATGATTTCCGGGTGTAAATACACGAGTTACAATAGAAAATATCAAAAGCACTACACGCGTGCTTAATATAATCGAGGAGTTCCCTCAATTCCTCATGGATCCCATCGTACAATTTTTGAAAAAAATGGGAACAACCTGGAAGCATATACTTACAAACAAAAAAAAATTACGAATCTGCTCATCAATGACGGAGTTTGAGGTATCAAACATTGAAAAAAAAGATTAATTTAAGTCTACTGACAGTCAGTCAGTCCAGTCGGGACTTTTTATTATTATTTTTCATTTGACATGTAAACAATAAGAGTAATGTTAATATTTATGGGAATTGAATATTAGATTTTGATGATTTGTACGCCTACACCGGCTGAATACATGAAACCATACATAATATTGTGACATCCTATTGTACTGTGTTCTATTCTATATATTTGTTATGATTTGATTTGATCGACTCTCAGCACCCAGTATTGATTAAATGTCAATATATTTTAGAAATAAAAATATTGTACTTAAGTGTCACTGGAAACGAAGATCAAATACGAAGTATATCAGCCGTCATCGAACGTAGCCCAAGGACACAACGTCCGCCTTGGGCAAAGTACCTCATCTATATAAGGACTTTTCTACACTATCCGGGACCCTGATACAGATGTAGTGCGTAAAGTTTTCTTTCAAACTTGGAAATGCGCCTATACTCGAGTCAGAATCATGAAATTCCGAAAATAAAGCCTTCGGGACTCTGAATTATACAGGGTGTAACAAAAATGTTGTATGAACCGATCAAGGGCTTAACAGGTATCGTGTTCTGATAAGAAAAAACAAAAAAAAAATTTTTTTGACGCGATCATTTTTTCACCTTAGTATGGAGCGTTGGTCGACTGGGGCGACAAGCTCCATAGAAATGTAAAAAAAAATCGCGTCAATTTTTTTTTTCTGTTTATTCTTATTAGAATACGATACCAGTTAAGCCCTTGATCGGTTCATACCACATTTTTGTTACACCTTGTATAGTGTACTCGGTAAATTAATCAGTACAGTTTATCATTTTATATATTATGAGGTTGGTATGTGGGAGTATGTGTATGGCGAAGCTCACAAAGAAGTCGACGGATCGACTACAATATAATATATGTTTTATTATCTTATTAATTTTATTCGTATGTTTTAACAGTCGACGCTTTCTATAATGGTTCACGAGATACAATTGGCTACTAGACCATGTTTTTTCACGGTGCCATTCAAAGCAGTTTTCTGGGTAGATCAAATGTTTGTATTTGACAAGTTTCAATTAGAACACGTAAAACGACAAAAAGGGGTCAAAGGGACCCTCGCTGCCGGCAGCCGAAACGGTTCATTCAAATTGACATAGGTAGTATTATGAAGTTACAGCACTATTTCCGTACTAACCGTTGTATGGCAAATCACGTAAATTGCTGTTTATAGGTCGTCAAATACTGCGTTTAAGTACATCATTGTCTACGATAATTTTTATATTATGTTTAAGGATTTATTGGTATCTTTTTGTGCTTACTTTTTTTAAACTTTCAAGTCTTATTTAATTCTGTGATTGTAATTATATTTTATAATTTACAATTTATTGGACAATTATGCGATATGTCACTCTAGCGGTGTCCTTCGCGACTATGGGTTAATGGTGCTCAGAGCCCATAACATTCTTGGCGGAAGTTGGGCGCCGTTTGCGACTGAGAGGGCATGACTCCGACTCCCGTGAGAATGGTGTTGCAAAGCGATCGCAAAAATGGCGATCGCGATACCACGCGGCAATGCGGCGAGTGTGATTGGCACATTTGCACCCGGAATGACACGGGGCGGGATATGTTTGACTGTGATTTTATTGACACATAGCTTCTGCCCGCGACTTCGTCCACGTGGAACTCGTTTATATCGTAGCTCCATATAAACTTTCATCCCCCATTTCACCCCTTCAAAATGATTTCCTTTATAAAAACTACCCTACGTTCTTCCCCGGGATTCAAATTATCTCCATACAAAATTTCATCTCAATCGGTTCATCGGTTTAATCGTGTAGAGGTAACAGACCGGCAAACAGAAAGAGAGACACCGTTTCGCATTTATAATATTAATATAGACTTAAATATATTGATTTCGTCTTGTGCCAGCCCTAGCCACTCGGGCTAATCGTCGACGTATTATTACCAACTTTCGCAAAAATCGATGGCAATTCGCAGTTACTGTTCTGCGACTTAAACTTTATACGACTTTCGTGACATAAACAAAATTTAGGTATTAACCGATTTCTGCAACGAAGGATCTTAAATTCAAGGAGTTCAATTAAGGAACGTTCAATTCAGTTAACCTCGTGAAATTGGATTCTCTCGCTGTGTAAAATCCAACAACCCAACCTAGAGAAACGAAAAAAAAAATACAAAATTAAATACTTATCTTAGTGACATCTTTAATATGGACAACTCGGTGGAATCGATCTTGAAAACAATGGCTTTTCATGTACAGTCGAGGTCAAAGATACGTTTACACTTTTGCACTTTATAACAAGGCAATAAGGTGCAAAAGTGTAAACATATCTTTGACCTCGACTGTACCTAAACATGACCTAGGTATTTTATGAAATGTATTTCAATATGGCGGCCCGCGTGCTGTGTTGCGGCGAGTTAGACAAGTTATCTCATAATAATTATAACAATTAGAAAGAGATGGATAGTGTATGTCATGTGCCTTGCTGACGTACCAAGGTAACATGACGTCAAATCTGCCGCGATAAAAAAGTTTAGGCAATCATCTATGGATTAAATCAGATAAACAAACATACATATAGTCAAGTACCATGTAGCGTTTCTCAAAAAAAATGCCACTACATTTTTTCGGAGATTTTCTGCAACTTTTATGTTATTTCTGCTCAAAATCACGATCTCTTTCCATCCCAATAGGAGAAAAAAAGTGTCCCAAAATGTCCATACATTTTTGAATTTTCCTATTGTGTTACCTCCATACAAAGTGTATGGTAAATGGTAACACAATAGGAAAAATATCTTTGGGACAGTTTTTTGTCCTACCAGGGTAGAAAGAGCTCCTGATTCTGAGTGGAAATAGTTAACATAAAATTCCTAGAAGTACAATTAATAATAGTGGCATTTTTTTTTAGAAACGCTCTAAGTCGGTTAAATATGGCGATGGTAGCTGTCATCCGATAGACTGTCAATCACCCACAATGCCAGTTTAACCGAACGTTGACGGACAATAATTTGGAAACCTGTGGTTGTGTGGTGGCGGTTGAATTCCTGAATTATTAAGCATTTTAGTTGGATTTAGCTAATGCAAACACCACTCACTCACTCACCACTCCCTCTAGTTAAGGGCGGGTTGCACCAACTTACGATTACATACCGATCAACGTTAAATTTGTCCGAACAACATTAAACTTGTCAAACCTTATTCATTCAGACTATAAGGAACACCGCTTACGATTTACAGACCGTTTGGTGCAATAGTTTTGTTCATAATATTAAATGTTAACTTCAGCCCAATACGGTCCGCGTGATCATTGACAACATTTCATAACGTGTAAGAGAGTAAAGGGCCTTCATATATACCACTGGACCTACGAAATATCATTAGATATTTAACAGTGGCTTTTCAGTGAAGGAAAACATCGTGAGGAAATAGATCTAATACTCGTACCAATAAGGCCTAGTTTTCCCTCTGGGTTGTGGCAGTCGCTTTCGTTTAACTATTGCCTATGCCAAATCTTGAGGTTAGGTGTCAAAGCGGATCCTGGGCTCGTGTAGGGCACTACAATGCTTGTTGCTTCAATATTTATGTATTGCAAGTATCATGATATAATACTGACATGTGTTATGGGAAGGCATCGTAAAATTTGATAAACAATTTCAATCCCAATGCTCAATTTTATTAACGTTGTATAATATTAACGTTAATTGGATAATATAATTCTTGGCCAGCTTAACTCACACTCAATAAAATATTCTATGAAAGTTTTCCGCTGTGACAGGAAAATTAACCATACAATTCTATGGTTAATGTTTGTCACAACGGAACTTTGTTCTCTTCTTCAGTTTGTATGGCTAACTACCGACTAACCAGGCTAACTACTGGCACTTGGCATAATTCGGTCTTCACACAACTTTCAATTATCCAACACCGTTAATACAACCATACAGCACTGAAAAAGCTAGAAAATTTACGATTCCTGTTAAAGGCCTTACAATTCCCTAATCGAAAACGATTTCAGTGTCCAATTAACGCGATCTGTCTGTCTTCCCTGACTAATACTACCATTTCCTATTCGGCTTAAAGCTCCACGTCAGGTATTGATAAATCTCTGTTCTCTGTCAACCGACTACGGATCTGCTTACGTATGTCGTCTCATTTATGGACTCGCAAGGATATCCCAGTATTTGAAGAATGGTGAGTAATTAAAATTATTTGGGGAAAATGGCTTCTTTAATCTTTTCCATTTGTCAGATTTCCGAAAAATATTTACGATAATCGAACAAGCGAGCGAAGGGAACGAAACCGTTTCAGCTTAGCAAAACATATTTCGTATATCTATAGATATGGCGTCTGCCCGGCTGATCCTCTCTAAAAGTCGCATTTCTCAAGCGATTTTCGTGAAATTTTGTGAGCAGCTTGCAATAATTGTATAGACATTTATGTCGATTCCTGTAGCTCAAATAGTCACTCATTAAATACTCATAAAATTACGTGACACCAGATTCAGTATAGTTTTCTATATTATCTATGGTAAAACACATTGCTGTTATAATGTTATACTTATATAGTCCCAAAACACAAAAAGATATTCTAATGGTGCTTTTATGCACCTCAACCAACCCAATACCTTATAAAGTAATTCTTTGTAAAATTTAGTTTTTACGTGTTATGACGAATTTCACTATCCTTCGCCAATATGTACATTTATAAACTTTTGTATAAAAAGTGTGCCAAAAGGTCCAATTATAATAAATATGAAATACACTTAACAGTATATATCGCAATTTTTCACTATATTTGTCGCCATTTCGGTCCTGACACAAACCGTAATTAAACTACTTAGGCGTATTTCGCCCCCGTTAGCCAAATTAGCATAAAAATGCTTTAAAAATCGAATTACAGTTTATTCGGTCACCCAATTACTCATTCATCCACTTATTTCATTCTCTGACGATCGTAACGTACCTAACACGTCCATTCCAGTAAATATTGGAGACGAAAAAGAGAAAACGCAATAACAACCTAAACAGCTTACAAGGGATATACACTTAATCACAGTTAACATAGGACTCTAAATAGAATGAGCAGGAAATATGACTTGGAGCCCTTGGCAACTGAGCTCAAGTAATGGCAATATAATACCGGGAGCTAACTGAAAATCGCATTTATTTCACCCTCCAGCGGTTTACGGACCGTGAATGTAATGATTACGCTTTAAAAGTATTCCATGTATAATTTAAATTGCTTGTAGATAAGCGGGCACTCTTTGGGGGAGCCCTATGTCCAGCAGTGGACGTTTTTCGGCTAATATGATGATGATGATAAATTAAACATAATTTATTGTTAAACATAATGTAAATACATCAGTTTTACTATAGACTAAGATCTTACTATGAGAGGCAAATAACACGACAAAGCAGGCGTAGCGTGGTTGTCATTTTATCACTTATCGCTGTGGATAGGACATCCGTCACTCTCGCACTCGCATACTAGTCAGAGCGTCACAGATCTCTTATCATCATATCAGCCGAAAGTCGTCCGCTGCTAAAGTACTTTCACTAGAAGGCTATTAAGCGTTCGGAGATTTTAGTAGTTTAGGTTAGTTGTACCTGGCTCCTAGAATAGTAAAGCTATTCTTGTACGATGAAAGCTGATAACGAAATTACCCTTAACGTCGAATTTTTCGTCGGTCACGTACTTATTGTATAACAGTGTAAGTTGCCGATTGCCAATAATTCATTTACTTTCTACGCCCTTGGGAAGAAAGTCGTCTGAGCGTACTTACGTACAGTTGAATGTGAGATCATCTTTCACAGAAAACATAAAAGTAGGTCGCGGGTATTTATCCTATCTACTAACTCATGTAATCTCCCAGTAAATAGCCATCTACCCGATATCTACCTGCATTAATTATGAATATTAACATGTAATTCTCTTAATGTTGTACGTATGTTAAAGTTGTCTCTGAGATTAATTACCTACTAACAATTTCGATACAATTACGCATAATTATTTATGGGCGTATTAATAAACGATCAACAAAACTAATTAATTAATTTGCCTTTATTTCGTGTCACTTTGACACCTGTGTTCGCGAGAAAGGCAAACACAGTTTATTTATCAGAGGCATTTAGTTTACACAATAACATTGTCCCTGAATTAAAGCTTGAAATGGGAACTTGTGTGGTGTCGGGTTACAATAACACCCTTAACCAACCTAACACTTAATAAAAAATGTTTAAAACTAAATTCGTTTCCGTTAAGAGCTTACGTGCGTATTACTAATGCTTTTATCCCATAAAAATATATAAGAGGACACGCCGTTTATGCAAATTCAGAATCCAACCAAAAATTTGACTGTATAATAATTATAATATATAAAAAATATTTGGGGACAATCTTCACACAAATCGACCTAGTCCCAAACTAATCAAAGCTTGTACTATGGGTACTAGACGACGATAAACATACTTAAATACATAGAACACATCCATGACTCAGGAACAAATATTCGTGCTCATCACACAAATAAGGGTCTCTGCCAACTAGGCTACGGAGGTGGTCAGTTGTAGATCTTAACTTTAGCAATGTCCACATGAAAGGCGCGAACCTAAACCAGTGAATGACACGGTTATGTTATGGTACTCAACTACGGGATGAGGGGGACGTGTGTTGTGGCTAGCAACCTCTCACTGAAATATCATGTTTCGTCTTTCATAAACTCACAGTTGCTAACTGAAGATTAGAATAACTTCTAAAGACTAATCTCTCTTAAATCTCAGTGAGTTTCTGAGCTGCAGAAATCGAGAGCCTGTCTTTATGGACTCGAAAATGTGACGAGACAAAAATATTTATTATTAACGAACCTGCTCACGAAATTTCACGAGAAGCGGTTGAGAAATGGGACCTGTAGAGGGGAACAGCGGGCCAGAGGGGCTACCCCTGTGCCGTAACACAGGTCTTAGTATTCGTTTGACATGAATACCCGTCTACAGGCGATTACGTCTCTGGCCGTTACTGCCGCAACACAAACATTCAATACCGAGCAATACGACAATCCGTCCCCAGATGTAATGCCGTGTTGTATGGGGAAATTCTGTGTCGTATCACAAAAAAATCGAGATGGTCCTGTGTCCGTGAACGTGTTAGAGAAAAAAACCCAATCGCTGTATGTGACCCGATAATATTTGAGGACTTCCGTTGATTCCACAAGGATCACCTTTGGCACTTCATTAGTTGCTATTTCAACGGAATCTTATCAGAATCTGTGACGTACATTTGTACGTTTAAGTACATAATTGAGGAATTCCATAAGTCATCTGTGGTCTTCATCATCTATTCCACACTACTAAATTTCTGATTTCCGGGTTTAAATACACGAGTTAAAATAGAAAATACCAAAATCACTACACGTGTGCCTAATATAATTGAAGAGTTCCCTCAATTCCTCATGGATTCCATCATCCAATTGATTTTTTGAAAAAAATGGGACCCACCTGGAAGCATATACTTACAAACAAAAAAAAATACGAATCGGCTCATCAATGACGGAGTTCTGAGGTAACAAACATTGTAAAACATTGAAAATGTTTGAACAAAAAAAAATACAACCGAATTGAGAACCTCCTCCTTTTTTTGGAGTCGGTTAAAAAAGACGGATAGTGCCAGAATCGTAGGGCTCGCACGCCGTCGCATGATAGCCGTGCTGGCAGCCGTTTAATTCGAACATGCGCGGGTTTTGGGCACGTGATTGGGTAGAGTTTGCAAGAAACTCGCATTCTATGTTTTTTTCGTTCGCTACGCGTACGTCTAGCACAACTTGCTGAAAAGTCGCTTCGCGCGCGACTGGGCATCTCCTGTCTCACTCGCACCGTACAAATTAGAAAGAGGAGGGTATATATTTCTCGACTCGCGTCGCGGCGGCGTCAGTTGTGCTAGCCCCCCTGGTCTAGATGATGTTTGTTGTGTCCAGGTGCTTTTGCGGACACTCTTCACATGATTGATTTCTTCGTTGAACAAATGTAAAAAACTGACTGCTTTTAAACCATGCAGTCTATAGATTACAATTTGCTGCAAACTGTCATCGTACACGACTTTACCACTAATGTCTCACTCACACTGTGCAAATTAGAAAGAGATGGTAGACTTTAACGTTTCGCGTCGCGTGCGGTGACAAACACGCTAGCTTCGCGCAACGACGACCTTATCACGGGGCACTTTAAAGAAAGAAACCATAGCACTGTCACTTCTGCACAATTCTTGAATTTCACCTTGAACAGATAACAATGACCGAATCAACTTACTCCTATGGGGAACCGCACAATGACGTTTGATAGAATAGATCCAATAATCGCACCGCGGCTGCTTCCATTATGCGGTAAATTGGAGCCGATATGTCGGCGGTCCGACCAATCTCAATGCAATTTGGTAAGTTGCGGCGGTTATATGATATATATTGACGATCGGTTTAGCCTAGTTGGTAGTGACCCTGCCTACGAAGCTAACCTGGGTTCGAATCCCGGTAAGAGCGTTTACTTGTGTGATGGGCACGAATATTTGTTCCTGAGTCATGGATGTTTTATAGACTTAGATGAGATCTCTAAGTGGGCTGCGAAGAATTCTCTAGTACTGAATCCGGCAAAATATAAGTATTTATCACAAAAGTGCAAGTCTCAAAAGTTTTAGACCACAATCCTAAAATATATATTGATCAAGTAGAATTACCGATTGAGAACGAAGCACGAAACCTAGGACTTATTATGGACAGCGAGCTAAGGTTTGTTAAGCATGTGAACGAAAAAACCAGAAAAGCTTTCTATAAACTCAAAATATTATACAATATTAGGAAGCATATTTCTGAGGAAGTCAGAATTCTATTGACAGATCTTCTGGTGCTCTCACCACTAAATTATTGCAGCGCATCGTACGGACCTAGGTTGTGGGGTGAAACGGAAAACGCAATACAGAGAGTGCAGAACGCCTGCGCTCGTTTTTGTTTTAATATACCTTTTTTTTATATACCTAGACAAGCGCATGTCACTCCCTTCTTAATAAAAAACAAAATTTTAAATATGAAGTCTCGTAGAGAACTACACATAGCCTGTACGGCTCAGAACGTATTATGGAAAGGTCGGCCTGAATATCTTTTCGAAAAGTTTAGATGTTCCAAGGATGTACTAGCCTTAATACACGGTCTAAATTTAAAAATTGTTTAAATATTCCTCGATGCTATTCTGCTGGTTTTAGAGGCTCTTTCAAATATCGTACTTGAAAGATTTGGACCAACCTACCACCCTTAAGGAAGAATGTCAGTAGTCAGACATTTAAAATTAAATTAAAACGATTCTTGCATGAGAGGCAGTAGCACGATTTTGAAATCTCAGCCTTTAAATAGCTTTAAAATTAAATCCTAGCAACAACCACAAAATAAATTTCGAGTCACTTATTTCATACACATAAACATTAAGATACACACCCACACACGTAAACATACAAAACACACTGTATATAAGTTCATAAGTACCATTTTTAAGTTAGTTTAGTTTGTTACCCGCTTATTCTCCTTCCTTCTCGGCAAACATTGTCCGCAAATATTATTATTATTATTAACAGCTAGGTACTGCTGTTCTGTCCTCCTAGCGTTATTCCCGGTTGTGCCCTAAAGGAGCCCAGGGTCCGCTTTGACACCTAATCCCAAGAATAGCCATAGGCACTAGTTTTACGAAAGCGACTACCATCTGACCTTACAACCCAGAGGGAAAACTAGACCTTATAGGGATTAGACCGGTTTCCTCACAATGGTTTCCTTTATCGAAACCCGAACGGTAAGTATATTCCGTACATAAGTTCCGAAAAACTCATTGGTACGAGCCGAGATTCGAACCCCCGACCGATAGCCTAGTGGTTCGTAGCGTCAACCTTCTTCACTTAATTTATTGCATCTAATTGTTTTTTTTTGTGCGCGCTTATTCTGACACTAGGTGGCTAGCCATAAGGTGTTTGTTAAATTAAGAAAAATACTGGATCCTATTCGACTTAACGTATTGCATTGGAATCGGGGCTGTTCTTTTTCTGCACACTTGTTCCCATTCAATACACGTCAAGCATCACGCGTACTATGTACGACAATGAGAACATTATCTAAAATTAATACATATTTACTTCGTTTATGAATTCTGGCGGCAATATATCGAAAGGTAAACCTTCAATACAAACATCAAGTTTATGAAGAAAGTTCCTATCGAGTTTTCATCTTAGAAGGTTTCGACTTTGGAGATATTGTTAAAGGGTCACGGTAACACATGCGAAAAAATAAGGTAATTGAAATATTATGTCAATTCAAGATACACTGCCAAGTCTATATTTGGCAGTCTATCTTAAATTGGGTACTTTCCTCATTTTAATATGTAAAATGTAGTGTTGCTATGTTGATTGTAGTAGCCCATCAAAGTTAAAGTTAGTAAATCACCAAATATAATTGAAATCATGAAAAGATATAAGCCTAGAAAGAAAAAAAATGGATTTATTTTATCGGCGAAGAGCATAAACAAATATATCATATAGAATCCTTACACTATAACAAAAAAAATGCAATTTCTTTCGTTCTACACTGTAACATAATGTCTAACATATGCCTAGTCGAATACATATGTATTCGTACGTATAGAAAACAGCGTAACGCGTTACCGAGAGGATTAAAAGCTCCCTTGCTCTTGTTTACAATCAATAGAAAAACTTTTCAATGAACAGAAGTTTGAGTTCAAAATTTTGCTCATCACTTTGCAGACGAAAGATCGGAACGCCCTGAGAGAAATTGCTACAAAATGATAAACTTCTGCACTGCTTAGAAGTTGCTGTTTCTACCCTTACTGATATAACATAAGTCATTTACAATATGAATAAATATACATATTAGGAGTCAATATGAGGCCTTTGTTACAGAACGACAACGTATTTCATCGAACAAGGGAGCGAAGAGAACGAAGTTCTATGCTTCAGCTTAGGCCGAAAGTCGTTGGTATGTCCAGATGTCCGGATATCCCGCTTTCCCGCAGTTCTTCTCTACTGGTCGCATCTCTCAACCGAGTCTAGTGAAATTTTGTGAGCAGGTTCGTTAATTTCATAGATACTTTGTCGTGACGGTTTTTTGAAATGTAAAAAAAATGGCAGGAAGAAAAAAAAACATACTCATCACACAGAAATATGCCCTTTTCGAGATTTGAACCCAGGGCCGTCAGCTTCGCAAACATGGTCACTACCCACCACGTCTAATAGTAATAATTAATTATAGTTACTTTCAAAAATAAAATATTCGTTAATATCGAAAGTAACTAATTGTAGTTACTTACTTTCAAAAATAAAATAATGATTAGGTTTCAGAATATGTAATTTTACAGGATTGTTTTAAATCCAATTACTGAGAAACAGATGATTTTACAAAGAGGGTTTTTGGGGTCAAATTATTTTTAATTAGAAAACAATTAAAAAGTATAAGTAGAGTAAGTAAGTAATAGCCAGTTTTGGGTCTGCTTCAAAGTTAATGGGTAAGCGATTTCAGTACCATAAAGACGGCTATAAACAGGAGTCAGAAATTAATGCCCGTTGACTTAAATAATTGCTGTGTTGACTCCAAAATATTATTTCAATATCGGCGGATCGATGAACACTGAGAAATCCGTTCTTATCATTCTGACAATGGAACCCAAAAAGGCTTCATACACCTCGGGCGTAAAACCCTCAAAGCTCTTCCGGCAGACATGTTCGTATCGTAAAGCTTTAAATTTATCAAATGGAACCAGCCCAATTGCCTATGAGGCGTTGGAGTAAGAGCTTAACATTTCGAATAAATATTCATCGGTATTTTTCCCATCTAATTCCATTTACTGAAAATTATTAATTGAAACGGGTTGACAGGATGAAATAATATATGCCTTGTCCTTGATACTCGTCATTGTATTGTGGTTATTATTTAAAATCACTTCAGGCACTCCTCAATATAATAATATGTTAGCAGCGTTGTCTTACCATACCTACCCCGCTATTCTGTAACCTGTTTTAACCTCACCTCACCGGTCATAGCTGGTGTGCTACGTTCTTTTTTTCTGAATAAAACTGTATAAGGAATTACTTTATAATTAAAAATCATTTATGAAACTAAAACCTTAAAAATTATTACATAAACGAACCTAAAAACTCTGGTGTCCAATAATAAAAAGAGTAATAAACTGTAAATTTTCACATGGATTATGACAAGTGAATGTTAGGTGATGACTGATGACGCCAGTCCTATCAAATTTCCCTCCAAAGCGAACTTAACTTCAAAAACCGTAGGTTAAACATTCGGTGGACATTAGTGTTAACAATATCATTAAATTGAATGAACTTGATAGTGATTTAATTGCATGAGACCTCGTCCATTGAAATCCGTTTTGGCTGTTTATCAATATTTTTCAACTTGCGATCCACGGATTAAAAATCACCGTGTATAAATATGTTAATAATTAGTAGGGAGATACAATAGTAAATTGTATGACAAGGGTATAAAAAAGCCGTATAAGCACGAGAAAGTTTGCATTCTACCTAAGATTAACATTTTATAAAAAAAAACTTGTCTTGTACAAATGAATGTTGTAACTATTATAAATTATAATGCCTGTATCAAGGACGGAACCGGCTTTTGAGACACAGGGAAACCTACTTTGAAAGCCGGGGCTTATGTACCTATGTTTATAATTGCAATAAATAATTTTATTATTATTTATGTATGTCTTTCCCGCTCACGGGACAATGACGTCCCGGACCTTTGGGAGGCGTGCGTGGGGCTAGGTACCTACAAAGTACCAACTGAGCCAACACGTAGAGGCCCTTTTGACAATTTAATAAATTGCAAGGAGTACACCGAGCGGATGCTGTCCCTGCCCGTGTCATGGGACGCACACAGAGACAGCACCCGCTGAGGAGTATAGGGCCTATTGATGGTTGATGGAATCTAAATGAAACTTAAAAACGGGTTATTGGGTGAAAATTATGGACTAGTGGCTGGGCTATTGCGTGAAACATCGGACGCCTGCCTAATAAAACTGTCTCACTTTTTATCTCTGGCAGACGGTGACTCGCCAACTGCTAGATGGGCCCCTATTAATAGCGACATTAAAAAATGGCCTAAGGGCAACACCGGTCAGAAATCTGGGGGGAAGAGAGGTGGCACTGGACTTTAAACATATAGCCAACTCGCCACTTAGGTGTCCACATCAACCCTCGAGCAACAGCTCTTGCGACTCCACTCTGAACGGCCAGTAAAGGCAAGCCAGAGGCAGGGGGCCTGTCCAACCATCCACCCGATCGGCTCAACCAGACCACAGGACACCCCCAGGAGTACTCAGGTACGTAGGGTCGCTACTCCCTAACAGCCCGCCACAAGCTGCCTTACGTTGACTGATTGCACCAGAAATCTGGTGGGCGATGGGGCCGTCACATCCCTACGCCCATTTAATTATTTATTATTATTAAAGTTATTTTCCCGAGCGAAGTAAGGGGAAAAATAGTTCGAGGGGTAATATGGCTGTTAGATCAAGGCTGCCTGGCATGGTTTTGACACCCCGCCCCCAACAGGGTAGATTTTGAGCTGGTGCTACCTGACCCCAAGTAAGAACCCCTGATGTATCGCTCTTTAAAACCGGTGATGCAAAGGTAGTCTAGCGATACGTGTCAGAACTAAATCACGAAAACTTTTTCACGGACGACTGTATCACGAAAAACTTTATCAAAAATAAAATTTTCGTGATAAATAATTTAAAGATGTTGTTGGAAAGTTGGCCTAGTATAGTGATCAAGTCGCAAGGGCGAAACAGACGGGGCAGGCCTAGGCGAAGAAGGCGGGATGATTTATCTACGAGTATAGATGCCCTTCCACGGCAATGGGCCGGATGAAGCACACATAAGAGAATCAAGGTAATTAACCCATTCAGGGCCCATGACGACACATATGCGTCAGACCGCCGTAGTCGCTTTGCATATAATACGTGTTTTTGTCAATTTCCGTTAATTGCAAGGGGGCATAGGTTAGATCAAATAAAGTTAATTTCTCCAAGAGACTAGTATCTTAATTCTTACTGTTAGCAAGATATTTCATATTTTAATTTAATCAGATTTGCAGCTTTAACCTCTGTTAATGCTACATTCAATTATTTTGTATTTTTTTTTGTCAAGTAATAAATGTGCTTGAGTGTTTCTGTGAATGTACTCTGCAATATGCCGAACTTAACGGAAATTCCCGGGAACACCGTGTACAATGACATGAGGTATATCGATGTCCGTAATTAGATTATATGGTTCCAGTTTATAAAAAAATCGAAATACAGCAAAAACAAGTTTTCTATGAAAAATTTGAATTCGCTGTATTGTTTTGACTATGGTATCTGAAGCTACATAAACTAATTACAGACATGGTATACCTCATGTCATTGTACGTATATGCAAAGTTTCGTTAAAATCCAACACGTAGTTTTAAAATGAGAACATAACTACGTATGTATGGAGAATCGAGCTTACTGCGGAATCTTAAAGAGTTAGCCTAGATCATTTAAAAAAAATCCTATGAGCAAATCAGCTCAGCTAATGGTGCATGTATTTATCTGATGATGTTGATGGATCAGTATCCATCAACATCATCAGATAAATACATGCAACTACCAGTAGGTACTACAGCACCAGTGTGCTGTAGTACCTACTGGTAGTTGCATGATATCGCCACCACCTTAGGAAAAAAAAAATCTTGTCAATTCGTCATAGGAAATTACATCTAGTGCACTAATAGCCTTTTTTTTAACGTTGGGGAAATGCCTTTGCGCATCCCGCCCGCCATGGGGAGGGGAGGCAGGGCGGGTATGACGGACTAACCGCGGCAGAAGCCTTGGACTAGTGCACTAATAGCCTGGCAAAAGTATTTTCAGGCATTAACTTGATACGACACGGTTCTTTGGATTTCAGTAATCTAGGGATTTTCTAGCCTATATTGATTTGCCCTGCAGGCCCACTCTCCTTAATTACCTTGACTCTCATATGTGTTTATATTTCGCCCCATTGCTACCTTTCCATTACCATTTTTAGGGTTCCGTAGCCAAGTGGCAAAAAACGGAACCATTATGGATTCGTCATGTCTGTCTGTCTGTCTGTCCGTCCGTATGTCACAGCCACTTTTTTCCGAAACTATAAGAATTATACTGTTGAAACTTGGTAAGTAGATGTATTCTGTGAACCGCATTAAGATTTTCACACAAAAAAAAAAACAATAAATTTTGAGGGTTTCCCCATACTTGAACTGAAATTCAATTTTTTTTTTTCATCAAACCCATACGTGTGGGTATCTATGGATAGGTCTTCAAAAATGTTATTGAGGTTTCTAATATCATTTTTTTCTAAACTGAATAGTTTGCTCGAGAGACACTTCCAAAGTGGTAAAATGTGTGTCCCCCCCCCCCCCCCTGGACCTTCTAAAATAAGAGAATGATAAAACTTAAAGAAATATATGATGTACATTAACCATGCAAGTTTCCACAGAAAATTGGTTTGAACGAGATCTAGTTAGTAGTATTTTTAATACGTCATAAATAGTAAACCGCAATTTACCTTCTATTCAACGGATAATGGTACGGAACCCTTTGTGCGCGAGTCCGACTCGCACTTGGCCGGTTTTATTTTTAAAGCAATACATCAAGAAGTGCGTATTTGGGGTCAGTAAGTACCGGCTCAAAATGTGGATAAAAGCCTACCTGGGCCGACTCGCCTATTGGCAATAGCATGTCTAGTAATTGCCTGATGCAAATACTAAAAATATTACATTAACAGAGCTGTGTAGGTGCATTGGATCGTGTAATACACGAAATAAATTCGAATACCATTGTAAATACTAAAAAGTCATAATCCAAATGCATCTTTTGTGGGTTTAAAACAATGCAACCTTACTTCACGGACGATCATGCTTTGAGATCACCCTGACCTATGCTATATATTTTATTTATCTCCCTCGCATTAAGAGTCGGCAGTAAGCTCGATTCTCCATACAACGTTGTCACGCTCTCATTTTTAAAATACATGTTGGATTGTAACGAAACTTTGCATGTACAATGACATGAGAGATATCCAGGTCTGTAATTAGTTTATGTAGCTTCAGATACCATAGCAAAAAAATACAGCGAATTTAAGTTTTTTATACAAAACTTGTTTTACTGTATTTCGTTTGTTTTATAATCTGGAACCATATAAACTAATTACAGACATAGATATACCTCATGTCATTGTATATGCAAAGTTTCATCACAATCCAACACGTAGTTTTAAAATGAGAGCGTAACTACGTTTGTATGGGAAGGTGAAATTGGCCGAGCTTACTCCGCACTCTTAACAAACTAGTCCCTGGGCGACCGAGCCCTGCACGGGTGAAAATAGTGAAAATACAAAGAAAACTAATTTTCCCAGACACGAGACCCAGGTAGATCGATTTTTCGCCCCCGTAAATTCCGACATTCCAAATATCGTCGAAATCTTTAGAGCAGTTTTCGACAACGTCAATGCAAATATATATACAAATATTACTCATTTCATAGGACAGGATATGATATATTTTTAGAACAAAATAACAGTAGTCTTTTTTTCAAGATAACTCGAGTTGTCGAGTTTAATAAAATAGGTAAATAAGTATACAAAAACACGTGTTAAGGTTTTGCAGACTTTACAACTTATTTTTTTTTGTTCTAAAATGCAATATTTTGTAACAAAAATAGATTCCTCATCTTTATTTTATGCGAAAATTATATATTTTGAGAAAAAAGGGGTTTAAAATGAAGCGCTGCGGGAGCAAACTTTACCCCCCCTCCCCACACCAAATGCGGGATGGCTCTCAATGGCTCTCGGTCTGAATCCACTCAAGATAACCTAAGGATCAACTGTGCCAAGTTTTAGTGAAAGTCAAAAAGTGCAAGGCCAACCGTAACAGCACCAACTATCACGCACAAATACATCTTGATGCCGCGATTCGTAGTAACTAAGCGTTATCAGAGGTCTAGCTTTGTTAGGCGTGACGGGTGAACCTATGACCTATTTGACTGTAAAAACAATTAACATCGATATCTACTACGGTCCAAAATCATTCTCGCTTCAAAGACGGTCATATCCGCATTGAAGTGTATGATTATGTTTTACCTATATATATAGGTCTTCAAAAAATTTATTGAGGTTTCTAATATCATTTTTTTCTAAAAAATGATATTAGAAACCCCCCCCTGGACCTTCTAAAATAAGAGAATGATAAAACTTAAAGAAATATATGATGTACATTAACCATGCAAATTTCCACAGAAAATTGGTTTGAACGAGAGAAAATGACCGCTGAGTTTTCCTAACGAACGTTTGAAGAATTACGTGATCACTCCTCGGGACTCACTCAAATTATACGGAGTTATACTTCACATTTCACCCAGCCCTTCAACAGTGACACGTATTGATTCACTTGAACGAACCCTTGTGGTCTCATGTAAGCTTCAATTAAAGGCATAATATCACCAATTAGCAGTATTAAGAGCTCCGGGATAAATGGAATATAACTCAACGAGTCCAATTTGGGCCGATGTTCATTTGTCAGTCGAATAAAAACAATCGACTGGCGTATAGGTAATAAATGAAGGGTAATCGACTCGACGACGATGACGACTATGAATCTACTGCCGCGGCGCCGTTTCGCGATTCGCGATGGATGCACGAGCACTCATCTCAAAGCCTACTGATGCGTCGAAGGAAAGTTTCCAAAAGTGTGAAACTTTCTTAATGAAAAATGATCTCGGTAATTTTTCAGAATTTCCTTACGGTAATATCTTATGATGGAAACATAGTCTTCAAAAAGTTTAATATTTTTGGACACTTTCTACAACTTGTACATGTCAGTGCTGTAGTGTTATTTTATTACTTAGTAAATAAAATCACTTTATTTATTACTAATGAGAGATTACTAATGTAGTACCTTGAATATATGTAACAAATTGTTATTTGTCTACGCCTCCATAAACTCCTCATCGACATCGATGATAACGCGTATCGATATTTACTTATATCGACACGCCCATGCACCATGCATCGTATAAGATGATGTATAGATAGCGATGCGCCGGCGATCGGGCGATCGACGCGCGCGGCAGACCCATTGAGACTTCGACGCGGAGCGCATGCCGCTCCTGCGTAGATTCATTTACCGCTCTGAAGCGAACAGTTAAGACGTCTCAATAATACGTTTAGTCGGACACTATTCTGCCACTAAAGTGAATAAATAGTTCTAGCCCCCACTTTTGGGTAAGTGTGAACAAATTGTATTTAGTCTGTAAGTAGATATAAGTAATTCTTTAAGTTTTATGCAGTTGTTACTTGCCGTTAGCCGTAATGGCGTATTGCAATTTCACCTTATCATTCCTAGTGCTAGCTCTCGCGCTTTGGGAAGCTTTATAAGTATAGTGCCTGAGTTGACTCCTTTTAAATACATTGTTAAAATAATAGTAGGTAATATATATAGAATACTGATTAAGATGCAGCATAGTGCGGCCACAAAGTGATAAAATATTAAGTAAACCTTTAATAACTTCTCATAAAGTATCTCGCTTTTTATTGCTTCTGGCTTATGTTGCTGCTAACGTTCTCTTACCGCTCCGTTTCTGGATTCCGTGCACCGCCACATACAACCGTAGTTATTCTGTTATACCCGCTTACGTTAGGTAGGCCGCTAATTAGTCGGAAATTGATTCCAGGGTTTATGCAGGGGTTTCGGATACCGTTGGGACATCAAGTTTTGCCACAACGCTTGATGGGAGCTTCCTGTCGCCTACCTGCGGGCTAGCCAGGCGATCTTACAGGAGAGTACCCTTCCGTGGCGATCAAATATAGGGTTCAGTAGTACCTTGAGGCGGATTACAACCCATTAGACCCATGATCAATGTAATTTTATAGATAAATAAATTGTAGTTTCTTTATTAAGGCGTTACATTTATTTGTCAACCACTGGCCTTAGATAGGACATTACAGTGCAGGCTGAAATATTTCGAAAATGCTTCTAATGTTGGCTACCTCCCTTAAAACCCCTAAACAGTAATTACCAATAAACTAATACTATCTTAACGAAAAAAAAAAAATTACGAAGATGTTTTGTTTTTCCATTATATTCTTTCTCACTGTATCATATCGTTATCAATAACCTTGTTAGGGATTTAATTGTTAATGCAACCTCCTGCCGATTCATTACGTAACGCAATGTACTATCGACAAAATTGAATCCTGACCCACTATGGAACCTTGTTACAATTAACTGACATATTAACGTCATATGATCTTACGTATGTTCGTTCATTGTAACAAGGTTCTATGGTGGGTCATGATTCAGTTGGTTCGATAGTACGTAGTTACGTTGGGTAGATCTAAATGTCAATTTTTATATTGAAAAATGACAGTTGGACTGTCCTAACGCGCGTTCGAAAAGTTACGTGATTGCTCCTCTGGTCGTGAGTCTTTGTAGTCAGCGTCCTATAGCCAGTAGCAGCCAGAGCAGCCAAATATTTCGTGTACACACCCTTATTCTTACAGTAATAAAGACGTGTACCGAAATATTTGGCTACCTTGGGTGCTACACAACGCTGACCGTGCCTTAGGTGAATTAATTTGTATTTTTTTTTAATGGAATAGCAGTTGAATTGTCCTAATGTACGTTCAATAAGTTACGTAACTACCTATCTGGGCTCGAAAACCATCCCGCTAGAACTACCTGGTAGTGAATTGATTAAAGGGTGCGGACGGATTCCCGGGCAAATTCAATAAATATTATGCATTAAGTCTAATTGAAGTGACTTTAAAGTCTTACATTTAACTTTGTTAAAGCCAACTTGAGAGCGAGATTACGCAGAAACCAGCTGCATCCCGTTTAAGAGTCCGCAGTAAGCTCGATTCTCCATACAAATGTAGTTACGCTCTCATTTTAAAACTACTTGTTGGATTGTAACGAAACTTCGTATATATAATGATATGAGGTATATCTATGTCTGTAATTAGTTTATGTAGCTTCAGATACCATAATAAAAAAAATACAGCGAATTTAAGTTTTTCATACAAAACTTGTTTTTGCTGTATTTCGTTTGTTTTATACACTGGAACCATAAAAACTAATTATAGACATAGATATACCTCATCTCAATGTATATGCAAAAATTCGCCACAATCTAACACGTAGCTTTAAAATGAGAGCGTAACTACGTTTGCATGGGAAGGTGAAATTAGGCCGAGCTTACTGCGGACTCTTAAATGAATTATAGCATAATTGGCTACTTTCCTAAAAAAAACTATTTGGTCCGTTAAAGTTCCGTGTCACATTATGGTACACTCTTCAGCAAAATGTGACGTCACGCGGAACTTTAACGGGCTATATCTTCATGAACGCGGCACGGAATGTTATATATATTCGCACGTAGACTATTCGCTACCCGTCTTTTTCTAAGCGTTCTAATTAGAAACAAACGGATAGTCTATCTTGCCGCTATACAGCTTGTGGGCCATCCTGTGATAGTCATGCAGCCTTACACATTTCTCCGTTATACCACGTCTCCGGCAAATACAAAAAAAAATGCAATACGAAGTTTCTTAAATTATAATCTCTCTAATTGTCGTATGTTTTACATTGGTAAACCCGACAATGGGCATAAGCGCAACTCTGAAGATCCTGACTTGACGCCCGACTCTTCTCAGTCTCTCCCTCTCTCTTCCTAGTTCAGCCAGCGCTAGGCTGGCTCTGAGCACTGGCAAGCTGCTCTATTCTCTTCATACAACGTCGCTGGTCCCTCCGTCTCGAAGGGGGGCGGATGTAAGAGTATGATAACTCCTTTGTCAGCTGTGTCGAATCAGGGGCCGTAGACAAGGTTAAAATCGACAAGCGCTAACGCCAATAGAAAATAATAAAATGTAGGGGAATGACAGATGCCGACGAAACACTTTTCGATAACATCTGTCATTCCCATACATTTTATTAGTTTTCTATTGGCGTTAGCGCTTGTCGATTGTAACCTTGTCAAGGCCCCCTGATGTTTTCTGCATCGCGCTTTCGTAGTTTCTTAAATCAGTTGCATATATTTCAATATAACATTCAAACATCTCTCATCGGACTTCGGTCTCTGAGAGATATCTCTATTGTCTATTCTACACAAGCTATAAAACAAAAAAATTACAGATCAAGAAAAGAAGTGGGTATTAAGACCCGCGACAATCAAAAAACCGATATCAAACCAATACGTTTCATCAGAAAAAGCCACATTATGTTCCAGTAAAAACGCGATCCGTATATTCGTTTTTCGTGCAAAATATAAATCATGGTCGGTTGGCTAATGTCGCATGCTTCCTAAGGAAATCGTAAACAACACTGCATGGATTATATTTGCGGAACGTCTGTGTAGTTTAAAATATGAAACAATAAATCGCCCAAGTGCGTGTCGGACCACGCACAATGAAGGGTTCCGTACCTTCTACTAGCTAATAACCCACATTAGGAATCACTACTAATACCGGAAGTTAAATAAAATCTTATCTTTATAAGAAATTTACGGCACTTACATCCTTTTCGTTAAACTAACTTTCGTTAACTCAAAAACCTTTTAATCGATCTGGGTCAAAATAATTATTGTTGAAAGTTTTTATAAAGCACTTTGTCTATGTTTTTTTTGTGTAACCGTAATTTTCGAACTGTGACACAACTTTAATGACTTTCGGAGCGATTATTTCAAAATATATTTACAACATATAATATTTTATGACAACTAATATCTTGGAAAAGTAATATAACCCATGAAAGGGATACGAGGATCAAAACCTTAAAACTTCGCTAATATCCAATCACTTTTGACATTTATGTTATAGTTCTGTTTAAAATGCCGATGGCAATTTATAAGCAGGAGATGATTGAATGACGATTTTAGGGTTCTGTGCCTCAAAAATAAACCGTTCGTTGTCCGTCTATAGACACAGAGGATTCCGATAAGCATCATCAATTTGTGCTTATCAAAAACTGTTACGGTATACCTAGGTAAAAAACTTAAATTGTCTTGCTGTGGACTGTCAGAATATGCATTCGTTTTATTACTATTACATATTTTAAAACACAGACAAGTGACAAGATAGAGCATCCGTGCCATTCTATTGAACGGTGTCAGCCAGTGACGGACGCTCTATCTTGTCACTTATCGCGTGATAAGGCCGACCATGACACGGGGTCAGAACGCGCGTTAGGACAATCCAACTGTCATTGCTCCATATAAAATTTGACATTTAGATCTGCCTAACGTGCGTACAATGCGTTGCGTTATCGACCAGCAGATGAGTAATCACATAACGGCGTTAGCTAGATCCAACTGTCATTTTTCCAAATAAAAAGTGACTGACATTTAGATCTACCTAACGTCCGTACAATGCATTATGTGATTGACATGCAGCTCACCAATAGAATATACGAGAGCGGCCACAATTAAGTTTTTTAGCCTTAACATAACGAAGTAGCAACTTATCGATGCAATTTACAGACCAGAATAGGGGCCTATTCTCAATACGTCGGTTTTTTTTTATTTGTTTGAGTATTTTTTTTAATACAACGACGGTAGCAAACAAGCGTACGGCCCGCCTGAACCAGACAACAGCCTACGCATGCAATTCCAAAGGGGTAACATGGGCGTTGCCGACCCTTGATATGTTTGAGGATTCGCCGTGTTGACAGCTGAAGGAACCAATTCCCTTACTCTCAACACAACGCATCCTCGGGAGCTCTGGCGGCCTTGCTCACCTCCAGGAACACAACACTACTACAGAGCGAGTAGTAGTGTTATTATTGTGGTCTCCTGCAAGGCGGAGGTACCTCCCCAGTAGGGCTCCACATTCGAGCGGGATGACATTTCGCTGTGCACGTGCACTACATCAACAGTGTATGTGTGTGTGTGTATGTTCACCGATAACTCAAAGATGCCTGGACCGATTTCGAAAATTATTTTTTCTTTGCAAGGGTATCCTTTCCATGTGTTGCCATGGCCATCGGGTCATCATCATATCAGCCGAAAGACGTCCACTGCTGGACATAGGCCTCCCCCAAAGAGTGCCAAAGTGACCGGTCCTGCGCCACCCGCATCCAGCGGACTCCAGCAACCTTTACCAGGTCATCAGTCCACCTTGTGTGGGGGGCCTACCCACGCCGCGCCTTCCGGTACGTGGTCGCCACTCGAGAACCTTTCCGCCCCAACGGCCATCGGATCAGTATCTGATAGTGGAAATACCCAATCCAGTTACATACAGTTGCTGATGTCGAAATCGTACAAGACGCCATCATCATCTGATAATGGGATCCTGGAGATATCGAGGGGACTCTTTCATTGTTATAAGCACACTTGAAGCGGAGTACCGAATTGAAGTCGGTTAAAACTTTGCTGTCAAAGCAAAATATTGTGATAATAATGATGAATGGACAGTCTTGCCTAGCGTTGAAAATGTCGGATAAAATCAAATGATTTTTTAGGGAATTTATGAAATTTTCTTTTTTTTCCGTTTTTTAGGATTTTTAACGAAAAAAACCAATAGGTCATTATGACAACTGAACTGAACTGACACGGATGTCAATGGCAAAGTAAGTCTATAATCATTCACCTACCCACCAGTATTAAGAAAAATAACCGACTGAAACCTGTTTAAATCGATTTTTTGTTTTTTTTTCGTAAAAATCCGAAAAAAACGAGCCGTTTGGAAAGAAACGGGTTTTTTTCCGGAAATTTTCAACGCTAGTCTTGTCGCAGAAATGGCGGCGTCAATTCTACTAATAAACAGTGCTTAATGGCGCCCTTTGACACTTTCTATTAATTAACTAAAACGATTATTGGCTGTCGCGGCTCTAATGCCGCGTAGTTCTGCGACTCGATTCCAGAACATGCGACAGATTATTTATACTAAACGGGACTTAGTCTATTTACCTCACTGAGGTCTCTCATGTGTTGCAACATCCATGGTCACGGGACAACTTAATTATACGCGATTAAGTTCCATTTAGTATAAATAATGTATGAGAACCGTGAAAGTTGAAATCAATATGCTACTGATGTAAAGAAGTTACGTTGGAATTGTGTTATTGGAAGCCTATTATGAGTCCGCAGTAAGTTCGATTCTCCATACAAACGTAGTTACGCTCTCATTTTAAAACTACGTGTTGGATTGTAACGAAACTGCACATGAAATGACATGAGGTATATCTATGTCTGTAATTAGTTTATGTAGCTTCAGATGCCATAATAAAAAAAGCGAATTTAAGTTTTCATACAAAACTTGTTTTTGCTGTGTTTCATATATTCGAGGTCAAACAACGCAATATGTGCTTTGTCGTAGCGCGCAGCACCAATTTATCACCTGTAGCGGGTAATTGCTGGTAGAGGCATGAGGCACATGTGAGTCAATGGCTTTGAATGATTTAAAGGACCCACTAGAGGACAACATATTTATTCGCTCTACACATATATTGAACAAGCGAGCGAAGCTAACGAAATTCTCCGTTTCAGGTAGGGCCGAAATTATTTATGACAGGATGTCCTGACCCAGTATCATGGTCGGCAAGATAAGAGCATCGTCTCGTCCTATCAAGTGAAGTCAGCCAGTGACGGACGCCCTATCCTGTCACTTATCGCGTGATAAGGCCGACCATGATACAGGGTCTGGTGTCCAGATGTCCGCTGTCCATTTCTCAACCGATTCTCGTTAAATTATGTGAGCAGGTTCAATGATTGTATGTTTTTCTTTTTACGTTCAGATTTTCGTAATAAATAATAAAAATGTTTGAAACAAAGACAGGCTTACGCGTTCTACAGCTCAAAGAGCCACTACTTTATATAATGCCAGGCCCCTATTTCACCAAATCGACAATTGTCGCCTGACAATGACAATTCGCTTTACATGGCTGCGTCGACAGGTTAAGTTGGTTGCTGGACAGTTTATTGACCCAGCAATGTACTTGGAATTGTCATTGTCAGGTGACAATTGTCAAGGTGGTGAAATAGGGGCCAGATATGTCAACTGAATTGTCACGCGATTTCTAACGTCACTGACGGCACGTACTGTGATTTAAATTTAGCCTATCTAGAAAATCCTTGGGCAGATGTGCTCTCTCTCACGTATCATATGTGTACAAAACGAGAGTGGTCTAATTCTGAACAAAATTTACTTTTCACATGCCGATTTCATATCAACATTTTCCGCTACTCGTTCTGTCACGTCAGCTCAACGGTCATGGGAATAAGTGCGCGAAACATTATGAAACTGATTGACTGCCAACACATTCACTGGCAGGTATCGCTACGCGCTACGCTCGTAGCCGATCCGGGGTTTTCCCGCTATGCGGCTACGGCGTAGGCGACCGCTACGCTGGTCCTGGCAGTGAAAGTGAGCTACGCTGCGCTAGAAGCGCCTGCGTGTCGAGTTAAGCGGTGAAAAGGTTAAGGGGCTCCCATACGCCAATTACCTTCGATCTGAATCCCTTAGTTTTCTAATGTTTTTTGTAGCTTATTATATTTATAACAACGGCTTTAAGCGATATAGTATCCCATATTTACTTCAAAGTTCATTGTTTTCGAGATATTTGGCATCAAAGTTGAACAATTTTGTGAAAAACCCCAGTCACGTTTTAGAGACGTCATAGACGAACCCAACTATGCACTATGTAGATTTCGTATATGTAAGATCTTTCACGTCAATAGAAATACGAAATAAGTGTTTTTTAAGACACTGTTTAAAAAAACATACAAAATTAAATATTAATTTCTTTCAAAATCCGGTGGACAAAAATGGAGATTAAAGATTGAAGAACCGATAGCCGTTTGACTTATAATTCTACCTGTAGTGCAAAACTAGGAGATACGATTCAAAATTTGTCAAAAATCGATGAAAACCTCGGGTAGCCCCTTAATGCCTTGTTCGGACTAGGCTAGTATTTTAGTGCGAGTCCATACATTTGCTTCAAGTACGAGTAGCTTTTTTATGGAATCGCACTAAAATACTAGCCTAGTTCGAACAAGGCTTAAGTTTAAGTAACAATGATATTATAGCTACGGCTTTACGTAGCAAATCAAATCACCATCCTCCTACCGTTGTTCCCGGTTGTGCCCCTAAAGGAGCCCGGCGTCCGCTTTGAAACCTAATCCCAAGATTTAGCATAGGCACTAGTTTTACAAAAGCGACTGCCATCTGACCTTCTAACCCAGAGGGAAAACTAGACCTTATATAGGAATAAGACCTGTTTCCTCACGATGTTTTCCTTGACCGAAAAGCTAACGGTAAGAATTCCGTACGTAAGTTCCGAAAAACTCATTGGTACGAGCCGGGATTCGAACCCACGACCGCCGCTTGCCAGCCGCATGCATGAACCACTAGGCTACCGTAGCTCTTATCTTAGCAAATCAAATAAAAATCAAATACTATTACTAGTACTATACCGAAATTAAGCCTCTGAACCTCAGAGGGTAGAGCTATGGTAATAATAAAACCATGATCGAGCGAGATACCTATACAAATCTCAATGAGTGCGAGAGAGAGGGATATATCCGTTACTAAGAATGTTTAAGGCAAGCCGTCAGCCATTTTAAGACCATTTGGGTCATACACCAGATTTAGCTTCGCGTCTTTCCTGTGGACATTATCAAAGTTAAGCGCTATGAAGCCTAATTTTTGTTTCGACTCTTAATCCGCATATACGGCGTCTCCTTTTCTATATTGCTATTCGATAAAAACATTATTTATATGCACGTGAGCTCTTAATTGTTGACCACAGGAGAGACGAATGTGTGTGTTCACCCGTACACAGTGTATAAAACAAAATTCGTCTCTCCTGTGGTCAATAATTAAGAGCTCACGTGCATATAAATATTTATTATTTAGCTAATCACAAAATTAAAACAACGCTAATGGCAAATCCTGTCCCACCGTGATATACATATAATATAATAACTAGTACGGGAACAGAGGAAGCTTAGTCCGAGTATTATAAATAATGTTTTTCATACGTAATTGTTTACACGTTAGCATTTACTACTGGATAATACCTTATAACAGGTGTAAAAAGTGTAAGTAGTCTTACCTTGCAAATAAAGTTATTTTTATTTATTTACTAGCTGATGGCCGCGGCTTCACCCATGTGGTTATAGGAAAATGGAACATATTGAATATTCCCGTGGGAATTAGATGTTTTTCCGGTGAAAAAGTAGCCTATGTCACTCTCCAGCTTCTAAACTATCTCCATACAAACAAGCACACTTTCGCATTTATAATATTAGTGAGGATAGTTGCCGGCCACACACTGCCGGAAAAGTATAGCCCGTCTAGAAACACCATTAGAGGGGGAAGACACATTTTTTGTATCTTTCGAATATATTCACTTAATTATTAACCATGGAATTACCTTATTTAAATCTGCAGTGTTTTGTGCAAAGACCTATCATTGATGTGGTACCTACATATTGCTCTACAATGATATATATAAAATTTTAATTCCAGTTACATGTAGTGAAGTGCCGTCATTTGATTCCAAACTATTCAGTGACTAGTAATATAACAATATACACATATGCTCCTAAATACGTTTTGTTTTCAAAAAAAAAAGAAAAAAATATATAAATGGTTTATTGGTAACAAACAGTGTTTACACAAATTAAGAAAAGGTTGGGACCTTCTAGTAAGTATATGGCAATACTTGAGACAGAAGATCCCGCTCTTCTAACATCAAGTAACATGTAGGTAGATTAGTTAAGTATGTTAAGCTAAGTTACGTTAAGTTAACAACGATTATATTTATTATTACCTAACCTATTTGTGTGTGGTGTGTGTGTGTGTGTGTGTGTGTGTGTGTGTGTGTGTGTGTGTGTGTGTGTGTGTGTGTGTGTGTGTGTGTGTGTGTGTGTGTGTGTGTGTGTGAGAAAATATGAACTATGTGGGTGTGTGTGAGTGAATGTGAGCGCGCGTGTATATAGATGTCTGTAATAGATATGAACTAAATGTCATAGAAGGTGGTATTTTTAATTTTCTATTTTTGATGCAATTAATCTACTGTAGTTAGATATTGTAGCATAATAGTACTTCAGTCTCATCATAATTCAGATTCATTTTGATTACATAACTCTGTAGCGGTTAACAAAATATACCTACTTATACTCCTAATTTTATTCAGTTATATCTTATTTTTTTAAGTAAAATGCTCGTGAAATACGGACAGGCGGATATGACGAAACTATGAAGGTTCCGTTTTTGCCATTTTGGCTTCGGAACCCTAAAAATAAATAATTATTATCAAGTATTATTATGTATCAAGTGTTGTTCTGGTTTACTCGAGTAATTAGTAATATAAATAATAAATTGCGTATTCGTAAAAAAATTGAGTTGACAGTGTCTATCAGTACTTATTACGCAAGGTCACACCCCTATTGGCAAAGGGCCGTTACACAAAGCGGGTAATGAAATTACGGGTGTTACTGGTATGAATAAAACATCCGTAATAAAGCAAAACGACGTAATTGGCCTGTGGAGCTTGCAGTCCCGGGTTCGAATACGAGGTAAACAGTTTTCAACAAATAAAAACCAAATCCCTATGACAGCTTCCATCTCCGTACGTACAATGTATGTATAACCTCCTAACCAGAGGTCGGCGAGTGTCGGTGAGCTATTTTTACGTCATTAATGTCATGTAGTTGTGTCTTGTAGATATTAATATGGATAAGGTGTATCCATAAAGAAATTAAAAGAAGCCAAAATTGACATGATTAAACATGAAATGAAAATGGATTACCATTATCTAAGGAAGTTGAAACTGTTTTCCCACATAAGGGGAAAGCTGTTCAATATAGATTAATCACATTCCGTAGATTCGTATAATATTCATTTGTTTTGATGTCGATGTAAAGCTCGCAGCAGAAAGGCAGCCTAAATAAAATAATTTCATTACAGATGGGGCATTTTACCATTGAATGCCAAGGTATGTCCATGTTATGCAAAAACTGAAAACAGCACCCCCGCCGACATCTGCTTATAACGTAAAATGGTACCGATATGACAGCTGGCATAGGGATTAAGATTCGCCGCAATATGTACAATTTATAATGGAACAGAGGCTCTAGTATAAGTTTTACCGAAACAAAACTTTACGACCGCATTTGCGTTTTACCCCCAATTTGTATGGGATTTGACAGCTAAACGCGAACGCGGTCGTAACGTTTTGTTTCGGTAAAACTTATACTAGAGCCTCAGGTCTCACGCTCAGGTCTAACGTCTATAAGGCCGAATCGCTCGACATGTTTCGAATCGATTCTTATGAGTCCACAGTAAGCTCGATTCTCCATACAAACGTAGTTACGCTCTCATTGGAAAACTACGTGTTGGAATGTAACAAAACTTTGCATGTACAATGACATGAGGTATATCCAGGTCTGTAATTAGTTTATGTAGCTTCAGATACCATAGTAAAAAACTGGTGACAGACAGACAGCGAAGTCTTAGTAAAAGGGTCCTGTTTTTACCCTTTGGGTACGGTATCCTAAAAAAATAAAGCGTAATAAAACTTGTTTTTGCTGTATTACGTGAGTTTTATAAATTGGAACCATATAAACGAATTACAGACATAAATATATACCTCATTGCCATTGTATATGCAAAGTTTCGTCACAATTCAACACGTAGTTTTAAAATGGGAACGAAACTCCGTTTGTATGGGAAGGTGAAATTCGTCCGAATTTACTATACGGACTCTTAAAGGGCTCCCATACGCCAATGACCTTCGATCTGAATCCCTTCGTTTTCTAATGTTTTTTGTAGTTTATTATATTAACAACAACGGCTTTAAGTAATATAGTATCCCCCATTTACTTCAAAGTTCATTGTTTTCGAGATATTTGGCATCAAAGTTGACCAATTTTAGGCCTAAAAACTGGTTTTGTGGCCATAACTTTTGTGTTAATTAGTTTAAAATGAAAACCTTAGACCAGTTTTTAGAGACGTCACAGACGAACCTAAATATGTAGATTCGTATATGTTAGATCTTTCACGTCAATTGGGATACGAAATAAGTGTTTTTTTTTTTAGACAATGATTTAAAATATCGTACAAAATTAAGTATTCATTTGTTTCAAAATCCGGTAGATGAAAATGGATATAAAAGATTGAAGAACCGATAGCCGTTTGATTTTTTAGTTCTATCTGTAGTGCAAAAGTAGGAGATACGATTGAAAACTTGTCAAAAATCGATGAAAACCTCGGGTAGCCCCTTAATTATAAGTGGTTGTCGATGTCGCCGAGCGGCCGAGCGGGTAGAGCATAGGCTGACGCGCTGGCATTGCGACTCATGGTGGATCGTCTTGAAACATGTCGAGCGATATTCGACCGCGAGCCCCCGCGAGCCGCGAGTGTCCCGTTAAAACAATTCTGTGATGTTACTTGAACCCGATGACAATGTTTGTTTTCCCAACTACGGCAGCACCATAAGGAAGGGATATGAGTTTTACAGTCTATGTTTGTTTTCGTGTTTTTTTTTTACGTTTTATGCTTGATATGAGGATTTAAGAAATGTAAACGACCAACTACTACGCTCCTTGTAACACTACCAAACATATTAAAACGAGAAAGATATGCGAAGCGATGAACAATAATGGCAGGCCTGGCTGAATGCAAGGGCCATGGCGGTTATCCTGCGAGCTTTACGAGGCATTTAGCCTCATTTGCGCCGCGACCTCCATACATCACTATCCCAAGCGAGTGCGCGAGTTAGCTTACCGACAATGCATTTATCTTATAGGACTCCGTATCCAACGGACCCTTATTTATACCAATTTGGTCCACGTCTTACCGATGAATTCGCTGAAGTAGAGTACTGCCATAAACACAGCGGAATATAATGCCGGCACCCCACTGCGCTATTCGTTATGTGACTGCGCCGTATTTGCGAAAATATTTGTTATGTGCGCGAACCAACACACATGCCCATCACACTGCGTGCCGGTATGCCGAACATGCCAAATATGTGTGTTTTTTGCGTAATCACAAGTCAATCACAAAAGCGGCGATGGACGTGTTGGTAGCAGAATTGTAGAAATCGTATAACTTTTTTCGTTTGTCCACTCCATTTTTCACACCATCACATCCACATCTTGAGAATAACTCTGTCTTTCTTCAACAAAAAAATCCCTTTTATCTCGGAAAATATTGATCCTAATATAAGTATGGGTAAGGTCTCATTCGATTCAGCGCAAAACATGACACTTTTCTCGCTTAGATTGTAAAATGTGCATTTCCCCCCTGCCCGTACACCCAAATGGGGGTAGGACCCATTTTGTTAGGACTCGGCAGATCGTCATTTCTAGTACTAGAATAAAGATATAACATAAACAAAGTTTCATTGTTGTACATATTTTGCCTCCAAAATATGCTAGTGTGTTTTTATTATATCTGGTATATGACTAGTTCTACGGGTTAAAATATACCTACGCCTATATCTCACTAAATAATAATCGTCTACTAAGAGGCTTACCTTTAGCGCTTATTTATAAATCTCAGTTAAGTAACTCGTTAAAATTAATCCCAAACAAGAATTTAGCTAGGTATTTTGCCGACAAGAAAATTAGATTGCTGCGCTTCCCTTAAGATTCAGTGAATTCATCCAGTGTGTAGGTGGACAATCCATAAAGGAAAAACCTTCAGGATTTTTAATAAACTAGAGCTAATTCGAAAGTTGCATTTCGCATTTCCGAGTCAGGAAGTAACCATGTATAAAAACTAGCATCTTGACCTTCAAATTATAGATGTCAAATTATAGATGTCAAATCCAAGGCTCAGTTTCTACCAAGGGTAAGTTATTAGTAAAACAACGTACGGTACACACTAATCTATTGGGTATCGAGACTCGAGACTTTCATAATTAGTTTTGAAGTCGGCCTGATGTACTGCTACGGGACTTAATAGCGCGTGTTGTTGCGGGATTCCGTTGAACGAATACTGGCATGTCTCCTGGATTCCAAAACTGCCGAGAGACAATCTCTAAGGAGTCGGTCTCCCCAGTAATGACGTCATAATAATCACCAGCGGCGGCGTTAGGAAAAGTGCAAATTACACCCAAAACATGCAAGGTACACATATTGGATATTAAATGAAAGCTAACGAAATTGTCAAGGAATTTAATTCCCTACCCATTTCCTTGAAATGTCGTTGGATATTTGCAAAGCATTAAGGTCGAAAATTCTACTTCGGTGTCAGTATTGAAACGTCAATCGAAAAGTCATTTCATCATTATTCATTCAAAAGAGAATATATGTAATCATTATGTGATTCATCCTTGCTCCCTCAAATACGAACATGTGCCAGTGTCAATCGAGAAAAATGAAAAATATTTTTTAAATACGTTATTACTTTGAAAAATTTAATGTTATAATATACGTGAAAAATAAAATGCTGGCCGCTAAAATCATATAACAGAACTAGCGAGATGACAAACTAATTCGGACTCCAGTTTTGGCAAAGTGCCTTGGTGTCCCAAAGTTCAGTTCACTATGTCAACGTAGTTAATCTGTTGCCTAGTTAAGGTAAAACAATGCATGCGATATGTCAAAGTAATTAGCTCTTAAGACTCTCACAGACTGACGCGGCCTGCAGGTCGATCACGTAACGCATTGTACGCGCTTCAGGTAGATCTAAATATCACTTTTTGTATGGGAAAATGACAGTTGAATTGTCCTAACGCTTGTTCGAAACGTTACGTTTTTAACCCTCAGGCCGCGGCAGTCAATAGTAAACTTGTCATTAGCTGTAAAATTTACCATTGACCGCTACCGCAGGCCGCGCCAGTGTAATGCAGGCCTTATGGTGACAGTTTGCTATACGATACTGAACCAAGGATGGGTTGGAAATTAAATTACTTTTCAACACAATTGCTCGTAACGTATCTCTTATTGTGTCGCTTTTAGGCTCATAATCCTGGATATTAAACACGCGTGTTTTATAACATTACGACACTTGTGTGTTTATGGTTATATCCCGATTAAGTCAGGTTGGCACCTTGCAGCAAGATGTACGAGTATGCATGCACCTGAGTATGGACTGTAGTACTGAGTATGGTGCATTCTTAAATTAACCGGGTTGTACAGATTGTACAGCTTTTTTTTTTAATTCTCGGCAAATGGATTCTTACTCGCGACTAAACAAATTAAATCCTTTTTGTTAATTAATTAAATATTTCTTTTTGGATATGATATAGAAACGTTTAATTTAGTAAAACTATTCACTTTTGGTAACATCTTAACATGAATTAATAAAGATAACATTTTAAAACGAAAATATTTATTAAATTTTGTATTGGCTGTTTAGAGATTTCAACTCATGCGCGCGCACTGCGCTTGAGGTTATTTCACAGATATTAAACAAAACAAATACAGGTACATATTGTTAATGAGTGTTTGTTATTAACAAAAATGTTGACTCGGGGTGACTAGAAAAGTGATAAAAAGAATGGACGCCACTGGCGATGTATACAACATGTGAGTAAAAACCTGTTGCCATAAATAAGTAAAGAAAATAACTTGGCAGGCCTTTAAAATTTTCATCTTATGAAAATGTTGAAAAACGTCGTATGAAACGCGTGAGCTTTGATAATTACATCCTCGGCTCTCTTATCACGCTCACCTGCGGCTTGCGTGATAATTCCGCCTCTGATGTGATTGTTAACATACCTCACTTGTATCACAATGTACTATTATATACATTATCCATTAGTATCATTATCAATACTTTGGCACTGCCATGGATGTCAAATAATGAGGCCGAGTTTGCAATACATTGATAGAGTTAAAGTTCAAACACTAATGAAGAATAGAAATAGTAGGTAGAGTAGTTTTACAAAGTTGCAGAACAAAAGTAGTTCAGTTTGACGAGCAAATCTAATATTGAATTAGGCAGGCTTTATTAAGCCTGTACTGTTTGTACATAATCTCAAGATTACAAACGCATTGCCGACTTTTCTATTTTTAGGCTTATAATTATATAAAAGTCGGTTGTACAAACATTTTCAAGTCAGACAGATAAGTTTTAAGTGAGCAGTACGCTACGGCTTTAAAAGAGAAATAAACACCGGAGCTAAATTTGAATGTAAATGTGTGAAGAAAGCTCCTCTTGCAGTACCTATTATAAGTAGTGTTAAGTACTACCAACGTATTACATTCCACGCTTTTACATGCAGACTGTGTGGTTATTTTTTATGTTGACATCGAAGATACCTTAACTTAAACCTAACTTAAATATAACAGTGAAAAAATCGGCCAAGCGTGTGTCGGGCCGCGCGCAGTGTAGGGTTTCGTAGTTACCTGTCTTTCTTAGTTACATCGACACGCGCGCGCCAACTAAATAGTTGCGTCGGCCGAATTCGTACGAAAGTTGGCCTTCCTAAGTACATTTTAAATTGATCTACTATTACTTGGTAACTAGATATGCCTACTTAGCCGTGATAGCTTTCCTTTTAAATTAATTATATTTATTACTACTACGATTTTTTTCACATTCCCAGTAGCAGCCATTTAGCCGGCAGGGGGTGGACACATGACTCGAACAAAAATTTGGGCTTTAAAGCCCAATATCTCGCAAACGAATCACTAATTTGAAAAATCTTTTCACATAAACCCATAATATTTTTGAACAAGCTATCCAACGATACCCCGCACTTTAAAAAAATTACATCCCCACTTTTAGTTGTTTTTAATCTGGGTCAAAATACATAACTGCTTTGTATGTCCGACAAGCTTTCCGTGGCCTGATGTTTTGTAGTTAGCTGTTAATGTTACTTGTTTTAATTTTACGAATATCCCTAAATGTTATTTAGTATTTGGTTAATCAGTAAAGTCCCATAGTATAGTTTTAGTTTTAATGGTCAACTTGTTTACTTGTTTTCACAGATAATGTTTTGCATCAACACGCGTTAGATAGTTAGTTGTGTAATGTCAAATAGAATGTCTTTACCATAGATAACCCATGGCTTTAGTACCTTTTTTCTTTTTCTTTTTAAAAATTAAGTGAGTACTACACGTCCATTTTATTGTAATTTATAGGTGTCTTTTTATGTTTTATTTATTGATTTTTGTTTTTAATGAGAGTGAAGGGGAGGTACCGCAAAAAAAAACAAGATTATATTCTTCTGTTATGTATTATGCCGAATTACAGTAATTAAATTAAATGAAAACTAATTTAGATCAAACAAAATCGGCGGGACATGACCCGAACTATTTCACTAATTTGAAAAACAGTTTCAATAAAAATACATACCCACTTTAGGTGTCCCTTAAATAAAAGAAATCTAGATTTTTCTTCTGTTTTGTCAGCGTGATTGATTTATATACACATGCCGAATTACGTTTTGATTGTAGCTTTGTACGTGTATAAGCTTGTATGTAATGGATAATTTCCGGAACCGCTTATCCGATTTCTAAAATTCTTTAATCTGCGTGTAGAATGTACTTTCTGGGTGGGTATAGACTATTTTTTATAGCGCAAGTTTGCCTGCGTTATTTGCAATACGCGGGCCAAAGCCGCGCGGGCAGCTAATACTAAGGTAGAAAAACGCAGTAACGTTAGCTAATTATGGAACGAGGTTAAATAATTATGGAGAAAAAAATCCTTAAATTGTTGTCAGACAGACACATTGGCAAACATGGCAATTTTCCACTACGTCTTTTCATTATACTTTGCTACGGGCTCCAACCGCGTCAGGTTGCGGGTAAAGTGGGCAGATCTATTAAAGACCATCAGTATGCATGGTTTTACAGTATATTTGCCCGCGGGCGAATTTATCGGAGCGTTTACGGGAATATATGTGTGCATGTGTATAATAATAATCATGTTGAGTACAACCCAACTGAGAAGGGCTAGCGGGCATTATCATCACTTAGGATTAAGTAGTACTTCGAGTATAAGAGTAAGTATACTCGGAGTATACGCCTCGTATATATATCGTCATCTATACTCACTTCACTTATACATGAAAATTATCGTGGTTAAATATTAAACGCTTTCTGTATGGGTCTAGTTTTTTTAGGGTTCCGTAGTTAACAAGGAGCCCTTGATAGTTTCGGAAGGTCAGTCTGTCCATCAGCCAGATTTTCTAAGTTCTATGTAATACACGGCTTCGGCATACTGTAATGAATAATGATGACACGAATAATGCACGGCCAAATAATGTACGGCCATTCGCGTCTCATTTTTCTGGACTCGGATTATTGTAGTGGCATCCAATTATTGCCCCGGACCAAGTTTGCTCAGACTGATAATGCACAGCCTTATAATGCACGGCCCGATAATCCATGTACATGGGACACGGATTATTGGGCTGTACATTATTTTGGCCAGGTGTTAATAGGCTTCAATTTTGAAAACTGCCCAATTTTGCTTGATTGAAGTGGAAATAGTTATGGAAACAGCTGTCAGGTACTAGCTTCCCACGCGGCTCTAGCCACGAATTACACAGATCGCAAGCAAAGCCGTGTAGTAGATAGCCGAAATCCACCGTAAAAGATCATTATATATACGGGTGGAAGAATAATTTAAATGGGATGAGACATTCTTACCGCCTGACAAACTTTACTTACACTGTCACAAAACTTTAAGCTACAGACTCACTATCTTCACCTCTGCACATAGAACGAGCAATTGAAGCGGACGAAAAAGCTTTTCAGCTTGGGCAAAAAATATTTCGTATCCGGCTGTTCTCCCTCTACAGGGTCCCATTTCTTAACCGACTCTCGAGAAATTTTGTGAGCAGATTAAATAATTAGGTATTATAGATTTTCTTTTTATTCAAAAGGCGGGGACGGCGGCACGACTTGGACGTGGTTTCAGGTAATTGGGCAAGGATTGCGGGAAACTAATTGCAGACATAGATATACCTCATGTCATTGTATAAGCAAAGTTTTGTTACAATCCAACACGTATTTTTTTAAATGAGAGCGTAACTACGTTTGTATGGGGAGGTGAAATTCGGCCGAGCTTACTGCGGACTCTTAATTTAGTTTTTCAGCGTATTGGTTTATCTGTAAAGTCGAGTTAATATATTTTACTTATGTCAAATAAATAAACAAGTGGTCCTATGAGCTGTAGACCTCGCGAGCCAGTGTTTTTTTTTCAGTATTGTTTTAATTCCGAAAAAGTGACCAGACTAAAAAATCTATATAATTAACGTACGTGCTCACAAATTTCACGAGAATCGGTTGAGTAATGCGACCTGACCCCGTAGCATGGACGGCCTTATCACGCGATAAGTGACAAGATAGAGTGGCCGTCTCGTTCTATTGAACGGTGTCAGCCCAGACGCACGCTCTATCTTATCATTTATCGTGTGATAAGGCCGACCATGATACGGGGTCTGTAGAGGGGGACAGCATGACAGACACCGGATAGATAACACCGGAACGATTTTCGTTCGCTCGTTCGATAAAAATTCTAAATCCGTCCATGACCCCACAGTTCATCGTTAGATATCAGCTTATATCAGCTATCAAGTTTTACGTAAATGACGGGGGCCCGGGGCCATATCGTGAGACAGGAGATTGATTGTCGGCTCATTCCCATGTCGTTTATGGCACCCTTACGTCCGCACGGCGTAGGCGAACAAAATGGCGACGTACAGTCAACAGCAAAAGAAACTGATGAAATTGGGTACCAAAATAGAGCGGGTTGCGTCAACTTACGATAACATTCCGATCAACGTTAAATATGCCGCCGGCAGCCGTCATTCCATAGAAACTTGACAAACTTTCCATACATTCTGATTTGAAGGAACACCTCTCATCCACCTATAATATATTATTGATTTGACATTTCGTTTCTGTGTCCTGAGGGGTGATCATGTAACTGTTGGAATTTCGTTGGCGGACGTTTCTGCGTAATAATCATTTACTGTTATTTACACTTATTCTATAATTTGCAAATATCGTTTAATTTTTTAATTCGGTGAGAGTGATTAATGTGGATTCGGTGTATTTTTTGGCCACCGAAGTCAATAAAATTACCACTGATATCTTTATGTATATTGACAAGTTGTTTTAAGTATAAAAACATATGTAACAATTTACCTTTCATTGTTGAAGCATTTAGAAGTTATAAATAAGTATGTTTTAAAATACAAATTACTTGTTTTATTTCAATTTTATACAATCATTTTTGAATTCGGTGGTACTATTTCAAGAATTTCGATAGTTTAGACAGCAAGCCAAGCCGTTTTTTATCATCCATTATTTCCCATTTTTAAGTCAAGTTTTTAGGCTTAACCGCTTGCCGAATTAAGCATTAAATGTAATTGTAGTCCATAAAACGTTTGTATGGACACAAAACGTTCCCACTCTACACCAAATCTATTTTAATAAATCTGGAAAATATTTTCCTCGAGAAAAAAGGCCCAATTTAGACAGATCTTATGAAATCCAGGAAAGAATTTGTTTGAAAAAAATCTAGACCATTGCAAGCAAAACGTTAATCAAGTGCCGATATACAAACACTGGCCGGCCCGACAGGAAATCTGTTTATTTCTTATTGCTACTGAGCTGTTACTTGAACGTCTGACCAATAGTGAATTTTATTAGAACGTGATAAGGCACGTTACTGCTCATTTAGGTGTGCCTTTTGTCCATCGCCAAAGTTCTACAAGACAATAAATACGGCTCCCTCTGGCCCAATAAATAACAGGTAACTTCTTAACTCCCTCCCTAGCCAATTAGTCGTGAACAGAGAAACTTCCAGGCAAAATTGACAATTATAGGGTAACCCACCCTATTGAGCGCACTCCACCTAACTATCATGGGGGTAATTGACTTACAAAATGTGATTTCATGTAACTGTCAAAGACAGAGAAAAGCAGGTGGGAATATTGTATGGCATATATGTACTAATATATTGTACTAATGACACAATTTCATGAAAACCCTGTTAGATATTGGGTGTTTTACCCTAAATGATGGGAGATAAACTTAAGCACTTTATAGCTCAATACCGGCCATAAAATGGACACCATTGCCGTGTTTAAATCTCTTCAAATGGAGCTGTTGTATTTATGCAATTTTTATTAAAAGAAAATAAATACCTACTGTTTCATTTCCAAAACGGCTTGACTAGTTCAATGTAAATATGTTTATAGTTAGAGGTTACACAGAAAATAATCATGACGGGCAAATCGGACTACTGCAAAATATGGCAGACTTCATAATAACTACTCCTCCGCCATGCGACAGTCCCGACTCCTGTTTTTTTTTTTAAACTGCTATTATTATAGATTCCACGAAATGTAGCATTTTTTTGTCATGTTCAACCTCTTTTTAATCGACTTGAAAAAAGGAGGAGCTTTTCAATTCGTCGAAATCTTTTATTTTCAATGTGTCTGGACCGATTTGGATTTTTTTATGTTTGTATGGGTATCCCTTCGTTATCAGGTCAAAACAGGAAATCCATGGAACTTCAAATTTTATAGGCATACTCGAAGCGATTCGAACTTTTTTCTGTAATAATGAATGCATTTTCTCTCGGAAAGCAGTTCATGTGGTAAACTGGAAATGTTCATGTAGGTATGTGGTTTAACGAAGTACTTAATTGAAAACGGTTAAAACTTTGTTTGTAAAGTAAATTATTATGGAGCATCTTATTAAATTACCCCATTGATTGGTTCTTTATGCGTGAAGAAGTAACTAAATGTCAACGTTTATTACCAAGGTACAAAGTGCAAAAGCCCGTGCAAGAGCACGCAAGAAGCCGCCGTACCGTCTTTTTACGCTCTTCTTATCATACATACCGTAAAAATAAGCATTATGTTATAATAGTCACAGCATTCTCAAAGTGCGATAAATCTCGGCGATAACGACGTAGTATCACACAGCACTCATTAATTTAACTGTTCAACTAGATAATTAAAAAAGTGCCTAACTGTGTGTATCTGCTACGATTTATGGGTAAGCTTCGACCTACGCAATTTATATAACGGGAGATACAAAAACGGTTTGTGCCAGTTCATAATTTGGACTCTCGTATGTATCATCGGGGCTATGTTGGCGACAAGGCGGCCACATCCTCAACTTAAGGGGATGCCTTGATTCGATTCGACCACGCCCCCTTGACAGAGACTCTTTAATGCCTTCCGCGCACGAGAAAAAGAGAGGCAACACTCTTCGGGAATGGCTTTTTTGGACAAATTTCGATAAATACCTAACTTAGTGAATTTTTAATCATATTGCATTAAGTGAGACTTTAGATGAGATAAAATACTGTAGTATTAACTTGATTGTGTCGTAAAATAATGTATTGTTTGAGTAGGCTGTGTGAGTGTGTTGTGTAGGAAAATAAATACCCATCTTTGGATATATCTGAAAATTAAACCTGAATGTTTCTTAATCTAGTCAGGACGGCGTTTCAAAGCACTCGATAATTTCCAATGCACCCCCTTAACTCTACGCTAGCACGTAGCATATACCAAAGAGAATAAAAACTGTCAATAAAATATCATAGACGGGGGACTTACGTCATCTTAGGGCTCTGGCAGGACATGAGTTCGCGAGCCATCTGATATAATAGAATAGTATTTATCTTTAACCTTGGAATTAAAAAGAAGTGTTACAGCTTCCACTCGTATTTTTAATAGTCTAGGTCTAAATATCCTTCAAGCACTGAACAAAGCACTAGACCCAACATGTAGGTATTACGTGCCAGTTAGATCTGTTTTAAAATTACCAGGAAACTGATTAGAGATTCACTTTCAAAATCAGAATAGTAGAAACATTTAGTTATCACCTAAAGGCGGGATTCCACCGGTGTGCGGCCCTGAGCGCACAAACATTTTTGTACGGAATATGCTGGTGCCGCACAGTGCTGCACACCGGTGGAATCCCGCCTTAAGAAGGACGTCTTTTACTGTAGGCAAACAGAATGGTCAACTAAGTATTAAATACACATTAAACCTGGAACCCTTTTTCGTAAATGTCCAAATCGTAGCCAAAATTATTTTTGTTAAAATGCCGTCAAAATTCGTTTGTCCCTATTTATGACATTTTATGTTGATGTCAAAGGGACCAAATACGTTTTAGTTAACAGACTCATTAAGTGTTATGCATCAGATGCATTTCATAGCTTTTTTTTACTCGTGGAAGCGAAAACGATTCACTTAATCGTTTTTCATATAATAATAACGTCCGCACCAACTAAAGTTCCAGTAGTGCGCTGTTAAGACTTTTTAGATGTGTGAAAGTAAATTTTGTAATATGAGTACATTTTGCTTCGTACCTGTCATTTAAATCTAAATAATTTAATCCGTAGCTTCCTTCTATTTACGCCACGGCCCAGTACCAGCGAAATCAACACAGGCACTTTCAATTCTTGTCAACTTATTTAACGAATAAAAAGGAAATTAGACAGTATTTTTTCAACCGAGTCGGCAGATTTTTCTCAAGTGTTTTCTTTTATTTCCCGCCAAACCTCGTAAAGGAAGATTTGGGGAGATTTGGGCCATTGGAAATGATTATATCGACGCGGCCTTGGTTCTCTACGATGAAAATACTCCAAGTGTTCAACGCTTACAGTTGAATACAATGTGACAATAAAATCACTTAGTATATTAGGATTCCTAGAAATTAGTCAAACTATTTAATTTTACTTCCGTTCAATTATTAGAGAAGATATTCGATTTACTTAATAATTTTAATATATATCCAACGAATGCCGCGACATTCGTTACTTATGATGGACTAGCTGCTCGGGCAGTTTCGCCCGCGTATGACAGAGCCCAGACGTCCAGCCCGAGGGTCCATTCTAAACAGCGGTGAAAACACTTTGTGAATCGGATGACAACTTACAAACACGTACACACTTGACTTGGAGTGGCTCCGTGAGCTGTAGAGCACACGAGCATGTTCCTTGTGTTTTTTTTATTTATTCAATAATATTCATTGACAGAAAAATTATATAGTTATTGAACCGGCTCAAAAGTTTTGACGAGAATCGGTTGAGAAATGCCACCAGTAGAGGAGAGCAGCTGGACAAACGGACATACGAGAGAATGTATACCCAAGCTTGAGTAAAAAATGCTAACAAGCAAATGCCACGTAAATGTCTTAGCTCGACGCTATATGTGCGTACATTATGCAATTTTATTAGATACATATCAATTAAGACTATAGTGTAAAAAGTTAAATATTGTGATAGATAGTTTTTATAGAGACTCGTACCTGCAGACAAACTGTTAAGAGTCCGCAGTTAGCTCAATTCTCCATACAAACGTAGGTACGCTCTCATTTTAAAAGCACTTGTTGGATTGTAACGAAACTTTGCATATACAATGACATGAGGTATATCTATGTCTGTAATTAGTTTATGTAGTTTCAGATACCATAGTTAAAAAAAATACAACTAATTTAAGTGTTTCATACAAAATTTGTTTTTCCTGCATTTCGTTTGTTTTATAAACTGGGACCATTTAAACTAAATACAGACATAGATATACCTCATGTCAATGTATATGCAAAGTTTCGTCACAATCCAACACGTAGTTTTAAAATGAGAGTGTAACTACGTTTGTATGGGAAGGTGAAATTCGGCCGAGCTCACTTTGCAGGAAAATGTAATAGATTAAGTTTTGTATCCCATTGTTTAGTAATAATAATAAATAATAATAATAATAAAAGCTGAAGTAGAGAACTTCGTTCCCTTCGCGGGGTCCTTCGATAAGAATAGTTTGAATTTCGTGACAATTTACCAGAACAGTAGCTATTTCTTTGTTATTCTGCTGAATAATGAGTAGGTCAATTAGCGACCCTTAATTAAGAAATCGTTATGTTTTTTCGCGAAACCTAATCAAATTAGGTGATTGGCTAAATAAAACAAAAACAACGTGTTTTCGTTTAATAATTTCAGTAAACATCCTACAGGGAAAAATCATTCTCCGAAGTCTCCGAACTCACTAGATTTTCCTGACTAATAATAGGAAAGGATTTCTAAAAGGACTTTTTTTACCTGATTACCTAAAGTTTCCCTGAAATTGAGTTTTAAGGGTTCTAGTTCTACCAATTAGCTACCCTTAGATAAAACACTTCCCTCTGTGAAGGCACTGGATACTAAGGGTTTTCACAAAAAACTTATGTACCAACTTTTATTTTATATTGACTTAATAGTAGGTTTTCGGTGAAGGAAAAGTTCGTGAGGATACCAGTCTACATTGTCAAAGTCTAATTCTCCCTTTGGGCTGAAAGATCAGATGGCAGTCGCTTTCTCAAAACTCTTGCCTACGCCAAATCATAGGTGCCAAGGCGGACTCCAGGCTCCTATAGGAAACAATCGCGAATATCGCTAGGTGCATGGTGACAAAGTGACCAAAATTCAATTTTACATTGGTTAGGTATCCTCTATCGAGGTATCGCTGGAGCGACGTCGTCGAATTAGACCTGCGCGACCTTAAGGCCATGAACTGGAAGAAGATGGGACAGGATCGTGGCGACAACTCGTGTCGGAGGCAAAGACCCACTTTGGGAGAGAGAGAGAGAGAGAGAGAGAGAGAATCCTCTATTTAAGTGACTGACTTCGATAAAGGACGAGTTTCCCAATGAACTTCAACAATGTAGTATATAAAGGTATCGCAAACCTACCTTACACATTTCTAGTTCATAAAACGAAGTACGATATTTAATAACGTGAGTGTCTTATTTTTTAAATATTTATTTAAATATAAAAACCGGTTGATTTGTGAATGTGGGGTTTAAATAAGGGTTTTTTTACTGACTGTTTGTGGTTGTTCATACTTACTGTGTTAAATTTCATGCGCTTTTAATGTAAAGCTTTTTTTGTTCATTTGTAACTATTGCAAGGTGAAATATTGAAAAATTAAAGACAATTGTGAACTAGTGACTATTTCATTTTACAGACTGTCTTGAACCAAATTAAATTAAAGTAAAATTAATTTAACCTCTTTATTTCAATAAATAATTAATTGGAACTACTTAATGGACAGACAACTCTACACAATCTCCATTTTTTAAGAATTGGAGTTTGTCCATACTAATATTATAAATGCTAAAGTGTGTCCGTCTGTTACCTCCTCACGGTTAAACCGCTAAACCGATTGAGATTAAATTTGGTATGGAGAGTATGCATCCCGGGAAGGACATAAAATAGTTTTTATCCCGGAAATTATTCCCTAAGGTGAAATAGGGGGTGAAAGTTTGAATGGAGCTACGATATAAACAAGTTCCACGCGGACGGAGTCGCGGGCAGAAGCTAGTCTTCTATAATATCCTACTATATTTCTTGTAGTTATCCTGTCCCGATACCGGGGATACAAGGACAGTTTCATAGAAAATGTATTATTATCTTGACCAAAATGCTTCAGAAACAGTGGATCCGTTTGCTTTTTCCGCGCCAGTCCAAGTTGGCTCAGTTCGGGTTGCACAGGGCGGTTCCAGAACGCTTCGGGAGCTCAAATACCGAGAGCCGAATTAATTCAGGCTTTCAAAAGTTACCAAGAAGATGTAACCATGGCAACACACAATAAAAATGTGTCATCATCATCATCATCATATCAGCCGAAAGACGTCCACTGCTGGACATAGGCCTCCCCGAAAGAGTGCCAGTGACCGGTCCCGCGCCACCCGCATCCAGAGGACTCCCGCAACCAGGTCATCTGTCCACCTTGGGCCTACCCACGCCGCGCCTTCCGGTACGTGGTCGCCACTCGAGAACCTTTCCGCCCCAACGGCCATCGGTTCTACGTGCTTTGTGCCCCGCCCACTGCCACTTAAGCTTAGTGATTCGGAGGGCCATATCGGTTACCTTGGTTCTGCTGCGGATAGCCTCATTTCTGATGCGATCACGCAGAGAAACTCCCAACATGGCCCTCTCCATTGCCTTTTGGGTGACTTAACAATAAAAATGTTTGATTAGCTCTATTGCGGGGCCTATCTTGGCTGCAGGCAACTCCAGTCTAATTATAGCCGAGCGTTACGCAACAATGCTGACGTCATACAACTTAACGGGTCGAGAGCGAGGCACCATTCGAGTATTGTCGCTGTGACGTCACAGCACGTTCAGAGGAAACTCACTAGTCACTAGCGGAAAAACGAGCGCTTTTCGACGAACAGTCGTAAGAGGAGGGTAATGCGTGTGGCTATGTCTCAACAGTCGCCTATTAGAGTCTAATCAGTAGTTTGAATGAACGAGCGAGCGAAGCGGACCAAGTTCTCCGTTTCAGCTTGTGTAATAATATATATTATATCCGGCGTCTGACTATTCTCCTCCACAGACCGCATCAGCAGGGCAGGGTAATGATATTTTTTTTACGTTGAAATGCAAATAAATATATTTTTCCTTTGATTTCCATTGGATAGGAATGATCCATTTATTTACAAGTTTATTTCAATTATAGGACTGAATGTTTGCATTTTACACTAAGTAAATTAAAATTTTCAAATGTTTATTTCTAAATCCAGAAATACTTAGGTACTACTTGTTTATGTACAATAATTGAACATAATTAGAAAAATCTTTTTGAAGATTTTTCTAATAATACCAGTATAATATTGGCATAAAATAGTTTTTTTTATTCATTCAGCTAAAATTTTAAAGTGGTATTTTTGTACCAAATGGACCTAAAGTGGTGCCCTATTCGATAAACATGCTTACAATTAAGTAAAACTTCACATTTTACTGTAGTTAGATGCAAATCTGTTAAATTAAAAAATGCCAGGGGAATGAGATGAATAATCCAATTCTCAAGAATGACCCTGATATTACGAGTATACTAGAATTTAACGTGCATCAAGGTTTTCTTTACAAAAGATACTATCATTATAAAAACTGGCCTAGGGTTCCGTGCCATATTCGAATGTCTGGTGACCTCAGGTGTGTGTTTGGGTGTCCCATTACGATGGTATTTATGCGCTATTTATTCCCTTGCAGGTGTCAAATGATGAGGCATAATATACCTAACATAGTAAGGAACCCTGCATCCATCAGCGTAGAAATTCAAAGGTGTATGTGAGGTCTCCAATCCGGCCCGCGTCGGGACTACTGCCCGGTTCCTTTCATCTGTGAGAGGTGGCCTGTCAAGCAGTGGCACGTATGTGGGCTGATTATGTTAATACAACATATACAGAAAAAATATAAAACAGACAAAAAAGTGATCCTATATACGAGTTCTGTTTTGAACCCTTAAAATACCGATATTAAATCACTTAAATCTGAAATGATTATTATCTTAATGCCTTTATGCATAATCGTCAATCACACCTATATTTTAGTTAAAGCGCCGGTAAAATTCGTTCGTCTTTTGCTGTCACTGTGAGATTCGCTGTTGTTAGAAAGGGACAAAACTCAATTTAGATAACGCAAGTCAGTCAAGTTTTATGAATAAGGGGGAAAGCATTAACAAAGTATTCTCGGTACTGACACACAAATTATTAATTTTATCCAATCTAATATTAGACTATAGTCTGACCGCTTTACAGAGTGACTGAGCTGAGAGGACTGAGTAAAGCAGTCGGACTATACTCGTAGTTATAAAAAACACCAACTCTGCTATTCTTGATGATCATATGTAAATGCGTAGTTATAAGTTTGATTTAACGCTTTATATTGTACTCGCTTCTGCCCGCAACTCCGTCCACGTGGAACTCATTTATTACGTAGATCCATACAAACTTTCTCCACCCATTTCACCCCCTTAGGGAATGATTTCTGGGGGACTATGTCCTTCCCCGGGACTGAAATTATCTATAACTTTCATCTAAATCGTTTAAGCGTGAAGAGGTAACAGACAGACAGACACTTCCGCATTTATTATATTATAGTATAGTATGGATGGACAAATTATCCTATCTTATCTTATTATTAGCCTTAGAAAGTAGAAAACGCGCGTTTTACAAGGTAAAAGACGACAAGTTTTACCTACGGCACCTTAAATGGGGATGAAATATACCTTTAAGGTGTATTACCTAAAGTGGTGAATTACCTGAATGGGTAAATTACTTACATTGCGAACACAATGGGATCTCCCATAAAATCTCACGACTCACTGTCACCGGCGTTCTACAATTAGAACAAAACGGTATCATATATACTGTAAACACGCATTATATTATTACATACAGCGTGTTCATTTAATACAGGCGAATATTTTGATGATGATTACTTATATTCAGAGCAATGACGGGTTGGACTAAAGCAAAGGGGGTGCAGGACTTAGAAAAAAAATCCTCCCAGTGATGTTATTATGACGCATATTTTTTATGACTTTATGTTAGAGAATACGCTAAAATAAGCGTGTTTTGTAGGAAAATCTTTTCTCTAATATCAAAAATGGCCGAGATATTTGACCTCAAAGTTGGGAAAATTTTAGGACGTAAAGATTTCAATGGATGGAGTGTCATTATGGCACCTACTTTTTATTGTTTTATCGTTTAGAATACGCTAAAATAAGCATGTTTTGTAGGAAAAACTTTTCTCTAAAATCAAAAGTCCTAAAATCCTTCCCAACTTTGAGGTCAAATATCTCGGCTGTTTTTGATTTTAGACAAAAGTTTTTCCTACAAGATATGCTTATTTTAACGTTTTTGATTAAAATTTTCTGTCTTTTATGATTCCTATGTATTTTTCACTTTTGGTTTAAAAAAAAACTAAGTCTTTTTTTGGGCAGCCCCTTTGCTTTAGGCGGACCCAATAACGCGCAGTTGCAGTGTCCCAGAGGCAACCGGATGGCTCTCCGTATTTGAGCTCCCGAAGTGTTGTGGAACCGCGTTGTGCAACCCGACCAACTTGGACTAAGGAGGAAATAGAAAAAATATAAATAGTTTTTTTTCAAGGCGAGAGGGTAGCAGAGTGAAACACCGGTTGCCTGAAAGTGTGTACGCTGTTTATATAATGAAATGCTATTTTTAATCGAATACCTGGTGACGATTTTTTTTACGCTGTTAGCGATTGTCAAATGACGTTTTGTATGGAAATCGAACTAACTAGCTTAAGTCAAATCGCTAGGTTGGCGATTGTCAATTGCTAGGGTGTACTTATTTTTTTTACTTTAGTTACGACTTTTGTTAAAACAAAATTGCTTTCTCATATCATGTGTATGGTCGACAACTATGGCTGGTTAAAATACAGGCCCGTAGGAAATTTAAAGGCCGTATAATTGTAGAACGCAGGTGACATAATTAAGGTTATGTTATCATATTCTGCACTCGTGCTATGCACTAAAGCATAATAGCCATTTTATGTAGCATTCAAACATTACGACTAACTTCACGGTAATGAGGCGGGAAAATAATTGAACGAGCGAGACAAACAAACGAAGTTCCGGCCCAAAACTCTTCCGTATCTCCGGATGTCCAGAGGTACGGCTGTTCCCCTCTACATGTCGCATTTCTGAACCGGATTCTCGTGAAGTTTTGTTAGCACATAAATACAATAGATTGTCGTTGAAATTTTACGAAAATGAAAAAACCTTTTTGTATAATAGACGGCCAGTTCTGCAGCTCACAGAGCCTCTACGAGGGCTGCTACTTATGTATCCGGAATCCAGGATTCCAACTTTCTTAAACACAATTTTTGACCTCCATGGTAAAATTTGAACTTTCTTTTAATACTGGCCGCTTTTTTTTCTTGAGTACGCTAGTCTTTTGTTTTTGGCGGGTTTAAAATGTTATCTCGTTGCAAGAATGGAACTTACCCGTGAAAATATTCGTGCTATGATTTATTACGATTTTCGGCGTGGCTTAACGCAACAACAATGCATAGATCAATTAACTTTGACTTTTGGTGATGAAGCTCCATCAAAAACTACTGTGTATCACTGGTTTAGTCAGTTCAATCGTGGACGTAGTATGCTTACGGACGAAGTTAAGGAAGGTCACCCGAAATCGGCCGTTGTACCACAAAATATTGAAGCAGTGCGGAAACTTATAATGCATGACCGTCATGTTACGTATCGCGAGATAGAGGCAATTCTGGGGATATCTATGACGAGCATTAATAAGATATTACATGAACATTTAGCTGTAAAAAAAATTTGTTCGCGTTGGATACCGCACAATTTAACTAAGGATCAAAAAGAGGCTCGCGTCGAATGGTGCAAAAAAATGTTGCAAAAATATAACAGTGGTGACTCAAAAGCTGTTTATAATATCTACACAGGGGACGAATCTTGAATATATGCGTATGATCCCGAAACTAAACAGCAATCAACAGTGTGGGTGTTTCAAAATGAGCCGAACCCTACGAAAGTTACTCGTGCAAAAATGACCTCGAAGCAAATGGTCGCCTGCTTTTTTGGTATGAATGGCCATGTGGCTGCAGTGCCACTAGAAAATCGTAAAACGGTTAATTCGGAGTGGTACACGACCATTTGTTTGCCAGAAGTGTGAAGAAATACGTAAAGACAACCAGCGACGCAGAATCATTCTTCACCATGACAACGCCAGCTGTCATACATCACGCGAAACAACTCGATTTTTGGAAGGTCAAAATATAGAATTAACGGGTCACCCACCGTACAGCCCTGATTTGGCACCCAATGATTTTTATTTATTTCCAAATGTAAAGAATAAATTACGTGGTCAACAATTTTCGACCCGTGAAGATGCGGTCGACGCGTTCAAACAACACGTTTTGGAGATACCTCAATGAGAGTGGCAAAAGTGCTTTAAAAATTGGTTTACACGTATGCAAAAGTGCATCGATCATCACGGAGAATATTTTGAAAAACAATACAACTATATTTAGTAATGTACGTTTGATTATTTTTTCTATTCCGGATACATAAGTAGCAGCCCTCGTAGTAACATATTTTCAAAACCACTACGCAACCTTGAGTGAAAATATCCTTTCGTAATCCAATAATAAAAGTGATACACACAAAAGTGTCACCTCTTTTCTCACGAGCCACAAAACCGCGGATTTCGTTACCCCGCGGTAAAGTAAATTGATCAGCCACTTTTCCGACCCAAAGAAGCGTTGTTGGAGTACTGTTTAACGAAGCAAATACCTACTCTACTCTAGCTAACACAGGCAGGCTCTGCATATCAAGTAGCGTTCCGAGAAAAAAGTCAAGTTACTTTTTATACACAATCTCTTCGGTTAGACTTCGGAGGTTCCCAACCTTATTTCTATGACGACTTTATATTATCAATATAAAATAAATAAATATTTGCGGACAATGTTACACATATCGACTTAGTCCCAAACTAAGCTTATCCTTTAGGTACTATGGGCACTAGAAGACGATAAACATATTTATATGTATAGATAGATAAATAAATACTTAAATACATAGAAAACATCCATGACTCAGGAACATAGTCGTGCTCATCACACAAATAAATGTCCTTACCGAGATTCGAACCCAGGTCCTCTAGCTTCGTAGGCTGGGTCACTACCAACTAGGCTAAAACGGTCGTTAAAATAAGATTTCCATAAATATATATAGGTGGACTGATGACCCGGTAAAGGTCGCGGGAGTCCGCTGGATGCGGGTGGCGCAGGACCGGTCATTGTGACACTCTTTGGGGGAGGCGTACGTCCAGCAGTAGACGTCTTTTGGCTGAAATTATGATATAAAAAGCAAAGTCAACGGAGAACCAACACTGGTAAACCTATAAATTTTAGTTTTTGACAGCGGAATATTTATATAACGTGACTTACCAGGGGTTTTTCATACTTATCGCAACGGATAAATTAGTTCATATATAACTAGTATATACTTACAATTAGTACTATCGACAACATTACACAGCTAACTGACCATCGGTGCACCTTCAATGCTTTGTAATAAGGTTCTATATAAACACAGGATAGTCAGTTAACAGTGTTGTCGTTTGTACATTTAGATTCACACTCTCTGACTAGACCGCTCCTTTTGTGTCCGACGTCAGACTGCATAAGGCATCACGTCAGATAATAAACCCGGCGTGATAAATATTCGGGAGCAATTTTAACAAACCGACCTGGTCCTAAACTAAGTGTCCGAAATGCTGGCAGCTTTCTCGCGAAACGAAAATTCAGCGAGGAAATGCCCCCAGCATCCGATGCAATGCGTAGAGGGCCTGTTTTAGATTTGACGCAGTTTTAATTTAATGTAGTTAAGGGGCTACCCGAGGTTTTCATCGATTTTTGACAAGTTTTGAATCGTATCTCCTACTTTTGCACTTCAGATAGAATTATAAATCAAACGACTATCGGTTCTCAATCTTTTATCTCCATTTTCGTCTAACGAATGCCGATTTTGAAACAAATGAATACTTAATTTAGTATGATTTTTTTAAACATTGTTTAAAAAAACACTTATTCCGTATCTCTATTGACATGAAAGATCTAACATATACGAAATATCATATTTGTGACGTCTCTAAAAACTGGTCTGAGGTTTTCATTTTAAACTAATTAACACAAAAGTTATGACCAGAAAACCAGTTTTTTGCCCTAAAATTATTCAACACTAGCTTCCGCCCGCGACTTCGTCTGCGTGGACCCGGGATAAAAACTATCCTATATTTGAATCCAGGTTATAAACTATCTTTGTGCAAAATTACATTTAAATCGGTTGAGCCGTTTAAGTGTGATTGAGTAACAAACATCCAAACATCTAAACATCCAAACTTTCGCATTTATAATATTAGTAGGATTGATGCCAAATATCTCGAAAACAATGTACTTTGAAGTAAATATGGGATACTGTGTGCTTAAAGCCATTGTTGTTAATATAACAAACTACAGAAAACATTAGAAAACCAAGGGATTCAGATCGAAGGTCATTGTCGTATGGGCCCATAATGTAAATTAACATCGTGTATATATTTAATAGCTTCTAAAATATAAATTAAATTAATAAAGCCGTAGTATCAATTCTTCCAAATGAGTTTAACGTTAATCGGGACGACCGCTACAGCCTAGTTGGTATTGAACCTGCCTACGAAGCAAGACGGGACGGGTTCGAATCCCGGGGGCATTTATTTGTGTGATGAGCACGAACATTTGTTCCTGAGTCATGGATGCTTTCTATGTATTAAAGTATTTATTTATCTATATAAGTATGTTTATAGTTTGGGACTAGGTCGATTTGTGTAAGATTGTCCCCTAATATATATAATATTTATTTATTTATTTAATCCTTTGATTAATTAGTTAATCCTTATTAGTTTTTGTTCGAATCAGACAAAGTTTCAACTATGTACCACGGTACCTACCTACACATATTTATATGGATAAATAAAATCGTAAGGACATAAAAAGCATCCAAGACCAAGGAACTAAAGATGTTCGTGCTAATCACACAAATAAATGCTTCCTCCAGGATTAATTGTACTGCAATCGGATTTCGGAAGGCACGATTTATGTTCGGATCACGCATTGTACGGTCGGAGACGAAGAAATAATACTTTTGCACTTTATTTCAGTACTAGCTTCCGCCTGCGACTTTGTCTGCGTGGACCCGGGATAAAAACTATCCTATATTTGAATCCAGGTTATAAACTACATTCGTGCATTTCATTTAAATCGGTTGAGCCGTTTAAGCGTGATTGAGTAACAGACATCTAAACATCCAGACATCTAAACATCTAAACTTTCGCATTCATAATATTAGTAGGATAATAGGGCGGAAAATGTATACAACTTGTTGACATCGAATTAACATTCAGCATCAAAAGTAGCTCCGCAAACGAAGACGTCAAAACTTCTTATTCCCTTTTATTAAAGACTTTTGACGTCTTCGTTTGCGGAGCTACTTTTGATGCTGACTGTATCCTGTCGCTCCCCTAGTTCGCGTCTTACTGGTTGAGCAACCCTGACTGTATGCTTGAGATTATTTGAGTTGGCCGAGTTACATCGATGTATTCCATTCAAAAAGCAACTCTGCCGTCTAACAGTAAAACAGTTTAAAAAAATGTCGGCCACTTCAAATAATCTCAACTCATACGTATTGGGATGGAATTGGTTTAGATTCCGTTGCGCTCTCACATCGTGTCAGATCAAGCGCGCTAAATACCAATCGGTTATCACTTCAATAAGTTGAGACGAATTGATCCCCTCGTCCGAGACGTTCTGAAAGTGACGTGACGTACGCCGAATGAATTACGTTATTTACAGTGTCCTTGAGTTATGTGAGTCCTGCGACTCCATTCCGCTACGCCGTACTACTGTATTTTATTGGATTATTCCCAATCTGGGAGCACGGCAGTGCCCCCGCCAAGTCGATCAAAACAGCGGCGCGGCCGTACCATCCTTTTCTCGAAGCAGGTCAGGCCATTTTCGACCCCCTTATATCTTCATTGGGGATAAAACTAGAAGTTTGTATTATCAGATCCGCAGCAGGCATTGTATAAACGTACCGTACATTTCAAATTTCATTCAATTTGAACCAGTAGTTTAAGAATTATAACTAGTCAAAGATCCTTCATTTTGTCACTCTCTCAGTACTGACCGATCATCGAAAGATCATCGAAAGGCACTAATAGCAGACATAGAAGCGTCAAATTGAGAATACAATTATCACCTTATTCATAAAACTGAAACTGCCTCTGCTAAATAAAATGTGCTTTGTCCCTTTCTTACGAACACAAATGTCAAAGTGACAGATAACCAGGACAAACGAATTTAACGGCATTTTAGTTAGAACAGGCTTGTAGTACGTTTATGAATACGGCCGTTAGTGTTTAGTGTATAAATCAAGGTAAAACTAAAATATTTTGCAATTTCGGTCCAGTTTTCTACATACACCAATTGCATAAATAATCACATATATAAATATATAGGATTACAAAAGCAAAAATATAAAACATTAGCAGTGAATGGGAGAAAAAATGAAAAAGCAAGAATAGGACTACATTCACAATTTGTATGTATTGATAATACTATTTAACCTACAAAAAGAAGTGATCCCATAAAAAACATTCCATGTAAAAAAGAGGCTGTCTCGAAACTCTTCCAGATATTTCGTGGAGCCAAGTCTCAGGAATTCTTACCAATGTTTATTTGCTAGCTTTTAATAATAATGCCTGAGACTTGGCTCTACGAAATATCTCCCACCTTTTATAGGTGGAAGAGTTTCGAGACTTGGCCTCTTTTTTACATGGAATATTTTTATAGGATTTGTATTACCCATACCACTCGGAAAAATTGGAGAATATTCCTACATCACACTATATCTCATTCCATATAGGTAACATTAGAATGTCAACATACATATTCGTCCATGTAGCTTTGTTTATCCAGGATACCACAGAAATTATTGCACTAGTTTTCCTTTTTAGGGGTTCGTAACTCAAATGTAAAAAAACAGAACCCTTATAGGATCACTTTGGTCCGTCTGACTATCTGTAATGACCCTTTTCTCAGGAACGCGTTGAGGTGTCAAGTTAAAATTAAAACCATATTCTCAATTCTACAGTTCCTTTAAGCTGTGAAAAAATCAAACTTCTAGGTTAACGGAAAAACAAGACACGGCCTTTTCTGGCGCAAAAAATAGTATTTTATGCAATCGTTATATAATGTATGCTTATTCAGTCGAGTATCACGTTTAGGCCACGAAGCTTGCTGAGTGGCCTGATTAAGTTACGAGACTTAAAAAGCTAATTATATAAATATTGTATACAATACTTTTTCTACGAGTCAACTAAACTACCTATTTAATTAAACAAACTTGGTATCTATTGAAAAAGAAGTGCAACCAACGGCTTTTTTTTGTGCGTTTATGTCTATTACCTTTTGACTTTCTCATGACGGCGTCCTATTGGTGAAATACATTATAGTTCAGTAAAGGCGCCACGTGAGTGGTCAATTTCATTTTAGTTGTCTCAACAGTTATGTTAAGTTATTGGGAGCTCCATAGTAAACAGTATGTGATTTAAGTTTGGTGTACGAAGTCTTAATTCGAATATTATGGTCGACGAGTATAAAAAGTATTTTTTATACTCGTCGACCTTAATGTAAAGAAAAAGCGGTTGGTTGCACTTCGTTTTCAATAGATACCAAGTTTGTTTAATTAGTTCAGTTGACTCGTAGAAAAAGTATGGTATACAATACTAGCTTTTTAAGTCTCGTGCCTTAATTAGGCCACTCAGCAAGCTTCGTGGCCTAAACGTGGCACTCGACTGAAAAAGCATACATGATATAACGATTGCATAAAAGTATATTTCGACATTCTCAAGAAAATCAAAATTTATAGGTTACTTTTCGTTAACCTAGAACTATGAAATTTGGCAAGTAATATCGTCTTATACTACAAGTACAGGGAGAAATCTGAAAACTACTGAAATTGCACGATCTTATCTGTAATAGGGTATATTTGAGATGGGACATAAACTCTACGGGTATTTTTATAAATTGGATCCATTGGAGCGTGATCTTTTCCGAATATTATAGTGAGTTTGTTTATTGTATTGGATCCACTGTCAAAAAAAAAACTATCATAGCCCATTCATTGTACACTTGATATAATAAATCATTTGTTTAGTAGCGCCTGTTAATCTTAGGCTCTAATCACCATACATTTGTCACGAAAAGTGGCATTCTATTGCTGACACATTCACATACTGCCAAATAAAGCCTTAACTAGGTTATAATATACTAGCTGATGCCCGCAGCTTCACCCGCGTGGTTATAAGAAAATGTAACATATTGAAATTAGATGGTTTCCCGCTGGAAAAAGTCGCCAATGTCACTCTCCAGCCTATAAACTATCTCCATACAAAAAATCACATTAATACGACGCTCTGTTGCGACGTTAAAGAAGGACAAACAAACACACACACTTTCGCATTTATAATATTAGTATGGATACAGGAAAAGCGGCTATATGAGAGGGACGGCACATTAAAACGACATCTCACTTATAAGGAGCTTTTCAACTGGGGAAGAAGTTTTTTTTTAAATACGTAACGTTGTGTTCCTACTGGTAATTAAGATCGCCAGGAGCTCTGGGATGCGGATAACATTTAAATTATCATACTCAAGTACAATAGACACCCTACTACATGCATACTCTACAGAGCTGTCTATGCTTTGAGAAAATGAAAGCCGCTAATCTCAGATGATTCACAAACAACTTAATTTCGCATATTATCATTCCCTGATGTCCTAAGGTACCCTCCTATGGGGTAACTCCACGGATGCGCAAAGAGTTCTTATCAAGCAAAAATGTGCAGTTCAGAAACTTGTGGGAGTCAAGCATCGAAACCCCTGTCGGGAGTTATTATCAATGCACTACTCACAACATTTGTCCGAGCTTTTCTTATTTGCGCTTGTGAATGTCAAAGGTAAACAGCTTCGTTCAACTGGGCGCCTAAGAACAGTTCTTCATCGAACGGAGCGGCGCTTTCAAGGAAATATCCCCGAGTTATCGTCCCTCCTTATTTCGAGCACCTACCCGCCTTTATCAGAAACGAACCTTGTGACGAAACATTTAGGCGTAGACTGAGAAATTTTGTCGTTGGTAATAATCCTCCGTACTCTGTTTAGGTAATTATTTGATTTATGATACCTAATCTGTGATACTATATCTCTTGTGTAACATTTATATTGTATATTCAACTTTGAAATTGTAATACCTAAATTGACACTGTTTATTTCTGTTTAAAAGTAATTGTCAATTAGTTGTTAAAATAAACAAGTTTCGGTCAAAAAATTCATTTTTGGTACAAGCTTTTATTGCCGACTGTACTTTTCTGTATACCGTCATCAACTACTCATTAAGACGATTCTAACGAGCCCTAACTCAACGGGGTTACGGCGGTTAAGTACTGAATTCCCATGGCCACCTTCCGTCTCCATCATCAGATCAGCTCGATGATATCATAATAATGAATTTTCATCCAAACTATAATACTTATACCCAAAATTTCAGCTCAATCGGTCACCGGGAAGTCGGTCAAATTTAACTTGCAAGATTTGATTACAGACCGACAGACAGACACACAACGGGACAGGTGAAAATTAAAAAAAAAAGCTTGTAATGACAGGCAATCAGAGATACTATTTCTACTTTCAGTATTGACATTTTGATTGTTACTTAATTTTTATTTCTTCTTAAATCTATATTATAATTTTTATCTCGAAATAAATGAATCCAAATCTATAGCTCCAATAACAAAAGGCATAAAAACTGTGGACGTGTCCTAAGTATAAATGGAACACCAACACAAACAACAAATATTTTCGACCCTCATACAGCAGAAAACAACACAAAAAGTTTACATTATTATCTACCTTGCCATTTAATCTCTAAGGCCTGAATCACACTGACCATGGCTGTCAATACAAAATTTAATAATAGCTGTCAAGTTTACTATCGACCGCCACCGCAGACTGCACCAGTGTGGTGCACAGCCTTAAAGCTGGCTAGAATCTGTCCTGACTTGACTGACAGTTGGACTGACAGCTTACCAAAATCGCACCGACTGCATAACCAAATGAGGAAGTCGCCTAAGGCCCGAATCACACTGACGCAGCCTGCGGTGGCAGACAATAGACAATAGCTGTCAAAATTACTATTGACCGCCACCGCAGGCCGCGCCATCCTGTGAGAGGAGATCCTCATTAACTAATTCCCATTTTCCAATTATAATTTTCATTGTCACTAACAGACATGAAAGTGGGAATATTTCCCCATCTGTCAAATATCGAAATAACTATAACTGCAAACCTAAATATAGGTGACAGTATAGGATGGTACAAAGAATGTGAGAGCGCTATGTTTCGCCGTAAGGCATACAAATTCGTTATTGAAGTTACATAATCTATACATATTATAATATTAAATATAAGATGTCAATTATAAAAATAGATTAAAATAAATAAAATAAAATTCTAATTCTAATTGCTTAAAATTAATAAAATAAAATAAAAATAGTCAATGTACAAAAAATTAATTAAATTTGTCAGATAAATAATCAGCTAAAGAATAATAACATTTGGAAATCAATCATTTAGTGAGGTTAATTTTAAACAAATGTACTTGGCGTTCTTCTTAAAGCAAGTGGTAATTTATTGTAAATTTTGCTGGCAGAACCAAAAATGCTTTTTCTATAAAATAAATGATTATAAGCCGGGTAGGTATCTTTATTAAATATTTCGGACACTTTTTTAAATAATGTTGGGTTGGTTTTTAAAAATGGCCACTTCAAGAATGAAAAGGCAAGGCAACAATAACAAATTCAGTTTTTTTTAATACGGGTCAAGGCTGCCAGTTTGTTTCAGGCCACACATGCTCTGATGCACCTTTTTTACAAGCTTTATATTAACTTGACTTGTTCGTATGTATGTAAGTTATCCGTCAAATCTTGCAAGTTAAATTTGACTCACTTCCCGGTAACCGATTGAGCTGAAATTTTGGGTATAAGTGGGTATAGTTTGGATGACAATTCAATATTATGGTACCATCGAGCTGATCTGATGATGGAGACAGAAGGTGGCCATAAGAACTCCGTAATAAAACCACATAACCCCGTCGAGTTTGGGCTCGTTAGAATCGTCTCAATGAGCAGTTGATGATGTTATACAGAAAAGTACAGTCGGCAATAAAAGCTTGTACCAAAAATGAAATTTTTGACAGAAACTTATTAAGCCTTAACACGTTTGGCGGCGGTACCCAAATTATGGTATGTACTCGAATGACAGTAAATTTCTACATAAAATATGAAACTACGGCTATAGAAGTTCTGATTATTTACATACTTGTGTTTTCTCTACCCAGATGCGGTAACGGTTATAACCGCACTACGGGAAGACCCGTACTGGCATATAGAATTGGTTTTATCATAGCCTATGTCACTACGGTTATCACCGTAACTATAATTTGTACGGCTTTTCTTGTAGTGACCCATCGACACTTGAAAGTACACGCTTACTACACTCGCCGGCAACACCTGCAACAATACGCGACACTGACTTGTTCATTTCACGTTGTGACCTCCCGTTATCATCAGAATAGGTAATATCCAAGGTTGTGTTAGCAGCTGATGACATTCCAATAGACTGGCTGGTATTACTGTCGTCGGAACTGGATATTTCGTCATAGGTCTGTACGTAGTCTTCGTCTGAACCGAAATCACCATCGTCGCTAAACGGTTAGTGTTCTGGAGAAGATTCGGGGATAGACACTTCTTCTAGCAGCCGCATGTCGTTCGTCGTCTTTTTCTCTATTCATATAAAAATAACAGTAAAATACACTTGTGGCGTATAAAAAACGAATATTCAACAATAAATGAGTTAAATCAATAAAATCTCAATTGCTGCATTCAATAAAACAAAGACCACGCAAGCAAAAAACTCGACACCTACTTTGCATAGCAGTGCGTAGAGATGCACTGGTGCCGGCGTCGAACAGATTCTCATACAACGACATCGGCAAGTGCCGTACTGCGCGCGTGTGTACGCGTTTGCATCTGTGTGAGTCAAGGTCAAACTCGAGTTTGAGAATTACACTCAATTTCGGCGGTAGTGTCATCGTTGTTGTACCCCACATGACAGTAAAAATTAGCTACGTAGCAATTGTATGGATTTTGGCCTGGAAGGGCCGTACTGTCTTTTAGGCAATCGCGAATAAATACTGCGATAGCCGTACTGTCATATAGCGTGGTACACATTTTACGGTGATAGCCGTTACCGCCGCCGAACGTGTTAAAGATGAGATCTCTATTGGCAGAATTCCCGTAATAGATAAGACCATAGCGAAGGGATAATCCAACATAGCCAAGCCAGTATCAATATCAATAAATAGCCATTTAAATAATTAGCTGGCCACTGATTGAGGTTCACCTGATTGACGGGAGCATAGCTCTTCCATTATAATGCTTCGAATAAAACCGCAGTCAGCGAGAGAAGCAGCTACCGTCCACTCAAGTAATTACGAGTAAGTAAGTACACTGAAATTATCGAGAATAGACAAAACCGATCGAAGATGTAACTTATTTATGTTTTATTTTTTATTTTTAAGCGTATACACATATATTATGATAATATGAGCGCTTTTGTCTAACATAAGACATTTTATTATGACAATTAATCAGGGCTGGAGTTGACATTGAAATTATGGCAAATTTTATTTTTTTCCACTACCGAGATGTATTCAGGAGCTAACTACCACTGTTATTAGTCGACTTATAGAAGGTAGAGCTAGGTCTGGAAATACTGAGATGCTAGCGAGATAGTATCGTTGGGATTGGATTAAATAGCAGTGAAGTAAAAAACATCAAAAAAATATGCTTACCCAGACAAAAAAATTATAAGAGGTAGTGATAGTTTTGAAAATAATTTTCGTCGGTGATTTTTCCGTGCAAGCTCTCGGTCACTGCAGACTTTAAAAACTTAAAAAGATATTTAGTAAAAATTATAAAACTTTTCATAATTATTGAAATGCCAATATGGTTTCAAAAGTCCAATGTTAAGATCATAAAAGAAGATTTTCAGGTAACCAAGTCCTAAGTTATCCATTCCCGATCATTTCGAAGTGCCCCTCGTATCCATGACTTTGAAACAAAGGCAAGCATACCGGCCTATCGTCTGCAGCCGCTATGTTAGTGCTGCTACGTGCACGCGTTCTATCGCAGCGCGTTGCATGCGGTATAAAGGGATAGCCACGTTTAGACTCGTTCTGACCCCGTGTCATGGTCGGCCTTATCACGCGATAAGTGACAAGATAGAGCGTCCGTCTCGTTCTATTGAACGGTGTCAGCCAGTGGTGGACGCTCTATCTTGTCGCTTATCGTGTGATAAGCCCGTCCATGCTACGGGGCCAGCACACCTAAACAGGGGATTTGTTAACAGAGGACCTTTTGGACGTGATACATTAGCAAACTGGTAGATAACCTGGTGGTAGGTGACGCTATTCAATTTCGTTGCGCAGGACATTGAGTCCACGTTCATAATTGAGTATGGACGGGGATTTGTTAACAGAGAACCTTTTGTGCGTAATACATTAGCAAACTGGTAATCTGGTGGTAGGTATCGCTATTCGGGTTCGTTACGCAGGACGTTGAGTCCACGTTTATAACTGAGTATGCACGGTTTATGCTAGATTCGTTCATGAGAGGCCTATGCCCAGGGACGTGTATAGGGTGATGATGATGTTGAACCTAGTTTCGTACTTATCTGTCGCGAAACTCTCTGAGGCCTGACGCAACATGAGCCGTGACATCAGAGTGCGTCAGATGGATCTGATCTGGATGGATGATGTCACGTCAGACGTTCAGTTCTCGAATCGCAAAAATCGTGAAACCATTAGTTGTTTTATTGTTTACTAGTCTAATGCGGCCTGTGGTGGTCGTGAGATCAAATCCCGGCTAGTACTAATGAGTATTTCGGAACTTATGTACGGAAAACATCGTGAGGAAACCGGTCTAATCCCAATAAGGTCTTGTTTCCCCTCTGGGTTGGAAGGTCGGATGGCAGTCGCCTTCGTAAAACTGGTGCCTATGACCCCGGGCTCCTTTAGGGCACAACCGGGAATAACGCTAGGAGGACGATGATGAACCGGCTAACCGGCTGACGTCCAGTTAGTATTTTATTTTACTACAATTATAATTTCAGATAAAACACCAACAACGACGCCTCCAATTTGCCCCATGACCGACGCCGGTGACATAATTTGCAGCACAAACTAATTACATTCCTCTTTGACTGTTGAGACGGGAAATGAAATGCACTCGGCAATAAACACGTGGCGAATGTGGCAATTGCAGTTGCAATTGCGAAACACGAGATTATTGCGAGTTTTAATTGGGTGCTTGTTGCCTCTGTTTTTAAGCCGACTTTAAAAAAGTAGGTTTTCAATTCGAGACTCCTGGACCGATTTGGGAAATTGTCTTTTTATTTGAAAAAAGAATTCCCAGGAGGTCCCATGGTCTCATGTCAACTCTTCTAATTTTATAGGCACACTTGAAGCGGAGTATACTGAATTCTAGTCGGTTAAACTTTGTTTTTGAAGTAATTTGGTTTCGAGTTAGCTAGTTCAGTTGAAAGTGTTATCAGGCTGCAACGTAGTGCATATCTTTCATAGCTTATTCAACAGTATCACAAAATAAACTTACTTACCTACATGTAAGTTCAATAAGTTCTCGGTATCAGCATGATTACCTGTCATAATAATCATTTCTAATTATTTTTATACTGTGCCACTATTAATTCGGGGACGAGGACGACCTCTCTAGCCTAATTGGTAGTGACCCTGCCTACGAAGCTGGAGGTCCCGGGTTCGAATCCCGGTAAGGGCATTTATTTGTGTGATGAGCTCTAATACTTGATCCTGAGTCATGGATATTTTCTATGTATTTAAGTATCTATTTATCTATATAAGTATGTATATCGTCGTCTAGTAGCCATATTACAAGCTTTGCTTAGTTTGGGACTAGGTCGATTTGTGTAAGATTGTCCCCAAAATATTTATAAAAAAAAAATTAAAAAAATAATAATACACTAAATAATTAAAAAAAAACATTTGTATTAAACAAATACAGTATTAGCACATATTCTGATGTCAGTGAAATGGAGGGATATTTATTTGGAATTTTAGGGGCGGTTTTGGTAAAATTGAGAATTGACAATCCATTGTAATTTAAATGTGCCTCGAAATTAAAAAAAAACTTATCGATCTAATTTTTAAAGCACAGCTCACCCAACAAAGTTCTAGGTGAGTTTTTATAAGTCATTAATAATTATTATTAATTTCTAGAAATTGGGTGATTTAGATTAGAAATATATCCTGGGCGTGCATACTAACTAATGGAGATTACTATAAGATAATCATAAAGCAACTAAGGGGGTGGTCTAAGAAAAAAAAAGACAATTTTGTGAGGTTTCCATATGGCAAAGATTGCAAATTACCAGGGGTGCTATTACGGGACGTTATTTTTTTACAATTAGTTAACTACCCTGTCACCTAGACCAACTCTTTTACATTTACGTCTTATTATTTGATATGGTAAACTTCTCGATAAAGTCTGTGCGGATAACGCATCTGCATATACCTGTGACAACCAACTACTACGTGGTAGTAAAGCTGTCGAACATCGGTTTTGCTTGATACACATATATCGCATGTAAAAAATAAGCCCAAACTCGTCGAACAAAACTGAATTATATGAAACTAAATTATTATATTTACGTTTTGTAAAACAAGAAAGAGTGTATTTTAATGATTGTTAAAAATTATACGATACTAATAACTTCGGGTCTTAATGCCGATACCGAGAACTCGTTAAACGCCCCTCGTACATAAAGGTATTCTATTAAACCATACCGATGTTTGACAGCTTTACTATTACGTAGCACGCATCTGTAGCTAAGGTTGTCACACGTAGCCTTCGAAAATTGCAACTTGCGAGTCTATGGGCAAATTCCCGGGAACAACAACGAAGTAAAAGCAGCGAACGAAAAAAACCATAGAATGCTTACTTATTATAAAGTACTTACTACTACTACTAATATACTTACAAATTTCTACCCAAACAGCAACCAGTATTTGACAAAAGTCAAATCAGCTTCTATTTATGAAACGTGTAAACGCTCCTTTAGGAATTTGTTTTTTTTAAAAGTCACAATCAAAGTCATTATTGTTAGTTTTAATGAATTTAAAAAAATTAAAATAGCCGGTATAAATTAAAGATTGATACTTTTCGAGTATTTTCGTAATGTAAATCTGTTTCTGTTGCTCATAATGAAAACACTATTCATTTTCATTGTTCTCAAATACCCTATTGTTTTCTTGCGTTGATGACTACAAAACAAATATTTCAAATACAAGCTAATTTTGTCCGATGACGCAGAACTTTTGAATACGCATTGCATCCCCCATTATCTTTATTAATTCACTGAAATTGGGATATCACACGAAACGTTTCACCTGCTCAAACAAACATTAAAGGTACGGAAATAAAACGTGCCATTGCACTAACCACGAATATTTTTTTATATTTTCTCAATTTTTTTTTATGGCCTGATGGTAAGCCGTCACCGCAGCCTATAGACGCATGCAACTCCAAAGGAGTAACATGGGCGTTGCCGACCCTTGATATGCTTGAGGTTTCGCCGCGTTGTTAATTGTAGTTTTGTGGTCAATAAGGGGCATTTATACGTGCATCGGCGTATCTAAGAGTTATTTCTCTGGGGTGGCTGGACCTTGACATGCCATGGTGGAGGTGTCCATCGCAGAATTGCGAATCGGTAATCCATCGTCCAGGGGTGGGCACTAGACCATACCGGGGTGGGCACGCCTTATCCAACTTCCTACTTATTTTTTTGTAATTTATGTGATTAAGCATCCATTGATGTTTGGAATTTCACCACCCCCTTTCTTCCCGTGGGTGTCGTAAAAGTCGACGAAGGGACCAGGGTTGAAGTGTGTAGTGGGCGATGGGCTAGCAACCTATCATTGCAATATCACATTTTGTCGATCTTTTATACCCACATGTATGCTAAAAGTGGCTCTGGAACATACGTTTCATGTGCTCTGCCTACCCCTTTTGGGAATAAAGGCGTGAATGTATGTATGTATGTATGTATGATGTTTGGATGTTTGTTCCTCTATCAGGCAAAAGCGCTGATGAAGACGCTCACCGAATTGTAATTTGATTCAGTCTTAAAAATTCCATAATTAAAAGTTCCAAGCTTTCTATACACGTATGGTAAGATTGGTAAGTCCGTTAACATTTGCATGAGATAGCTTGAAAGTTTTCTTTAAGACAGCTGAGTGCCATGTTTAACTACGGTGAAAAGCGAGACAACTCAATACGGAATGTTTGACAAGAGTTGGCAGTCTGGTGTATTCACGTATCTGTATTTCCGAAACGATTGTAGCTTTAGACCTAAAAATCACATTCACATCCACTGTTATACTCGTATGTAGACTTGATAAATTATCACTAATTAGACTAAGAAGCACTGATTATCTAATATTTACAAAAAAAAACTATTTTACCCGTTGTCGATCAACTAGAGTGGCTCACTCCTCCCTGCACACACATTTCTGTGCAGGGCTGATATTCTTAGCGCGCTCATGCGCCTCACCCTCACCCTATGCGAGGCGCCTTACGAAACTAGACTACGCTTAGTTACTACGAATCGCGGCGTCATGATATATTTGTGGGTGAGTGTTCAGGCGAGCTTAAAACAAACAGGAATACCGGGGCCAGGGGGTCACGGTCCTCTGCAACTGACTGTTGCTACATCAAAAGTTCAAAAATCACGTTACAAATAACAATAATTTGTCACATTTTCTGCAGACATGTTACAATGCATCGTATTGTCGACGAGCGGTTAGCCTAGTAGATTTTCGAATCCCGGTAAGGGCAAATATTAGTGTGAACTATTACTAGCTGTTGCCCGCGACTTCGTTCGCGTAGAAACTTTTACCGTCTCAGAAAAAATATTCCTAAGTTAATATTATTATTAAGTTATTGTAGGCAGAAGCTGAATTATCGCCGACCCAAACAAAGTTCTACCATCTTAAGGGATGAGGATCTGGAAGGATGACTTCCGAGATAAAAACTATCACTCATCTTCCTTCCAAGGGTCCCAAATTATCTGTACGGAAAAAATAATCTAAACCGTTCAGGGATTAAGCGTGAAAGATAACAGTGCGATGAGTTCATTAGTTTAAATTGGTAAATTGAACTCCGTTTTACAAATATAAATATCTTAAGAATCATCAAAAGAAGTTTTGCTTCAATTATATATGCTTTCATAATGTATTAAAGAAAGCTAAATTACTGGAAATGTTTGCCTTAATCCGTCCATTAGTTTTACCCACGTTAGTCCGGGCTACCTGTATAGTTTTGAAAGCAAACTCATCTAATGCTAAAAGACGTAGAACATTCCATCCCCATTTAACGGTGTTAGAAAATAAATTATTTAGATTATTCAAAAAAACTTTTTAAATCAACATAATAATCCGCAGATTAAATGAAAAATTACCTTCTTTTCTGTTCGGAGAGCATCGCAGTTCTAACCTAACCTACATTTCTGGTAGCTGTTCGGTTATGTAACTGCCGGGCTCTAAATTAACCTAACCTAGTTTTCTGCTAGCAGTCGGACTATAAGTATTTTAACTAATAAATGGCTTATAATCCCCCCCCCCCCCCCCCCTTCGTCCCGCATATTCAAGTTGTTTGCCGGGAACTGTACCATATAGTATGTATGACCTAAGAATTCCCTTATTTCAAAAATTACTTGTTCCTCATACATTTTTCCAACTCTTTTTAACCTCCTTAGAGGATGAATTTTAAAAAACTCTCTAATTCGTTTCGTAGTCTTTAACCGAAGTTACAGATCTCTTACTTTAAAATTGTCTTATTCCACGTACAAAAATCCAACTCCTTTTAGGGGATTAATGTTATTAAACCCCTTATGGAAATCATTTTAAACATTGTAAAACAGAAGTATGTCAGAAGTTACACATCTCTTACTTAAAAAATTCCTTGCTTTCCATACAAACTTTGAACTTCCTTTAACCCCTATAGGGAATGAATTTCAAAAAACTCTGAAATCAGTTTTGTAGTCTTTTAACATACAGGCTAAGACCAAAGTTACAAATGCCTTACTATAAAATTTTCTTGGTCTCTATATAAACCTTGTATCCCGTTTTAACCCTCTTAGGGATGGAATTTTTCCAAAACGCTGAAAGAACTTTTTTTTCTTCTGATAAGAAATCTTTATACAACGCAACGGTTTAAGTCTCCGGAGCTCAAGAAAGTCTTTCTCCTCCAAACCTTGCACCCCTTTTTAACCCCCGTAGTGATAGAATTTTCTAAAACGCTGAAAGTAGTTTTTGTATTCTAATAAGTAATAATCATACAAAGTCTCAAAGCTCTACCTCAAAAAAAGTGTTCCCATAGAAACCTGGCACCCCTTTTGAATCCCCGTAGGTATGGAATATTCTAAAACGCTGAAAGTCTTTTTTTGTAGGTTAATAAGTAATAAGTAATTCTAGAAAGTTTTGTTTCTAGCTCAAAAACTAAAGTTTCCCCTATATAAACTTTCCACCCCTATTCAATACCCTTAGGCGTGGATTTTTACAAAACGCTTATAGGTCTTTTTTGCATTCAAATAAGTAATCTGTCTACAAAGTTTCAAGTTTCTAGCTCAAAAGGAAAAGTTTCCCTCATTCAAACTTTGCACCCCTAGATAGATATCGTCGTCGGAATATTTACCGTTAGCTTTTCGGTGAAGGAAAACATCGTGAGGAAACCGGTTTAATCCCAATAAGGTCTAGTTTTCCCACTGGGTTGGAAGGTCAGATGGCAATCGCTTTCGTAAAACTAGTGCCTATGCCAAATCTTGGGATTAGGTGGCAAAGTGGACCCCGGGCTCGGGCGACTTGTATAAGACTGTTCCTTACATACATACACCAGCCTATTGCAGTCCACTCCTGGACTTAGGCCTCCCCCAAGATACGCCACAAGACCCGCTTTCCCGTTTTCGCCATCCAGTCACTACCAGCTACCCTCCTCAAGTCAGTGTCGCTTAATATTTATTTATTGATTATTCATTTGTCCGTGACGCTACTTACACCGTCATAACAAGGTCACGTGTCGCCGAAATGAGGGTAGCCAAAGGGATTCCTAGAGGTTGGCAAACTAGCCTAAGCAGGGTTAAGAGCCCTTAGCCTAGAGCGGTATGTCTGCCGAGATTGAATTTCGTCAACCCACCACTTAGCCAACTAAATGTGCGAGCCATCTTCCTCGTGGATTTTATAGTCAAAAGAGAAGAGTATTAATATGCCACAGGCTTAACTACATCGATTTTTAAATTCAACCTTTACACAATATCCTTGTACCGTTTCTTTCTAAAAAATCGGCCAAGTGCGAGTTGGACTCGCGCACCGAGGGTTCCGTAAAATTTACGGTTTTCGCATTTTTTCCTTTATCTGTGCTATAAGACGTTGCTTCGTACCAAATTTCAAGATTCTGAGTTCGCGGTACCCTGTAGTTTTTGAGTTTAGAAAATTTGCGGAAATTTGCGGCAAAACGGCTGTATCTTTTGATTGCGTTGGCTTAGAATTGATTTTTTCCAAGAGACAGTTGACCTGAGTATTTGGTATAAATTTTAGCTTGATACCTCCAGGCGTTCCTGAGAAAAAGGGTCATGACAGACGGACGGACGGACAACAAAGTGATCCTATAAGGGTTCCGTTTTTTCCTTTTGAGGTACGGAACCCTAAAAACACTGAGTTACGAATACCATATTGTTTGCCACTCAATATACTAAAACGTAGAACACTGTAGGATTGTCCGACTACGTATACAGAATCAAGAGGTTTTAAAACCGCCCGCTTTTCCGCTTTTACACCTAATCCCAAGATTAACACTAGTTTTACGAAAGCGACTGCCATCTGACCTTATATCCAATAAAAAATTGCAATAAAATGTAGAAATAAATAAGATAGCTTCTATCGGCAATTTTCAAAAGCTTGCTTACGTATTTCTGCGGGCGTAGCACGGTTGCCATTTTATCACTTATCGTTGTGGTAAAGACGCCCGTCACGCCTCTCTCTGACAAGTATGCGAGTGCGAGAGTGACGGATGCCTTATCCACAACGATAAGTGATAAAATGGCAACCGTGCTACGCCCGCTGCATGAATTGGTTTGTCATGCTTTATTAAATGTTATTAGATTGGATATATTGATAGTTGAAGTATATCATCTCGATGATTTTGGACGACTAATCCAGCCCAGTGACTCGGCCTGTGAAGCGGTATGGGCAATTTTTTGTGTTGAGTATTAGGATTGGATGTTTTATATGTGGTTTTGTTAAATTGATATTCATTATTTCGCCACTACTAACCACGTCACAAGCCTTATCTAGTTTTGTGGTGTTCAAAGTTTTTGTAAGAGTGTCCTCTGATATTAATTTTATTAATTTAGTTATTTAATAACTACAAATGTACTTAACTTACTAAGGTAACTAAGGTAACCATAGCGTTCTGTTCATTAGACGTTATTGCACAAAATACGGATATGTACAAATGCCGAGCTCGCTGACTGCATCTAATCATTGGGCTAAACATAGATTACGCCGCCCCATGCAGTAAAGTGGATGTTACCGCCCGCTACGTGTGCGGAAGATCCCAAGGACCTTGCTGAATGGAGAAAAAACTGAACTCACCTCGGACAATACTAAAAAAACCTCAGATCTGTAGTAGTGTTGTGATTCTGGAGGCGAGCAAGGTCGCCAGAGCTCCCGAGGATGCGTTGTGGTCAGAGCGAGGGAATTAGTTCCTTCAGCTGTCAACACGGCGAATCCTCAAACATATAAAGGGTGAACGCCCATGTTACTCCTTTGGAGTTGATTGCATCTATAGGCTGCGTTGTCCGCTTACCATCTGGCGGCAGTACGCTTGTTTGCCACCGTCGTTGTATAAAAAAAGACCCAGTTGCACTCCCGGAGTGCCGGCAGAAGTGAAATCTTGAATAATTTTAATTTTGCAACCCCCCGTACTTCTTACATCAAAACCAGTCTCGTACTACGGCGTCGGTCCCCCGCGCCCCCAAGCCTCGTCCCGAATCTTTCACCTTTCTAAACGGTCACATGACATCTGTGGCGAGTTTAACAATTTATCAATTTTTCCCCATCGCAAAAAGTGCACTAAAGAAGTTTTCACTTCAAAAAAAAAAGAACAAACAGATAGGCGTCGCCATCGGCTCGGACAAATACCTACGATCTGTCATTTTCGATTTGTTTTATCGCTTAGTGAGCAAATCAATTACTGTTTTTAACAATCACCGCTCATAAGACATCAAATTTATTATTTATTTATTTTTATTTTATTTGCCCGACCATGGCCGAGCCGAAAGGAAGGGCTACTTACGATTTTAGCATAGACTAATGTTTGTATTTACGTGTGTTCCACAGTGGCGATTAAGATACTGAATTGATTTTGATAATTGAAAAGTCACTCGATTCCATATTATGCTCCGGGTGACATTGCATAGGTTACCTTTTGTATGAGAAGAAAGTTGTTTTTCATAAGAAAATCCGTAGTCGGGCTACATTGTTTTGAAATATTTTTTGCTTCTGGGGTTGTACTAATACAGTCGTAATTAGGGATGTTCACTTCAAAAGTTAGCGTTTCAGCGAATCTCTGGAAGCTTAGTAGCTCGGTAAAGACATGAAGTAGTATCTTTTGACTGTGGTTCGGGTCAAATATACAATTTGGAGGCGACCGGCGTGTAGTGCCCTAGTGCCTTAAAGTGCACATCGTGCCACCGAACCATTAGTAGGAGGAATCGAGTGACGTTAGCCATACTAACAAAATCCACTTAACATAAAATTCATGTCTTTTAAAAACTAAGTTGTAACCGACGCCAACTAGTACTATTGTACTTTGCCTTATTTGAAGACTTACTTCCATTTCTCCAAGTTCCCATGATCAAATCCTGACCTGATGCCCGGAACGTCTGGGAAAGATACTCTTTAAAACAAAAAAATATATTTTCCAAATCGGTACAGGCGTCTTCAAATAATCGAGGAAAATACATAAAAAATAAAAGATTAATTTTTTATCCACATTTTTTATTACAAATAAACTCGGAATGATTTCCGAAGATTCCGTGATAGATACTACGATTTAAAAACTGCACTCAAAAAGTAGGTAATGGGTAATTTTAAAAGTTCTTCTACCAGCGTTAGAATGAACTTTCTGGGTGGATATATTTTATCCCGCGGGTTTGCAATATGCGGGCAGCTAGTGTGTTATAAAGTTTGTTACCGACGACTGTCCATTGCTTTGTTCTATAATTGATCCTTTCGTGATATCCGTAATCATTTTGTGGGGCTGCCGTACTCGCAAGTTTTCTATTAACTCTGTGGCACTGCAAATCGCTCTATCCAATTCAACCTAACGAGAAATAGCGAGTGTTACGAATTCTTTTCCAGGTCAAATACTGAGATTTCATCTAACTCAAGGTTGTATTGAAATCAAATGAACATTTATTTGGTGCACTCGTTCTAGCACGTTAAACAGGGCGTATGTGTGGGCGCACGATAAATGTAAATTTAATTTAAATCAACCAACTCAATCAGATAGACCCGTGGCCTTCGCTAAAAACGGGACACCAGGAACCTTGACCATTGTAACCGAGGACTGCCACTTGAAGGAATTTTAATTAAAAGGATTTTTAATGGGCGTTGGATAATAAAATTAATGCTACATTCATTTTAATTTCAGCCAATTAACACAAGACGTCACTGAGTTTTTTTTCTGACTTCAGTATGCCATGATTGAGCAATCACAAGGCAATTAAAATTGGGAACTGGACACCCCTGTCGCGTCAATCTGCACGTCTATCATATGAGACGGCCACGACATACTCTCGATTTTTCTCGCACTATCCGTCTCTCTCTTAGTACAACATTTAGAACAAGAGATGATATGAGTGCGAGAAAAATCGATACTATGTCGCGGCCGTCTCATGATAGACATGCAGAGCAGGTAAGTGTCACAGAGGGCGCAACAGTGTCTCGTTCTCACTTTTTGTTGCCTCGCGCGGCGAGTGTTTGGAAATAGTATACGATAAAAATCGACTACGTAAGTACATAGGTATAATCATGCTTGTTTCCCGGGGCGCAGCCAGAGACTTCTACATGCTACGAGAACAGTTGAATTCAACTTGCTTCGACCCTCGACCCTATACATACTCGTCGGTTTACATTAAGTGTTTCTTTGTTTTATTTGATCTTAGAAAGTTCGGCGGTCTTCTGTAAGGTCTTTTCTAGGTCCTTTCCCAGGTGGGCTGCTTTGAATTTGAACCAGGTGATATTTTGTTCGAACGGCTGCCTGGCATCGTTTTGACACCCCGCCTCCAACCCGGATAACGGCAATGGCACCCATAATGTGGAGCCATTTTGCGGTGCTACTTAGTTCTATGGTTTTTCTTTCGCTGTTCTTAGGCCTGTTTCTCTTACCGCTTTTCGCGCACCTCTACTAGACTACCCGTCTCTTTCTAATTAGAACACTTAGTGATAATCGTGCTGCCCGGTCCCGCTACTAACAATAGAGCACATGCTATGCGGTGACTGCGGACGAGCATGTCAAACATTGGTGTTGGTAGGGAGATAGTGTAGTGACCTACATGACACTCAGCTCCGGCTGAGCCGGAAAGCCTAGTTAATGGTATAATCAATAACGTCAATTAATAAAACGACGGTTTCTTAGATTAGTTAAGATATATTTCACATTGAATTCACAAGCCATCGCTCCTTAGGTCAATAGTAAAATTGACAGACATTGTCAAGTTTATTACTGACCGCCACAACAGGCCGCGCTAGTTTGAAGCCTCTCACAGACTGGAGTGGCTTGCGGTGGCGTTCAATAGTTTTGACAACGCAGGCCGCGTCAGTGTGATTCAAGCCTCACTGGTTGGCACTATTTTAGTAGCACTATTCAGGCCTTAAAAGCTAACGTTGATGCGCGACCGCCATGACACCAGCAGGTTGATCACGTAACGCATTGTACGTACGTTAGGTAATCTAAATGGAAAAATGACAGTTGGATCTACCTAACGCACGTTCAAAACGTTACATGATTACCCCTCAGGGCTGTTATTCTGACACGCTCATGAGCGTCACCCTACCCGTCCCGACTATGCCTAACAAAACTAGACCCTATCTACGCTTAGTTACCACAAATCGTGGCGTCAAGATATTATATTTGTGGGTGGTACACAATAACGGGCAGCAGTGTTGCCAACACGCCATTAGGGCGCGATCAGAAATACCGCTAACAGTACCTTCTCTTATGTTCTTTCTGAAGTAAGATCTTAATGAGATAAGTATTTAAGTTGAAGAGCGAAGCTAACAACAAGTAAACCTACACAAACAATTTCTCCTTCGCTGCTTCGGAGCAAGTTTCTTATCTTATGTTCCAACTCGGAGTTTACAATTCTTTATTCTTTCAACCGCTAGTGCTCACGACGTCACGACAATACAAGTATTTTCACCAGTAACACAACTCCTACATAATCGTATTTAAAAGATTGTTTTACACGGGTCTAACGCTATAATTATCGAACGAGCGAGCGAAGCGAAAGAAGTTATATGCTTCAGCTTGGTCCGAAAATCGTTCGTATGTCCAGTGTCCGGTGTCTGTCACGCTGTCGGGCTGTTCTCCTCGACAGGACGCATTTCTCAACCGATTCTTGACAAATTTTGTCAAGAAGCAGTCGGACAGCGGGACAGCCGAACATACGAAAGCTTTTTGTCCAAGCCGAAGCGGAGAACTTCTTCCTACTTCTTCTCCTCTTCTACTTCCTTCTTCTTCTTTTTTCCGTTCAAAAGACATGTAGGTAATTCCGAGGCCAATCGACTTCTTAACCCCAACAGTTGCTATCGAAAAAACTAGTGTAGGCACTAGTTTTTTCGATAGCAACTTCCTACTCAGAAGTGAAACTATTTTTTTTAGATAACGTACGCTTCGCCCAGTGACTGGGCGAAGAAGGACTCAATCACGGGACGACCCGCGAGCTGTGTCGCGGCGACAAAGACTATGCGTCTCTTTCTAAGCGTTCTAATTAGAAAGAGTCTATCTCACCGCGACACAGATCGCGGGCCCTCCTGTGATATTTGCCTAAATCTCGGGGAAACGACTATCCTCATAGACATCAACCGTAATCAACGACAGAACTCATCTTCTAAATCTCAGTTAACTAGTAACCAGACCGGACTAAGCGCACGTTGTTCGAATCATCGGTACAAATACAAATAAATACTTTATTCATAACACCAAGTTACATGTCAGGATTACTGAGGCTCTAGTATAAGTTTTACCAAAACAAAACGTTACGATCGCGTTTGCGTTTTACCCTCAATTTGTATGAGGTTTGACAGCTAAACGCAAACGCGGTCGTAACGTTGTTTCGGTAAAACTTATACTAGAGCCTCTGAAGTATTTATCTAATACGTTGAAGATCTACCTGTCCCGCGTCGATTCACTACAGTGAAGATATTGGTGACAATAATTGTATTGTGCTAGTGTTGAAGTATATTACTCCAGCGACTGGTTCAAATGAAAAAACTTCTACTCCTGACTCATTCAAGCCCCGATGTTGCAAGAGATGTTAGTCTTTTGAAATTTACATTATTGCTTTGGACTGAAATCGTGAATTAAGGGGTTGCCTTGATTCTGGCAAACCACGCCGTGTGTAAAGGGGCATCTAGACGGGCTATACTTTTCCGGAAATGTGTGGCGGGCAACTATGGGCGTCTTGTTCTAGCATGCAAGTAAGAGACGCCCATTGTTGCCGGCCACAGATTAAGGGTGAAATCACATCTAGCAGCATCGAATCGCATTGTATTGTATTATAAACGCAATTTTGTATGAGATGCGCCCGCATGCGAAAGGGTGAATTGATGCGGACGCATCTCATACAAAATTACGTTTACTGTATTACAAAATTCGATTCGATGCTGATAGCTGTGATTTCACCCTTACACAGACGCCGTAAAGAGATACAGTTAACGTCATCCGTGCACGAAAAACAACACGCTAAGTTTTAATATCTTTGAGTACACCAAGAAAAGTTCTGAAAAAAAAACAAATGGTAACAAAACTTGTACGAAAAAGTTATCGTCAGAAACGTACCTATTTTCTTTTGAGTTATGGTACTTAAAAAAACTAAATCTAATTTGATTGCCCGTGAAAGTAAAAACGCAAAACGCATTCGTATCTTAAATTAATGCGAAACTTTATTTGTCCAATCGTCGGCTGGAATTAAATAAAATTTACATTTATTCTTACCATACAAACATGGTTAAGAGCTATCCTTTGAAACCAAACTTCACATTGGTGCCTACTTATGGTTGAGAATATATAATGTTTGTCATTGGAATTGGAATCTTCTACCCTGGACGATACAGTTGCTTTTTGAATGAACGAACTCATTTTATGCAATTCGGCTAACTCAAATAATCTGAAGTATACACATTGTCAACACTAACTTAACTCGTTTTAGCACCGCACAGATTATTTTCATCAATAATTAATCTTATTGCTATCGACATATAGTTGATATTTCAACGCTGTCTGCATGCCGAGGTACCTTAAAACATCCTACATTCTCATGGGAATTTCAACTGTAATTACAAAACTTTAAGGTTCATTATACGTTCCCAAGAATATTACTAAAGCCTAACAGGCGTCGGATATCTCACAGACTCAATCGCATTATATCTAACTTGTCGATCGGTTCGTCCCTTTTGTGATGGACTAGGTAGAGGGGGACCGAGCGAGAACTTTGTGATTGTTTCATTTTGCTTGCGGCATTTTTGGTTCTTGTATTTAAATCTTTGCAAAGTAACTTTCTTTTGTCATTAAAATTCGCTAAAACAAGCGAAAAGCGTTACAATAAGGTTTTGTCGGCGCCTGGGGGCCATCGATTTGTTTAAAATCAGGATTATTCACGAATTACGTCATGTTTACAATAGACCGAAAAGGCTTAAGGTAATTTTCCGCCGCAACAAGAAAGTTCATGTCGGCGATAAAACCGTCGCCGATTGTATGACTTTTTTAATATGAACTAGCTTCTGCCCGCGACTCCGTCTGCGTGGATCTCGTTTAAATATCTTAGCCCCATACAAACTTTCACCCCCATTTCACCTCACCTCCTTAGGGGATGATTTTCGGCATAAAAACGATCCTTTGTACTTCCCCGGGATTCAAACTATCACCATACCCGTCTTAATCGGTTCGGCAGTTGAAGAGCGAACAGGTAACATGCCGTCATTCTTAAAAAGGCAGTCATCTACAAGTAAATTGTATGAAGAAGACTGCCTTTTAAAAAAGTACGGCAGATCATACAGTCAGACAAACACACATTCGCATTTTTCGCAATGAAAATCAATTATTTGGGCACTTTTACATGTCAAACGGTAATTTACAATAAAATATTAATAATCGTACACGATAATCATTTACAAGGGGATGCCAGTGGACAGATGACCTGGTAAAGGTCGCGGGAGTCCACTGGATGCGGGTGGCGCAAGAATGGTCATTGCGGCACTCTTTGGGGGAGGCCTGTCCAGCAGTGGACGTGATGGCGATGGTGATATTTAGCGGCAATACGTAATTGAAAAAATGGTGCTGTTATGTAATTATGTTAACATCCATCAGGACATCATAATTTAATCGGCATACGAGGGGTTAAGGCACAGCCTACATTAGCAGGTCGATCACGTAACGCATTGTACGCGCGGGTAGATCTAAATTTGCGCGAGAATATGACAGTTGAATTGTCCTGAACGTGCGTTCGAAACATTACGTGATCTCCCCTCAGCTCAGGTCTCTGGGTCAAGTTCTCCGACATGACTTCCCTTGATGATGTAGAACCATAAACAGCCCCGCAGGCCTGGGATGGTTGACATTTTATCACTTATCGTTGTGGATAAGACCTCCGTCACTCTCGCACTCGTGTGCTTGTCAGAACGTGGCGGATCCACAGCGAGCGTGTGATAACATGTCAACCTTGCTACGCTCGCTGTTGACGCAAGAAGGACCCGATTCCAGTATGTCAACATAAACCGCGTGTAGTGTCGAGTTACTTTTCACTTAAGAGTTGGCTATGGAAGTAAGTTTTGAAGTGTGTTATAGGCGATTGGCTATCAACTACATCACTGCAATATTTAGAGTATAGATATCCAATGGACCTATACGGTTGCCACCATAAGGGACGGAAAGGCCCATACGCGGCTAAATCAAGACCTGGTCTTAAAATGGCTGACGGCTGACTATAAACAACCTATTTAATTTGGGCGGTTAATGGTTTATTTGCCGCAACCTCAAACTTAACTCAGTAGAGGCAAATTAAAAAGTGGAACTATTACTAGGACAACGAATTATAATATAGTAATATACTGTCACAGTTATTGATATTTGGAGACTACCATCTCGCCTGGTCGTGGTATTACCATAGTTCCTCTGTAAAATTATCAATACCCTACAATATTATACTTTTTCCAACTTCTTCTTCGTACAAATTCTAGAAATAACTACTCCCGTACCAACCCATTGTATGAAAACAGGAGTGAGTTTATCTCATGTACGTAAGAAACACTGCAGAATTTGTTCTGTTCTCAGCGCTCACAAGTGAAAAATGAAGCGACGGTAAACGTAAGAATTAGGTGACCTTCCGGCCGACCTCAGGCTCATTTAAATTCCAAGATGGCTGGCCCAGTGATTTGAATATGACGAAAATAATAAACATCGTGCGCGGAAAGCTTAAAAAGTTTTTTATCTAACGCCATTTAACAAGCTGTCAGCGAGCCCTGCGGCGGTTTAGTACTGTTTATTGTGCGTTTTTCATAAAAAGTTTGTTTTTCTTACTCATAGTTGATACAGTTCGGAACGTGGGGGTACGGAGTAGAGTTAATAGCACCAGCTTTTAGGCACTGGTCCCACCGCCGGCTAGTAAGCTAGAAAAGTAGGGCGAGTAGCATTACATTGCGGATCTGTAAATGTCGATTGATCACACTGTGCCTGGTCAGCACGCAATGAACCGTTACTCGCCCAACTTTTCTAGCTTACTAGCCGGCGGTGGACCCAGTGCCTTAAGTTAAGATAGCATTGTCTACCTGTCCTTCAACGTCGGCCACCCGTTCAACAACTTTGTCCATCTTTCCTACACCTTCGTCAACCATCCACCTGGTTCAACAACCTGGTCCATCGTTTCTACAACGCCATCTATTACTGCCTTGCGAGAATCACGTGCCTGTTTTTGTTCTCGAACCAACTAAACTGCCGATCCATGGCTTCAGTAAAACCATTTACTATTTTCTTATATTATTATTTATCGGGGAACAACTGTTACTTGGGAAACAACTGTTTCTCACGTCCGCAGGAGCTTCCTACCACACCCTGCACGTATCCCCTGGGTGGTACTAAAGAGTAACAAACTTTAAAGGCGCAATAATGTATGCCATACGATTTAATTAATCAACAATTTTCCTTCGTTGCTCTGAGTGAGTCTGTTACACTTGCTGTTTCAGGAGCCAGCGATTCAGTGCCACATGCTGTTCCCGGGCCTGTATTTCATAGATGCTAACAACACCGCAAAGTCAGCTCGCCCTGATGCTGCGCTGGCTGGGCAAAGTCCACTAAGTACACACGTACTAACACTGACTCCACACACACACAAGTTCACTGAGTCCGCGCCTGCTAGTACCGACACAGCTTACACTTTTTTTTTTTTTAGACGCTATAATAGCACGGACCCAATATAGCGGTGACTTTTACCGCGAACTTGGTCCCTTTATGTATAGTCCCCTCCCAATACACCTATGTCTCATGACAACACGATATAAAATTGCATGGCAGCAGGTCGAGGGAGTTGTGCTGAGCAGGAATCAAAAGATTATCGCACCTAAAATTGGCCGAAAGTTTCAAAATCCTTCACTTCCGATCAAATTTTGTATGGGTAGGTATATTTACGTCAAGTGACATCATTTAGCCCTTTAATCGTAGAGAGAGTAAACCTAAGTCTGTCAGTCATGAAATGGCCGGAAGTACCTTAAAGGGCTAAATAATATAATAATGCCTCATGTCTCGTACTGTTGTTGTATACCCATTCAAAATAAAACATAGTACTTTCAAACTCTCTCTCAAAGTGGGGATGTTAATTTTTTTCTCATTAAATTCATAGTGTGGAGTGTCGTTGGATTGCTTGTTCACAAAATATTATTGATTTTAAAACCTTTTTTCAGCTCAGTGATTAATTTGCGAGATATTGGGATTTAAAGCCCTAATTTTTGTTCTAGACATGTGTGTGTCTCCCTTGGCTTGCGTGAGCTTGGTCCAATCCGGACTAGTGTCGGTTTTTGAACACAGAAAGCTTGGCCCACACTAACACACTCACAAGCGTGTAAATGCCATCCAAGCGTTTGTGAAGGCTTGGAGCCTGTGAAGCAAGCGTGTAAATGTAGCATGCCAGGTGCCAGACGTGATGGCTTCCTAGTGCTTTAATGGCATAACGATAAATAAATAACAGCTCGCGGGCAGTCCTGTGATAGCTACAGGGTATGGTAATTTCCCTTAGTAAAATCTAGTGATTTTATGGAATGATAAAAAGTTGAACTGGTGAAGCGAATAGACGAATCCACATTTCCTTCGTTCTTAAGCTTATAAAATTACGTGTGTTTTGGTTGACTTCCGTAATATTTAAACTTTATTGGTCAATACACGATAGTCAGCTAATACAGCTTAATGAAATCGTACATTTACAAATTATTGATAGTTGTAGGTTAAGTGAATGGCGTGTATAAATTATATTTTAGGAATAAATTATTACTTGTTTATGTTTCTATGAACCTGAATTGTGAAATAGTTCTAATTTTCCGTAACTATAGCTTTTGCCCGCGACTTCGTCCGCGTAGAATTAGTAATTTGGGTAGCTTATTTTTTATCCAAGCTGATTTTTTATCATTGCTTCATCATCATCATCATCATATCAGCCGAAAGACGTCTACTGCTGGACATAGGCCTCCCCCAAAGAGTGCCAAAGTGACCGGTCCTGCGCCACCCGCATCCAGCAACCTTTACCAGGTCATCAGTCCACCTTGTGGCTATTAAACTGTGGATCATTCCGTCCTCCAGCTATCGTTTTCCCGGCTGTGAAAGGGCTTTATGAATTTAGACAGATTTCACTGTTTAAACATTACATAACAGAGAGTTGATTCGTTTAAAACAGCAGTTATATTTCAATACCCCATAATACCCCCTTATTAATACCCCACTTTGCCCCATTCTGTACCCCACTTTGCCCCTATATGCGGGGTATGTATAGTGGGGCAAAACCTTTTTTTTAAACATACCATATAGCTAAACATAATAAAAAAATATACGAATTAGTGCTCTATGAACCAACAATCAATTTAAGTACACCTGTCTTTCAATAATGTTGGTGTATCCGATTTAAACTCCCCCTATTCTTTAGCTTCCCCACTATACCTTCCTGCAATCTCACGATCTCCAAATTGAAAGTCACCCTGCACAGTTACAGTGACTGACAAAACGTAGGTACTCATCAATGAATAAATGACGGCTAGGCAGGAATACAATGAAATTAGAATCCGCTCTGCGACGCTGCTGTAGATTTGATTGGTCCATTGATTCGGTATCCAATCTACTTTTTCACAGAACACGTTTTGAATTTAAATGCTAAAGAAATAATATTATGCACGTTTTTTATCGTCTTAACTCTTCGCTCTGGTTTAACATGGCTCCGTAGTAAATAAAGAACAATCTGTATAGCTTTAAGGTCGTCTGCTTTTTGGTATTTACGGCGTTATACATTAGTTTCAATATAGCAAAATAGATAAACAAATATTTTTACACATACCTATGTAGGCCCACAGTCAGCTTAATGAGGCTCGTGTTATATATTCTAGACGACGATAAACATGTTTATACAGAGATACATAGAAAACCTCCAAGACTCGGGAACCTACCTGTGCTCGTCACACAAATATTGGCTCGAACCGGGATTCGAACACACCCGTATTATATGAATGAATATTCTTCGTTATATGAAAGAAATGACGAAAATAATTGTATATATTTGTGCAATGCATAGAAATTGTGCATTTTCTGTACATTTTCCCGTGTAAGTACTTAGAACATTATTTAACGGGACTTTGAAAATAACTTAAAAGTTTTCTAGCAAGTTTTTCTTAAGTCAAAAGTTGAGAGAGATGTAATGGCTACAAAAGCCCTCACTTACGACCGTGGTGACTAAAGAAAAAATAATTAACAAAAGAAAATCATTTTGACCGACTTCAAAAAAGGAGGATATGTTCGCCAATTACTCAAAGTAACCGGGACCGACTTGGAAAAATCTTTTATTGTTAGAAAGGATATCTTTCCAAGGCGTTCCCATTACTCCCATGGGCATCTGATCAGGATCCGATGATGGAATCCTGGAGAAAGCGACAGTCTTGAAGCAACTAGTACCATAATACTGTTTTAAGTAAGCTAAAACTTTGTATAGTAGGTAAGTTATTTATATCAAAAACTAGACGTGAGTACTTGAGTATCTGCCGATGGTAAGTACGCTTTCAACTTCATCTGTGACGAATTATATGTACTAGTTACAATGCGTTAAAAAATTGAGTGTAAAATGGACGGTAAGAATTTCAAAAACAGACTTCAAAGCCCGTTTAGAGTCGAGTTGCTAAGACTTCAGTCCGTAAAGATCACACCGACTTACATGTAAAATGTCCTTTCAAGGTGGCTGAGTTAAAAGGATCGTATGCTGCCGTAAAACTCGTACAATAACAGGATTTCCTGTTTAACACAGAAATTGTCGCTATCATAGGCGCTTTATGAAATAAGTAGAGCAAATAGGATCACAAGCGAAGAAATATTGACGGGTAATATGTAAATATTTATAAGTTTTATAACGCTTTACTTTGTCATTTAGTCGGTGAAGGAGAACATCGTGAGGAAACCTGTCTTAATAGTAGTCTAGTTTTCCCTCGGAAGTGGAAGGTTATATGGCAGTTGCTTTCGTAAAACTAGTGCCTACGCCGAATCTTGGGTGTCAATACCGACCCGGGCTCCTTTGGGGCACAAACGGGAAATCGCTTCTTCATTCAGTCACGACGTACAACCCGCTGTTCGATTGCGTAACATTTCGTACGTACGTTATGTAAAGCTAATTGTCATTTTTTATGACAGTTGAGGTGTAGCATTGTACATATGTACTAACGCACGTTCGAAATGTTACCCACGCAATTACCAGTACCCGAAGTTAGTTATGTAGGTAACTAATTATTATTTTATTGAAGCTTAAGTAGGGCGTACATTTCACTTCGTATTTATTTTCATTTCTCTCTCGCCTATCCCAATAATATATAAGTACGTACTGTATGTAGCTTTTAATTTATATTACAATTGTATTTATGAAGTTTCTGTGAGTTCCAATGGTGCCGGCTGAAAATCGGCGGTAGGTGTTTGACACCCACAGACCAGTCTGTGTCGACACCTCAGCATAATGCTGAGCGCCCGGCTCACTGGCGCAGGGACACACTTGTTTCAGGTTTTAAGTGTTTCTTTTATTGAGTAATATATGTGCCCTGTGTGTTTGTGAATAAAAGTATCTTTATTCTTTTGTTTACCCTTCAGAGGCATTCAGGGCTGATATTCTATCCGCAATATCGACAAGAAAGGGTTGCCGTTTTCATGTCTCGTATTTCAAAATGAGAACAGCATTATAATCCCTGGTAAAATGTCTGAGGCCGTATTCATAAACGTTCTACAAGCCTATTTTAACAAAAATGGCGTTCAAATTCGTTTGTCTTTATTTGACACGATGACATTTGTGTTCGTCAGAAAAGGACAACGCATATTTTATTTAGCGGAGGCATTTTAAGTTTTATGAATAAGGGGGTATATGTATATATTAATATGAAAACAGATAAAACAACTAAATGTAGATCTACCAGCTAGGCTATGACAGGACGGACCGCGAGCTGTGTCGTGGCGACATAAATGTTCGTCTCTTTCTAAGCGTTCTAATTAGAAAGAGATTGATAGCCTATCTCGCCGCAACACTGACTGAACTAAAACACACTCGACTGACTGACTTTAGTTTGGAACTATTATTACTCCGGGGACCGATATTACTGGTCAGGTCGCCAATTAAGTCGTGCCCCGCGGGACTAAAGTTATGTCGTGTGGATTGTGTCTAGTGACACCAATCAGCTAATCCCGGCTCGTACCAATGCATTTTTCGGACCTATCAATGAAAAACATCGTCTTCCTTCCGCCCTTCCGTCTTCCTGCATACTTCTGCGAGGAACTTCAAAGGTGGGTGCGAAGCCCCCGACCCACACCGGGTCAGCATTGCCCGTTCCCTCTCGTTCATGAGAAGGAGGCCCAGTATATAGGCTGATTTTTTATTAGTATTATCACACCATCAGGCTTCAGTGTCTACCACGAAACACTCAGAAACAAAGATCGCACACTGTTCGCAGTCCTGTGATTTTATGCGATTTAGTTGTAGGTACTGTCATTGAAATTGTCGAGCGTTTTCGAACTTCCAGCCATCGAATTTACAACTAATTATGCGTACGAGTTCGAGCGCAGCGAACGAAAAAAAACCATGGACGTCTAAGTAGCGCCGCAAAATGGCCCCACAAAATGGGTGCTATTGCCATCATGCGGGGATGGGGGCGGGGTGTCAAAACGATGCCAGATAGCCGTTTAGTTCGACACAAACCGGATTTTGGGCACGTGAAAGCACGCTAGAAATTTGAAAGCACGTTAGAAATTTGTAAATAGTTGGCATTCTACTCGTATGGTTTTTTCGTTCGCTGGTCTATCGTGTGTAATTTAAAGTACAATAATTTACTTTAAAAACAAAGTTTTAACCGACTTCAATTTAGTACTCCGCCAAGCCACGAGAACATTTCCACATTATTCATTATTCTTTTCCAAACCACATGAACTGATTTCCGAGAGCAAATGCGTTGATTATTAGAGAAAAAAACCCAATCGCTGTATGTGACCCGATAATATTTAAGACTCCCGTCGATTCCACAAGGATCACCTTTGGCATTTCATTAGTTGTTATTTCAACGGAATCTTATCAGAATCTGTGACGTACATTTGTACTTTTAAGTATATAATTGAGGAATTCAACATCAATCCACTCCACCAAATTTAAGGGTGTAAATAAACTAATTAAAATAGAAAATACCAAAACCACTACACGCGTGCCTAATATGATTGAAGAGTTCCCTCAATTTCTCATGGATCCCATCATCCAATTGAATTTTTGAAGAAAATGGGACCCACCTGGAAGCATATACGTACAAACAAAAAAAAACACGAATCGGCTCATCAATGACGGAGTTCTGAGGTAACAAACATTGAAATTGATTAAACAACAAAAAAAACAACCGAATTGAGAACCTCCTCCTTTTTTTTGAAGTCGGTTAAAAACAATCTTGCACCAAACATGAACTTCACTTGAAAACTACATAGTACCAGTCCTATGGCGATATCGATCAAGATGTGTGCAAAGAAGTAAGACGAGATAAAAAATGAGACTTGTGAAAGTAAAATAACCTGAGTCAACAAAAGTCACTTTCACTCAACTCAACTCCAACGTAACTTTAGTTAATAAAAGTTAAAACACGCCGTAAGAGTATTATATTTTGTATATACCTAACCGAATAATGGTCATAATAAAACTTGGTCTGCCTCTATTCAACTGAAATCGAAACGGCCTCCAAGGTATTTTATTAACCTTACGAATACTCTGTAAACTAGAATTTGAGGTAATTTGCAAACTATAAATAAATGAAATGTTATAAACGTTATTCTATGCATTAAGGATTGTAATATACTGATTTTCATACAGTAATGAGTCAGCTCCCCATTTTATCAAACTGACATAACGACATAATCTGAGATTTAAATCTTATCTTGTTTTTTTGTGCGTGGCTAACGCAGAAGTTTAAGCTGCGTTAAAATCACATAACCAGGTATTATGACAATATTTATTACCCGACTGCCGAAGAAGAGGAGAGTTATGTTTTTCGAGCGTATGTATGTATGTGACCTTATTCTTTGGCACGCCCTGCAGCCTAAAACTCCCTGATTTCGACATATGAGGTGTCGTTTGATTCCTCTTAATCGTGGGTGTTTGAAAAATTTGAAAAAAGCAGTTGGGTTTTTTGAAAAATCTTTTAATTTCATTTATTTTATTGAACCTTTGACATGGGCAATCATTTAATTGTGCGGCAAAATGTTGCGCCAACTTTGAATTAAAAAGCTAGAAATTAACGCTAAACAATGCCGCGTTGAGGGAGACAACGACATTTTAAAGTGCTTCTGATTGATATTCTTCTCCCTCTGGCCTCGTTCCCCTCTCAAGCTTAACCCTTTAATTCGCATCGTCCAGCCGGCTGGACATAATTGTTGACCTTAATTTTGCATCTATTGCCTGACCACAACGTTTGTACTATTCGGTGTCCCCGAGACTTGAACCTATTTTGTGCGAAATAAATGTTTATTATTCACGAATGCTCCAAGAAGCCAAATGGAGCAGCACCGCGCCAGAATTGGTCGTGTCGCGCATTTCCAATGGGCATTGTCAAACTTGAGGGCTGCAAAGCCACATTTTTTGTTGGTCTCTTAATCCGCATAAACAGCGTCTCCTCTTCTATTATTTTGGGATAAAGATAAAAATATTATTTAAATGCACTTTGACTATTGACGACAGAAAAGACGAATTTGGTTTTAAACACGTTATGACCCAGATATTTTAACGGAGCGCGACGCGCCAACGTGCTATCCGATTAGGCTTGAACCCTATGTTTTATTTACGATAGCATTCGAACCAGTTTTTAGAGCGAAACAAATTTTTGTAGTATTAAACTACAATGAAAGGAGATAAATATACAAAATATAGACAAAGAAAGATATGACGTCAGTTTTCAGTAAGTACTAATCGTTGAATGGAAAATCAAGTTAATTGCTGTTTTGGTCGTGAAATACCACGTAGCTGTTATACCTACCATTGTTTTATTAAAACTTAAAGAGCCTCTTGGTAGTTTTAAATTTGCATAATTTTCCAAACGTTCAAGTTCCATATCTATTTATGATTATATAAATAGATATGTTATTGTAATTAACACTTTATTGCAGTAATTTGATGGTTTACTATTCATATTCCAATAATATCAATTATAACGAGAGGAAACTAACCCTATTGAACGGTCGCGAATATCAAAATTCAACAATGGAACATCAATCCACGTCAACGTCCATCCATTTGGACGCGTCTATAGAAAGGCTAAATTAATGCGGATAAATTGAGAACATGTTTTAAATGTCCGGTGGCTTACAATAAATCTAAGAGTATATATTTCTACGTATAGACGCTTCTAGATTTCACCAAAATGGACGGATATGCACAGCTATTTTGACGACCGCTTTAGCTTAGTGACCCTGCCTACGAAGCAAGACGTCCTGGGTTCGAATCCCGGTAAGGGCATTTATTTGTGTGATGAGCACGAACAATATTTGTTCCTGTCCTGAATCATGGATTTTTCTATGTATTTAAAAGTATTTAGTATTTAGTTATTTATATAAGTATGTTATTCGCTGTTTAGTAAGTACTACCCATAATAGTTTCAGCTTTGCTTAGTTAGGGACTATACTATAGTTCGGTGGATTTGTGTCAGATTTTCTCACGAATTATTTATTTCTTTATTGCTCGCTGGCTATTCCTGTGTCCATCTATCCTCGTTTCGGGTATGGTCGGTCGGTCTAGATTTTGTTACTGCTTTTAGTCCATTATATTTCTGTTGTCCATCACGAAGTGGATTATCGAGCGGTGTTTGAGTGGATTGGGTTGGAGGTTCCTTTTACCGCCTGGCCACGACTTTGCGCGATCTGCTTCAGCGGCGGCGACTAGCGGATCGCGTATAATACAAAAACAGCGCGGAAAAGAAGAGATGCCACGAACTTCCGCACCGGCGACCAAGCGCGCGGATTTACTCGAGCGACCGGCGACTGAGGGCAGCGGGCTGGCGGGCGGAACGAACAAAGACAAGGCGAACGAACGCGCGGCCACGACTCAGAGCGGTGCGACCGGTCTTAGCGGCGGCACGGATCGGGCGGTGATATTAAGAACAAAGTTTATTGTATTATCCGCGCGCGATGTCCATAGACACAGAAAAGTTTATTTCAGAAATATTAAACAGGCCTGCAATATATTTTAATTTTATTATTTTTTAAAATCGTTTATTTGACTTTTCCACATGTAATAAATACAAACTACAAATAAATGTTTTCATGCGTATTCTATTGTGTTTAATTAGTTATTATCCTAGCTTGTAAGTACTTAAGTTTCGAACTTTAAACTTACATGTGTACAAATAAATAAAATTATAAATAAACAACCTACTTCGGGATTTGTTGTAAGTATTTTACGTCCTTCCCTGGGATTAAATCTATATCCATGCCAAATTGATTCAGTAGTTTGCGTGAAAAGGTTGCAGACAACCAGACAGACAGATTTAATTTTCGCATTTATAATATGAGCATGGATTACCGGAAATGTGTACAGTCGACGTTAAACATGTTTACACCTTATGAGCATACCTGGAACAATTCATGCGGATGACGTAAAAATGACGTAACTTTGTACACAGGATGATGTTTGTATTAAACTTCCGTGTGATATATCGCACTAAGTAAAACAATAATCGTGAGTAAATCCATGAGATTTATACAGAATGACGGGACGATGTCGTGCATAAAATAAATGTTACGAAATTTGCCATCGTAAGTAGGATTATTTATAATAAAAGTATTTATATAATAAATAAAAAAGTATAATAAAAGTAAATATATTATTTAAAAAAAAACAAAAAAGACAATTTTATGTTATTATTTATCCTATTCATTTACTCGGCTCATTCCAAGTGACGATGTCGTTTAATTAAAGATGATAAATGATAAGTAGTAATTGTTTATGAAAATACTATTTGAAATCATCCTACGAGCGGTTTGACGTCATCCGCATGCATTGTTCGAGGTATGCTTATGAGAAATGAGAATGACACACACTCGTAGACTTTAGCATGCTATTGCGCTACAGATTGCTAAAGCGTAGCGCCGTAGCACTGTTGCACCGTGGTCTTCCATAATATTATAATCCATACCCCGTCTCGTTATTCTTGTAGCGGTACAGTAGTTTAGTAGCAGTTTAACATATTCACTGACAAGAATCACTACGTGCTACGCCCGTAGCTGATCTTGTTTTTTCCCTCGCATGATACGAAAAGCGACTACGGCGTAAGCGGCCGCTAGGCGGGTTCCTGGCGGTGAAAGGGTGAAGTCTAACACATTCACTGGCAAGTATCGCTACGTGCTACTCAAGTAGGCAGTCTCGTAGCGGGCCGTGGCGTAGGCGAGTTACTGGCAGTGAAAAATGCACATTCACTACCAAGAATCGCTACGCACTACGCTCGTAGCCGATCCCGTGGTTTTCCTCGTATGTAGCGGAAAGCGACTACGGTGTAGGCGCCCGCTAGGCGGGTCCCTGGTAGTGAAAGTGTTAATGGACATATATAGTTTGTAGTCACAAGTTTAGTGCCCGTAGCACACATTGAGCACGCAATGTATGATCATTTAAATAAGTATAATCCCTTTTTTAAGACGCGCTCACATTAAATTATCTATGCGCTCAGTCGATTTCGATGACGGCGAAACTAAGAAATTAATTTAAAATGCACAATTTTAGTATCAATTAATAGGGGTGTAGACTTAAAAATAATTATTAAATACTTCGAAAGAAGGCGAAGTTAAGTAAAACAGCCGTTTTAATGTTGGTTGTTAGAGAGAGAGAAAACTCAAGCAGATCGTGACGTCACAATCCTTGAGCGTTATAGTAAATGACAATCGTTTCATATGAAGGTGCGTTATGCTGGAAAGGGACAGAACGTGCCCCTTCCTCAAACTTTGGTCACTTATAACTTTATGATTATTTAACCTCTTGCGTTGCTTTTTTCTCCATTTGACTACATACTTAATCCTTTTAATAGAAAATACATCATTAGTGATTATATTATTTAGTGTCTACACCCTTTTTAGTACAGATTATAACGAACATCGTCTAGTTTAAACTAATTGGGGCGAAAAACCTAATAGCGTATGCAAAGTGATCGTTAGTATGATTTGCATGTATAAATAATAGCATTTATGTTGAAATTAACATTGACGTGTCGACGCGACGAACTCGTTACATAGATATTTAAATTATCGAAAATGATCGCATCGAAAATTTACACAATCAGATTGTCAAATTCTCCCGCCTATTCATACTTTCTATTTTTTCTCACTTATCATTCTTCTCATTTTTTTTCTTTATTCTAACGGATATATTATCTTTTTTAATTTTCATTTAAATTTATTATTTACAAATATTACTTTAAATTTAATATTAAGTTTCTTTATTTAAAATGATCACAAAGTTCGCCTTGCCCACAATATGCAAAGATAAAGACTAACCCCCCTACTCATAGAACTTAAAATGCCTCTGCTAAATAAAATGTGCTTGGACCCTTTCTGCCGAACACAGCTAAACACAAACGATTTCTAACGCCATTTTAGTTAAAATAGGCTTGAAGAAAGTTTAGTCCAGGGAATGAACTGACAATGTATGGAAAAAAATGACAATTTCGGAAATAATTTATAATAGCAGATTTTTTCGAAGTTAGTATATTATAATCAAGTAAATAGTTACATAGACACAAACTCTAACAATATTTCAGACATCAAAAAAATGTAACTAGATTCTGAAAAGATAATTTTTTTCTCTTTATTTTGGGTTATTAACATTTGCTCTATAATATTCAAGATAAGTAATTCATACAAAAAAGACAATACATGCTCCATTTTAATCTATATTATTACCTCCGGCCGGCAAATTTGTTGGATTCTTGAATAAAGCATCTTAGAATATCGTAAGAATACGTCTACTTTGCCACCAGGGGAACTTCTCCCGAAAAGCAAATATTAAACAAATCTAGTAATGGTGGACGGTGGTGGTGAACGAAAACACAACATATTTATGGCAACTTTACTATTTTTAGTAGAAACTACATAGATTATATTTATGACTACTTTGAGTCATACATGTCTAACTTCAGCCAGGAGCTTGCAGCAAATTGTGGAATGTGAGGTGTATGGACTTGTATGGCAGAAATTTAAAATACCCAGGTAAAACTTTTCGTACTTAAGACCAAGATGTTCGAATTGAACGCCATGTTTGCCCATCATTTTGGACTGAGTCTTGTCTCAACATCATATGAGCTATAGTTGCGTCAATAATTCGACATGGGCAATGTTACTGTAATACTACTGTACTGCAGTGCTGTGTGATGTAAATCAGTAGTGTCTCCTATGTTAGCCAAAACATTAAAGAAAGAAAGAAAGAAAGAAAGAAAACATTTATTCGTGGACAAAACAATGGGTATAAAAAACAAAACACAGTAACGTAAAAGTAGCAGGGTCCACGAAAAGGCCCCGACTCAGCATGGTGCTAACCTAGGAGGCCAGCGCTGGTATTCTTATTATTAACTCGAAAGTCAAGACTTTTCAGAGATACGGAAAAAAACAATTTTTGGTCAGGATTATACAATGAGAAATTATCTTTACTTACAAAACACTGATGAAGTACAAACGAATTTCAAGCACAAAATGAGGATGCGCAGACAAACGCAGAGGATGTTTTTACCAGTAATGGGCGTAATAGCATGCATGATTGATTGCTATTGCTAACAATAATATTGTTACGATGGCGGGGTTATAACAGTTTCCTTTCCGTGGTGATGGCGCTCGTCAAGGTTTTTCAAAATTCGCCGTGCTGTCATAAGTTATCAGTGGCCGAGTGCCAATTCCATGCCTTGGGAGTCGATGTACACGGATTCGAGTCCAGCGGCCGGCATTCACTTTTTGTGAGTACATTTTCAAAACGCCGAGTGGCATGGAATGTTCTAGAAAGAGTAAGTGAATAGAACATTCGATGCTTATAAGCCGGGAGATAGTGACACAATTTTTCCGGTCATTTGTTCGAAGTATGGCGACCCTTCAGGGGTCTAATCAAGGTCTAATTATGTGATAACGAAAAGAAAAATGATAGTCATAGCGCTGTTACCGGCGGCCCAAACAAGTAGGCGTTAATCGGACGTGCCGGATAAATTACGTACGTCGAACGTATTCTTGTATTTCCCGATAGTATTTGAAAAAAGAAGTAGGCGGTAGCGTAACGCCATACTTTTCCGGTGTGACTTACAGCCCGCCATACCGACGAGAACACATTAATAAAAAATACCAATTCTACCATTTGCACCAGGCAAATTTTTGCACAGCTAATCATCGGTTAGGAAAACCACCATGCCATAGTTTTGCGACGGCTCCAAATGGCCGCGCAAACTATTTTATACGGTTTGTACCAACATGGCGTTTGTATTTTTGGAAATTGTATGATGATACAATGTGACCGTTATTATATTTGGCATTGCATTGATATTTATCTGTGGCTTATCGGTGAAGGAAACATCGTCAGTAAACCGGTCCTAATCCCAATAAGCTCTATTTGTCCCTCTGCGTTGGAAGGTCAGATGGCAGTCGATTTCGTAAAACTAGTGCCTTTGTCAAATCTTGGGATTAGGTGTCAAAGCGGACCCCGGGCCCCTCTAGAGGCACACCCGGGAGGATGATAATGATTAAGTAGATAAGTTTTTTTAAACCCACGCTACGAGTAGGGGTTCAAACCCGCGCCTTGCAGACTGAAAGCCGCTTGCCTTACCGCTCGGCAACAGTGGCTTAGTAACTAAGTACGAATATGTAATAGTTACGTACTAAAACTTATTAAGGTACTTATTTTCCATCAAACCAAGCTGTTACCGAGCGTTAAAGGATTAATATAACCATAAATAATGTAAAAGGCTTCTTCTAAAGAGGCCTTAAACTTAATAACGCGTTTATGCCGAGTCGTAAAAGTCTTATTTGGAAATATAAGGAGGTTATTGAATTTATACACTGAGACCAAATTTAATAGGGCACCTTCAAGTAGAGTAGAGCAATCAACTAAATAATATGTGTATATTATGGACACTGAAAATATGTCCTTATTAATGTGTTAACACCCAATGAACTGAAAATACCACATGTTTTAAGATTTTTTGTGTCCTTATTGGTCTGTTTTAATATAGCTGTATTCTGGTTGGTTGAAATCGAACGTAGTGTTTTTAAAGAGTTATGTTAGTTAAACGGTATACGTACCAAAAAATAACCAAACGTTCCGATATGACTGCCGATGTGTATTGTGAATGGTGGATTTAATAAGCTGAAGTACCTTTTTTGTTTGGTCAAATTAAAATACATATTTCGTAAATCATAAATATATGTACTCGTATTGTCTCTAAGGGCTACATGAACATGAACTACTTCATGTAGTATATATGACACAATTTTCGAGCATGAGAAGTGAAAAGAAATATACTTATCTATTTACAAAAGGACTTCTTAGGAATATTTGTCTTTCCCTGGCCGCCACCAGTTGCTGAATGCGCTCCTTTTGCCTTTAAAATGCTTTTTTTTAAACATATTTATCTTGTAGTTTTCATATAATCTTTTTGTGTACCAAAATTTTTTTTTTTAATTCGTGTGTTTTTTAAGTCGCAGTAAGGGATAAAATACTTCAATAGGGATGTAGACTGATTTTTTACGGTGCCATTCAAACTAGTTTTTGAAGAGGAACAAATGTTTGTATGGGAGCACCTACGATTAAAGAACATAAATACCCAAATTTTTCAAACAAAGATCGACCTCGCTGGCGGCAGCCCAAAACGCTTCATACGAATTGACATAAAAGTATGACGTCAGAATACGTTAATTGTACTAATCGTATGGAAAATCAAGTAAAAAGCGTATGGAGGTAGCTTAGTCAATAAAAAAGAATGCAACACTTTATAAACTTTCCAGGTCATCGCTTTTTGCAGTGCATGCTAAGTTAGTAGAAAATAGATTGTAAGAAAATTGCAATCAGAAAATGACCTCCCGAGGACCTATTTCTTATTTCTCAGGAACACAGATAAACATCGCTGGGAAATGAATTCCTCCCGTTGCGGGCAACTTTATCTTTCTCAGGTATCGCCCGTAGCGCCGCACCGCAGTCCGTAGGTATGGTGATTTCGCTACATAATATGGTGCTTTTTGCTACATAATATGGGGCTTTAAGTGCCCGTACGTAGTACGAAGCTCTCTGACGCATGTGTCATAATTGGGGCCAAAAGGATTAAGGGTCGCGAGGATGTCCCCATACAAACGTAGTTTGGTTCCCCCTTTTACACAACAGGCTCGAATAACATGACATTTTGCATACGCAATGGGGTCCGCTATACCTAAGCCGTAAACTAGTTTCTATTGCTAGAATTTAAATTTAAAAGAATAGAGCTAGTAGAACGTTTTTCATGTCTCTAATCGCTTCTTTTTTTCCATGATATTTCTATTATGACTTTTTTTCAATACAATGACGGTGGCAAACAAGCGTACGGCCCGCCTGATCGTAAGCGGACACCGTAGTCTATAGACGCATGCAACTCCAAAGGAGTAACATGGGCGTTGCCGACCCTTGATATGTTTGAGGATTCGCCGTGTTACCAGCTGAAGGAACAAATTCCCTCGCTCCCAACACAACGCATACGCGGGAGCTCTGGCGACCTTGTTCACCTCCAGGAACACAACACTACTACAGAGCAAGTAGTAGTGTTATTATGGCTGTGGTCTTCTGCAAGGCGGAGGTACTTCCCCAGTTGGGCTGCTCCACATTCGAGCGGCATTTCGCTGTGCCCTACCTCACCAAAACACTTACTTATTCTAACAGGAACTAGTTTCCGACCTAGATATAGCAGATCTCTTTGACTATTAATAGTTTGTTAGTATCCTAGTATCCAGTTGTAAAATGAGAACCAAAAATACCTTTACAAACTTGACTTACTAAAACTCTTGATAAGGGCCAGGATTGGAGCCAGTTACCACACGCTCGAAAGTCACAAGCTTGAACCCCTCCGCTACTGCTGTTGCGATCAAATCCCTCGCAATTTTGGGCAATCTGTTTAAACCATGAAAGCGTGTAGATCGTGACGAGATATTTAAATGTAAAGTGGTTATTTTCTCCGTCGCGGCACACGTGTTTCTGGCAGACGGGTTACATATTCGGCTTTAGCTGACGTCGGAGCTACAATTTGGGGTGCATTGGAAAATAACGCATTTCGAAAGGAAATAATAAGGAACGTTTAGGCTGCGAGTATATTAAGTATTTATAATTACTCCAATACTAAGCCATAGTAAACGAAAGTAATTAGAATATTTATATATTTTTCAACATTATTTTCTTTTACCAATTTCGACCCCTGTTTAGTTCAATCACAAATCACAATCGAATTTGTCACTTAATTAAAACTGATTTCATGTTTTCAGTCAACTTGTCGTTCCTCAATTTTACAGGGAAATCCATTATGGATTTAACTAGATTTGCAGTGATCATATATTATGAAGACCCTCAGAGTGAATATCCACCAGAGATGTGTAAAGATGTGCTATCATATAAATAAATAAATATGAGGGGACAATCTTACGCAAATCGAATGAGACCGAAGGTAAGCTCAATAAGGCTTGTGTTATGGATACTAGATGAGGATATTTAATGTATATACATAGTTAAATAAATAGAAAATGTCCAAGACATCATCGCACAAATATTTGTCCTCATCGGGATTCGATTGAATCCAGGACCTTCAGCTTCATAGGCAGCGTGACATTTCGCAGGCTTGACAGATAGCATGTCAAATACAATGACAACAAAACTTGCACATTTCTGATGAATATTCACCGTTAGGGTCTTGATACTTTATTGATCTCTAGTTTGTTTTATCATATCAATAGTATTTGAATACACGAAGTCTAGTTTGTTATTTTGCCGGTCAGTGTTCTATCTAAACATACTGTTGTATGTCACTCAGATATGATTTTAGCCATTCATAAGCACTTATGTGAAAGTATATCTTTGTTGGGCACATCTCGCGCGGAATGAATTTATGATGATATTAATAAGCGACGGGTCTATACGTTAGTCAAGATACATAATTTGTAGAGCGTGGCTGGTAGTGGTCGAGTCACGCCGCGTCGAGTAGGAAGGTGGCTGGTAGTGGTCGAGTCGCAAGCTCGGCGCTACTTATGATCTGATATCTTTTTAACGCTGAAAGCTATATGAGCTAGGGAGTCTTGGCAATCACTTTACATGTTTTTGGTGGGATCTCATACGGCTGTTTTGATGAAACTGTCCTCTGACAAAATCAGAGGACGGCGTATACCAAAATTGTTTTCTTAAAAAAAATACTTTAATCTTCAGTAACTCGCTTATTTCATATTGTTTGTTTTCTACCCGACTTGTCTAATATTTCAGCGAGATTGCCTGAATAATATAGATAACCAATAAAATATCGCGATTTTGGGAAGACCAATTTTTTATTTATACCGGAATAAGTCCCTGGTCAGGACACGGCAGAGCAAGGGTTTAGCAGTCAAACGGTGAGAAGGGTCCAAATGTTGGATACGTTTGACAGCTATTTCATTACTCGGTTTTATTTCTCTTGGTAAACAGACAAGTTCGAACGTTATTTGGGTATGGTAATAACTGCTTTACACGCGCTCTCACCGTCCACACGATCACACGTCATTGTACACATAGGATAAAATAAGTTTTTAAACTTGCACGAAATTTCTTGCATGTGTGATTTGCGCTTAAAAACACAAAATCGTAACAATATTCTTGTTAAGCTGACTTTACGTCCCATCATAAATAAAGTATAAGAAGATATATCCACGCCATACATTAAAATGAATCCGCCTTATTTGCTGTGAGCACCAGGGGGCGTTAGTGAACTGGTATGTACATTTGCTCTCAGCAAAAGATGTCGTTTATATCAATATTGCCTTTTACGGATTATTGAATACACTAACGGCATCTGTACCTACAACAGGTGATGTTGTAAAAAATCTGTTTTACGCGGTCAATAGATGTCACTTTGCAAGATAGGTTTACACAAAGTAAAATAATAGTATTTTTTTCTGTTTTGTTAGAGCACACGCGAGCAGTCAATAAAATGCTCAATTTTTGTACCTTTTCTTAGAACCTCCACCGTACCATCATGTACCATAAATAAAGTACCTATATAAGCAACCTTACATAAGACCGCAGCCAAAGTTCCACTACTTGCTACTTAGGTATGTGGTGTGTTCTTGGGGGTAAGCTTGCCAGGGCTCCCGAGGGGGGAGTTATGTGGATCCCCACTATCAACAAAACTCATCTTGTTTGATGATGTGCATTTGTACTATCAATCTCAAAGCTGTACTTTGATTCGTCTATTTGCTGCCATGCGATTTATTGTGCTAGTGGCTCTATGTGCTGTAGAAACTAGCGAACCTGTCTTTTTTTTAATTTCTAAAAAGTTACAGAAAAAACTATATACTAAACCGAACCTGCTCACAAAATTTCACGAGAATCGGTTAAGAATGCGACCTGTAGAGGAGAACAGCCGGACAGCTGGACAGACACCGGACATACGAACGATTTTCGGCCCAAGCTGAAGCGTAGAACTTCGTTCGCTTCGCTCCCTCGATCGATAAAACCACAGCACATAATTCAGTCAATACTCAATTCAGTAAAGGATCGGAATCGCGCTTTTGACTCCCCTGGATTTTTCAAGATTATTATTACCAGGAACAACTGTAGGAGGACGATTATAGAACAAACTTAAGGAACAATAAGAAGGTACCTTAATATACAAAATTTAAAAACTATTGAGGTTGAAAGCTTCAGTTATAAAAAAAGGTGCGAACACCACCGGCAAGGCAGTAGTAAAAAAGCCTCCGATCGCATTTTGTTTGCCCTTGCGTGCATTACATGCGATCCGAGACATTCTTCTATTTACTGCCTGTGAGTAATGCAGATTTCCTTGAGAAAAGTAAGGTAAAAAGGTAAGGGTTCAATAACACGTATTATATGTAAATTATTTCATTTACTTTGCAGTAAGTAGCCTAATTTTTTGCTGATTTTGTAGACTTCTTTTGTGAGATTTACAAATATATTTTTTTTAGTAACAATATATTTTTTTAAAACATCTACGTGCTCTGAATAAATACAATTTGAATGTGTTTAAATAATCTGTCGGATGCGTTGCTCGACACCGCCGCCCCCACGTCCACGCAAGAGGAGCTTTCTTCCAGATGTCTTTTTATTTGAGGAGCCTCAGTTGGACGTGATGATGTGATGAGGGCTGTGGCGATGCGGGTTGTGGTGCTGAAGTTGGCCACTCCTCAGGATCATTGTCAGGTTTTCTTACTTTGTCCCGTAGGTCGCACGTCAACGAATGTAATTTCAGTACCAGATCCTGAAATTTAAAAAATAAATATTAAACTAAACAATATTATCCGAGCATACTTAAATTTTGTTAATCGTCCCCTTTACCCCTTCCGTTGAGTTGATAGAATTAGGACTCATACGATAGATCGATTAGGTAGTGTCTGTATACGTTTGTTAAGTCATTCATGTGTGGAGGAGACACATTTTTTTAAGTAATTTGAAATTCAAAGGTGTATGTGAAGTCCCCAACACGCACTGGGCCAGCGTGGGCACTACTGCCCGTTCCCTCTCATCCTTGAGAGGAGGGCTGTGCCCAGCAGTGGGACGTATATAAGCTGATTTATTGTTTATATTATTATTAAATTATACTGCTAATATTTTCAAATATGCTTGCCGCCGTATGCTAATAAAAACCGGCTATATGTGAAACCTAACTAACCTAACCTAACAATCCTAACATCTTATAAGCATTTTTTTTTAGTTCTGCGTGTTTAGCTAAGAAATTCAATACATTACATACATAATTCATTACTTACTAACTGTAAAAAACGCTGTAATGGAATTAATAAAGCTTTTTTATTTTTATTTATTTTATTTATATGTGATATAAAAACACCACGTACTTTTATGATGCCAATAAGTAAGCTAAAAATAAAGAATGATTTCTTCTAAGTACAATTTAGCTTGAAAGAAAGGAGTTGGATTTAGCCGGATCATAAATAAATATTTCCTCTATGGTCGGATTGACTCCCAGACGAAGCAAGCAATTTTATGAAAATCTTTGAGTGCAGTATTACTTACTATAAAATATTCAATAATATCTCCTTTCAGTAAAATATCTTATCTACAATATTTAAGGTACTGTCCCTTCAAGTTGCATAGCGCTGGGACAGCCTGTATATATTTTCAAGTATAAGTTGCTTGGCCCAACAACACCGACGGGAAGAAAGGGTGTGGTGCTTTTGTAACCCGACACCAAACGCAATATTTTCTTAAAGCTATCTCGTTTGACATGAACGGATACCAATGCCATCCTGTTTTCAATGATAAACAATTTTTTTGTACATTTCCCATGTGTGCCTTAAGGAGTCCCTTTTCAGAAAAATTGTCATCATGTTTTTAAGAAAATACTATTTGAACAATAAAAAATCAAGACATACCTTGCATTGGGTGCTCTACAGACACAAAGCTAATAACATCAATTGATTTATCTTCACAGTGATAGTGTCTAGTAATAGCTGTCCCGGTCAACCTTCTCTGGTTATCATTGTGACTCATAGCAGGATTCAAAATGCACTTCAAAAAGATAGCAGTACTTTAACTGATCAGGTGTCAAAGATGTGAGATTGATGTTGCCTGAAATTAAAAATAAATAAAATAAAATATATATTAAGGGGCAATCTTACACAGGTTGAACTAGTCCCATTGTAAGCTCAATAAGCTATTATGGGTACTAGACGACGATATATATAGTTCCAATAGGTATAAATACATAGAAAACATCCAAGACTCAGAAACAAATATTTGTGCCCATCACACAAAAAAAATCCCTTACAGGGATTCGACCCCAGGACCTCTTGCTTCATAGGCAGGGTCATTACCAACTAGGCTAAAGCAGTCGTCATAAAACTAAATACTTAGATATTATTAATTTCCATCAAGTACATTTCTTGTAAAAAAACCTGCCAAGCCTTCCGGCCTGAAAAGTAGTGAAATCTCAAGCTAAACCAAGTACTTCAGCCATCATTTCCAGTTAGATATTTTCACGAATTGGCAATCACACTGCGAATAAGTAAATTCAAAAGATTCAAAATAAAATGCCAACAAGCAAACTCCTAACTAGTTTATCATTACCATTAGGTACAGTGCAAACATGAAATGAAGGATTAATAAGGACACTAATCAGTTTGGAGCGAGATATAAACTTATTTTAACGTAAGTAACGCGATAAAAAACTGAAAGACAAAACGATGTTTTGGAACATTGATAAAAAGTCAAGTTGACTGACGCATGCCCGACGTCACCAAGTATGTATGTGCTTAGTTGTATAATTTTATTTATTGTAAATAAAATAGAGCTTACCTGAATTGTTAATCCAGATCCGTAGGCGATTTTTATCACTAACTGGAAAACGAAACAATGTGTGACAGTTTATGAATTGGCACCGATGTGTCATTTTGGTAAATTCAATAATATCAAATCAGTCCGGTAGAAGTCCAAGTGGTCGTATGTAAATCACTGGCAAACAAATCCGTTTCTAAATCAAATCGTAGGTCCATTCAAATAAGCGGAGGTCAAATTTTAAAAGAATAACATTAACAATATGTTCGTGGTAGAGTTGATACCTATCGTCTCTAGTTTCAGTGTGGCCAGTTAAGTCTCTATCTTTCCATATACTTCTGACGTTTTGACTTTGCCTATGTAATTACACGTATATTTTCACTACGCTTTTATAAAAAAATATCATACCGCAGGTTATCTTTATTTGTATTTTTAATTGAGACAATAAACTCATACTAAATCATTTTTTTCGCATTTTTACAAATGGACAAAGTTTATTCTGTTTACCTACAATTTAAAGGAATAATTTTGTAGCAACATTTTCTCATTTCGTCTCTGTAATCTGTGTTTCGTCTGCACTGAGTCGTTTCGTTGTACGCAGTTCTCTTTACTATTATACAGTTTCAAAGACGAGTGCGAAGTGATAAGAAATAAATAATTATGCTCCATTATTTATTAATAATTTAAGAGATTGCAGTCACTTTATGTTTATTTTAATTTAATGTAAAATATTTGTAACACGCAGTAATTCATTTGTTGTAATATATAAGATGTCGAAATGGAACGTTATGCAGAGATGTTAAAAATAATAAAATAAATTGGAAATTAGTATACAGTTGGCGACGTTGCCAGATCGAACTACGGCGCTGCCAGCGCGAGCTGACAACGTCGCGCGTCGTAAGCACTTCGATAATTTTAGGTACTTATTGGCAATTTGAATCATAAATTGCTACATACTCAAATGTGAATGGCAGTAGGTACATATTATAGGTATTATTCTTTATTTATGGTACTAGATACCTATGTAAAGAAAGAATATTCAAATAAGTTGTAAAATAAAAACAGTTTTACGTATAGGTCCCGAATAAATGTATGTTATATTTTTTACTTACTGTAGTATTCTGATGTTTTAGAGACTAGGTTACCTATTCTAATAATTATCTACTAAACTCATCAGCTGGTCGCATCACAATCCTAGCGATATTCCCGGGTGTGCCCCTAAAGGAGCCAGGGGTCCGCTTTGACACCTAATCCCAAGATTTGGCATAGGCACTAGTTTTTACTTCATCTTATTTAAAAACTCTTCGTACGTTTTCGTTTTTCTTCCCGTGGGTGTCGTAAAAGTCGACTAAGGGAGCAGGGTTGAAGTGTGTTGTGGGCGATGGGCTAGCAACCTATCACTGCAATATCACATTTTGTCGTTCTTTTTTATACCCACATTTATGCTAGAAGTGGCGCTGGAACATAAGTTTCATGTGCTCTGCCTACCCCTTTTGGGAATAAAGGCGTGAATGTATGTATGTATGTATGTATGTTTTCTTTTTGAAGTGAAAACTTCTTTAGCGGCGCTGAGCACTTTTTGGGATGGGGAAAAATTGTTAAACTCGCGACAGATATTTGTGACGTCAGATGCGTAAGAGGCCACGTGACCGTAGGAGGATGGCGAGAGATTCGGGACGAGGCTGGGGGGCGGGGGGGAACTATGTGACTAGGGGCACATAGTTCTAATTTATACTTTATTGTTAACAGTATAAGGTCGTAACACATTTTCCGTAAATGCAAATTCCATTTTGTTTTATCAAACTTTTATATATTGCTGTTAGCCGATTCGACTTCATTCAAAACTGAACGCTATTCGTAAGAATATAAAGCCGTTAAACACTTTGCAATTGCATATTCTGCAAATAAATTTGTAATTTTGTCCGCGCGTCCTTTACCGCTTTGCTATTGAGCAAATTCGAATAGTTCGAATTTGGACGTTATTCTTAAAGAGATAAAGCTTTGAAAAATATTTGACAATGGCAAAAACAAATTGGTATTTTATTTCTTCGTCTACTTCATCAATTTTGCCGAGTTAAGTTGAACTATAGCGTACTACTAATAAGTTTGTTATTAGATATATTGGCACGCAGGGGGAGAGGGGGGCGGAAGGGATTTTTTTTGCAAAATTAAAATTATTCAAGTTTTCTCTTCTGCCGGCACTCCCGGAGTGCAAAAACCGATAGGTCTTTTTACAAGTTTTATAGTAACTTGACTTCTTTCGTATGTAAGTATAAAAGTATGTATGTAAGTTGTCCGTCAAATCTTGCAAGTTAAATTTGACCCACTTCCCGGTGACCGATTGAGCTGAAATTTTGGGTATAACTATAGTTTGGATGACATTCAATATTATGGTACCATCGAGCTGATCTGATGATAGAGACAGAAGGTGGCCATAGGAACTCCGTAATAAAACCATATAACCCCATCGAGTTGGTGCTCGTTAGAATCGTCTCAATGAGCAGTTGATGATGGTATACAGAAAAGTACAGTCGGCAATAAAAGCTTGTACCAAAAATTAAATTTTTGACAGAAACTTATTTATATATTTTCGTAACAACAATGCGTTTAGGTTTAGTAAATATATCAGGTTTAATACAGCACCATCTATGGACACTTATCCTGCTAGAATCCTGCGCATGTATACTTTGTCCACTTACAAGCTAAGCTGTAATAAAGGTCAAGCCGTTCACTAGATAGCGCACAAATAAAGGATGTTATAAATTATTTTGAATCGATTTACGATCTATTAAGGCCTGTGTCTGGTTTTTTTTTTTTAAGTTGATAAGTGAAAATGAATATCTATTAATGATAATATTTGAGATTTCGTATAACGTAAAATATTAATATCCGTCAGTGGTGCTCCAAGCGACATCTCTTAACGTTCTTCAGAAATATTCGACCGCAGTATGGGATAGTTACTCTATGCTATATTTACTTTATGGTCCCATTAATTAAAGACGTTGGTAGGTCGTAACTGTTTACGAAAAGAACATTTGGAAATGAAAAATTGAAAATTAAAATTATTTATACTTAACAAGGAAAACATATCTAGATATTACATACATATAAAACTATGCAATAAACGCTTGATTGATTGATTGATTGACTATTTAAAAACTTAATACTATTTGTTTGTTACGAGCCAGCGCTGGTCTTCCGGCGAGACTATTTGACATCATCCTACGTGTGGTTTGATGTCATCGGCACGAAAAGTGCGGGCCCCTGGTCAGAACATATTATGGTAATTATGTATCCTTCCTTCTTGCTGATCACTGGTTGTAAATATATATTACCTATTGGACGAAGTTTGTTGCGGATACTAACTTTTCGGATGGTTTTTAGCTTTCAATAAATGGATTCTCCTTCCTTCTTGCGTCGTGTTCCTCATTGCTGAGAGTCGTGAACTCCCCGATGTGAAGTTAGTTTTTTCCGCACTATGTCTCTCCATCTGTTACGGTCCTTAGCAGCGTGGAGTGCTGCATGCAATTTAGTATATCCAGGGTCGAGCGTATTTCATCGGCTCATCAGGTTGGACCCCTCCCCCTTGGTCGATTGCCATCCACCTTGCCGGTAACCATCAGCTGAACCAGGTTGTTAACCTCTTTCCAGGCGATGTGACCAAAAAAATTCCAGGATTTTACGTAAACAGACAGTGCAAATCCTGGTCTTTACTTCGAGCTTGCGAAGGATGGATTTGTTGGTGCGGAACGCATTCCATGGGATCCGGAGCATCGTCCTCCAATATGTATACTTACGCGGAAGTCAGGTAGAAGACGGAAGGTGGCCGGTGTCCGTGTGGTGCTCGTTGCGACGTGTTATGCTAAAGTGATTCGTGAACCGACAGAGTGGGTCCCAAGATACAGAGGTTCTAGTATAAGTTTTACCGTAACAAAACGTTACGACCGCGTTTGCGTTTAGCTGTCAAATCCCATACAAATTGAGGGTAAAACGCAAACGCGATTGTAACGTTTTGTTTCGGTAAAACTTATACTAGAGCCTCAGGCTCCGCCTAGTTTGTAGCTCAACAAACCGTGTACGTATAATTTGTAATCATGAGCTTGATAGTCTAATAAATTGATATTACTATTATGTTGCCAGACTAGACTGTAGAATCCTCCTAGGCAACGATGTATTTTTGCGTTGGCACGTGTTCTGAAGCGAGCCCGCGCCCGCTTATCGCTGAAGCAAGGCCTACCGCGGGCTGTCATAAAATTGCTGCCAAGCCAATCGGAAGCTAAAGTGATAGATAGTGCTTTTATAGCTTGCATTACCTAGAGATGAACTCATTGTTAGTGCGATATCAAACCACCGTCGCTATTCGGTTCACGTCTTTCTCATCTGTTCGCATTTTTCAAGCGTTTATATTATTTAACTTGCACTGAATTAACCCTTTAAAGTAAGATTTTATTCTACTGTTTTGCCCGCGTGATTGATTTATATACCCATTTCGAATTAGAAAGAAAGAAAGAAAACATTAATTCGTGGACAAAACAATGGGTATAAAAAACAAAACACAGTAACGTAAAAGTAGCAGGGTCCACGAAAAGGCCCCGACTCAGCATGGTGCTAATTACAGCTTTCTAGTAGTAAAGGTCGCTGACGTAAGCCGCAGACGGACAGACGGACATGGCGAAACTATAAAGGGTTCCTTGTTGACTACGGGACAATAAAAATTACAGTTTCTTGTCCTAACGTGCTTTCGAAAAGTTACGTTATCACCCCTGAGCTAACATATTTTAATCATATGCAGGTATAAGACAAGAAGTATTTTATCTCGCAGTTCATTATTTAATTAACGTTTTACGTGGCGCTAGTATTTTATTTTGCATATGCCGAACACGAAGCACGTGCCGAACAATAGCCATTCATGAGCTCGGTGAATGAATCTCGATTTAGCCATCATTGCATTATTTTGCATTATTGCTTAACAGATGTGTAAGGAACTCCATTGCAGAAGACCGCATGGACCTTTAGGATGGACATAGCTATGTTTTATCGTGAAGCGTCGCCTGGGTTTTCTGTAATACGCCTTAAGGCTGTGCATTGGAAATTATCGCGTGCTTTGAAACGCCGTTCTGATTAAAAAACAATAAGGTCTGATTTTCAGATATATGATTCTTGACTATATGATTGATTATCTGATTTTATCGATACATGATTGCTTAAAATTTCCTCGATAGAAAAAAAATCCAAAGTTGGGTCTGTATTTTCCTTTTTTTACTCAGCCTACTCAAACAATACATTATTTTACGACACAAACAAGTTAATACTATAGTATTTTATCTTATCTAAAATCTCACTTTATGAAATTTAAATAAAACGTCTATGAGTTAAGTATTTATCGAAATTTGTCCAAAAAAGCCATTCCCGAAGAGTGTTACATCTCTTTTCCTCGTGCGTGGAAGGCATCAGCGTGTCTCTGTCTAGGGGGCGTGTTCGACTCAAATCAAGGCATCGCCTTAATATCTGTTGATTTATTGCATAGCAAAATAGAGGCCCTAATAGACGATGTAGAAAATTAGGATATTACATTTGTATTGGTAACCGCTTGAGCGGTCTTAAAGAGCCTCGTCAGCCGATCGGTTGACTCAACAACTACACACGGTTACTCGACCGTTTTAGGAGGACCACAGGCTACCTTAAGTGACTGATAATAACAAAAAAACGCAGTTATAAATTAATGTTATTCTAACAACTGCTTCCAATTGCAAATTAGATTTATGAAATGTATGGTTGACAAAAAGACGAAAGCCAAATGTAAAAATAGTACTTATGAGCAACTTTTCCTTGAATGTAAAATCCTGCCAGTTCATGAGAGAGTAGTGTTACTGTTGGCCATGGAGCACTTTTCTAATGATGAATTCAAAAATGTAATTAGCAATAATAGATTAACTAGAAATAGAGAAACTGATAAGTTATTGGTACCTAGCTTCACGAACTATTATGGTCAAAGATGTAAAAAATACCTAGTCCCCAAGATTTACAACAATTAATCATCAGATATAAAACGAACATGTAAAACTAAACAATCATTCAAATATAAAACAAGCACTGAATTACTATCCAAATTCAAAGGTACATTAAATTTGTAATACCTATAGTTAAACACATTCTATAAACTTGTTTGTGCTATAAATTACTTACACCTACTTAATACTTACTAACTTACATACATTATTTGTGCATAAACTGGAGCATCGTCTGCCAACAAACCGCATTGTGGTTTGGCAGAAGAAAATGTTAATAGAATTAAGTTTACTTCGTAAATAAATAGATGATTATTTTTTTATTATCAAAACCGCCCATACTTCGATTGGCAACCACAGTTGCCACCATCAGTTTAGGGGTCCGCGAAATTGGCAACTGTGGTTGCCACAAGCAAGTAAGTGGTTAAGGGGCTTATTCTGAGATTAAACGTGGTAACTGCATCTGAATAATTTGCAAATCAATAATTTCGTCCTATGCAAGAGTCGTGAAGCGTGTATGAAAACGCACACACCGTTTATACTCATCTAAATCGCCATATGCTCATGTTTTTGCGATACAGTATATACAATCTACTTTTCACTTCGATTTAAAGACGCTTGGTAAATGACTTCTTGTGGCTAACGGGAGGCCCCGCACATAGTGGAGGCGTGGACGTAATTACTATTACGTCGCACTTGGCCATAAAGTAGCAATTATCGAAATGAAATTCCACTTCCTGGCCAGGGAGAGACGTAAAATTTTGTACGCACCACGGGCGGTAATAAATCACGATCGCAGTTAATCGATGCCCGAACCTACCGCCCTAGGTAAGTAATGCAGTATTATGCACCACTTGGCTGTTTTATGCAGTCATTACACACCGTAAAGACGAACTTTGCGAGCATGAACACTAATACTGTAGTAGTGTTGTGTTCCTGGAGGTGAGCAAGGTCGCCAGAGCTCCCGAGGATGCGTTGTGTTGAGAGCAAGGGAATTTGTTCCTTCAGCTGTCAGCACGGCGAATCCTCAAATATATCAAGGGTCGGCAACGCCCATGTTACTACTTTGGAGTTGCATGCGTCTATAGGCTGCGGTGTCCGCTTACCATCAGGCGGGCCGTACGCTTGTTTGCCACCGTCGTTGTATACTTAAAAAAAATTAGATCTATTTTTTTCATTAGTAAAAGCGTTTCCCATCTGAAATTCAAAAATTAACCTTAAATTCAGGAAGGTCTTCTAATTATCACGATTTAATTAAATCAGCGATTCAACTTCGCTAATTGGAGAGAGCACTGAAGTTTGATATTTTAATAATGTCACTCTATTGGGCACTAAATATCAAGTCAATTAGACGATGTGATACAGAGAGAAAGAATATAATAGAAACAAGTTTCTATCAAAAATTTCATTTTTGGTACAAGCTTTTATTGCCGACTGTACTTTTCTGTATAGCATCACCAACTACTCATTAAGACGATTCTAAAGAGCCCTAACTCGACGGTAATACGTCGGTTCAGTACTGAATTCCCATGGCCACCTTCTGTCTCCATCATCAGATCAGCTCCATGGTACCATAATTTTGAATTGTCATCCAAACTATACTTATACCCAAAATTTCAGCTCAATCGGTCACCGGGAAGTGGGTCAAATTTACCTTGCAAGATTTGATTACAGACAGACAGACAGACAGACAGACAGACAGACAACGGGTGAAACTAAATAAAAGCTTGTAAAATAAACCATCTTTGTCTGTAGCCCCCGACATTACTCGAACCTGCGATCCCTCTATTCCCGGTAGAGTGCTTTACCCACTTTTGTCAGTCTTTCAAGAGTATACAGAGATCGCTATTCGTAGCAGGAATATGATTCAAAGATACGCGACGTTCAGTCACTGTCCTCGTAGCTTAGTGGTTAAAGCACTCTACCGGCAATACAGGGATCGCAGGTTCGAGTCCTGTCGGGGGCTACAGACGAAGATGGCTTATTTTTCCATTATATTCTTTCTCTCTGTATCACATCGTTTAAAATATGATCGGGGGTTACCCGATCATAAAAAAAATTGTTTCGTGTTATTTTTAACGAGGAAGTTATTCCTCGTTAAAAATAACACGAAACAATTTTTTTTAATAAATTATTTGTTTCGTTAATAAAGTAGTTAATTAGAGTTGAAGACTCTATACCGAACCAACATCACGAGAACGGCAGTTTAGTGTACGTGTAGGTATATCTGATTTTCCTGAAACAGTACGAAATTATAAAGGACTAGATTCCGCCCGCGACTTCGTCTGCGTGGACCCGGGATAAAAACTATCCTATATTTGAATCCAGGTTATAAACTATCTTCGTGCAAAATTTTATCTAAATCGGTTGAGCCGTTTAAGCGTGATTGAGTAACAAACATCCAAACATCTAAACATCCAAACTTTCGCATTTATAATATTATTAGGAATGAATAGGGGTGTGACCTAAGATTTTTTTACTAGGCCATTCGGACCAGTTTTTGGAAAGGAACTAATGTTGAGCAACTACAATTAAAGAAAATAAATGAATACCCAAAAAAATAAGTCAAAGGTGGATTTCACCCACGCTTTACACTAAATGATATAAAAGTGTGACGGGACAGTTTGCTATTTGTACTAATAGTTGTGTTGAAAATCAAGTATTTATATAAAAGCGTAAGGATTTTATTGGAGCTTTAAAGGGTTTAGCCCTGTATTTATGGAGCATCGGCCCCAGACGCCAAATTAGTTGCCGTTTTACAGATTTAAACCCTTAAATGCTACAAGTTTTCGAGAATTTAAAAAAGGATAAAATAGTTTATTTTTTGTCTAAACTACTGAACCGTTTTTTGTAACTAATACACAGTTTAGATGTGTTATTTAAAAAAAACAGCCCCAGATGTCAAGTCAGTCAAACTTTCACTTTTTTATATTTTCGAGATACACAGCGACACACACTGAGTTTGATTATTTTATATGTATTGAATTGACAAATATTCTATAAATATATCTTTTTTCAAAAACATTCTGTTGGATCAACTGAAAAAAATACCCGTGTGTATGTGAACATGAACAGACACGACAACCCGGAATTCCATATCGAACGCCTGCCCCTGTGTATTCCGTACCAATCTCTATAAAAACGGCAAAAAAATCACGTTAGTCGTAAGGGAGCCTCCTTAAATATTTATTTTATTATGTTTTTTTAATATTTGTTGTTATAGCGGCAACAGAAATATTTCAACTGTCTAACTATCACGGTTCATGAGATACAGCCTGGTGACAGACAGACAGACAGAAAGACAGACGAACGGACAGTGGAGTCTTAGGGCCCCGTTTTAACCTTTGGATATGGAACCCTAAAAAATCTCACTTTTCCCGCTAAGGTTAGAACTTTCATTTTTAACCGACTTCAAAAAAAGGAGGTTCTCAATTCGGTTTTTTTTTCTTTATGTTCGTGGCTTGGCGGAGTACTAAATTGAAGTTGGTTAAAAGTTTGTTTTTAAAGTAAATTATCTAATTAATCAATCGGATATTCTGGTAGCCGTTCGCAGATATTGTTAAAAATTTCTCTAAATTTTTCCGTATTCTCCTTTTTTTCCATTGCAAGATCAATATTAACGCAGCTTATACATTAACGCAGAAACATTCTATTTCCCGCCTTTTTTATTTTATTTTGTGTTAGTGCACAACCAAGCCGCATAGGCAAATACACTACGTTATTAATTTTAACATGAGCCTACAAGCCAGCAATGCGAGCTCCTTCCAAATTCCTACCCAGCAAACACCTGCCTACAACCCGATATGCGCATGTCCGTACTAAACAGCTGCCTGGCATCGTTTTGACACCCCGCCCCCAACCCCGCATAATGGCAATGGCACCCATTATGTGGAGCCATTTTGAGGCGCTACTTAGACTTCTATGGTTTTTTCGTTCGCTGCTACAACCCGGGTCTTTCAGGTCGAATCAAAATTTTCATGATCCCTTATAGTTAGGGTGAGCCCAGACGAGCGTTATTTGGGTCCGCCCGTAGTTGGACATTTCGGTTTGCCCATAAGTCTCACCCTTAAAGCAATGACGCGTTAATTTCAGTATCTGAGAGGCAACCGGATAGCTCGCGGTATTTGAGCTCCCGAAGCGTTGTGGAACCGCCCTGTGCAACCCGAACTGTACCAAATTGGACGGAAATTAGGGTGGAAATTGCAGGGGGGGCGAAAGAAAAATGTCCCCGGGTATTTCATTTAGACGAGCATTTCATTATATAAACAGCGTACACACTTTTAGGCAACCGCTGCCTCGCGATTTTTTTTATTTTAATTTTTTTTTCTATTTCCGCTCCAGACCAAGTTGGCTCAGTTTGGGTTGCACATTGCGGTTCCATCACTTCGGGAGCTCAAATACCGTGAACCATCCGGTTGCCTCTCGAATACTGAAATTACGCGTCATTGCTTTAATAATATACAGTTTTTCGGGAAATCGCAATCATTTGAAAATAGGCTCGATTGCTTTGCTCCCGAGTGTACTTAGGTGTACCTACGTAAAATATAACCTTTTCAGTGAACTTTTTCACAGTGTCCACTCGACAAAAGAAGAATCCCGTTTTGCGTGAAGTGATGGTGGTATCCGTTCCGCTCAAGGCTAATACGACAGTGCGTATCGTGCCGCAGATACGAGTGTTTAGCTGTCAGGCGATTCAATACACTCTCAAGCCTGTGGCCATACAAGTGGGTACAATCGTCCAAGCACGGCGGGCGGCATGAGCGGAACGAAGTTATAACGAATATATATATAAAAAGCATCGAGATAGAGATGTAGTTTTGCCGCACGCCGTGCACTGCCCACTCGGCCGGAATCATGCGGTGGACTGCCATATCCCACGTTGTCTGTGGTATTTTATCTAGTAGTTCATTTTGAATCTATTGTATACTGACGATAGAGTTCATTATTCAATTAATGTTTTACGTGGCGCTAATCTTTATCTTGCAAAATATCACACGCGCCTACCACAAACAATGCCCATTTATGAGCTCAGTTCATAGTGTTCATATTATTTAAACTAAGTATATGCTCCTTGTGTTTGTACGGTACCCACGATGCCGGTCTTTTTCTTACTCGATTACAATCTATTTTGAAAGCAGAGGAAATGATAATTACGTTTTTATATCATTATGAAGCTATATAATGTACGTAGTGAAAAGCGAATATTATTAACATACTTACAGGCTATGGTTACTTGTATATTGCAATTTTATTTCAGTTTTGCGAATGATCCCCATGTTAAAAATAAATAGATTGAAGCAACGGGTCGTATAAAATGGTTCCCTACAAAATACAGCCGGCTTTGTTCCATGCATTTCCACGAAGACACCTTTACTGGCCCATCAAAATACCGACGCGATGGGGATGGCGGTGTATAGAATCGGTGTGCCGTGTTCTAATCGATGCTTTTGAATCGTTTACTCGCGTGTGAAACCAACACAATTTAAATGGGTCCCTATTGTAAATTGTAATTCTGGCCATTGCCCGTAGGCAATTGATACCGTAGTATCTGGATGCATATTAGAGGACTTATGATATAGCTATTAGAGTGTAGCGTGCGTGAGCAGGAACGTAAACAATCCCTTCAGAAATTTGTTCCGGATGCTTAGGGAGTGAACATACTAAAAGTCTCGACGAGGTCTTTCCTTATATGTATACTGTACAAAAAACTAAGACCTTTTTAAGACTATTTTTCATTTCCTCTGTTAAACCTAATTAACATTTCCTCCGTCGGTTCTTATCGATATTTGAATAGATACAAAATAAACCTACAAGTTATTGCAACTGCCGCGTGCTAGTTTCCTTTCTTTCTTTTCTAATCGATGTCGCGCGGCTTATGTTTCCCTTCACTAAATTACGCTCGTGACGTCAAAGTACCTACGCCGAATGTTACACGCTCGGTTCCTATACTGCTCGACGAGCTCTTTCCTTCTATCTTGATATAGTTCTGCGGCTCGAAACCCGGCTCTTAGTATCAATGAGTTTAACGGAACTTATAATTAATAATTTTAATAATTATTTGTTTATTTCAGGCCCCTTAAGTTGTTAAGTAAGGTACAATTACCATTAATCTACGTTAGTAGGAATTATTACATTACATTCATTCGAATTGCTTAATTAAATACAATAAATTAGATTATACATTATAGCATTAAATTTCTTAGGCCAAGCATTATCTGCCTCCACTTAGTACAGATGGAGCAGTCAATTACTTATGCACAAAATATTTACCGTTAGCTTTTCGGTGAAGGAACATCGCGAGGAATCCGGTCTAATTCCAATAAGGTCTAGTTTTCCCTCTGGGTTGCCTCCAACCCAGAGGTCATATGGCAGTCGCTTCCTTAAAAACTAGTTTCTATAGCAAAATTTTGGTGGACCCCGATCTCGCTCGTTAAGGACACTACCGGGAATAACGCTAGGAGGATGATGGTACAGGTATTACAGCGAGCGCGGAAACTGGCGGATTAACTAGGCAGAGTATTAGAGTAGGTACAGTCAGCGTCATATAGTAAGTAGCAGCCAAGGTAGCCAAATATTTCGGTACACGCCTTTATTACTGTACGAATAAGGGTGTGTTACGAAATATTTGGCGACTCTGGCTGCTACTGGCTATATGACGCTGACTGTACTCCATATGGGTGGATTGCAAAAAAAAACATAATTAAGGCCTTAATTTTATCTACGCTTTAATTATTTTCCAGTGTAACGAAAATACTCAAAAAAAATGGTTAATTGTCGTTACACAACGGAAAAGACCGCATACAAAAATTTGATCAAATGCCTTCGGTGCCTAGACAAATGTGCCCCATCCCGTATACCATTGGGTAGATATTTACCTACATAACAAGTCTCGTTTAGTAAAAGTATTAATTCGTTCACTTTATTCTAGAACTTTTTACACGCCAGTGAACTCGAAGTAAAGAAAGAAGGTCTTTGCATAATTCTTTATTTTAATTGTTTCCAGAATTCAACAGGCGCTTTACGTCCAGTACTTCTTTTTGAATTTTGATTAAGAATAAGAATAAGAATAAGAAGTTATTTATTTAGCACACAAAACACGGAAAAAAGAAATGCAATCAAAAAGGTAACCTTATATGTATTCAAGTGCTAAACGGGAGCCTCACTCAGCATGTTGTCACGGGGCCGTGACGCTGGTTTTCAGTGAGAGCCCCAAAAATAAATAAAACTAGGATTACTGTTATGTACTCAATTAAATTCGCAAGATTAACACGAATTGATTGATGTATGATTTAAAAAAAGTCTAGCCATTAGCTTGCGTTTTTAGCGATTCTAGTGCCACAAAAGCACAAATGTAATTTATGTTTGTATGAACGAAGGGGGGGGGGACACATGACTCGAACAAAAATTAGGGCTTTAAAGCCCAATATCTCGCAAAGGAATCACTAAATTGAAGAAAAACTTTTGAACAAGCTATCCAGCGATATCCCACACTATGGGTTTAAAGAGAAAAAAATCTATATTCCAAAAAAGATTAGGTTCATACATACATACATACGGCTACGGGTACGGTTTTCAAATATTACCAATATACACTTATAGTTATGGGTTTACGATACTCGATATCGACAACGCGATTGCTCGTATACAGTGGAGTGGAATTCGAGTTACCGGCCCTTTATTGGTCTGGGCATTCGCCGCGTTGACAGCGAGTGACAGTTGCAAGACGGTTCCCTCCCTCCCAACACTGCGCATCAACGGGAGCTCTCGTGACAGGCGAGCAGGAGAGTACTATTATGAAGGCACTTCTCCAGTATGCTCCAAATATGAACTAGGTAAGAGTCTGCCTCTCTGCACATTTTGTTGTGTGGCGAAAAATACACGTACTCTGGTTTTGAAATCTGGTTCTCCCTTGTCGGATTTATCTACTTTAGCCCAAAATACTTCATTTGACCGATTTTATCATTAGACCATGCATTTAGTTTACTTAAAAAGGAAACTGTATAGAATTCTGGCAAAACAAACGTAACGTAACTAAGGAAAGCCCGAAAAGTTCAGTTTCGAAGTAAAATGCACTAATGAAACATTAGGGTAAAAGTTAGTAGGTCAAGTAACAGCACCCCTTGAAATCCAGCCCTAGGAGTGGAAGGCTCACAGAACTGCTGCGGGCGGAGCTGCAGGCGCAGCTAGTATGGATTAAAAAAGTACGTTCCTAATTACACTGAACGCAAGTGCTTCCAACCGGCAACAGATAGCTTTCAGTACATTCGCGACTCACGACCCAATACACCTTTATAATGGCACGCTTTGTACGGTTTCATATTAGCCGCCACACCGCTAAACAAACCAGAGAAGACGACGTACCTACGTGACATAAATTAAATAAATAAATAAATATTTGCGGAGAATCCTACTAATATTATAAATGCGAAAGTTTAGATGTTTGGATGTTTGTTACTCAATCACGCTTAAACGGCTGAAACGATTTGAATGAAATTTTGCACGAAGATAGTTTATAGCCTGGATTAAAATATAGGATAGTTTTTATCCCGGGTCCACGCGGACGAAGTCGCGGGCGGAAGCTAGTCTTACATAAATCGACCTAGTCCCAAATTAAGCAAAGCTTGTACAAACGACAACACTGTTAACTGACCATCCTGTGTTTATATAGAACTTTATTACAATGCACATAAGGTGCACCGATGGTCAGTTAGCTGTGTTGTCGATAGTACTGTGTGGGTGCTAGACGATTATAAACATACGTATACACAACTACGTACACACATACACAATAAATAATCAAATACATAGAAAACATCCAGGACTCGGAAACAAATATTCATGCTCATCACACAAATATTTCCCTTATCGGGATTCGAACCCAGGACCTTCAGCTTCGCGGGTAGCGTCATCATTACCTAGGCGAACATAAGAAAGCCTAATTTATGACTTTTCTAGCAAAGCACAATTAATACTAGTGACTCACAGGAGCTGTAGATCTCGCGGGTTTGTTTCAAAACGGTTGAATTTAGTAATTTTATACCTTTTTAACCCATGGGGGTTGAATTGAAGTCGTGGCCATTATCAAAAAAACGTCGAAATGTCGAGGTAATTAAATACACCTATTTGAACCCGACTATGTCCGATTTTGTTACAATACCTAATGTGTGAAAATCGTGGCCATTTGAAAAAAAAACGAAAATTGATGTGACAAAAAGAAATAATTGTACCTCTAAATTATTGAACATGCTTACAAAATTTCACGAAAATCGGTGAACAGCCTGTAGGCGAGAACTGCGGGACATTCGGACATCCAAACATACGAAAGATCGATTTTGGGCCAAGCTGGAACGGACCGGCTTCGGTCAATAGTCTCGATTAGTTTGTTCCGCCAATCTGCTTAGTTCAATTCGTAGAAAAAGAAATTTCATGGCCCTGATTCTGGTTAAACGATCAAAATTAAAGGGTTCCAGAATTAAGTCTGTCAGTCTTTGGACCCTTGAAAGTGCAACATGACAACATATGAGCAACCTACAGCAAATTCTCTAACTAGACCTAAGGTCAACCACTACCCTTGGTAACGTCATCAAGCCCTGCGACTTATGAATGGTGACTGCCCATGCTAATACAAGCGGAAACTGAGTTCTAGAACATGTGAGCTCCTTGGAACGCCTAGTTCTCTTGACAGCGGCGATAGGCACTGATCCCATTATGGTTGGGCCATTGTAGTTGTCAAATCTGACCATTACTACCAAAGGGCGATCAGCGGGTGGTGCACGATTAGGTGGATACACCAATACTCAATCATTTCAATACTCAATCATTTATTGCAATATCACAAAAGTAGGTACAGATGTTAACTTAAAGCTACAGATCATTGTGAACCCTGTTGGGCACTGCAATTTAGGGAGAGGAGGGCTTATTGAACGTTTATAGGTAATTTATCTTCTAAGTATTCATTTAGCGTGTAATAGGATTTAGTTAGTAATAGTTGCTTTATTTTATTTATGTACTTTTTATAGTCTTCCTCTTCCTTTATAGAGTCAGGTAAATTATTATAAATCTTAATAGACATTATTACCAAATCGGTTACAGGGCCAACGGAACCATTTACTAAACCTTTCTTAACCCACAAATTTGGTTTAAGCATGACCCGGCTGCCAACACAGAGGTAGAGAGTTTTCTCTAACAAGGTAGCGAGCTGTTCAACTGACGCGGTTTTATACAAATATGCGGACCCTGACTGGTAATCTATCAGTCGGTGATTCGCATCCACAGAATGGGAATCGAAGAAAAAATACTCCCCGTCCCGTTTCCAGACGCCCACCGTCATCCCTTGAGTGGTAAAAGTAAAACCACCTCCATCTGCGTCGGTAAAGGCCTCTCGTAAGGCCATCAAAGCTTCATTCTGTAATGTACCATCTCCATAGGATTTGGTAATTTCATCCGCTAAATCACATTTTTCTACATTGAATACCTTGTCTAAGATATCAATGGGAGATAGTAAATTGTTGGAACATAGCTGGTCATGTCCATTCGTGCCCTGCATCTTTAGTAGACATGACCTATAATAGGTGTCGCCGGATGTAAGTAGTTAAACCATCCACATCAAAATTATCAAAATCAATGCCACGAGATGAGAAGAAATACGCACCAATGAAATTAGGAAAGGGCTTACATTTTTTATATCTGTAATTATTTATTATATAAATTCATATTTCAAATATAAATGTAGACAATCGTAATACATATGTACGTTAAAAAAGTTTACAAAATCACGAAACAATTTTTAAAATTAATTTGATTACCGAAGTAATTAGGCACCTATAGGAAAAAAATCCACAAACAGCGATGTAAAAAATAATCTTGGGAAATACATAAATCTATGCACAGATTTATAGTTACGAGTATCGCGTGGAAGATTCCTTAAAGGTGCGGGGACACTAGGTAGGAATTGTTCAAATAGTAAGATAGCGTTATGATAGGTTATGATCAAGTTGGCCAAAGAAACTAGGTAGGTGTTTTTTGGCTGGATAAAATTAATTTTAATATGATAACTTTTCATTAGACGGTTCAATAAAATACGGATTAAACCACCGCATAATTGAATATTTATAAAAACAGGAAAACCTATCTGGAGGGTAAATTTTGAAATAAATGTTAGAATTACAGCCGTTATTAAATTGAAACACAGTTGTGTATGGACGCGCCAAAGAGCTTAGGTTTTCGTCTTTGACATTTTATTTTAATATGTTCCGTGTGAAGATCTGCCATAATTATTGATGGAAATGTTGTTTCTTAGAATGATCTTTTCCCATTAAACTTGACCCTCATAGTTAAACACCTACGAAGTTAACATGGGTGGACCAGTGCAAAACTCGAAAAAATATTCACCATATTAACAACTTTTTATTAGTCGTTGAAGCGTATGGAGGATCGAGCTTACTGCGGACTCTTAACACCTCCGGACAATTTTGTCTATGGTTTGTCCTTAATTTATTTAGGATATCAAAGTGCAATATTGAACTAGTTTTATTAATATCGATCATTAAATGCCTTTCAGATTCTAATAATTTGCGTTCAAAAACGGTGTTCCATAAAATGGCATCACGATAAACGCACAATTTTCTCTAGTCTTATAAGTAAGGAATAGAGTATAGTACAACGTAAAGAATTAGCGGTTACACTTAAAAATGAAAGACAATGGCTTTGTCTTCTCTTTGTGCCTAGTAAAGTCGGCCCATAAGTTGCTTTCACTCGTTTGACAACTTCATGAGGCAGTTTCACATGACGTTTAATGCGACACGGTACAAAGGTGTTAAGCCCCTTGTGAGGCTGACCGTACAAAGAGAAGTGAATAAATTCGTACTAGAAAAATGATTCGCACCATACTAGTAATTGCGTAAGTCTTTGAACAAGCGTTAGGACGACGGTAATGAACTGGGGCCGTAGACAAGGTTCCAATCGACAAGCGCTAACGCCAATAGAAAATAATAAAATGTAGGGGAATGACAGATGCCGACGAAACACTTTTCGTTAACATTCCCATACATTTTATTAGTTTTCTATTGGCGTTACCGCTTGTCGATTGTAACCTTGTCTAGGCCCCCTGTCATTTTCCTTGACGTTACAAAGCGTTACGCAATCGACCAGCAGGACTTTGTTTTGGAGGGGCCTGATACCGTTTGGGGGCTTAAGATGTTTTGAAAGGGTTTGAGCACCTCAGTAATGGAACCGCGGCGCGCCATGCGATAGGCATACCGTTTAAAATGCGTGGTTGACATCGGATGTGTAGTCACCAACAATCTCCACAGACATTTTTCTTTATAAATAGTACAAGTATAGATATAGATTTACCACAACTCTTTAAAAAAAAAGACTCATTGTTGCCTTTAAATGAGGGATCAAAATTGTACTTTTCGTCCCTGTTTTTGATTCGGCAAAGTCATTCGAGTCAAAAGCAATAAGTATGTGCTCGGTAGCAAAGATCGCCCTCATCGTTTATATATTTTTTCCCACTTTAGATACAATCTACATTTGCCATGTCTAACCAATTGGTACCGTTATATTTACGCAGATCGGTCAACAGTTCTCACAACGAATCCAATCACTTTTATATTTAAGCCTACGTGATCGAATCTGCATGCGGCGGACAGCTAAAATAAACAATGAAAAAGCGATCCTATAGGAAAGCTATCAAAATAGATAACCTGCGAAAGTAAAGATAAAGAATAATCATCGAATAACAAAACCAGTACGAAAATGTATCTATATATATAAACGTAAAAGTCCTGACTGACTCGCTCACTCACTCACACATAAATGAACGCCCAGCCCAAACCTTTGAACCTAGAAAGCTGAAGTTGTTTTTTTTCACAATAGGTAGTTTCTATGACTTAAGTACCCACTAAGAAGGGATTTTTGAAAATTCCTCCCTCAAGGGAGTAAAAATGGAGTTGAAAGTTTTATGGGGATAGAGTAAAATTTAAGTGAGAGACTGTGTAAACTTTGTTGGAACTTTGTGTATGGACTCCTTATTACAATACAAGAAAAGTAATTTTAGGGTTTTGGAAAAACCCACCCCTGAGTGGTTAAATAGGGGTGCAAAGTTTGTACCGGTAAAATTTGGTATAGAGATAGTTTGAGTCCCGGGAAAGCCATAGATGACAGCTGTGTTTCACTGTTTAAAAAGTTACGCATTCTTCCATTGCCATGTTTATATATTACAAATGTCTGCAATTTCGTGAATACCCATCAGTATTATTTCGTACACAGAAAAGACACACAAAGGCAAACTAAACAAAAAACAATGAACCGTATGCATAAACCAGTTGTAACACGGCGATGTATAACAAAAATGTGTTTAATATGTGCATAAAATTTATAATAACCTACCAGAAAACTTTGTTACTACTTACCGGGACGCGACTTTACAAAGCCTATAACTATTAGTCAAAGTGAGAACTGAACTCGATTAGCTTTTGTTTATGCAAAACCTTCGCAAAACCCTATTCTGACTGAAATCGCGTACTTTGTTAGCTAAACTCTTACTGGCAATCCAGCAACAAATACTAGCCTAGAATTTTAGCCATGACGCCGATTATATGAGATGATGAGAGCTTTTAGTGTTGCAAATTCCTTGACAACATCCTAGTTCAGTGTATAATTTTGTTGAAAGTTGAAACAAGGTTTGCTTTTTTACAAGCTTTATATTAACTTGACTTGTTCGTATGTAAGTATAAAAGTATGTATGAATTTGCAACCAATTTTTCAGTCGCTTGCCGTTATCCGATTGAGCTGATTTTTTTTAATTTAAAGACAGCAGTGTAAATTTAAATCTACTATAATGAAAGCATTATACATTAGAAAGCGAAGCGAGCCAGCGTATCATTTCTGGCGCTTCGCCAGCCGCTGCCGCGGCACGCTCGCTTCGCTCGCTTGGCTCGCGCGCTGTGAGGTCGCAGTTCTTCCTAACACTCCTCGCTTCGCTCGTCGTCGAACCTAACCAGCATTAGGGTGGAATAGGTTGGCAACTAGACATTAAAGACGCAGATAATGATATTCGATTTGAATAATATTTTAAAAGATATTAAAAATTACCATTTATATACGGAATGTTTGTTATAAGAATTGATAATAGGCAGATTTTACTCAAATATAACTCAAATATGTTTTATTATAATTTTCCTTTTTTTATATTTGCACTGTACAATATCTCAAAATGTAAACAACGATTATCTAAAGTAACTAAGACAATTGTGTCGAGAAAATACGATTACGATAAACAAATATGGCGGTGAAACTCTACTCGACTAGGTTTTGCTCGTAAATAATGTTTAAAACTATCAACACAAAAAGCTAATCCGTTTAAGTGACAAACAGTACTGAAATAGATTAGATATTGTTAAGTAATATGCACAAACAAAAGCTCACCTGTTATAATTTGACTCGTGACTCAATCAGTACAGCTTTTGTAAATTTGCTACCGGGACATGAGTTGAAACGAAAATTAGTAGACTGGCTTCTTGACAAATGTTTTTATAGCATAAAGCAATATTTAGAATTTAAAAAATAGTATTTGAATAATGACAATGTTTTATGATTATGTTAAATTCCTGTATTTATTTTACCTTAGAATCAATATAATATACACAAAGACTAAAACTAAGACAAATATTAACAATAAAACTAAAAAAAACTTTGTTTTTAATTTTATTTTTGGTGATATTTTTACCTGTTTATTTTAATGTTGACATGTCTATTAAATTCCTATTACTGATAATATTTGCACGCTTGCCTGCAAGCAAAATACATAGAACTTATGCCATTGTAACAACCTACCACTGCATTTTTGCATATAAATATATATTTGATTTAGAATAGTTTTTATCCCGGAAATCAGTCCCTAGGGGGGTGAAATAGGGGGTGAAAGTTTGCATGGAGCTACGATAAAAACGAGTTCCACGCGGACGAAGTCGCGGGCAGAAGCTAGTATGGTATAAATTGAAAAACTGATACCTACGACAAACAAAATCTCCCATCTCACAAAATTTCACGAGAATCGGTTGAGAAATGCCTGTAGTGGAGATCAGCCGGACAGACACTAACAAGAGTGGACATGGACTCTTAGACATGAGTAGTTCGCGAGTGAGTGATTCAAATGAAGTACTTCACTTGGTGTCACTCTTTCGTTCACTAGTTCAGTACGGCTACTATGAGTTTGGCATTGTAATTTTTCGTTACCGAGAATCGAGTTTTCTATCTGTGCATCTCTATTGCACTTTGACAGTACGAGCGGGATGCACAGATAGAAAACTCGATACTCGTTAGCGTAAGCCGTCATTGTCAAACTCCAGTTTGGATTCATATACTCCAGTACTTCTCTGTATATAGTATATCATTTAGAATATTGGTAGTTAATTCTGCCGATTCGATGATATGAGTGCTTTAATGTTATTAACCGACTTCAAAAAAAGGAGGAGGTTCTCAATTCGGTTGATTTTTTTATTTTTTTCAATGTTTGTTACCTCAGAACTCTGTCATTGATGAGCCGATTTGTAATTTTTTTTTGTTGGTAAGTATATGCTTCCAGGTGGGTCCCATTTTTTTCAAAAATTCAGTTGGATGATGGGATCCATGAGGAATTGAGGGAATTCCTCAATTATATTAGGCACGCGTGTAGTGATTTTGGTATTTTCTATTATAACTCGTGTATTTACACCCGGAAATCATAAATTTGGTGGAGTGGAATTGATGATGAAGACCACAGATGACTTATGGAATTCCTCAATTATGTAGGTACTTAAAAGTACAAAAGTAAGTATATCACAGATTCTGATAAGATTCTATTGAAATAGCAACATTAGAAGTGCCAAAGGTGATCCTTGTGGAATCGACGGAAGTCCTCAAATATTATCAGCCCACAACCACATACAGAGATTCGGTATTTTTCTCTAATAATCAACGCATTTGCTCTCGGAAATCAGTTCATGTGGTAAATTGGAAAATAAATGTGGAAATGTTTTCGTGGATTGGCGGAGTACTAAATTGAAGTCGGTTAAAACTTTGTTTTTAAAGTAAATTATCCTCTCTATAATATTAGTATAAAGTACGAAATATAATTTTGTATTTAACAGCAGCTCTCCGGTAAAGAAAAACATCGTGAGGAAACCAGTCTAATCCCAAATACTTAGGTCTAGTCTTCCCTCTAGGTTGGATGGTCAGATGGCAGGGCGTTGTTAGCAAAATTAATACCTAATTAAATTACCTAAGTAATTGTGTCTATACTATTTTATGACTAATATTGTTCGTGTTCAAAATGAATCTAGCCCAAATGGAATTGTGTCCAGTATGAAGAAGGTCCATATTTACACACGTGCATTGGGGTGCGAGGGGTGGATCATAAGGGCGCTGCACTCTCACCATCAACCCCGGATCGCTAGCAGCTAAGTAAGAAGGGCCATACCCGGCTGGAGCCCCCACCAGCCGGGTAATCCTAAACCCCTATCCCGTGTTCCCAAACTCTCCTTCCCTTTCCCGCCACACCCCTAACAAGTCCCTCACACCTCCCCAAACCCCCTCCAAACTCCCCTCCTCGGAAATTTATTTCCACGGCTCTGCCGAGGGTGTAGGTGACCTCGGTGGACTACTCTCAGCTACCTGCGCTAGTCCTGCGCAGTTGAACGCCGTAAGTCAGGATGACGGAAGGCTGGGGGGTTGAGCCGACTGGGAGTCGGGGATTAGTTACTCCTGGGACGCAACACGCCCTCTTCGGACCCGATTTCAGGCAAAACGGTAGCCCTGTGACTAGCCACCACAGGGAAATGGACACGCGTCCCGTACGGTTGAGGTGGTACGGTCCGCAGGCGAGATATGGGGAGGGTGTTCTCTGGGAGAATACTGGGGCTCGGCCATGCTGACGGAGCGAGGGCTGGTGGACCAACTGGGGCAGATAGGATCGTCTGTTCCAGCCACCCGTCTGCAGCACCTGATGTCGCGCATGAGCAACAACTCACCATATCTATACCTCTCGGGTATTCCTGGTGTCCCAAGGGACATCCCCAAAGGTGCGGGCTCCACGGTGGGTGGGAAGCTCGAGAGGTGAAATTAAACTACACCAAAAAATGGACTCTACAAGATCCCAAAACCCCAACCAAGCGGTAGACGGCGCAGCATCCGCTGTACCTGACACCGCCAACAACAAAAAGGTACAAGGCGAAGGCGCTGGTAAACCAGTACCTCCCTCTACATCAAGGGCCTTCAGGGAAGCGAAAGCAACCCAGGAAGGCACCATACAACCTGGCGACGGTGCTGTGCTCACAGTACCGAAGCACAGGAAAGGCAAGGGTGCATGGGGAAAGAAGGCCCCCGGGAAACCGGTGACCATTCAGCTCACCAAGCACACCAAGCACAAAACGGGCCCGGTACAGGCTATAGGCCGTACCCCGCCCCCGACACAGGGTAACACCGAGGAGGTAGCTACGGAGGCGGAGAAATCCAGCAATCCGGAGCTTACCACCACAGTGGAACCTGATTGTGACCCAGCCATATTACGGCTGAATGCAGGGTGGTCCCTGCCTGTACAATATGGGAAGGCGAAACGCGCCAAGCGGGTGGAATCCCAACCGACCCAACCCCCGAGTACGGCAGGATACCACAAAAAAAACAAAAAGCAACGGCGCAAGGCGCGTGAACAACGGTTTGCGACCAGGACAATACAGCCCCGGCACCCCTGCCTAGTCAGGGTGCCCCCCGAAAAGGATCGGCGCAGGTAGCCGCTGGACCCCCAGTAGCAGGCCGTACCGTCCCCAAGGGGAGCAGGGGACAAGACAAGACGAGGACAACCAAAGGGGGGAGTAACCAGGGGGCCCGACCTTCTTCCAAAAGGGCTCGGCTCGACGAGACTCTCTCTCCGAGAGGCGAGTCAAAAAGGCAGAGGACCGAGCCTCATGGCGAAACGCCCCGGATTGCGTACGCGGATGCCGTGAAGGCGGATCTGCTAGTGGCCGTCACCAGTGCCACAGCGGAACACCTGAGCCCGTAGCAATCTGAGGAAATAACACCAGATGCAAGGTCTCCTTATAAAGGAGGCAATGCAGCCTGGAAGCAGTCAGTCCGAGGGTCCACAGTTTCGGGGAAAGCCGGTGTTAACAAACGGTTCCCTGAGGCTATGGTGCGAGGACAAGGCCACTCTCGAGTGGCTGAAGCGCAGCGTGGCTGCTATCACCCTTTCCGACGGGCAGAAGCTCGTGGTGAAGCGCCCGGACGAGCTGCCGAGGCGCGTGCGCGTCGGCATCCTGCTACCGGGGATCCACGAGAGTCCGAACGTGGTAGCACGCATAAAAATACACACGCACAGAAATACAACACCAGATGCAAGGTCTCCTTATAAAGGAGGCAATGCAGCCTGGAAGCAGTCAGTCCGAGGGTCCACAGTTTTGGGGAAAGCCGGTGTTAACAAACGGTTCCCTGAGGCTATGGTGCGAGGACAAGGCCACTGGGAGGCCGACGACCCACCGCCACACGACATGACGAGGCTGGTCAGCTACTGCGAAGAGGTGGGACTCGAGCTTATCACGGGCACCGACTCGAACGCACACCACGTCCTCTGGGGCATGACCACAGGGAACGACAGAGGTAAAAAACTTGTCGAATACCTATTTACTACAAACCTAACCATAATCAACACAGGTTCAATTCCAACGTTTGTGAACAGACGTAGCAAAACAATCATTGACTTGACACTAGCAACCGAAGAAGCATCGAAACACATCTCAAACTGGCACGTATCGAGTGAACTCTCGTGCTCAGACCACAGATGGATTCGATTCGACTTACAGGTAAATACACTCGCGGCAGCACCCAGGAGGAACCCAAGGAAAACGAACCGAGCCCAGTTCGCACAGAAAATAGGGCAGGAACTTAATCGTACCGAGGTTCCTCCGAAAATAACAGGCGTCGCAGAAATAGACAAACAGGTAGGAATCCTTACGGATACCATCATAGACTGTTACCACCAAATTTGCCCTCTATCAACCCCACCAACAGGCAAGGGGAACAAGGCCAACTGGTGGGGACCTGAGCTGGAGAGACTCAGGAGGAAAATGAGGAAGCAACTTAACAGGGCAATGACCACCATGGCAGACCAGGACTGGGATGAATATAAGATCACCGAGTCCAGGTACAAAAGACGGCTCAGATAGAGGAGCACAAGCTCATGGCGTAACTTCTGTACCGACATTGAGTCTACTACACAGGCCAACAGGGTAAGAAAGGTTCTCTCCAACAACACAGCCTTAACTCTAGGAACCCTACGTAAGCCTGACGACACCCTCACCAACTCGCCGGAGGAAACAGAGCGCGTCCTGGTTCAGACGCATTTCCCGGACTGCGTGATATCAAATCCAACCAGGCAACTGGACGAGGCAAACACCCCCAGAGAGGAGGGGTGGAGACTGGCCAGCGAGGTAATAACCCCACAAAGAACTCAATGGGCCATTGACAGCTTTGACTCCTACAAATCACCAGGGCCAGATGGAATCTTCCCCGCCCTATTAAAATGGGGTGGGGCGATGCTGACGCATAGACTCACCATCGTCCTGGGCGCCTGTCTAGCACATACGTTTGTGCCTAGACAATGGAGAGAAGTCAAGGTTATCTTCATACCGAAACCAGGTAAAGGAGACTACACGGACCCCAAATCCTTTAGACCAATAAGCCTAACCTCCTTCCTGTTGAAGACGTTGGAAAGGCTGTGTGACAGACATCTGAGGGAGAGGGCGCTAGTGCGGGTGCCTCTGCATCAGAACCAACATGCCTACAGTTCAGGTAAATCAACAGAATCTGCGCTTCATGCGGTGGTTACCAAAGCTGAAGCCGCGATCAAAAACAAGTCAATGTGTCTAGGCACCTTCATTGACATCGAAGGAGCCTTTGACAAGACTAAATTCACCAGCATAACCGCAGCAATGGTAAGACACGGAGTAAGTGAGTTTATGACGAAATGGATAAACAACATGTTAAGTCAAAGAGTCATTAGGCTCGGGGAAGACAAGACAATGCAGGCAAGGGTAGCGAAGGGCTGCCCCCAGGGAGGCGTCCTCTCGCCACTACTCTGGAACATGGTGGTCAACGACCTAATCACCAAGCTAAACAACAGTCATCACTACACCATCGGGTATGCTGACGACATAGCGATACTCACCAGTGGCATCCACGCAGGTACAGTGTGCGACGTCACCCGCTCCGCACTCGCCATGGTGGAACGCTGGTGCAACGACAACGAACTAACAGTCAACCCAAGGAAGACCGAACTGGTAATGTTCACCTACAAACGGAATCTGGGGACCTACCGCCTACCCAGACTGTTCAATACAGAGCTCCAATTGTCAGCAGAGGTAAAGTATTTGGGTGTAATACTAGATGCCAAATTTAACTGGAGCAGCCACCTAGACAACAAAATCCAAAAAGCTACAGTCGCTTTCTGGCAATGCCGTAGAATGGTAGGTAGGACCTGGGGGCTAAATCCCAAGATCACTCTATGGCTCTACCAGGCGATAATCCGACCAATAGTAAGCTACGGAGCCGTAGTGTGGTGGCCTCGCACCACACTAACCACGGTCGAAGCTAAACTACAACGCCTCCAGAGACTAGCCTGCATGGCGGCTAGTGGCTGCATGAGGACCACACCGACTGCAGCCCTGGAAGCCATCATGGATATTCCGCCGCTACACCTCTTCATCAGGCAAGAAGCCCTGGCGTCAGCCTTACGGCTCAAAAAACAGCATCTCTGGAGACCGCCCAGGGTTCCACACAGGGGTGCTAGGTCGGGTAACCTCCACGAGTGTCAGGGCTCTTCCAGTTCCTGTGGACCCTCGCGGGTCTGCGGGAAGGGGAAGGGCTCTGGCTGGTGCACCCTGGAGGCAACGGTAAGTGATTCGTCTACGGGGGAATCGCTTACCGGTGCTACCAATAACCCGACGCAGGGGGCCCTTTTGGGTCCTGGAACGGCTCTCTCCGCGTCCCTCTGACCAGCAGAAGGCGCTGGAGATGGGCAATGGCCTTAAAGCCAAGGAGACGGGGTGGTTTACCCAACCACCGACAGGGGAGTCTACGCCAGCTCCCCTTGAATCCCGGAACCCGCAGCACTCTCCCAACGACCCCCATCTGTGGCGGTATGGGGTACGGGAGGTGCCAGCTGTAAGCGCGCGGACCGGAGGGCTTGCCTTAATTGGCCGGCCCGCGGGAAGGAAAACCCTATAAAACCCGACAGTGAAGTCGTTAAAACCTCTGGATACCGCCCGACCTCCAGAGTAAATAGGGTTACCCAGGTACAGGGGGCACTGCCTGGGTGGACTCCTCTTCCCCCACACTCGTGGGAATAACAATGAATAGCAAAAACAAAAACAACAAAAATGAGACGGCACCAAACGACGAAAAGGAAAAATCTACAATGGACACTGATACGGAGGCCTTCCGCCCCCGCCGCAGCCTGGCACGCTCACCAGTGCTGTGGGAGAGCGGAAGCCCACACATCAATTTGGACGCGGACATGTTCCGGATCGCGCCGATAGGTGCAGACGGCCCAGTGCACGACGGCTCTGGCTGCCTCTTGCCACGAGGGGGCAAGGAGTGCCTCGCGCAGGTCGCCCCGCGCTCAGCACAACTGGCGGCCGCGAGTGCGGACCGGAAAGCGGAAAGCCTGGCGCCGGCACTGGAGGGTGGGCTAGAGGCCCGATTTGAACTAATCCCCAGAGTGGTGCTTACCCGCCTGGAAGAGGAAAGTGGGCCTCCTGGAGTTACTGCGCAGGAGGTGGACAAGACTCGGTGCACGCGGCGATCCGTCTCGCCTGTCGGAGTTGACAGGAAGGGGCAGCAGCCGTCCTCCACCGTCGAGGCTGCTCGCCGGCGGACTGGCCCGGCCTCGCAGCGGAACTACAGAGCCAGGGCCAGGGGGCGGGTGCCTTCATGCCCGCTGACTCCCTTCAAGTTCGGGAAGTCGGAAGGGGCGCGTGAGTCGTCCATCGACTCCCCAGTGCCCCGGTCGGATGCGGAGGACTCTCCGGGGCCGGCGAAAGACGCCAAATTGGACGGGGAGACGAGCCAGGAATTCAGGACGGCTCAATCATCCGGGACCTCGGACTCCGAGTCGGACGTGGAGATGGGAACAGCCAGGGGCAAGAGCAAGAGAGCCCGCGCCCCGGAGGAGGATGAGGAAGAGGAGACCCGCCAAAAAAAGGTGGCGTTTCTCAAAAAGGCGCCGCCGGGATTCTACCAGGGCCTGGCGAAGGCCAAGAGCTGCCTGCGGGGGGACGCTGACGAGGAGTTCGTGGCCGACTTGGACGCCGTGGGGGGAACCGGCAGGAAGAGCGAACGCCTCCAGGAGCGGCAGAAAAGGGACCAGGAGCGGAACTATGAGGAGCCAACAACTGGGGACCCGCTAGAGGGGATCCGCTCGGCAGCCGACGCCGTGAGGGCCGAGGTGAAGAAATCCAAGAACCTTAGCGGAAAGGTTGTTGGAACAATTAATGCGGCTCTCCGGGAGATTGCGCAAAGAGTCGAGGACCTGGAGGGGCGCAGGGAGAGCGAGGAGATGCGCGTACTGCGGGCTGACAATAAGCGCATGCGAGAGCAGTTGGCCCACTTGGATGCGGAAACAAAGGCGCTGAGGACGGCCATCTCCGAGAGGAGGGCCGAGCCTCAGCAGGGGCCAACGAAAAGTCAGCTCTCCGCGCTTCTTAAAAGCGCGCTGACGGACATGAAGGAGGAGCTAATGAGGGAAATAGCTGTAAGCACCGGCGAGATGATGAATGCTCGCCTGGAGGACATTCGATCTCGTCTCCCTCTCGAGCCGGACCGCAGGACGGCCGAGATGGCTGCACGCGTGACGGAGAGACTGGCAGCACCCCACACGGAGCCGCCACCAGCGGCCTCAGCGCCTGCGCCTGCTGCCCCCAAGGCCCAGCGCAAGCCGAAAAGAGATAGGAGGAAAGCCCCGGTGGAGGCGACGCCGTCCGCCCGGCCGGCCGCTCAGCTGGCGCCGTCACCCCGAAGGTTGCAGAGGCCCACTACGGCTCCACCGCCGCCACCTCTGCAAAACACCAATGAGACGTGGACCGACGTCGTGGGCCGCAAGGCCAAAAATAAGGCCAAGAAGGCGGCAGCGGCGGCATCTCAGCCGCCAACTGTGGCGAAATCACGGACCCGCGGACTGACGCTCCCTTCCACGGCGGGCATAGTGGTGGCGCTGAGGCCAGATTCGGAGGCGTCATACGCCTCCATACTAACGAAGGCCACCACCTCGTTCAGCCTGGCGGAGGTGGGACTGGAGCACATAAAAGTACGCAAGACGGCTGACGGGGCCAGGATCCTAGAGGTCTCGCGAGCGGATGGGGGCAGGGCAGCCGATCGCCTCCGGGCAAAATTGGAGGAAGTCATCGGCGAGGATGCCAGGATCTACATGCCGGTGAAAGTGGCCGGCCTTAGAGTCTCGGGCCTAAGCGAGGCTGCAACCCAGGAGGCGGTGGCGGCGGCAATCGCCGCAAAGGGGGGATGCGCCGCCGAGGAAGTGAAAGTCGGCGCGATCCGCGAGGGATTCGGTGGCTCCGGATCGACCCTTGTAAAGTGCCCCGTCACGGCCGCGAAGAAGGTGTGCGAGGGAGGCCGACTCACTGTGGGGTGGACAAGCGCCCTGGTGGAGGCCCTGGAGCCGATCCCCCTCCGGTGCTACAAATGCATGGGGGTGGGACATACCAGGGCCACGTGCCCGACGGAAGTAGAGAGGGGTGGCCTCTGCTTCAGATGCAGCAAGCCGGGGCATAAGGCGGCATCCTGCCAGGAGATGGCATTCTGTGCCGTCTGCCACCACAGCGGACGCCCTGCTGGGCACATGATGGGGGGTCAGGCGTGTAACCCCCCACAGACTCGCGGCAGAGTCGCCCCCGCCCGGACCACGGGGCACAAAAATACAGAGGGGAACAGCATGGATCTCTAATGCCAGCACGCCCTTTAGAGATCCTGCAGGCGAACGTGAACCACTCCGCCCGCGCGCAAGACCTGCTCATGCAGGGGATGGCGGAGTGGGGCATATGTGTGGCGGCGGTGGCTGAGCCTTGGTGCATCCCTCCTCTGCCCAATTGGGTGGGAGCCACCGACGAGAGCGTGGCCCTAATCGTCCCGGCCATCGGAAACTTCCCCAATCTTGTGGCGGTAGACAAGGGGCCCGGCTATGTGGCGGCCAAATGGGAAAATATGGTGGTAGTAGCTACCTACTTCTCCCCAAACCGGCCGCTCACGGCTTTCGAGTGCCACCTCGAGAACCTGGCGAGAGTTATCAGGAGGGTTGCACCGATGCCGGTGCTACTGATGGGGGACCTCAACGCCAAAAGCGCAGCGTGGGGTTCCCCCGTAACGGACGTGAGGGGGGTGGAATTGAGGGACTGGGCGGTGGTGATGGGTCTGGCCGTAGTCAACCGAGGACGCGCCAACACCTGTGTGCGATGGCAGGGGGGGTCCATAGTCGACATCACGTTGGCTACCCCAGCCATCGCCGACAGAATCGGGGACTGGCGTGTCATGGAGGGGATCGAGACCCTCTCCGATCACCTGTATATCAGGATGAGGGTCTCCCGGCTGCTAACCGCACCGCTACCTGTCCCAGTCAGGCGCCGCACAGAGGGCGGCTTCCCGCGGTGGTCACTGGCCAGCCTCGACCGGGAGATGGCGGAGGAGGCGGCCATCGTCGAGGCCTGGAGCGTAGTCCCTCCAAACCTGGGCACCGAAGAACGGGCTGCCCGATTCCGCGCGTCGCTCACGAGAGTGTGCGACGCCGCGATGAGGAGAGCGAAGCGGCCGCCCAGCAGAAACCAGGTGTACTGGTGGTGCGGGGAGATTGCCGCCCTCCGCGTGACCGCCAATACGGCAAGGCGTGCGTTCCAGCACTGCCGGCGCCGGCGGCACACAGCCGAGGAAGAGGAGGCGCTGCGGACCGCACTTACTGCCGCCAAAGAGGCCCTCACGGCCGCGATTGGGAGGAGGAAAGACGAGGCTCGCGAGGAGTTTATTTGCACTCTGGACAGGGATCCGTGGGGGCGGCCGTATAAAATAGTGCGTAATAAGACCAAGCATACTCCCCCCATGGATGCCCTGGAGCCGGAACTCCTCGCGAGAGTGGTGGAAGGGCTCTTCCCGGAGGCGCCGGCCTTTGTGCCGCCGAAGATGGCGCTGCCCAGCGAGGAGAGGGAGGAGGTCGGCGAGGTCCCAGACGTGTCGGACGTTGAGTTTCTTGGGGCAGTCACTCGCCTCAAAGCCGGCAAAAAGGCCCCGGGCCCGGATGGGGTGCCAGGGAGTTATTCCTGTCGCCCTCAAACATCTGGGCCTGCGCCTGAGGGCGCTGTTCGATGACTGCCTCAAGGAGGGTGTCTTCCCTCAACAGTGGAAGGAGGGAAGGCTGTGCCTGCTAAGAAAGGAGGGTCGACCAGCTGACTCTCCTTCAGGGCATCGCCCCATTGTCCTCCTGGACGAGGTGGGGAAGATGCTCGAGCGGATCATCGCTCGACGCATCCTCGGCCATTTGGAGGACACGGGCCCGAACATAAGCGAGAGACAGTTCGGGTTCCGGGAGGGGCGGTCGACCATTGACGCAGTGGGCGCACTGAGGGACTTCGCCGACATCGCAGAGGGGAGAGGTGAGGGAGTCGTTGCGGTGTCGCTGGACATCTCGAACGCTTTTGGCTCCCTCCCTTACGAGGTGATTAGGGAGGCACTTTGCTTCCACCAAGTGCCTCCGTACCTGAGGGCGGTTGTAGGGCACTACCTCCAAGGGAGAGTAGTGCTCTACGAGGGTGCGGCAGGTCGCCAAGAAAGGAGGATGGAGTGTGGTGTTCCCCAGGGGTCGGTGCTGGGACCCCTGTTGTGGAACATCGGATTCGACTGGGCGATCCGCGGGGCGCAACTCCCCCGAATGGTCACCATCTGTTATGCGGACGACACGATGGTGGCCGTGAGGGGGAGTGACTATGGGGAGACCATGAGAAGGGCGGCCGTAGCCACGGAATTGACGGTGGGGAGGATTGCCCTCCTCGGACTGCGGGTGGCGCTTAGTAAAACGGACGCTGTGGTCTTCGGAGGAAGAGGGTGGAGACTGCGTGCTGAGGAGACCATCCCCGTTGGGGGCGAGGCGGTCCAGGTCAAGGCCCACATTAAGTACTTGGGCCTGATTCTGGACCGCAGGTGGAACTTTGGGGAGCACTTTGCGCGCTTAGCTCCCCGTCTCGTCGGCACGGCAGCCGCGCTGGGCCGCCTGCTTCCGAATATCGGGGGCCCCAAAGCCCCATGTCGGCGCCTCTTCGCCGGGGTTGTGCGAAGCATGGCAACATATGGGGCGCCGATATGGGCGGAGAGGCTCTCCGAAAAGACGAAGGTCCTCCTCCGAAGACCACAGCGGACAATAGCGCAGCGCATTAGCCGCTCATTCCGTACGGTGTCGTTCACGGCTGCCTGCGCTCTCGCTGGCACCCTGCCATGGGAGGTGGACGCCAGGCTGCTGGCGGCAGAATATAGGCGGAGGGCGGCAGCCAGGACAGACGCGGACGAGCGCCTGGCCCCCCAGGAAGTGGCTGCGAGGAGGAGGAGGGCGGTCAAGCGAGAGCGCGACCGATGGAAGGAGGCCCTGGAGGGGTCCCCCTATGGTGTCAGAGTCATAGGGGCACTCCTCCCCAACTTCGAGGGCTGGCTGGACCGCCAGGGAGGAAGCCTCAGTTACAGGCTGGTGCAGGTAATGACCGGACACGGGTGCTTCGGCCATTTCCTGCACCGGATTGGGAGGGAGCAGACCCCAGTCTGCCACCACTGCGGTGCGGAGGACGACACGGCCCAGCACACACTTGAAGACTGTGTGAGCTGGGCCGTAGAGCGCCGCAACCTACAGGCGGCACTTGGTACGGACGATCTCTCGCTGCACAGCGTAGTGGCGAAGATGCTGAGCAGCGAGAGATCGTGGGAGGCGGCGCTCCAGTACTGTGAGACGGTGATGGCGCGGAAAGAGGAAGCGGAGCGAGAGCGCGAAGAGAGAGCCGACGCGCTCCCGCTCCGGCGCAGACGGGTGGGGAGGAGGCGGTTGCAATACATCAACCGCCTACTCCCCCAATAAGGCCGGTGGGTAGGGGACCCACCATCTAAGGCCATACACGTCTGGGGGAGGGGTTGTTGCGTTGCCAATCCCTCCCTCCTTTGGCGCGAGGGTGCCCCCGGTGCAATGCCGGGGCAGCCGGGGGGACGTCGTGGTAGAATGCTTGCGACCCCATGGCGTCCCCCTATAACGGCAGCGAGGGTAACGCCGCTGGGGTTTTAGTGGGTAGGCTCCTCCCCTCCCTCCGCCCTATGCGGAGGGGGTTACGGGAGGAGAGATCCCCACATAACCCCCCACTATGGCCTTCCCCGGGCCGGGGGGTATGTGCCCCCTTCGACTCGATTCGTCGAATCCAAGGGGGAGAAACACATTTCCCCAGCGTAAAAAAAAAAAAAAAAAAAAAAAAAAGGGTTCCACACACCGAGATACTCTGAGGCTGTAGGTAGGGAACCCCTCATAGAGACAGCAACCGACATAATCCCCAAACAGTTCGTCTTCGACAAGAAGTACAAAATCGAACTATACGAAACCCTCCAGGAAGGACTTAACCCCAGGGAGTTAAGAATATTCACGGATGGGTCCAAGACAAGGTCAGGCACCGGATCAGGAGTGTTCTCGGAGGACCTAAACATACAAATCTCAACACCATTAGGAATTCATAACTCAGTCTTCCAGGCTGTGTATGGGCATTATAATGGCCGCTCATGCAATCGTCTCCAGGGAGGTAAGGGGATATCCTATCCGCATACTTTCCGACAGCCGATCTGTACTGCAAGCCCTGCAAGCTCACACGACAATGTCTGGGCTGATACACGAGTGCCACAAAATTCTATCAGAGGTATGTACCAACTGCGACATAACCCTGCAATGGATCAAAGGGCACAGCAATTCACGAGGTAACGACGCAGCGGATGCACTGGCTAGAGAAGGCTCAGAATCAGTAGCCATAGGACCGCAACCTACGATCCCTCTACCCCCTGCATGGCTGCGGAGCACACTGCGACTAAACACCAAGGTAGAACACCAAAAAATTTGGAATACCCTAGGCACCTGCAGGCAAACCAGGGAGGCCCTCCCGACAATCAACCCCGGACTGTCAAGGAAGCTAAAACAGCTAAAGAGGCCGGCACTCCGTCTCTTGACAGGAGCCATAACTGGTCATGCACTATTAAACAAACACCTTTTCACCTTAGGTATTACAGACAGTCCTCTCTGCAGAGCCTGCACGGAAGAGGAAGAGACAGCCGCCCACGTCATCCTGACGTGCCCTGGGGTGGCAGTATACCGGGCAAAGCACCTCGGAACACCGGGGTCACTACCGGAGGCCGTCGGCAACATAAAGGGTCTACTAGGCTTCCTGGTGGAACTGGGCTGGCACGAATAATAGTAGTGCCAATACCCACACGCAAAATAGGCGCAGATATGACGTCGAGTTGCGGAAACCCAGCCCGCGTACACCTATAACCTATATAACCTATACACACGTGCATACTCGTGAATGTTGTCTAATTTATATGTATAAATATCGAAATAGTATATGAAAATCGATTATTTTGTACAAAATTCATGTGTGACGTATCCCCGATTAGTCGCATTTTTAACCGACTTTAAGAAAAAGGAGGAGGTTCTCAATTCGGTTGTATTTTATTTTTTAATTTTAAATATGGCAAGTAACTCAATAGTTCATTGAAAGGCATACAACTGATATGATATACTCAATCTACTCTATCTATCTATATCAACTGATGTAGATGCAACTCTAGAGCTACTGAACTAAATTGAACTAGTGAACTAAAAGATTGATATACTTCACAGCGAACGAAAGATGCTTAATAGCTTAATAGCTTAAAAATAGGTACTTTTTAAAATTTTATTAATTTGATTATATCCGTGTAAACGTATGACAACACTCCGTTTTAACATTACATATTTATTGTGAACATGTATTCTTGACGATCTCAAAATTGTGTGCATGTTTTTATTCTAATGTATGAAAATGATGTATTACTATTGAGAAATAAACTATCTGAATCTGAATCTATATACTTTGCCGGAAAACACTAGCTGCGTCGTCGCAACATATTACGAGGGCTGCTACTTATGTATCCGGAATAGAAAAAATAATCAAACGTACATGACTAAATATAGTTTTATTGTTTTTCAATATATTCTCCGTGATGATCGATGCACTTTTGCATACGTGTAAACCAATTTTTAAAGCACTTTTGCCACTCTGATTGAGGTATCTCCAAAACGTGTTGTTTGAACGCGTCGACCGCATCTTCACGGGTCGAAAATCGTTGACCACGTAATTTATTCTTTACATTTGGAAATAAATAAAAATCATTGGGTGCCAAATCAGGGCTGTACGGTGGGTGACCCGTTAATTCTATATTTTGACCTTCCAAAAATCGAGTTGTTTCGCGTGATGTATGACAGCTGGCGTTGTCATGGTGAAGAATGATTCTGCGTCGCTGGTTGTCTTTACATACGTAAAGACAAGAAAGAAATACTTTGAAGAAATACTTCTTCAAACACTTCTGGCAAACAAATGTTCGTGTACCACTCCGAATTAACCGTTTTACGATTTTCTAGTGGCACTGTAGCCACATGGACATTCATTCCAAAAAAGCAGGCGACCATTTGCTTCAAGGTGCTTTTTGCACGAGCAACTTTCGTAGGGTTCGGCTCATTTTGAAACACCCACACTGTTGATTGCTGTTTAGTTTCGGGATGATAAGCATATATCCAAGATTCGTCACCTGTGTAGATATTATAAACAGCTTTTGAGTAACCACAGTTATATTTTTTCAACATTTTTTTGCACCATTCGACGCGAGCTTCTTTTTGATCCTTAGTTAAATTGTGCGCTATCCAACGCGAACAAATTTTTTTTACAGCTAAATGTTCATGTAATATCTTATTAATGCTCGTCATAGATATCCCCAGAATTGCCTCTATCTCGCGATACGTAACATGACGATCATGCATCATAAGTTTTCGCACTGCTTCAATATTTTGTGGTACAACGACCGATTTCGGGCGACCTTCCTTAACTTCGTCCGTAAGCATACTACGTCCACGATTGAACTCACTAAACCAGTGATACATAGTAGTTTTTGATGGAGCTTCATCACCAAAAGTCAAAGTTAATTGATCTATGCATTGTTGTTGCATTAAGCCACGCCGAAAATCGTAATAAATCATAGCACGAATATTTTCACGAGTAAGTTCCATTCATATAGAAAAGTCCTCTGTGGTTCCATTCTTGCAACGAGATAACATTTTAAACCCGCCAAAAACAAAAGACTAGCGTACTCAAGAAAAAAAAATATAGCGGCCAGTATTAAAAGAAAGTTCAAATTTTACCATGGAGGTCAAAAATTGTGTTTAAGAAAGTAGGAATCCTGGATTCCGGATACATAAGTAGCAGCCCTCGTACTTCCTACCATAGTATGTTCCAATGAAACTTGGATTATCGAAACACATGACGACACACATTGCTCCTAATAACGACAAAGTTGAGCGTCGTAATCAATCAAATCGACGTAATACCCTAGTCAACAAAGACATTTTACCGACCATTCAAGCAGAACAGAGTAACAGCTTCGGGTTACACAATTACCTGCATTGATTACATGTAACAGTGTACCTACTTAAAAATAGTATAGAATTAAATTTACGTCAGACGTTTTGCACGCCTTATCCTACCGAAAATTGTTGCCGGCGAAAGTACAGCGGGTGAAAATGGTTGCCACTTTATCACTTAACGCTATGGATGAGACATCTGTCACAGCGATAAGTGACAAAATGGCAGGGGTTATCACACAAATCGATAACTAGTCTAACCTGTCAGGTTTATTGCCAAATAGAGCGCAGGCAAAGAAACTAAAAACGCGAAAGTATGTTGTGTTTTTTTTTAAATAATATATGACTATAATAATTTTGTCGGATGTTAATTTGATCTATTGTCAGACCTCTCTTACGTCACCTCACTCTCGGAGGTAATTATTTATTAAATATTAAATTTGACAGCTAAAGTCATCGCTAAGGGACAGGGCCTTGTGAGCCTTAGTGCTATTGATGATTCTGTGCCTATTGGCAAAACATAATGTTGGATCTACCTATTGGTTACCTTACCTCGTTGATTAGTGTATTCATCTAAAACCCAAAGGCATAGGTAAGGTAACGGGCCATAAGTTCGTGCTAGTACGTCATTTCGTTAGTTTTATTTCTGACGCTTATAATAAGCAACTCAAATATTTTTTATCAAAATTATACATTTGTAAAAAATCTCTGTTGAAATCTCTTTCCAAAAAATCAAATTCTACATTTTTAACGACTAAACTAATAGCAACACAACGCTCGAAACAGTCAGTCGGCCGAAAACAGCTGTGTGGTATGCGCGTACTGCTTGTTAACGTAAGGTGTTCGCTCCGACTTCTTAAGGAAATTGAAAGGGAAAGGCAAGTCCATTTGAATAAAACTTTTAACAATGCTTTTTTTAACTTCCTTAACAATGGATTGAATATGGAAAAATTGTATATTTATGTATAGGAGCCCATGAAATTGCAATAAGGTGACTCACGAACTAGCGGTCATTATATTTATCGTGTGGCCCCTATTTCGTGTTACTAACGAATCAAAGGACTTTCTAGATACATCCTTGTATCTTTGTATTAAAATAATACTTAAGAAATTGTGAATGCCAATCTAAATAACAGATAATGTATTTAATGACGTTTTCTATGAGCTAAATTCGGTATATGTTTTGTTCACTAGAATTCTCATAAAATGAGTTTGAACGTGACCTAAATGTACAATTTTAAGGTGAATTCGCATATTTATTTGCAGCACAATTTTGTTTCTTGCTCGATTCCTGTAATTTATTTTTATGTTTATTTATTACATATAGCATAGGTAATGGTTATTGACCATAATTTAAAAGTGATCTGCGTCATTAATTGCGCGAATATCCAAGAAATAGTAACACAAAGAAAGGGACTACTACTTTTAATACTTTTTCCCCAAGTTCGTGACAGAGAAATCTATAGTGGTAGGTAAACACACAGATTCTAGTAGGAGATAAGGTATGGGGAATGTGTAACCTCATTTGTTATTTGATATTCTTCTTGAAGAAGTAACGTATATGATGATATTCATCATCATCATCATAGCATCTGAAAGACGTCCACTGCTGGACATAGGCCTCCCCCAAAGAGTGTCAAAGAGCTTTTATAAGTATATTGATAAATTGCAATAGTGGTGCCTGGGTAAATCCCAGGACTACGGGACTTGCTATCCCGGGACCCTTGTTATTTTTACGGGATTATCTTTCTCCTAGTAGGAGATAAGGTATGGGAAATGTGGAACCTCATTTGTTATTATATTATTCTGGAAGAAGTAACATGTATACATTGATAAAATGCAATAGTGTTACCTGGGTAAATCCCAGGACTACGAGACCTGAATCTCGGGACCCTTGTTATTTTTGCGTTTTTTTTTTAATTAAATGAAAGGTTACTTTATACCCCATTAAACAGTAAGATTGCTCTTTTAAAAGTGTGGAAGTCCCATAAACATTGCCATATTTTTCCTTAAATTAAATCATCGTTTATTTCATAAAATTTAAACTTGGTTACAATTTAAACTTAAAACAACTAGTTACGTTAGTAAATGATTTTAATTAAATACACGTGTTTAACTGCTGCTGGGCTTATGTAGCCCACAGCAGTGATTAATTTAAGGAGAGTCCGTCCTCTCAGCTATCATCGCTAGGATAGTCTTAGGTTAAACAATAGTAGAAAATCAAAACATATGTTTTTTTCTCTGTTATCAACACAGAAGAAACAATAAGTAGGTGGTAGATTTATTGTGTCACTCTTTGGGGGAAACCTATGTCCAGCAACGGTTTTCTGTGATAAGTTTATACCCTATTAAACAGAACAGCGTTTACAGATGCGTGCCACATCCAAAAGGTTGCCTAGATATTTAACTTAAACGGTTTTGGTTAATATAGATAGGTAACCTATATGTGTGTTTTCAAAAAAGGTGAGCCTGTACTATTGGAAAAGGTATTTAATCTTACATTTCATAAAAAAAACCCGGAAAAAGAACAAAAGTTTTGGATTTTGTGAATATTCATGTTAATTACCTCATCTATAATCGTGTTCAATATAAAAGAACAAATGAGGGTGTACATTCTTTAAAACGTATCTCGTACTATAAGGTACTCAAAAAATGTATGCCGAAACAGGGGTCACAAACTCACAAACTTAGGAGCAGAGCCAAATTTTATCACGAAATGGGGTTCAAATACGAGGTCTGCAAATAAATTAATAAAAAAGTTATATTGTAACAAAAACTATATTATAATTGCATTAAATAATAGGCAAGATATCAATATTCATCACACAAAATGTTTCAAAGTGATATCATGTGTAGTAATGTGTCAAAAAAATTACCAATTCATAAGTGGCTTAACATGCCGAAACAGTGGACGTTTACCTTATACTTATGTATACCTATGCCTCCCCCTCCCTGGTCATTGAATGGCCTTATTGCTGTCAGTAAAGTTTATAATGGTTTTTAATATCAAACTTAGGTTCTTTAATGACTTTAGTTTTATTTTTATGTTTTATTTATTTATTTGTATATAAGAAGGTATATAATTATGTATAATAATTACAATATAAATTAAAAACATAAATACAAGATAATCATAAACAATAAAAAAAACATAATTGGCTATAACTAAAAATGAAGCATAAAAAAGGAAGTTATAAAATGAACACCGCCTCTAGGAGGTCACACTGCGGCATGGATCCCATTACGCTGGCAGCATTACCTCTCTGAATCGCAATGGAAATTCGTTAAAAGAAGAATGTTTTAGTTATTTTTGTTTATGGAAAAGCAGAATAAGAAAAATGGTGTCACGTAAACGTTTTAACGGTTACTGAGTGAACAGTTTTACCTAATATAGTATTTACAAGCCTATTAATAATCTACAAAATCAAACTTAAAACGACTATTTACAAAACCTAAATACTAAAGTTCCTTAACCTAAACGAATATCTTCCATTTAATATTCTTGTTGCTAATGAATTCCTTCAGGCGTTTAGATAGTTGCAATCGCTTTGTCATCGCTTGTGCGCGGGAGGAGGCACGAGCTGAGAGGGCCGAGGGGAACAGAGCACTCCGCATTTGACACGGAGCAGCGATACCAATCATACTACTGATTGTTACTATAATGTAAATTAAACATTTTTCTACCTGACTGTGCGCTGGCCAGTATTTTAATATTGATTATAGTTATAAGTACTTCAAATTAAGTAATTTAAAAGTGAAATGTGTTTCCCCGGACTGGAGTTTTTGCTACGGGCTGAGGTGGTCGCCTACTGAGACGCCGTAATACCGTCCTCGATCTCCTGTACACTGCCGGATCTACCCCGTGCCTATGACGTTATCGTCCGCGCATGACCAACCACGCGCTGCACTACAGGGAAGTGGCTGTCCAGTGAGACATTGCTAAGTGTTCACAGCTCATTCTATGTGTAATAGAAACCGGGTAGTCTAGACCTCACACCCTGAGACTAATAATAGCGCATTCTGGGGATATTTAATATTGTATTTTAGTACTTTAGTTTAATTAAATTTTGTATTAATCGATAATTGTTGTTTCTAATTTCCCCACGAAAACACTAGCGTTACATTGGCGCCCCGTGGTAGGTTTTTCATTGAGCTGTGTTCACTTAGACTTGTTTTTCGGCATTTTGTAGTTATCATTGGTGTTGGTTGCTTTAGCTGTAAATGCTTATAAGCTGATAGTCATCAAAAATTTTGTGTAATCCACTATAGAATTGTTTCCATTATTAAAAATTTACTGAGTAAATATATATTTTTGTACTAAAAATAAAGTAAGAATTTTTGGTGACTGCCATAAATAATTTTAAGTTGATTATTGCGCTGGTGGTTGAAATTTCTGCTTCTGATCATCTATTTTATCTTTATAAATTGTAAAATTGCAACACACATCCAAAATGTCCTATCAAATTAAATATCTTTCGCTGCAAAAAGCCGAGCTTGAGTACGAGGTTGCTGTTAGAGGCGGTGCTACTGGGGATGAATCTGTCGTTGAGCTTAGAAAGCAAATAGTTAAACTGTCTCAAATTCTGCCGCCTGAAGATATACTTGAATCACACTTAGATCCAATCGTGGACCTGGAGCAGGTTGAGGACACTTTAGGTAAAATTAAAGAAAATTTAGACAACTTAAAATCTAAATTGGATAAAAATGTTCACTCGTACGGAGACAATGTTGCATCATTTCTACTACAGACTGATTAGGATTAAAAGATCTGCTGCCATTGATCCTACTTATATAGAAATCTCACTGTCACTTGTGAAAAGAAACTTGTGTCTGATGTCGTTGGCAAGCTTAAATATTCCGGTAAGACGTGCGTTAGGTCTTTTATTCAAAAAGCTGAGGAACTGGCATTCTCTAGGAGCATGTCCACGGATAAGCTGCTCACGTACGCTTTCGAAATTTTTACTGATGATGCTCTCCATTGGTATCGTTGCATCAAGGATAAGGTTGAGTCATGGGAGGATCTTGTAAAACTACTCAAACAAGATTTTAGTCAAAGTGATTACGACTATCGCCTTTTGTCGGAGATTAGGATGCGCACACAAGGTGAATACGAGAATATTTCCATCTACATCTCCATTATGCACGGCATGTTCTCTCGCCTTACTAAACAACTTTCAGAGGAGGACAAGCTTGAAATATTGCTACACAATATTCGACCCATTTATGCCAGCACACTAGCAGCCTCTCCGAACATTAATAACATTGACGCTCTTAAGGATCTATGCCGCTGCTACGAGAATATTCAGTCTCGAATGGTTCGATTCCACGAACCGCCTAAAATAAACTCTGACACCCTAGCTCCGGAATTTGCGTACAATCGTCAATCTCCTGGTACTTCATACAGTAGAAACCACAACACTAACTACAACACTAATTACAGACGCGACTACAATGACAAATTTAGGAACTTTAAATCATATCAACATTCTAACCATAACTACAAAACTAATGACGAACAGGCTAAAAACTTAAATTTTAACTCTCTGAGCACTCTGCCAAACACAAACACAAAGAAATCATACTGTCCGAGATGTCGCACTGATACTCACTCGCTAGGTCAATGTCAGCAACCCCATTTTCCGATATGCTTTCGATGTGGCAAGAAGGGTGTACGTTACCCAGATTGCTCAGACTGCAAAACTAAATCCAACCAAAAAAACTAAATGTGGTGGATTGTTGTGTCGGTGAGCACGAGGATACTACATCTACTAAATCTAAGAGGTCTGAATGGACTGATTGGTTAAAATTTATTTCAAATTTCTTTTCATGCTACACCGTCGCCACAATCCACAATTCTGAACTAAATAATTCACGTGCTCATGTCTCTGTTCAATTACTCGACAAATCAGTAATTGGTCTTCTTGATACGGGCTGTCCAGTCAGTATTTTGGCCAACAATGCGTATAAATACTTCACTAGCCACGGTTTTGTACGGCATGAAGGAGAACGTAGACAATTCATAGCTGCTGGGGGACAAAAACTACACAGTATTGGACTTATGTATTTACCCGTAACATTTTTGAACCAAACACACACACTGGAAATTCACGTTGTTCCTGAAATCCAAAACACACTGATACTAGGTCCATACCTAGTATCAGTGTGTTTTGGATTTCAGGAACAACGTGAATTTCCAGTGGAATAGATCAAAGGTATTCCAAAAATCCATATTTTTGGAATACCTTTGATCTATTCCCTAAACATCTTAGTGCCGTCATTATGCGCCCTGAATCTGAAGTTCCACTGGCTAATTTAACTATAAATGAGAATGCGAGTCTATGTTGCTATAACCACCTAACTACAGAACAAAAGATTACAGCTGACCACATGATTTCCGTGATATATCTTATGAAGAACGAGGCTTAGGCAGAACTTCGCTAATCTCACATGCTATTGACACTGGTGATGCTGCCCCAGTTTGTCAACGCTACTACCGAATGTCATTAGAAAGACAACGCATTTTGAATGAACAGCTTGGCGAGATGCTGAACGAGGACGTGGTAGAAGCCTGTGAAAGTGAGTGGTGTTCTCCCGTTCTGCTAACTCCAAAAAAAAATGGTGAGCTGAGGTTTTGCTTGGATAGCCGGAAGCTCAATGCTGTCACTAAAAAGGATGCGTACAGTCTACCATATATATCGGAGATCTTAGACAATCTTCGCGACGCCAAATACTTAACAAGCCTAGATCTTTCGAAGAGCTTCTGGCAGATTCTAATTAAAGAAGAAGACAGGTGCAAGACGGCCTTCTATATACCATCGCGTGGTACTTTCCAATTTAAATCTATAGCGTTTGGCTTGACAAATGCCCCTGCTACGCAGCAACGCCTCGTTGATCGTTTATTCTACGGTCCCGAATTCGAACATAAAGTCTTCGTCTATATCGATGACATAATTATTGTGTCACCAACATTCGATCAACATATTTCACTGCTTCTTCGCGTTATGGAGAAACTAAGGACTGCTAACCTTACTATCAATTACGAAAAGAGCCAATTTTTCAGGAAACAGCTAAGGTATTTAGGATACGTGGTAGATTCGAACGGGTTACATGCTGATCCTGAAAAGGTTGACGCGATTGTGAACTATCCCACACCTAATAATCGAAAGGAAGTTCGTAGGTTCCTCGGTACTGCCTCGTGGTACCGTAGGTTCATACCAAATTTCAGCTCTTTGGCCTCGCCATTAAACAAGCTAACGTCTCAAGCTAAATCTGCACTTCCATTTAAATGGTCTTCGGAAGCTAATAACGCCTTTAAGGCTCTTAAATGTCTTGTGTCTACCCCAGTTCTTTTCTGTCCCGATTACTCGAAGCCATACGAGATCAGTACAGATGCAAGTGACGTCGGGATCGGAGCGGAGACTACAGATGGCGTTGAAAAGGTTATCGCTTATATGAGCAAATCGCTATCTAAACAGGAACAGCACTATAGCGCTACAGAAAGAGAGGCTTTGGCAGTTTTGACAGCTACTGAGCATTGGCGTTGCTATCTTGAAAACGGTAAATGTTTTGTTATTTACACTGACCACGCGGCACTGAAATGGTTTCTCAACCTTAACAATCCAACAGGTCGCTTAGCTAGGTGGGGTGTAAGACTTTCTGCGTTTGACTGCGAAATCAGACATCGGCGTGGTTCTGACAACGTTGTTCCTGACAGTCTTTCTCGTATACCTGTTTCCGTCACAAATCCAACACCCACGCGTAACTTACCTCCAGCTACTACCGATTCTTGGTACTTAAATGTATATAACGGTTGCCAGGACACACCTTCATCGTTTTTGGACTACCAAATTCTAAATAATAAACTCTACCGCTTCAAAAAAAGCTTGAATCCACTTACTAGGGAATTTGAGTGGAAAGAGGTCGTTCCTCTCGAACTTAGACTAAAGACTATTGAACAGAACCATTCCTGTCCTACCGCTGGTCATTTCGGTATTCTAAAAAAATACAAACGCCTATGTCTTAAATACTACTGGCCAGACATGCACCGTGACGTGCCTAATTTTGTAGGCGATTGTGACATATGTAAAGCCTACAAACATGCTAACCATACTACATTAGGGACTATGGGACGTCCTAAAAAATGCTCTAGGCCTTTCCAAATGATCAGCATGGATCTGGTTGGTCCGCTACCGCCGTCTAGAAAACAGAATACGTTTTTGTTCGTAGTTTCCTGCTGTTTCACTAAATTCTGTCTTTTGTTTCCCATTCGACGTGCTACGGCTGACATTCTTGCTCGCATTCTAGAGGATGAAGTATTCCTGGTTCATGGTATACCTAGCACAGTTCTAATGGACAATGGAAGACAGTTTGTTAGCAATACTCTTAAGCAATTGTTCAAAAAGTATAATGTGCCTAACGTCCAACTGACACCAAAGTACACTCCACAGGTAAACAGCGTAGATCGTTTCCATAAAGTTATCGTCACTGCTATCTCATCGTTTATTGAGAACAATGATCACAGATCCTGGGACTCAAACTTATCTAAAATACAGTTTGCTATCAATACGTCTACCAACGAAGTTACAGGCTTCACACCAGCTTTCTTGGTCTACGGCCGAGAGTTGGTAACATGTGGCTCTCATTACCTACATAATGACAGCATTAATGAGCTCGTATTCTCGCCTCGGGAAGAATATGCAGAAAACCTAGGCGTGCTTAGAAACATATTTGACCAAATCCAAAGTTTACTAATAAAGGCACATTCTAGGAACAGTGGATATTATAATCTTCGTAGGAAACACGCTGATTTTAATATTGGTGACGTTGTCTGGAAACGCACGTACTACCTAAGCGATAAGGATAAACGATTTACAAAAAAATTAGCACCGAAATTTATAAAGTGTCGAATAGTTGCTAAAAAATCACCACTAGTTTTCGTTTTAAAGGACATGCAAGGCAATAACATCGGTGACTGGCACATTAAAGATATAAAACTGACTAACTATAAAGCATAACTAAAATGAGCCTATCATTAATATCATTTCCAGCTACAGTCTCATATATATTATACTTCATTTATACAAAAAAAGCTACCATTGTATGGAATCTTCTACCAGATTCACCACAGTTTGTTCTACATCCGTTCTGAATGTAAGAACTGTTAACGGTATTACTTGCTCTAGTAGTGATGTTAAATCGTATTTCTTAATTAATATATGAGACCGTATGCTACCAACATCCATCTTGAGTTATTAGTGAGTATATTGTATACAGAAACAAATACTCAGTATGAAAGAGGCTGTATCACCAAAACTGAAGGTACTAGGGCTAATGTGAAAGATGATGAATGAATGGATGATGAGTGAGTGAAGTATGTAGTTGAAGACTGTATGTGAAACTGATAACTTAAGAGTCAGTAAAATGATAGAGAATTTTCTTAGGAAAATTCTACCCAAAAAAGGGGGGTATGTCACGTAAACGTTTTAACGGTTACTGAGTGAACAGTTTTACCTAATATAGTATTTACAAGCCTATTAATAATCTACAAAATCAAACTTAAAACGACTATTTACAAAACCTAAATACTAAAGTTCCTTAACCTAAACGAATATCTTCCATTTAAGATTCTTGTTGCTAATGAATTCCTTCAGGCGTTTAGATAGTTGCAATCGCTTTGTCATCGCTTGTGCGCGGGAGGAGGCACGAGCTGAGAAGGCCGAGGGGAACAGAGCACTCCGCATTTGACACGGAGCAGCGATACCAATCATACTACTGATTGTTACTATAATGTAAATTAAACATTTTTCTACCTGACTGTGCGCTGGCCAGTATTTTAATATTGATGATAGTTATAAGTACTTCAAATTAAGTAATTTAAGTGAAATGTGTTTCCCCGGACTGGAGTTTTTGCTACGGGCTGAGGTAGTCGCCTACTGGGACGCCGTAATACCGTCCCCGATCTCCTGTACACTGCCGGATCTACCCCGTGCCTATGACGTTATCGTCCGCGCATGACCAACCACGCGCTGCACTACAGGGAAGTGGCTGTCCAGTGAGACATTGCTAAGTGTTCACAGCTCATTCTATGTGTAATAGAAACCGGGTAGTCTAGACCTCACACCCTGAGACTAATAATAGCGCATTCTGGGGATATTTAATATTGTATTTTAGTACTTTAGTTTAATTAAATTTTGTATTAATCGATAATTGTTGTTTCTAATTTCCCCACGAAAACACTAGCGTTACAGTGTTGAGTTTGACAGTTGAAGTGAGATGAAGTTTTTAAAATAATAAATTATTTAATGATAAAAAGCGAGTTGTTTTCTGTTTCCTGAATACCGTAGAAGGCGGAAAGATTATTCTCAACAGAAAATTGGTACCTATTGTAAATTCTTTAGTTGTTATTTTAAATCTTTAAGTGCCCCCAACACTCTCTGTATAGACGTTGTTTGGTTCTTATTTTAAGACGGTTTACTGGTATAACACGACACATTTTATATACACAGTGGGATCGGCCATACCTAGGTCGGAAACTAGATTCTGTGGCTTTAAATTATAATAGAACAAAATTAAACATTTCGATAATTTGTCTATTCAAAATTAAGCATTTAGTTGGGGCTGAAAGGTTCTCGAGTGGCGATCACGTACCGGAAGACGTAGCGTGGGTAGACCCCCCTCTTGGGGCTGAAAGGTTCTCGAGTGGCGATCACGTACCGGAAGACGTAGCGTGGGTAGACCCCCCTCTTGGGGCTGAAAGGTTCTCGAGTGGCGATCACGTACCGGAAGACGTAGCGTGGGTAGACCCCCCTCTTGGGGCTGAAAGGTTCTCGAGTGGCGATCACGTACCGGAAGACGTAGCGTGGGTAGACCCCCCTCTTGGGGCTGAAAGGTTCTCGAGTGGCGATCACGTACCGGAAGACGTAGCGTGGGTAGACCCCCCTCTTGGGGCTGAAAGGTTCTCGAGTGGCGATCACGTACCGGAAGACGTAGCGTGGGTAGACCCCCCTCCCTGAATGATGACCTGAAGGCCGGGAGAATCCGCTCATCCGTAGGACCGGTCACTTCAGCACTCTTTCGGGGAAGCCTATGTCTAGCAGACCCTGTATCATGGTCGGCCTTATCACGCGATAAGTGACCAGATAAGGGCGTCGTCTCGTTCTATCGAACGGTGTCAGCCAGTGACGGACGCCGTATCCTGTCACTTATCGTGTGATAAGGCCGACCATGATACGGGGTCTGTGGACGTTTTTCGGCTGATATGATGATGATGATGATATACTTACAGAAGGAGTATGGTGTGAGCGAGATTGCGCGAGAGTGGGTGCAATTTTAGATTCCATTTTTTATTGGCTTTATAAATAATAATAAGCAATAATTTACTTTAAAAACAAAGTTTTAACCGCGTTCCATTTAGTACTCCGCCAAGCTACGTTCCACATTACTTTTCTAATTTACCACACGAACTGATTTCCGAGAGCAAATGCTTGCTTATTTGAGAAAAAACCGATGCGCTGTATTTGGGCTGATAATATTTGAGGACTTCCGTCGATTCCACAAGGATCACCTTTAGCACTTCTAATAGTTGCTATTTCAACGGAATCTTATCAGAATCTGTGATATACTTTTGTACTTTTAAGTACATAATTGAGGAATTCCAGAAGTCATCTGTGGTCTTCATCATCAATTCCACTCCACCAAATTTATGATTCCCGGGTGTAAGTACACGAGTTATAATAGAAAATACCAAAATCACTACACGCGTGCCTAATATAATTGAGGAGTTCCCTCAATTCCTCATGGATCCCATCATCCAACTGATTTTTTGAAAAAAATGCGACCCAACTGGAAGCATATAACAACCAACAAAAAAATAATACAAATCGGCTCATCAATGATGGAGTTCTGAGGTAACAAACATTGAAAAAATATGTTAAAAAAATACTACTGAATTGAGAACCTCCTCCTTTGTTGAAGTCGGTTAAAAAGAAGATACGGTGGCCTAGTGATTCAGGCGTGCGGCTGTCAAGCGTCGTGGGTTCGAATCCCGGCTCGTACCAATGAGTTTTTCGGAACTTATGTACGGAATATTTACCGTTAGCTTTTCGGTGAAGGAAAACATCGTGAGGCAACCGGTTCAATCCCAATAAGGTCTCGTAAAATCGACATCAAACGTACAATGTTACATAAAACTGAATGAGTAAAGAAATAAAGTAATAAGGTGGAATGGATGTCGCCATTTTTATTAATAATTTAGCCCGCTTCTTTTATAGAACAACAAATATTGCTCGTTCAAACTAATAACCATACCTACCTACGTATTACAAATATCCAGACTGTCTTCGTTTAGGGTTCCTTAGTTCAGTATTTTCCCTGCACTCTGATTGCTAATTGACCGTACCATCCTTTTCTCGAAGCAGTTCAGGCCATTTTCGACCACCCTATTACTTCGTTGTGGATAAAGCTAGAAGCCTGAATTTACAGTAACCAAGCAGGCATTGTATAAACACGGTATATTTCAAATTTCATTCAATTTGAACCAGTAGTTTAAGAATTATAACTAGTCAAAGTTTCTTAATTTTGTCATTCACTCATTGACTTACTGATATTACTTATTATATTAAAGAATACAATTAGTGTTTAGTATATATATCAAGGAAAAACTAAATTACTTTGCAATTTCTGCATAGATAATCCCATAATATATAGGATTACAAAGTTATATTTGCAGTAAATGGGACAAAAAATGAAAAAGCACGACTGACTGCAATCATAATTTGTATGTATTGATAACAATAACCTACAAAAAGAAGTGAGATCCCATAAAAAAACATTCAATGTACAAAAGAGGCCAAGTCTCGAAACTCTTCCACCGTACGCCTATAAACTATAATTTTCTTTGCATAAAAGCGTCTAAAACGGTTCCTTATCCACAGTATCAACGCGGCACGCTTTAATAAATCTCTAAAAGAAAGCCTTGGGACAAAAACAAATTAACTCTTAAGTTAATTAGAAAGAGGATTTTTTTTTATATCTCGTCACTACGAAATTGGGTGTGAAAAAAAATTTAGTAAAACAGAACTAGTTTACAGCGTATGGTTGGTGGCAATTCAAAGTAGACAGGGTAAATCGCCAATGACTGTCCACTGTAATAGAATAAATTTTTAGTAAAAGATGATAATTACTGGTCACCCTTCAAGAACAGGCCACGTTAAACTACAATGAACTCTATTTGTAGGGAACCAGAGTTCATTTTCAGTATGAGGGGCCAGTTTTTGAAGGGTGGCCCAGTTATTGGCGATTTACCCTACCGACTTAGTAATAAATACTCAATCATAGTGCGGATTATTTTTCCAAACCGGATTGTTTTTTTTTTATATTTGTGCCTTGTAGACAAAGGGATTCTATCATTGCTAAGTCTAAAGTATTTTATAAACATGGCCTTTTAATTGCGAAGCGTCTGTGGCACGTGATCAAACAATTGCTTTGTTGGAATATAATCCGTACTAAGCTATGATATATGATATGATTTATTTATCTCATAATATACAATTTCACTTAGAAAATATTTATGGTCTGTCACACAGCATTTCCAGCCTGTAAGTGAATTATAATTGGTTTGCTCGCTTACAATCTGCAGCCGGCCGAGCAGAATGAAATATATACGAGTATATAGGTCTACATTCCATACCTAAATACATTATCTTGCACGCTTTTAAACCAAACGAATGGCCCAAAAATACAATCTCCGACACAATTTATTTCTGCTTACAACGCTTTAATGGTCGTATTAAAACGCTAAGGCGTATTTCAGCCTTTAAACCGAATCGCGCATAGAGCATTAAGCAAAAGAGCAGGCGTACCAACATCGCGCAATTCCTCGAATAACAAATGGCGCTCTTTCCCGCTCCTTTTCCATCCGCCAACTCGTGACGTAATTCACTTTTAAATGACACCCCATTCCCGCCAATTTGTATCAGTCGTTACAATGAAATGTGATATTAAACAGCCGTTCTGGCTGGATACAGCTTTTGTGGGCGTGTGATATACATTACTCGTACATGATTCTAATTCAGAAAATCACTTAAGGCTAACCAGAAAGGGTGTAGCAGGATAAGCCTTCAAAAATTGCCCCCAAAGCTTTGAGTTCAAAACTACTACCAGTTAGTGCCCCGTCAAATGAAAATAATCCATACCAATTTTTAACCCTCTACTGCCACCTGGAACCCCACGACATTCATTTAACCCTAAAACGTTTTTATTTTTTTCTCAAAAAGTGTAAATAGGAAAATTATCAAATTTTTCATAAATGTTGACGTGATCAATCAAAAAAAATGAGCTCTCTACTTACCTATTTTCCTAGAAAAAACCTAAATAATAAAATAAAACATCCTGTATAACAATTTAGGCTCGTCATACTATCACCATTTTTGGACTAATATTAACCAACTACCTATCTACATAATATGTAAGTTTCATGTAATTAACAAAGGTGGAACAGTGTGAAAATATAGGTATTGTTCAGTACGTACCATGTATGTAACAACTTGGTGACAACATTAGTAAAAAATATCGGCCCGCCAACCGGGAAGCCACCTTTTTTTTTGATAGTATATATTGATCACGTCAGCATTTATGAAAAATTTAATAATTTTCCTATTTACACTTTTTGAGAAAAAAATTAAAAACGTTTTAGGGTTAAATGAATGTCGTGGGGTTCCAGGTGGCAGTAGAGGGTTAAAAATTTGTATGGATTATTTTCATTTGACGGGGCACTAACTGGTAGTAGTTTTAAACTCAAAGCTTTGGGGGCAATTTTTGAAGGCTTATCCTGCTACACCCTTTCTGCCCGCGACTCCGTCCGCGTTGTACTCGTTTATATCGAAGCTCCATACAAACTTTCACCCTCTTAGGGGATGATTTCTGGGACAAAAACTACTCTATAGCCAGGTTTAGACGGAGCCAGTGCTGGCTTGTCATTGTACGTAAAGCACTGGCGGGAATAGAGCGCCGGCGTATTTTTCAAGCGAGTGAGCCAGTACTGGCTTCGTCTAAACCTAGCTTTAGTCATTCACCGGGACTTAAACTTTCTCTAAACCATCATCTAAATCTGCTCAGCGGTTTAAGCGTGAAGAGGTAACGGGCAGACAGACAGACACACTTTCGCATTTATAAGATAAAGCTTGGCATTCACCAAAACGTCTCGTAGCGCCGTTTATCTCTGCGACAAATGGATGCAAGTAATAATTATTTTCACTGTTTAGTCGTGGTCAAGCTATGATTACTCTGGACACGTATGGATAAATATGATAATAGGGGTGTAGATTCAAAAATTATTATTACTTCAAAAGAAAGAAGGCAAAATAATTGCCTAATGACGTAAATCCCATTCAAATATCTCAAAAAAATACGAAGCTACAACCGTTTTAATGTTGCTTGTTAAAGAGAGAAAACGCTAGCAGATCGTCACGTCACGATCGTTGAGCGTCATAGTAAATGACAATCATTTCATATGAAGGTGCGTTTTGCGGGAGGGACAGTAAACTTTGGATACTTATAACTTTGTGATTATTTAACCTCTTGCGTTTTTGTTCATTTGACTAAGACTTTGATCCTTTTTCAAGAAAATACATCATTATTTATTATTTTATTTACTGTCTACACATGTAGAGAACCTTGGACCTTGGTCTTCCGACACCAAGGAGTTTGTGAAAAAGTGTCCCAAAAATCGATCGGGGTCACAGGCGATCTCAGGGCGGGCTCATACTTCGCCCAAAGGCTAAGCCTGGCGATCCATTTGGGAAACGCAGCGAGCGCCTTGGGCGCGATGCCCCGGACAACATTGGGGTGTGTCGAGGGCGGGCAATTCTGTTTCTTATAAGTTTTGTTTTATTTATTTGTCTTAGTGTCAATATGAATTATACATTAACAACTTAAAAACTACACACGTCCTTTTTTATTTGCCGCAAATGAGTTACCATCAGTATGCGGCAAATAAACCATGACCCGCCAAAATTAAACAGGTTGTTTATGGTAAGTCGTCAGCCATTTTAATGCCAGTTTCTTCCTCGTAATTTAGCTGCATAGGAGCCTTTCCGTCCCTTATGGTGGCACGCGTACAACTCCTCTATAGATATCTATACACTAAAGTCGTGTTCTTGTGTGTTGATTCGACATTAACTGGCACGCCATTTGTCTTTATAGTATAGAAGACCAGCTCGCCGCGCGGCTCTGTCTGCTTATTGCGAAGGAGACAGGCAAACCCGAGGGATAAAAGTCTACACGCAGGTGAAAGATTATTTGAAATCGGAAAAGTGGAACAACAAAGCTATAATCTCACAGATTTTCCTCTTTATTATTATTTATCTATTTAATAAATAGAGTATAAAAACATTATAACCATCAGTCTCATATTGTCGGAACAGTTTGCCTGTATCACCATAGTACAGTACCTACAGTCTTTGTAAAAAGGTTTAGGTTAAATACATGTTACATACAGTTGTATAGGTATATACAGTTATGCCTTAAAATATTAGTATAGATAAGGTAGCAAGATTATTTGTTGTTTTTTTTAATGTTGATGCCGACGGGGCACTAAAGGACGACATAAGTTCTCCGTTATATACTCCCTAATTTGTCTACACCGTTATTATTCTGGGCCTATACCTATGTAACTTGCGCTTTGCTTTATGTCAATATTTGGCTTCGTCAAATGCTATTATGTGGGTAACCTGTTTAAGAGGAAACACAACGGCCGTTTTTCCATTGAAACGTAGTCCCCTGTTTTCTCCCTGGATAATGGCAGTAGAGCAATCATTTTTTCCATAAATATATGGCTATACTATTGACATGTTCCTATGTTTTCCTTTTTTTTCATTTTATTCTTAAAAGAGATATTAACCTTCAAAAACCTAAAAAAATGACAGATTTTCCGCTGTGTTCAAACATCCAGAAAACTATTTTGGCTAAATTATTTAAAAAAAGGAAAACATAGGAACAATATAAAATAGGTCAAGTTTTGGAGAAGAAATCAGGGGACTACAGAACGTTGATTTAATGTAATTTTAATAGGTATTTTCGGTCCAAGCTGCAGTTGTGTATATCGCGCTCTGCACGTCTAGCACACGACGGCCGCGACGTACTCTCGATTTTTATCGTACTATACCTCTTCTTCTAAGTGTTCTAATAAGAGAGATACGGATAGTGCGAGAAAAATCGAGAGAGCTCGCGCGCCGTCGCGTGCTAGCCGTGCTGCGGCGGGAGGCTTGTGGTTGGCGCAACAGCAATACATTTTAAAAATACCTATTTCTCAATTATCTTGACCTTAGTGTTTCCTCTTAAGGCACTGGTCCTACCGCCGACGATGAGCGAGAAGCGATTAGAGCTAAAAACTATAAACGAGATAGTAAGCAGCAAGAAGCGAGTGTGCAGTTCCGTTAGTTTTGTCGCTGGGCTATAAGCGAGTGTCCCGGTTGCGACGGGCGATAACTCACTCTAGTCGCTCGAACGGGGCGGCTGCGCTGCCGGCACCAAGCGAGCATTGCTGAGCGGGTTTTGTCTTTGAAAGCTCTTTATCGCTGCGACAAACTAGTGAAGAGAGAGTCCGGCAGTGTGAACGAACAGCGATCAACTATAAATATATCTGTCTCTTTTACCGACACGGGATCCATATCTTGTGTTCGTTTCTTGAGCGAGAACATAGTTGATACCTAGCAAATCGCTTCCACGCCCTTGGTGGGACTAGTGCCCTAGGATGACACACTACACAACGCGCCGAGCACCTACCGTGCCTGAGTCCGCCCCGTCACTCATAACCCGACTAAATAATATACACGGTGTCATTTTTCCGTGTTCGTGGTCGATTACGTAACGCATTGTGCACGCGTCAAGTAGATCTAAATGTCAATTTAAGTGTGAAAAAATTACAGTTAAATTGTCCTAACGCTCGTTCGAAACGTTGTGTTTACCCCTCTAGAGTCGAAAAATATTAATAACCAGTCAAAACAGATTTATTTGAGGTATCATGCAATTACATTTAAAAAAAACTGTTTATTTTAGTAAGAAACAAATATACATGATGGGTTTCGTTTAGTACAATCTTTATTTTTTAAGATTATTTACTAAACTTTATTCTTACTAGCTAATTATATTTATCTATATATTACTGGGTGAACATCTTTTTCATTATATTTTTAGTTTGTGTGGGTTTGCTCTGCAAGACGCAAGCGTTTTTAGCTTGGTTTATGAAACTTATTTTTCAACAAGGTTTTGGTTTCATAGTACAGTCGAGTTCAAAGATATGTATACACTTTTGCACCTTATTCCATTGTAATAAGGCGAAAAACGTATACATATCTTTGACGTACTTCGTTCTATTTTGTATTGTGTGCCTATCCAAAAAAACAATTTTCTATCTCTAATAACCTATGGGGAACTCAATGGCCGAGCGCTGCCCGACAATTGCGCCGGACTTGGCTCGGTGTACTGTGAATCCTTTATGTACCTGACCCGTTTACTGGGGAATGGATCTACGTGTCAATTGTTCTATCAGGCAGGCGGCGTAGCTCTGTAGTAGCTTAGCAACTGTGGTTTGATGCCGTCTCATATATTGCTCATATGATAGTCATTTTTAACCCTTAACGCAAAAAGAGACGCAAAAATATGGCCCGTTTAGAAGACCCATTAGAATCGTATCAAATGTTGTTGACGGACGGAGTTGATGACGGAATACATAAAAATGTAGTTGGCAATAAAAGCTTGATTTCTCTGATGAAACTTCTTCTATTTTAATTTCTAGCAACACAAACTAGTTTCTGACCTAGATATGGCGGATCGCATTGTGTACGAGTATATAGAGTTTCATATTATTCTAGACAGAATAACATTAACCGCATGTAATATCGTTTTAGAATGGGAACCAAACTATGTTTGTATGGATCGATCGTCGTCGCCACCCTACACTTAAAAAAGTCACTCGATCACCCCGCTAATTTCAATTTGAATAAGTTTCTGTCAAAAAAAATATTTTTGGTACAAGCTTTTATTGCCGACTGTACTTTTCTGAATACTGATTGACACGATTCAAACTAGCCCAAACTTAACGGGGTTACTTCGGTTAAATACTGAATTCCCATGGCCTTCTGTCTCCATCATCAGATCGGCTCCATGGTACCATAATATTGAATTGTCATCCAAACTATACTAATACCCAAAATTTCAACTCAATCGGATAACGGCAAGTGACTGGAAAATGGATTGCAAATTTTGATGGACAACTTACTTACATACATACTTACATACGAACAAGTCAAGTTAATATAAAGCTTGTAAAAAGAATCTAGCATCAGTGCAATCCTAGCTTAGTATAAGTCTAGGTTAACGGTAAAACTGTCCCCAGGTACTGCACGGGGCCGCGCGAGTTTCATTTGATAAATCGTTGGCCCGCCATTTTTCAGTTTGTCGTCCCGCATTAATATAAAAAGGTTGGCTTGATTGAGATATGATTAATAGCGTTCCCTGCTTGTTCAATTTGAGTTTCTACTTATATTACACGAACCATTTGGAGACACTGACCCCTACGTTACTCAAAATCTATTAAACATAAACATATGTGGTCTGCGGGTCACCTGAACTCCTTCAAACTTTGCTTCTGGCACTCGTTTTGATGGCAACGTAAAGCTCGGAGTAGAAAGGCAGCCTAAATAAAATCATTTCATTAGTTAACAATTACACGGGGCATTTACCATTGAATGACAAGGTATGTCCATGTGGTTTGACGGAGTTTAGACGCCGACAAAAAACTGGAGAATGACCTACTAAGGATAGAATATGCTCGGAAATTGGTGATGTTCTGCATCGCGCTAATGAAGTTTTTAAATTATGTCGTATAAATACAGTTTCCTTGATATACTTCTTATTTGGTCTCTCTGGCAACATCAACGAATTTCCAGATTTATAATATCAGTGTGATTAATAATGTCGAGACAAAAAAAAACATAAACCCAAACTCGAATACATTTAATTAGTGGGTGCGCAATGGGAAGGAGAAGAATCTATGTAACTAGTGACTAACTTGTGTAGCTAAATAGGTAAAATATTACTCAAAACAGCGTAGGGTCGGGGGCGACACTTAGCACATACCGTAAACAAAGCACCGTGACACATCATATTATATATGTCATATTTATTAGTATCAAATAATTCGTGCAACCAAATACGCAGTAATGAAAAATTATGCATTATATTGTATTGTATTAAAATATTCTCTTCTCTATTATATTATAGTAATTTGAATACCTACAGAGCTTTGAAGGACTTGTCAAAAAACTGTTTACGGTATATGCTAGTGCTGCACTTTGGCGGCCGAATATTGCAGAAATACTCCCTATTCTCTTAGTTTTTTTTACACTTTGCACCGTGATAAATTATATTTCGTATGACGAGGTATAAAAATGACGAAATTATGTTTATTGTCAATAAATAAAAAAGTCCAAATCGAAAATTGACGGAGTATAAAAATGTCAAGATGTAAAAAGACCGAATATAAAAATGACGAAGTATAAAAATGTCGCCATCCGGTTGCCTCGCAGTCACTGAAAATACGTGCCATTGCTTTAACTATGAATATTCATTATAATTTATAGCAATTTTCTGAACCTATTAAACCGTATAATCGATCAACAGAAAAGGACACGTTGATCTCACCATGAAAAGTAAACATAATGATTTCTCGACATCTTTATACTTTGACTAAATAATACTTCGTCATTTTTCCTAACCGACCTTTTTATTGTTCGGCTTTTTTACATATCGTCATTTTTATTTATTGTCATTAGACATTTTTATACCTTGTCATTTTTCCTTACCGACTAGTCGGTTAAATCATATCTCGGTTTGTCACGTTTCAAAATTGTCCAATACCCTCGTCATCCTGTATATTACTGAACGCGCTACATAATCGTGAACGACATTTACGATATTAAGGCAATTACAGCACTTAATCGACTATTAGAAGTTGGTGTCCCGAGTGTGACAGCGGGCGGCGGCGGGGGATTGAGGCTCCCGAGCGACTTCTGTCAGCCACACAAAGATAAGCAATAATATGTTTACTTGCTTCATTTACATGACGGTGAATCTCCGGCGGTTTGAAACGCTCGGTTCTAAAGTAGATTGCGTTTCAAGGAAGCATATAAGTATATTTACATCGAGGGCGGTATATTGAATACTGGGTGAAGCGAAAGATTGTACAATAGAATCCTGGGTTTAGCGAGGTATTGTAAGGTTTAATCTTGAGCGCAACGAGGGATTCAAGTGTTTACGCCCAATATGGAACCAGTTTTGCTACCGTGTGGCACATACCTACTGCTTTTCATACCTTTTATGAGGAAAAGTGAAATACCTCATTCACTTTTCCAAAATGACTCTTTTCTGAATTTGATCACATAAAACTCAACGCCGGTATTGTTCTACATTTTAAACAAAAGTAAATTCTGATCATTATTTATTTTGTCAATACTAATAATGATGAATTAGTTAAAACTAAGAAATGTCTCGACTACCCGAATTCGTATGATGCCTTTTTTGCGGTTTGATGATACATCCGGTATTTTGTAAGGAAATGTCCCAAAAAATCTTCTACCAATAGGTATTCTTACATGATATTATGGTATAAGTACGTTTTACGTGTTCGAAAGGATTTTTTTAATGATTCGTATAAACCATCGTCTGCGAATCATATCTTATTTTTAACAGACTTCAAAAAATAAGGTTATAAGTCGCTTAAAAATGGTATCCTACCCAGGTGGCTGGTCATCAGCTCAGGATCTAATGATGGTATCCTGGAGAAATCGGGGGAACTCTTCAAATAAGGTGAAGTAGGTAACAAGTTGGTTAAAACCAGGGACCGGAACCGGTTTCGCTAATCGAGGTTTTCAGTTGTTTTTAAAACCCTATTCATATTGGTAACCTTATAATAAAGTAACCATATTCATCGAGTTAACTTGGCTTACCACTAACCAATTGGAAAACCCTATCTACATGGTTTCCCTATCATAGGGTTTTGAACCAGTTCACACGAATATCATTTATGCATGTACTATAAGCAGCACGTCTATCATGCGACGGCCGCGATATACTCTCGATTTTTCTCGCACTGTATCTGTTCTAAGTGTTCTAATAAAAAAGAGACGGATAGTGCGAGAAAAATCGAGAGAGCTCGCGCGCCGTCGCATGATAGCCGTGCAGGTGATGATAAGGTTATAAGTCGCTTAAAAATGGTATCCTACCCAGGTGGCTGGTCATCAGCTCAGGATCTAATGATGGTATCCTGGAGAAATCGGGGGAACTCTTCAAATAAGGTGAAGTAGGTAACAAGTTGGTTAAAACCAGGGACCGGAACCGGTTTCGCTAATCGAGGTTTTCAGTTGTTTTTAAAACCCTATTCATATTGGTAACCTTATAATAAAGTAACCATATTCATCGAGTTAACTTGGCTTACCACTAACCAATTGGAAAACCCTATCTACATGGTTTCCCTATCATAGGGTTTTGAACCAGTTCACACGAATATCATTTATGCATGTACTATAAGCAGCACGTCTATCATGCGACGGCCGCGATATACTCTCGATTTTTCTCGCACTGTATCTGTTCTAAGTGTTCTAATAAAAAAGAGACGGATAGTGCGAGAAAAATCGAGAGAGCTCGCGCGCCGTCGCATGATAGCCGTGCAGGTGATGATAAGGTTATAAGTCGCTTAAAAATGGTATCCTACCCAGGTGGCTGGTCATCAGCTCAGGATCTAATGATGGTATCCTGGAGAAATCGGGGGAACTCTTCAAATAAGGTGAAGTAGGTAACAAGTTGGTTAAAACCAGGGACCGGAACCGGTTTCGCTAATCGAGGTTTTCAGTTGTTTTTAAAACCCTATTCATATTGGTAACCTTATAATAAAGTAACCATATTCATCGAGTTAACTTGGCTTACCACTAACCAATTGGAAAACCCTATCTACATGGTTTCCCTATCATAGGGTTTTGAACCAGTTCACACGAATATCATTTATGCATGTACTATAAGCAGCACGTCTATCATGCGACGGCCGCGATATACTCTCGATTTTTCTCGCACTGTATCTGTTCTGTGTTCTAATAAAAAAGAGACGGATAGTGCGAGAAAAATCGAGAGAGCTCGCGCGCCGTCGCATGATAGCCGTGCAGGTGATGATAAGGTTAGCATAACTCAATGAAAATCCTAAATAAAAACCTTATCCCGATAGGGTTTGAGTTAAACTCTTATTAGAAGTTATGGTTAGGTAAGGTTGTTGTGGTATGCAGGGGTTAACTTTGTTTTTAAAGTGAATATATTCATCCCAGATCCTGGTTTAATTTTATCTACTAACCAAAATGTCCGAGGGTTCTGCAATATGTTAATCAATTCTGGGTGAGGACCAAATTATTGGCCAGTAGTTATCCTGGTTAATCGGCAAAGAATTTGGTCCTCACCGTTCTGTGGCCGCCGGCCCTCTGAAGTAATATTAATGCCAATTCATCCACTCCTTGCTACATTATCATGTATTATGGAAGATTAATACGACAATTGGAGAGATAGACAGGTTTCTTTCTTACTCGTAATCACATTAAGCAGCCAACTAAGAGTTAACTGTGAGTTAATTTAGAGTTAACTCACAGTTAATTCGTAATTAGCTGTTATTTTTTTGCGATGTTTTGGTTGGTTCCATGGGAAAATTTGTTTAGTATTATCATCTTATTCGCTTTTAATCATTCCGGATCATTGACCGCGAAATCACCCAGTATTATGTTATTTCGATATCTAGCCGCTCAAAAACGTGCTTCCTCCTCTTTAATGGAGTTTACGCTAATCTAAATTGGAAAAAAGTTGCATTTGTTTTTTTTGCGCGGCCTGCGATGGCGTTCAATAGTGAATTTGACAGTTAATGACTAGTTTACAATTGACCGCCGCGCCCAGGCCTTGGGGCAGGCTTAGCCGGGTCCGCTGCGCGAATGTTTTTGATGTGTTTAAACATCAAACAAATGTTGTGCGTCGGTTTCGGCAAACAAATATAGTTAGAAAAACATGTTTTACGTTTTAAACCCGCGAAAACATGACGCAGCGGACGCGATTTAAGGCAATCAATCACTTCTCTTCTTTTTCTGCTGGTGCTAAGCTGACAATTGAGCATTCCCTTGGAATCAGCGAACGAAAGAACCATATAATGCGAGCTCCTTACAAATTTCTACCCAAACGCGTGCCGAAAACCCGGTGTGCGCATGTTCGAACTAAACGGCTGTCTGGCATCGTTTTGACACCCCCGCGCTCATCGCCGCATAATCGCAATGGCACCCATTCTGTGGGGCCATTTAGCGGCTCTACTTCAAACTTCAATGTTTTTTTTCGTTCAGTGCTTGTAATGGACATTCTAGAGAATGTTGTTATCTTCTAAAAGCTTATTTTCTGCGAGCATACTAACGAGCATTCCAGCGAAACGACAGTATTTTAAAAGCTTTTATTTAACTTGCAATGTATGTATGTAATTTAGCCAGCTTTTATGACCATATAAGTTGTTAGTTGTGTATACTGAGGTTGTAAGTTCATAGTTAAAATTTTAAAGGAATATTTTAGCATCTTCTTTTAGAGCGTTTAAATAAAAGGTTTTTTTTGTTTTTTTTTTACTTTTAATTTATTTAACATTGAATATGTTTTTTCGATCGCTTTACTGAAGCGATCGAAAAAACATTTTCAAACATTTTCAGAAATTGGAGGCCTTACTGAGGCCTCCAATTTCAGCGAGAGTTAGACATCGCCCTGCTCTTGTAAATTTTAGGCTACGTGGATGATTGAGATGTCAAAAGATGCCCCTTGGCAAGGACTACAAAATGTAAAAAAAAAATAAAACATAAAAGAATAATAACTTTGTTTTTAATTGCAAAAATGTCGAAAACTGACGCATTATTTTGGAGTCATTTGGTACTTAATCGGCAATTTCTTGAAAACGAAAAGCGATATCGAAAAAATGAAAAAAACCCTCAAAGTATTGAGTTGGCCTTCATTATGAAAAAAAGACCTCTCTCTTACGGTCTACTGTCTAGGCAGGAAGGTGCCCTTTATGTGGCGCAATTTCAGGGCGCGTGCTCGTTTTGTTCTGCAATAAGAGTGTCCTGTCATAGAGTTGTTAAGTTGTTATTGGAGTGTTTATTTGAGGTTTCTGTATTTATTTGTGATTAAAAAATATATTTATTTAATTATGTATAAGTTTTTAAATATATTATATCAAAATACGAAATTATTACACCATACAATATTTCACAACGATGTCTCTGAAACTACTAAAATGACTAAAACTAACTTAACCTATGGGATTACACTATTACATAATCAAGAGGACGTGTCGCAGACCTGTGCAGTTTATCTGACATAAGCAGTTTCTATGGAAGAAGAAAGAAGTTGTTTATTTTTATATTGTTAAATATAAGATCAATGTGATTGAAAGGATATGAATAGGAATGGAATAGAGGTGATATAAGGTTAAGGGTTCATTTTGAACAAACGTGCGTTCAGTCTAACAGTGATTAAAGTACGTTCTTCTTCTTTATATAGCGAGAAGTTCAAAATAATGAATAAATGTTATTCTTACAAACTATTCTTATAATACAATATCATCTTAATTACAATTCAAAATTATGAGAACAGCGAATGAAAATAACATGGAAGTATAACTCGAGCTCAAAAATGACCCAAAAAAACATGCTGTCGCGGCCCGACCGAGCTAAGTTTGCACCTAGCTGCTTACTTAGCTAGTTACTACTACGTATTTAATGACTTTAGAAGTGACCACTTCCGTCAATAGCTGGTCAATGAAAGCTACTCTAGGCGAGTAGTACAGTCATGATATCCAAAAAACCGACCCTACCCGTGAATAATTCGTTCTTGGATTTTTTTCGTAGGTAAAAAAATAGACTGAATCAGGTTCCTGCGTATATTCGAAAAACGGTTTTTCTTGAATAACTCGGCTATTTTTGATTTTACAGTAAAACCGTGAGAACAAAAATTGTAGGAAATTTGGCCGTTATTTAAGAAAAACCGTTTTTTGAATATACGCAGAAGCCTGATTCAATCTAGTTTTTGAATTTACACTCCCAGTGACCCCCCGAGGGACCTACGAAAAAAAAATCCAAGAACTAATTATTCAAGGGTCAAAATCTATAATGACTGTACTAGAGTTTGATCAATGAATTGACATGTTTTAAGTAATTGAAAACAGGCTGATTATTTGTGATTGGGCGATTGTGGCACATGCGTATTTTAATAAAAGACCCGTTTTTATTCGGCAATTTGTTAGTAAGTAGTTGTCTATAGTTTTGTCAGTCGCTGAATGAGAAAGGTAATCATTAGTAGATAATTAGGTACATGGTTCAAATGATGCTAAAGGTAAATAGTATTAGGATAAAGAGTTTGAATATGTTATCTTAATGGCTACTGATTGACTCAAGCTAACAAGCCACAAAAACAAGCCAAACCAAACTAATCTTAAAAGCAATGAGAGGCGAAAAGGCATTTTTTTCTCTGTGAATAGATCAGGAAGCGGTCACGGACTCATAAATTGCATGATAATGTTAAGGTCTCAAAAGGTATATTGTTACCAATTTGTCGTTTCAGAGAGACAGAGCTAGCTTCAATTGTTAGCTTTGTTACCGCTACATTGAATGCTAAATTAATTCGTATAAAAAAAAAACTTCTTTTTTTTAACTAGATACTAATTTACGGACCTTACGGCTTACACTTTCAGCCCTTCAAATAGATGTTCATCTGCAAGTCACATACTTTATAAGACTCTTTTGAATGATCTACTTCAATTTAGAACGGTTCAAGCTCCGCAGGAAACTTAATGCATTTCTACTCAATTTTCTTTCCAGCATAGAATAGGTACTTAGAGCCCCAAATTTATTCACTCGCGCAACTCCTAAATTTATCATAGGAGATGAAGTCAGACCCTCCCAGATTACAACTTGTTTCTTTTTCAACGGAATGTTCCCCGGATTGATGAGGTCTGTCACAGCTGGGCTTATTGAATAAGACAGACAAGGGTTAGCGCAGAACCCACTTGGTTTGTAGGCAAGCGATAATTTGTTCTTTCATTTGTCTTTGCACTGTTTTTTAATTCCCAAGGCAGATCGAAATGTCAAAGGGCAAACACAATGTGACCAGCAGGGATTGCCATTTTTCTCACTAACTACTTTTCAACTACTTTTGCACTACAGATAGAATTATAAATCAAACGGTTATAGGTTCTTCAATCTTTTAACTCCATTTTCATCTACCGGATTTTGAAACAAATGAATACTTTTTTTTTATGATTTTTTTAAACATTGTCTAAAAAAAATTATTCCGTATCTCTAATGACGTGAAAGATCTAACATATACTTACGAAATCCATATATTTGGGTTCGTCTGTGACGTCTCTAAAAACTGGTCTAGGGTTTTCATTTTAAAACAATTAATGATAAATAATTTTTGGCCTAAAATTGTTCAACTTTGATGCCAAATATCTTGAAAACAATGAACTTCGAAGTAAATATGGGATACTATATTGCTTAAAGCCGTTGTTGTTAATATAAAAATCATTTGAAAACTCAGGGATTCAGATCGAAGGTCGTTGGCCTATGGGAGCCCCTTAAAACGACAAATGCTTGTGATATAAGGCTGAATATTGAGAATAATAAAATGGTACTAATTACATAACGTGTTTTTGTGTGTGTTTAGAACACGCACTCAATTGTAACGTAGTATCGGTGTGGCTCAGACGTACGTGTAAACTATACGAACTAAAGTAAACGTATAAGTGACTCATGGTCATGGTACTTTTTTTTTTAATAAGTGACCACCAGGGGTGGTTAGGTCACTCATACAAATAATTTAGGCAGTCGCTAGCGTGTAAAGTAAACACGACTCACTGCAAACTCATACTAATGCTTACTCTTGATACATATTTGTGTCGCGAGTTATATACAAACACCGGTTTGGCGGGGGCAAATCTGTACTGACATTTAATAGTGCGAGGACACATTAAACCAATTTTATTAGTTGATATCGATAAAAATGACGTACAACCGTTGGGTAATTTCAAGAATTTGAATGAAGAAGAAAACTACATACACAAAAATAAACTTTTTGCGTAATTAACTTTTTTAATATTTAATATAATTTTCATAATATACAATCAAAATTTGCTCCACATTTTCAGACTTTAATCTTCGTCGCCTGGGTGACAATATCCATTTTAGCCAACTAAATGACCTGTCTAGGTCAACTGTAGTAATTGGAGAAAATTCAAACAATTTATAGTATTGATGAATTTCTGCTATATGACTCAGTTCTATTTCTTTTCCGATAAGTATAAATGAAAGAGGTTTGCACATAGTTAAACGTATTCAAACTTAGCCATTAGTTTAGTTATGATAATGATGGTTAAAAAATTATTTTTATCGATGTCGATAAACTTAGTCGATTTTTAATTAATCACTAGCACTGGTACATTTTTGCCCCCGCCAAACCGGTGTTTGGTTATATAACCCCGCTATATTATTTATTGCTAGCCATGCAGTTTCACATAAAATATCGAATTCTACTGTTAAAGATCATATACTCACTCAATGCAATGAACAGGTACAGTTTAGATCCAAAAGCCATGCAATGTGACCCGGTTTAATTTCTCTTGTGTGTAGTTATCTAACAGGCATTATTGAACACATTTCTTAAAAGTACAAGATTTGTATGCGTAAAATCAAGAAAAACATATAACAAAGATACAATGACGTGGTATATCTATAACTAAATTAAATTAAAACGAAGTTAAATCATAAAAAGGCCCTCGATGTATTGTACCTACCGAGGATGCTGGCGGCATTTCCTCGCTGAATTGCAATGCTGATGCGTTGCGCGAGAAAGCCGCCAGCTCTCCGGTCACCAGTTACGTCAATCAGACGTTTCGCGATTTCCGCAAATAACTTTTGCGCACTGGGACCCCACGGACCTAGGAAAGTAGATTAAAGTAGATTACCAAAAACGAAATTAGAAACTAGTTTAAGTTATAAATAACAGATTTTCCCCAAATCGCCTTCTTGGGGCAGCGTGATCCGCTGTGCCAGATATGATCCACCCACCTGGTCACGCATCACCTCTACCAGGCGTTCGGAATATATTTTGGGCACCAAGTCTTCAAAGGTACGTTCACCATAAATTTTCAGGGAATAATTTAGGTTTTCTCCTTGAGACAGGGTATCATCTGGTAATTTACATAGATATGGCTCCTTCTAAATATAGCAAGCTCACCGTCGGCTAAAGATTTATTGAAAGCTATCCAATGTAAAATGTTAAGAGTGAACTGTTGACACAGATTCGTGGCACTCTAGCATTGTATTTTTGATTCAGGCAAATAAACGGGGCATATTCTATTTCCCGGAGCGGTTTAGATATAGGTACGGCTGAAAAGCAAGGGCGGCCGGCATCGGGAGAAGGTTCCGTCGAGGCCTCTTTTGTTTCCAGTTTATCTTTGCCGACTACGGCAGAGCCGCAACGAAGGGATGTTTTTCACTTCTCAAAACTGTGTCATATTTAGGCTTAGCTTACACTAAAGTAGTTTAGTTAGCCCCTAGGGAAAATATGTATTACATATTTATGATTTTTAAAACATTTTACTTTAACTATCAAACCATTTCCCCGTATATTAAATCTACCAATCACAATAATTTCAAAAATTTTATTTGCTATCAACCATAGTGAGTCATATCTTACTTTCCATTTTTGACACATGTCAACACCCATGAATAACGTAAATTCGCATGACCTATAGAAGTAATAAATAAAATCAAGTAAGTAATAACACCACTCACTTGCTTGTGGCAACCCCAGTTGCCAATTTCGCGCACCCCTAAAATGATGGTGGCAACCACGGAATAAAGAATCCATTGGAAGTGGTGAGTGGGCGTTCCCGTGTCGCCGAACATAAGCAATAATAAGCATACTTCATGCACAGATTATTGTCAGTCACCTAGCGACCGCACGCAGCGTATGACATGAGTGAATATTTGTTTATTTTAGGAAAATGCCGTATTGCGTTATTGAAAGCTGCTCCAATAATAGCACATAAAAAACTTGTGTCATGGAGGTATTTCCTATCATCGTTAAGTAATATTTTAGAATACGTATAAAAAAATATTTAATATTCAATTTCTTAGACACAATTTGCGCCTGTAGTCAAGGAAATATCAATTCTATTTCTCTAACAATAAAGTTCCTAATCCTGTGTATTATTTCACTACTCAGAACGTGAATACACGGCAAATTTCCCGAAGGTTCGCTACTCAAATGCTGTGGCTAAGGTCGATACTTGTTATCGATAAACCAAAATGAAAAAGATTATATTTTTATGAGTAATATGCAGAGCCCGGAATTCTCGTAGCACTTTTGAGCTATCATAGGGACTTCTCGTTTATCGACTTCCGTTTATACATATTTATTATTGTATAATCGGAAGTATTGTAGTACTATAAATAGAAATTAAAATAATAATATTTTATTGCTTTTAATAATTTATGGATTGCTTACCTATGTCTTTTAATCCGGACTAAGATCATCCTTATTATTTATAAGAAAGAATAAAATATTATTATTTTAATTTATATTTATAATTTCCTAAAATCTGGTATCCAAAGGTTATCTCGAAGAGATCGCTCATTCGTGATAAGACTGCGTGTTGTTACTTCTACTTGTAATCATATTTTACATATTGTATTCTGTATTTATTGATATACATATGTATAATCGGAAGTCGATAAACGAGAAGTCTCTTCATAGACATCATGTGTTCATTCTTCTTCGTCTGTCATCAGCTCTAAAGAATTCCGGGCTCTGGTAATATGTATCTGAATATTATGGCATATACAATAAAATACTTACTAATATTATAAATGCAAAAGTGTGTCTGTCTGTCTGTCTGTCTGTTACCTCTTCACGCTTAAACCGCTGAACCGATTGAGATGAAATTTGGTATGGAGATAGTTTGAATTCCGGGGAAGGACATAGGATAGTTTTTATCCCGGAAATCATCCTTCCGAGGGGGTGACGTGGGGGATGAAAGTTTGTATCGAGCTACGATATAAACGAGTTCCACGCGGACGGAGTCACGGGCAGAAGCTAGTAACTATTATAATCTTATAGTTTTCCTAAAGACACAAATACAAAGGAAAAATGGATTGATGCCACGAGGAGGAAGGATTAGTTTCTGCAACGATTCAACACCATTTGTTCGAAACATTTGGATGCAACTGATATTTGAGTTTCGCCAAAAGGAAATCGCTTCATTCATGAATATTCAATTCCCACGCAGAGTATTGTATGTAGTAGTACGAACAATTGATTCAATTCGCAATACGCACGGCGCACTACTGACATTTAGTTTCCTGTTATCCTACACAACGAATAAATTTGACGGTAAATTCTCACTAGACCGCACTCGCACAACGTCGGCAGTGTAGATTGCTGGTTATATAATTCTATATAGTATTTGAGATGTGCTTGTATTAAATTAAACAAATTATATTCTTTGTTTATTAGAATCTGTGTTTAATTGCTACTACATTTATAACAAAAGTAATTTAGTATAAATGTTACCTACTACTAATTATATAATAAACTTGATTTTATTAGAAACAACTTGTAATATAACTAAGTCTTAGCTTAATATTTACCGTATGAATATCATAAAAATATCGATAGTCAAACTCATACCATACATACCCACATCCCTATTCCGTGACAGCCAAATAGTCGTATCATTATACACATTTTGCAGTACATGCGACTTTTTGGTTTTAAGCGGTCGCATCTCCATACTTTGAAAACACCACCATCTTGCGTCGAGTAGCCGAACGACCACGCCTCTTGCAAGTCTTGCAACGCATATGGTAACGGGCGTAAGAAATATTTACTTGACACTCTCAATGAGACCGTAAATAGTACTAGTTAAAGTATATTTTGCGTATAAAATTTGCTACCGTTAACAACATATTTTCACAGTACGTTTTAACAAATCGAAGGAGTATTGCACTTGTATGTTCGTGTATTATTAAGTGTGGTTGTGTGCGTGCGGCGACAGTGGTTCTCTATGAAAATCGGTTGAATGCCACTTCCAATGGATTCTTTATTCCGTGGTGGCAACTGTGGTTGCCAGGCGAAGTATGGGCTTCTTTGATAAAGATTTTTTTCTTTATCTACAATTGCAACCCGGTCTTTTTTTTCAATATTTGTTACCTCAGAACGCCGTCATTGATGAGCCGATTTGGATTTTTTTTCTTTCTAAGTATATGCTTCCAGGTATGTCCCACTTTTTCAATAATTCAGTTGGATGATGACCGAAATTCGATCAGTGGTTGAATGTAGCTGGGCTGGGCAGAATCCTTGGAACTCTCCTACGTCACAGTGGATTGAACTTAGATCTTCGTTAGTTTTTGTCAAATTAGGGGAATCATCAATATCATCATACATGTAGGTACATATTTACAAATTGTAAACCGAATGCCCCTGAAATCGAGATCCAGCACTTGACAATTGAGTCATACTCATTTTTACCCGACTGCCGAAGGAGATGTTTATTGTATTGATCGTTTTACAGCCTTCATGGACTGCAACGATATGATATTAATTTCAACTTGTTATCTCCACCCGATCTCGAGAAAAAGGGTCTTGATCTTGACAGACAGACAAGGGCGTTATCCTGCAAGGGTTCCTTCTTTGAGTAACGGAACTCTAAAAACTGTTTAACATTGTAGCAGTAGACGAGTACAGGCTGAAAATTATATTACTAGTTTGTTTGCGAAGGGTCCCAACAGCCCTACGGAACCCTGAGGGGTTTCAATTTAACGAGAGTCCATTGTTGGCGGGTGTCGGCTCTCGCCGCGACAAATAACGCCCATCACCAGCTCAAAATATACCCCTTGTACTATCGACAACACAGCTAACTGACCATCGGTGCACCTTAAGTGCATTGTAATAAGGTTCTATATAAACACAGGATGGGCAGTTAACAGTGTTGTCGTTTGTACAGTCGTTGGTATTTATTTATTTAAACCTTTATGCAGTCACAATATAACCTAGATTAAATAAGAAAAGTTAGAAAAGACCCCCGACATTTTCATTTCAAAGTTCAATGTCCTGAAATATGGCTAAGAACACTCGGGATAAAATTATCTATGACACGAAAAAACCGCATTCAAATCGGTTCATCCGTTTGGGAGCTACGATACCACAGACAGATACACAGACACGATAAACTTATAACACCCCTCTCTTTGCGTCGGGGGTTACCAAAAGGCATTCGCTACGAGACAACTTTTCAGTTAAACGGAATAATCATTAATGGTGCGGCATAAGAATAGGTATCTTCAAATTATACGTACATAAATATGTATTAAATCTACTTACTTATATAAGAATATTTAACTGACATACGGTATTGCAGTGTCAGCGTCTAAAACAACTATAAACTAGGTCAATCGAGTTTATTCCATTATTAAGTGGACTTTTAGGTACCTTAGCAGGTACATAATAATACAACAGCATACATTGCAGTTTCATATGTTTACGGTTAGAAGGACAAAGAGTCCAGGACCAAGTCCAAAACCCGTAGCATGGATGGCCATATCACACGATAAGTGACAAGATAGAGCGTCCGTCACTGGCTGACATCGTTCAATAGAACGAGACGGACGCTCTATCTTGTCACCGTGATAAGGCCGACCATGATACGAGGTCTGCACTGGGCAGTACCTACAGTCGAACTCATTGAACGACGAAGCGATCACGAAGCAAACAAAGCTTACCGTTTCTGCTTTGGCTTAAATTCTTTCGTAGGTAGGTATGTCTGTCCGGCTGTTGTGCTCTACTGGACGAATTTCTCAACGGAATCTTCATCTAAAATCATTAGACACTAAGTTTGTGATTCTACGTTATTTAGAACTCGAGATATTAATCATATAATCATATGTTACGTAAAATTCAAAATGGCCGCCATAAAATTAAATATGGCTGACGGCGGAGTTGGTTCCTATCAAAAACTTAAAGCTATGGACCTAACAAGTACCTGAAAAAAATTTGGTGCTTTTGTCCAGCGTGTCCACATTATCACCTGAAACTGCCCTACTATGGTAGAATTTTGACTTGTAAAAGTGCCATTACGGCCTACTTGCAGAATAAAATTCATTTATTTCATTTAGGCGGATGTCTTCTGTCACTTGCTTCATTTCCGCTTCGTACCTATTGTCGTATTTGTTAGCGCCAGAATTTCTGTGATTCTGCGACCGGCTACGCGCAACTGCGCTCCCTACTGGTGTTCACGGAAGACCAGCGTCATGTGCTCTAGTAGCACCTGGCATTATGCTGAGTGTTCACCTTTTTCAGTATAGGTTAGTAACTAGTTTACATTTAGCTGATAAGTTCTTCCATTGTTCTCGTTATTTTCTGTAATTGTATTACTGTTCCTTTACTTATACTGAAATAAATGATATTCTATTCTATTCTACTCTAAGTCACACTGCGCCTCATCTCCGGACGGAGTTGCGCAGCTGCATACAAATTTCGCGTCGTACCACACGGAATTTATATACAAACTGAGGTAATTGCACACAACGAGCTCCGCATCTCCGTCCGGAGATGCGGCGCAGTGTGACATCCACCTTATTGTTGAGCCAAGGGCCACAAACGCAAAGGAATGAAAAAGCCAAGTTTAATAAATACTGACTCGGATAGCGACTCTGTTAAACTAGCTGGTTCGAATTAAAACGAAAGGTATATCGATATTAACTACTTTTTATTAGTAGTTGAAGGTACTTATTACAACGAAAACAATTAGGAGCGGTTACACTTAACATTAACAATGAAAGACAATCTTTTTTTTGTGCCTAGTCTAGTACAAAGAGACGTGAATTCGTCCTAGAAAACGGATTTTGGCTATATGCTGGTCGCTGCTATTGCTCTTTCTTTATTAAGTAGATTTCCACCCCCGGAACGCATCACTGTCAACCTGCTACTTACCTACCTACCTACAGAATATGAGGAATGAAAAAGCAGATTGTAATCAAATACATTTCTTTAGATAGACCCGGAGATTATCCGTCTAAATGACATTGTATGTCTGTATGAAAGCGTTCAACGCCATTGAGGGACGCCATTTTTCCTGAATGATTGATTGCAATCTAAAGGGAAGGAATGAGATAATAATACGAATTAAATGATAACTAGTAGTGGGGCCACTGCTAGTGCCAACAAATTGTCGTAAATGTGGACACGTTGGACAGAAGCACCAATTATTTTTCAGGCACTTGTTAGGTACATAGCTTTAAGTTTTTGATAGGAACCAACTCCTCCGTTGGCCATATTTAATTTTATGGCGGCCATTTTGAATTATAGTTAATTACTAAATTATACCTCATGTCATTGTATATGCAAAGTTTCGTTACAATCCAACACGTAGTTTTAAAATGAGAGCGCAACTACGTTTGTATGGGAAGGTGAAATTCGGCCGAGCTTACTGCGGACTAGCACTTACTGACACATCCTGCGACGTTCCGGCGAGTCGATGCCAACTCTCCAGACTGTATCTACATAAGTACGCATTATATAGACGACAGCGAGGCTAACACAACTCATGCGAGACACTGCAAGATAAAAAAAATACCCTCATCAGCACGGCGAAAGCCTAGTGAAAACCAGACTTTTTCTTTCTAAGTTTTCTAATAAGAGAGAGACGGATAGTGCGAAAAAACCAAGAGAGCTCGCGCGCCGTCTTGTGATAGCCGTGCTGTCTCATTTGCACAGTACCAAGTGAGCCAGCGGGCGTAGCATGGTTGCCATTTTACCACTTACCGTTGTGGATAAGATCTGTCACTCTCGCAGTCACATACCTACTTGTCAGAACGTGGCACAACAAGCGACTTGAGAGCAAGTTGTGCCGGCCGTCCAGACGTTGACAAGCGTCGCGCGATTTAGAGGTGTTGCTGTTACTAATTGGCTAAATGCTTGACGGAGGTCAAATGCGTCAAGTGCGCCCGGCAAAACCAAGGTTATGACGTACTTGATTCCCTTTGACCTTTCTCGGCAGACCATTGCGCTCGGACGTCTATACTCGACTTTGAATGCGTGTGTAAAGTCAGTCCGGCGATTACCTTGACTCGTCGGAAGCACGAATAGCGAGCGGTGATTACAGTGCTTTAGCAAGGCTATGTACTTAAAACGGTTGTACTGTACACACCGGGACTAAAGCCATTTACGGAAGACGCGACCCAAGGCCGCCTATATATAGGTACTTTAAATGTCCGGGGCCAGTTGAATTGCACACAGTGCGATCGGTCATTTAAAACTAAGTTTGGTTTTGCGAGCGATAAACGTGCTCATCAGATAAAATCGGCTTGCGCGCGGCAGCGGCAGTCCAGCATCAACGTTCAGTGAGAATGGACGTCGAGGGGGAAATTTTCTTGTGGGTTGTTTACACCGCAAACTGAAACATCGTCGTCGAAAGCAAAGACAATATTGGGTGCATTATTATCAATCAATCAATCAAATAATTTATATCGGAAATGTTTCCATAAATTATAAGTCATAGGCTTTCTTTAAATCCCAAACTAAGACCACATGTAAATCGTTTTACCAACTATTTTAGGATGTCAAATGCATTCTTTGATTTTTTGTATGATTGCGATAAAAAGGACCTAAGTATAGAGATGGTGGTGCTGTAAAATATTGCAGATCATTTATAAATCTGTAGGTAGATATTTCCTTCGTTTTCGTAAATACGTACGTCCGTCTCAAGCCGCGCGGATCAACTGAACAGTTCGATACAGGATTATAAAACTTGAACCGCCCGTCAACGAGCTCGAACGCCCGTGCCAAGATTTCGCATGCAGTGCCAGTGCATGGCTTCACGCGCGATAATGCATGTCTACGATAACATTGTTACAATATTGCACCGCGCGCCGAGCCAACCGTGCGCACGAATAGACGCGGTTTCATGTGCACTTAGGGTGAGGCTAGACGAGCGTAATTTCGGTCCGCCTATAGATTATATTATTATTATTTTATTGTAAATTACCGTTTGACATGTAAAAGTGCCCTTGTGGCCTATTTGCAGAATAAATAATTGATTTGATTCGATTTGATGGACATTTCGGTTTGCCTTTAGGGTAGTTTTAACCTTAGGGACACCGTCGTCGGATACGACAGGAAGGACTACATTATCTACACTGCGCACTGGTAACACAGATTCCAGATTCCATTTCCAGAATTAGGTATACTCGTACCATTAATAATATGAAGTGCAAATCATTGTGAACGAGCGATAACGCGATCAGCCCGCTTTTTTAATGGCCCGTTATTTTAATGTCAGAAACACTCGGTACCAAAATAAGTTGATTTGTAGTACTTTTAAAAGGAATATTGGGCCGATTCAAAGTGGAAATATACGCAAGGAGCGAAATGTTCAATTGTACAAAGGTAGCCTTTTTGGGCATCTAATTGAAGGTAAACAAATTTAGTTACTTCAGTTCAAGGTCGACCCCTGAGTGGGACGATTTTTGTTGTCTTGGTGGATTCATATTTTTCTTTACACAATTAAATTGGGAGAGCCCGTGATTCAGTTAAATATAATATACTATATAATAGTAGTAGATATGTACAGTCAGCAGGCGAAGTTACTAAGCAGTTCTAGTGCTCAAAATGATCTACAGCCGAACTCTAATGTCAAGGGAATAAGGATCTGTTTAGGTAATTTTGAGCGTGTTATTTTGCTTAGCTACTTCTGATGCTGACTGTACCTATATACTTACCTAGCCTAAAATTGTGTACTGAGAATTCCATGCAGTGAATTACGATAATCGCTCTGAATTATGTAATGTTTTGTTTTTGTACAAACGACATAACAGTTAACTGTGGTCAGTAATAAGATTCTATATAAACACAGGATGGTTCCTGTGTTTATATAGAATCTTATTACAATGAACTTAAGGTGCACCGATGGTCAGTTAGCTGTGTTGTCAATAGTACAATGGTATAAAATTTTAAGATACTAGGAAAATATGCGTATATTATACAGGATCACTAGCATTTCAATGTGAATCAAAAGGCCCAAGTAAAAGTTGGTACAAAATTTCAAAGATCACCTGTTCTTTTTGCTGATAATATAGTTTGTACGATACAAGAACCCTTCTTGGCTACTTAATGTCCACATTACTTATTGAAATGTAATTCCACATACGTCGGCTAAAGTCGCAAACCTCGTAACTCAATTTGATCTAACTTTACAGTAGGGGGCGTAAGTTGCTCGCGTCCGTAGGATTTACCACCTTACCTAAGGCCCACCCTACACGTGTCCCCCGGGTGGTGCTAAACGAGCAACAACGCCATGTCTTGGGCGGCGGTTAACCAACCCAATCTTACGAGACTAACCAGCTTGGTAGTTGAAGGTAGAAAATGACCTTAACAACCCGGTACCTCGTGGTCATGTCTCACGAGGCTGGGGGTTTAGGCTTAATCACCTGAACCACGAGGAAGACAACCTCTGATTGTCCGAAGAAAGACAGGTGTTCACCCGCAAAGTGCGCTCTCTGTTTTTGCGATCATCCGGCCAACTACAAAGGTTGCCATGTGTATAATAAAATAGCCTCCAGAAAGCTGAACCGCAGCAAAACGATTACACAGGAAAATGATGCAAAAGTCACCACCACAGAAGCGCCAGGAAAACTAGCTAGTGATCGACCTCGATTAAACCTGCAACATCGCTCTCAACAGTCATATGCAAACATAACTGCGGAAAATGCTCATAACCCAACGCTGGAAAAGACAACTGCCACTCAACAAAGCTCACTGGAACCGCTTTTAGTGAAACAAAAAGAGAAAATTGACCAACTCCTCCAACAAATCAGGACCCTGTTGGGGCTGTTGACAACAGTCATTAACAAGCCTGCTTAAATGTCGACCCTAAGAGTGGCAACCTGGAACATTAATGGCTTAGCACCCAACATACACGAGCTAGAATCCATCATATTGATCAATAAACTGCACATAGTGTTAATATCAAAATCATCCCTGATGCTCTACCAAGGTCGAGACCAAGGCCGAGACCAGGCCGAGACCAGGCCGAGACCAGGCCTACGCCTCATCATCACTCGGGCTGACCTGACCTGACCTGGTGGGCTTATCAACAATTTCTCAATACAGATACACGCAGAAAAACGCAGAAACACGCAGAAAAACGCAGAGAAACGCAGAAAAACGTAGATCTCTCATTCCCGACGTCTTCCTGACGTCAGGTTAAGTCAGGTTTGGTCAGCTCGAGTGATTGATGATGATGAGGCGAAGGCCTGGTCTTGGCCTCGATCTCGGCCTGGTGGGCGCAGCCTAGACAAGCAAAAAAACGCAGAGATACGAACAGACACTCAGAAAAACGCAGAGACACGCAGAGAAACGCAGAGGTGCGCAGAGATACGCAGATACACGCAGAAAAATGTAGGGAAAGGCAGAAAAACGCAGAGACACGCAGAGAAAAGCAGAGATACAACAATGTATAATTATAAATAAATTATAATTATATATGTTGAAATAAAATAAATATTACGACAAAAATATAGGCACAAAAAAGTACTTAATATACGCTCAAGTTTATCACATCCAGGTGCGCTCGATCTGTTTTGCGAACAATATTATCGTAGACAAGTTCGACTACAAGCGCGCACCACACGTAAGATATACTTACCGAGTTGCCGGCCGATATCGAATGGAATCGAAACTTACCCTCAAGATACAAAATGTTTTTCAATGTCTGTAAGATTTTAAATTTTATATGCATGCTTATTAAATTTTTCTGTGATATATTTCTCATGTTTGTGAATGTTAATTCTTATGAGAAATAAAAGACTTGAATATATCATAGATATCATCAAGAGACGTATTTACCCCATCGACGCATTTGCCCCGGTTGACCTTACGTATATTTATTTTTCTTCGTGGTGTGCGTAATCGCTGTGCCGGGTTGCATGTGTTTTTCTCTTGTTTATGTTGTGCAAACGAGTTTAATAAAACTTTGATTTTATGAATTAAGTTCTCGAATATAATAAAATAAAAGAAGTTTAAATGTTTGAGTCATACGCCGGCATTGTGACTGAAGCGGCCAACTACCGACACGACACTATCGAACCGACTCTATCGTGCGGTGTGAACAGCCAAAATGAGAAGTGTCATTGTCGGGTTCTACATCTCCAAGCTCAAAATCTTCTAAGGCCGTTATCAAACTGCCACCGCATCCCGCTGCGGTGTGCGAAGCCGCTTATTGCGTACTTGTTGTATTGCGCAAGGCGAAAACAATGGTGGGCCATACAGAGACGTTTAAACATAAGTCTTCTTTCTTTAATCAATTATGCGGATTCAGAGTCCAACCATAGAATAAATAATATGAATACCAAAAATTTGGCTTGGTAGCCAGCCCTAGCTTTGACGATGTCAAGAGGACAGACTCGAACCTAAATCTCTATGACCCAGGTACCTACCCACCGCAGCTTGCACACACTGCACCACCTCTGTGCGGCGAAATTTGCACGTGTCTCCGCTCCTCACACCGCAGCGGGATGCGGCGCGGCGGCGGCAGTGTGATAAAACTGATAACAGTGTGCATCTCCGGACGGAGATGCGGAGCTCGTTGTATGGAAAAGTACCTCAGTTTGTATATAAATTCCGTGTGGTACGACACACTGCACCGCACCTCCGTCCGGCGAAATTTGTATGCAGCTCCGCACCTCCGTCCGGAGATGCGGCGCAGTGTGACATCCACCATGATAGTCCGGCCGCTTTACTCAGTCGTCGCCTTTTCGTCGCGCCGGGGGTGTAACGGGGGAGCGAGCGTCATGCGGGAGGCGAAGACCAGCGCCCGCACGCCGCGAGCTCGTCCGTTATACCCCCCGCGCGCCGCACAGGCGAGTACTCGGTGAAGTGGTCGGACTATAGGTAAACTAGGTATTTAAGTGCGAGAGGGAGCAGTGACGTACCTCACTACCGACCCTACAGAACAACTACCTAAAATAAAACGAAACACTCACATTGAACTCCTTTTGTATAATTATTAGAATTTTGTTTCAAAAGACTGCACAATTAATTTTCCATATTATCTCCTTTGCTTAAGCTTCACAATCAAGACTGGAAGTCTCCTCGAAGCCAGCGTTTCGCGTCGCGCGTGTCATTCCCGTACGTCTTGCCAAATCTAGAAGTAAATGTTCAAATTGACCAGTTAGGTGTGTTTTTGGGGCAGAATCATGCATACATTCGTAATTAACACGCTCATCTATATATTACGCCTAGATTATTGGGGGCGTCCAGTAAAGAAACTCATATTACAAATATGTAATGAACCCAATTCAATACCGTACCTACGAGGCAAAATTCACAAGCGCACTAGCACTAAAACTTTCAAGAGAAAAAAAATCGTACCGTGATAATCGGTACGTCTTTTGATATCGATATTCTGTTAGTATGATGCTGATTATACCTACAACCAAACAAGTATTAGTTAAAACTCGGGACCTTTGCGAGATAACTATACTAACTCGTATATTATTGCTGATGTTCACTTGTTGTCTTCCTCGTCTAACCCAACATTGCTGACAGGGCCTGATTTACCCACAGGCTAATAAAGGCTAGAGCGCAAGATATATATAGGCCGCAAGGACCAAGCGAGAGGGCGGCGGGGTGCGCTACCGAGCTGAGACTTACTTACATTTTATAGTTAGCCTAGGGCGGTCAGAAATCTAAATCAGCATTTGAGCAATTGTAGTATTAGATTTATGTAGAGCCGTTTAGACGATCAACAATAGGCACGGGTGTAGACTCGACAATTATTATTAGTCCAAAAGAAAGGTCAAAAAAGTATGCCTAGTATCTCAAAGAATTACGAAGCTACAGCCGTTTTAATATTGCTTGTTAGAGAGAGAAAACGCTCGCAGATAGTGACGTAACATTCTGCGAGCGTCATAGTAAATGACAATAGTTTCATATGAAGGTGTGTTTTGCCGAAAAGGGACAGAACATACCCCCTCTTAAAACTTTGGACACTTATAACTGTGATTATTTAAACCACGTGCGTTATTTTTTTGTCCAATGAGTACATTTTTAATCCTTTTCGAGAAAAACACAACATAATTGATGTTTTTATTTACACCCCTATTCCATGGCAATGTGTTGCCGGTAGCCACGCGGTCTTGCTCTTACTCGCACGACAGAACAGGCGCCCGTAGTTGCCGGACACAAAACCGTTGCACAACACAATAGAAACAAAACTAAATCGATGCAAATTAATGCTATTTCCCATATTTAAGCTATTTATTACCTACGACGCTTTAGTAAATCTCCGAACTTACTTTTGGGCATTTTTTTAAATTCGTGTACCCAATTAGCGTGAGTTGTTAAATAAAAATTAAGTCAGTGTCAGTTTTGTGACGACAATCAAGTATACAGTTTGTATACAAATTAACTTTTTCTTTTCAATTTATAAATGCTATGCATATACACGTTATTTACATGTGAAACAAGTTCGATTTCACATAATTGGAATGCTTAATTGTCGTCACAAAATTGACACCGAATTAATTTTTAGGGTTCCCTACCAAAAAAGGTAAAACAGGAACCCTTATGGTGCGACTCCGTCCGTCTGTCTGTCTGTCTGTCTGTCACAAAGTGAAATATATCACGAACTACTGAAGCTATCAATTTGAAATTTGGAATGGTTTTAAATGAGAGTTATCCACGTGCATGGAAAATGAGAAATTTAAATAAACATTTTAATTTTCTATGAAAAATTACGAATATGGGGGGGCAAAAAAAAAAATTTAACTATTAGGTCAAGTGGGGTACTTATCATATGAAAGGGCTCGAGTTGTACTTTTTAAAACATTTTTTTTTTCTACTTTGGTAAAATTTTGATTTATGAAGGAAAATGTAAAAAGAAATACCATCCCCCCCCCCCCCCCCCCCTTATCTCCAAAGTTATCCAAGCGAAAAATTTGAAATAATTACTTGTGATTAAGATAAACATAAATATTACTGGAAAAGTATAACTTTTTCTATATCTAGAATATTTTTTGGTTTATTTTCAAAAATCATTTCCTAGTTAAGTTTGCAATTTAATCAACATTATAAGTATTTTTTTCTTTTGAAATTCCTATAAGACTATAATAGAAGTACTCTCTTTCAAATAAAATAATAATAATCGAGATTGGTTCACGTGATAAACAATAATCGCTAAAACACCAACATACATACCAAGCTCATTGCCCTTGCACGTTAGTACCAAATGGGGCCGATAGTTGGTGCTGACCCCATTCCTACATCGCGCTGTTAAGATTTTTTTAGAATGAATGGGGTTGGGACGGGTATCTTTCAATAGCAGGTCAAAAAGAATTCGTGATACAATTGTCTTGGTAGTTCGATGGTCTTGGTGTAAAAGTTATTCGTTGTTTGAAATTGAATTCTGTTGTGTTGGGTTAAAATAAGTAATTTAACAGGCGAAATTTACTTCGGTCTATTTGTCGTCGTATTCGTTGGGCTTTGGCTTCGTAATGGGAAAAACTGAAGCGGATCGGCTAGGAAAAAACTAAATAAAATATTAGGTATTAGAATTCATTGTTTTCTCTTCTGTTTCATACGAGGGTAATTTATATTTTACGGGTTTATAAAAGCTTAGAGACATTTTTATATGGAAGTTGATAGTTTTTCTTACGTAATTGAAAATAATTACATCGAAGATGACTGCGTGGATAAATTTCATGCAATTCTTGCTCATCATGCTAGCTACAGAATGTAGGTGTCAAATATAGGGACATTTTCTTAACCTTGAGTTAATTGATAGTTTGTACGGAACCCTCGGTGCGCGAGTCAGACTCGCACTTGACCAGTTTTTTTTTATTTAACAACTCACGCTAATTGGGTACGCGAATTTTTAAAAATGCCCTTTTACAGCCATATCACGGCTCACTATAATAAATAATATATCTGTATTTAGTAAGTAACTCCTTTTTACCTCGATGTTCAGGAAAGATAGCGAGAACGAGCAGAGGAGGGCGGTTAGACAGCAGTGTGTACAAATTAACTAGTCTGACAAAAACTCGGAAGAGAATAACACAATAATCTAAAATGCGACCTATTGGTTACTTGCTCCATCCCATAGGGATGTGTAAGTTAGTGTATGACTCCTATTCCATGCGTAACTACATAAACATCATTCCTTTTCTTTAACGTTATTCCCGGTTGTGCCCTTAAGGAGCCTGGAGTCCGCTTTGGCACCTAATCCAAAGATTTGGTACAGGGCCGACTGCCATCTGACCTTCCAACCCAGAGAATACTAGACGTTATTGCGATTAGACAGGTTTCCTCTCAATGTTTTCCTTCACCGAAAACCCACTGTTAAATATCAAATGATATTTCGTATATAAGTTTTTGAAACACCCAGTGGTACGAGCCGGGATTCGAACCCGCGACGTCCAGATTGAACGTCGCGTGCCTCACCGCTCGGCTACAGTAGCGCGTACAGTCAGCGTCATTTAGTTAGCAGCAGCCATAGCCAAAGATTACGTAACACACCCTTACTATTACAGTAATAAAAACGTGTACCGAAGAATTTGGCTACCTTGGCTGCTACTAACTATATGACGCTAACTGTACATAACCGGTTTACCCAAAATACTAAACGCAAAATGTGTGATCTCTCTTGAACAGCTCAAACACTTTTGAAACTTAGCCAGCCAGCGAGTGAACGCCACGTCAGAACGCTCCAAAAACGAAGGTTTTCTTTGCACCAAAGAGTCATCCTAATCCCCCCGCAGCGGGTCCAGGATTTCGTTTGAGGGGACCTGAACCCCGCTATGGTTAGATTTTGGTAAGACTCGGATGCTTTTAGGAGAGGCTTGAGCCCCTTAGCTGCCTACTCTAGTGCTGGAGGGTCTGAACTAAATCCTAGATACCTACTGCGTCTATGTCTAGTTATATTCCGTTACCTGAAAAGGCACCCTGGCACGTGGCCAGCGTAGTTGGGTAGCATGCCGACGTGCTTGTGGTAGATCTCGGTGGGGTTTATGGAGAGCGGCGGGTCAGGTCTGGAAGGAAAATAGGATAGGATAGGTTAGGTCAGGTTAGATAAAGGCTCAAAGTCACCCAAAGGGCAATGGAGAGGGAGGGAGGGAGTTTCTCTGCGCGATCGCATCAGAAATGAGGCTATCCGCAGCAGAAACAAGGTAACCGATATTGCCCTCCGAATAGCTAAACTTCACTAAGTTGGGAGGGCCTTGCTGCGGTCAGGTGGCGCAAACTGGTGTTCGATGGTCGTAGTGTCCACGATGAATGTGTTATTGGGCCCCCCAAATACTACACAACCCAGCAATTAAATTAATAAAATCCTGGATTGGGTCGGGATAGTCGCAACCCACAATTTTATTGATTACATTAGCAAATTGGTAACCAAGAGAGACACCTTAAATGGCAATTACTGGGATTTACATCTGTACTTTATATCATAATCATAACGAAGAAAATATTGATACACTTTCACTATTTTTTATAAATTAATATTATATTAAGGGACAATATTACGTAAACCGAACTAGCCCCACAGTAAGCTCAATGAGGCTTGTGTAAGATATATATAATACATATAAATATTTAAATACATAGAAAACATCCAAGCCTCAAAAAACAAACAGATTTTTTTTTTTTTTATAAACGGGACTTAATCGCGTATAAGGGCATTTTGAATAATTCGTGTACCAAATTAGCGTGAGTTTTAAACAAAACTTAACTATTTGACCATTTTGTAAAGAAATTTGAGCATAAAAATTGTGATAATAAACTTTTTTTCATATTTAAATAACGCGTATATATGAATCCTTAATAAATTGAAGATAAAAAGTTTCTTCTTATACAAAACTGACAGTGAGTAAATTTTTGTTTGACTACTTTTGCTAATTGGGTACACGAATTATTGAAAATGCCCATAATTAACTTATTTATTTACTTACCTCTTGAGGTCTCCCGATGCTTGGGTCGTATCGCAACATCCTTGGTCTCGGGACAACTGGCCATGGCCAGAGGTATACAAATAAGATAAGCGCGATTAAGTCCCGTTATATAAAAGAAAAAGAGAAAATGTGTGAGATGCTATTGTTTTAAATGTAAGTTTATATGTAATGAGTAATTTAAGAAACCGCAAATCCGATTTAAAAAAAACTTACACCTGCGTGTAGAATGGACTTTCTGGATGTTTATAGGCTATATGTTATTTCGCGGGTTTGCCTGCGTTCTTTGCAATACGCGAGCGAATATGAGCAGGCAGCTAGTATCGAATAAATCCACTTTCGAGAGCTAATTGTAATTCCTATTAAGGTTTACACGATTTATGTACCCTAGATCCAGGTAAATTATCTTCGCTCTTTGCGCTAAACGCTAACGCTAGATTGCTCGCTAGAACGCTGGCCAGAATGCTCGCTAGAACGCTCCCGTTTATTTTGTGAGCTTTTATCTGTTATCCGAATACGGCGTCGCGGTAGGAGATGGCGAGACGAGTCAAGTTCGCTCTCTCGCTCTTTCACCATGACTGGTGGGAGTCTGCCCAGGACAGGGATATGTGGAAGAAAAAGAGGGAGGCCTTTGCCCAGCAGTGGGACACTTAAGGCTCTTAATAATAATAATAACATTATTCTAGCGATTGTTCCATCACTTTCAGGCAACCGCTGTTTCAATCGGCTGCTTCGCGACAAAATTTCTTATTTTCATATTTTTTATATTTCCGCCCCAGTCCAAGTTGGCTCAGTTCGGGTTGCACAGAGCGGTTCCACTTGGACACTGCAACTGTGCGTCAATGCTCTGAATATAGAACCCCTCTTTGAGCATCGGGGGTTAAAAAATATGCGGAATACCAGAAATTAATACCGATATTTTACGTGTACCGGTAATAACACACGGATCTGTGATAAAAACAAACATTGAAAAAAAAACAGGATTAAAAAATTAAAAAAGGAACCGAATCGAGAACCTCCTTTTTTTTAAAGTCGGTTAAAAAACAAGGCATATCTCGCAATAAAAGTATCAGATATTAAAAATATCTCGCAACGCACATTACGACTTTACAAAGCAACTATCGGCTCGAGCAGCAACGCAAGTAGAGTCACCGGATATTATTAGTGGCTCTGTGGGCTGTAGAATTCGCGAGGTCGGTTATTTTTTTTCGTTTTTTTTTCTAATACAACGACGGTGGCAAACATGCATACGGCCCGCCTGATGTTAAGCGGAAACCGCAGCCTATAGGCGCATGCAACTCCAAAAGAGTAACATGGGCGTTTCCGACCCTTGATATGTTTGAGGATTCGCCATTTTGACAGCTGAAGGAACAAATTCCCTCGCTCTCAACACAACGCATCCTCGGGAGCTCTGGCGACCTTGCTCACTTCCAGGAACACAACACTACTACGGAGCAAGTAGTAGTGTTATTATATTATGGTTTCGGTATTCAGCAAGGCGGAGGTACTTCCCCAGTTGGGCTGCTCCACATTCGAGCGGGATGACATTTCGCTGTGCCCTACCTCACCAAATATAGTAAAACTGAATCTAAAAAAAACTATGATTATTGATCCTGCTCACAAAATTTCCAGCGAATCTGTTGAGAAATGCGACCAATAGAGGAGAAAAGCCGGACAGCGGGACATATGGATGCCCGGTGCGGACATACGAATGAATTTTGGTCCAAGCAGAAACGGAGAAATACGTTCGCTTCGTTCGCTTGTTCAGCACTTCTTAGTCCGTAAGCCCACTCCCAATACAACTACGTCTCATGACAACATGATAAAATGCAGTGCAGGTCGAGAAAGTTGTGCTTGGGCAAGAATAAGTTTCTGACAAAAAAATCATTTTTGGTGCAAGCTTTTATTGCCGACTATACTTTTCTGTATACCATCATCAACTGCTCATTGAGACGATTCTAACGAGCCCAAACTCGATGGGGTTATGTGGTTTTATTACGGAGTTCCTATGGCCACCTTCTTTCTCCATCATCAGATCAGCTCGATGGTACCATAATATTGAATTGTCATCCAAACTATACTTATACCCAAAATTTCAGCTCAATCGGTCACCGGAAAGTGGGTCAAATTTAACTTGCAAGATTTGACGGACAACTTACATACGAACAAGTCAAGTCAATAATAGAAAGTGCACCTCAAGCCCTTTCATATGATATTTCACTTGATCTATTAATTAGACTTTGAATTGTTAACCCCACCCCCTCATAGTCGTCATTTTCACGGACAACAAAATGTTTATTAAAAAAAAAACATGCCTATAGCCTTCTTTACAATGTTTCCAAATTTCAAATTGATACCATAAGCAGTTCTTGAGATTTTTAACGTTGTTGATTTAGTACGGAACCCTAAAAATGGTGAGTACAAACCTCAGTCCTATATAAAAACTGTTTCTAAAACAAATGCACAGTGATAAAAACGATACAATAATGTGCACATTAGTACACAAATTTCGCATAGGCAATTCGCCAATCGCAGCACAAGAACACATTCAGCTTAGTTACAATCCGCTGTAGAAAATAAGCGTATAACAATAATACGTACAAAAACAATGTCATAAGATTCAAAATTCAAAAATTCAAAATTATTTATTTTCAACAAAGGTTTTACATTAAGTGTTCGTTTCCCCCTTTTAAGATACCAAATAATAATCACAGTTGAAACAAAATACTTGTAGAAATACAACAAACGTAATTTATCGAGCCCATTAACTTCATGTCGATCGTTGCCACGGTTTCGTATTGAGGGTCACTTTTTAAAACCGTGATTTTATTTTATATAATATCTGTTGTCCTTCTTAACCCCATTTTTATGGACCATCTTCTAAGGATGTTTTCTCCTGGCTCCTCTAAGAAACTTTGGCATGTAGTGTCCTGGCTAAAAGGAATAACAACAAGAAATAGTTGATTGCTCCGTCTAACCAGCAACATAGAGACACTTCAGTCGAATTTTCAAGTGGTTACAACATTAGGAAATTGAGACAGTTCTTCTAGAGATTACACCTGCGAAACTGGAAAGCTTGATAATTAAAATAAATGAAAGACTATTAGTTCAGAGTGTTTATTCAAAGCATCTTGACCATACACTGCCCCTCGAGCCTGTACCCAAACTTGGCGTAATAGTCACGCCAGACATGACGACCATCTTGTCGAAGCCCGGGAGGCTTACCGGACCGCTGTTGGAACTAGTCAAAACAAATGAAGGACTATAATTTCGAAGTGTTTATTCAAGCATCTTGACCATGTAAGGCCCCTCGAGTGTGTACCCGATCTTGGCGTAATAGTTGCGCGTGCCCACGCCAGATATGACGGCCATCTTGTCTGAGCCGTGCTCCTCGCGCGCTATGCGCTCGGCTTCTTCCATTAGGAGCATACCGAACCCTTGGTGCTGGAACTTGGTCGGATCGCGCGCGTTCACCTGAAAAGAAGGTTACATTTTGACTTGGCCATCTGAGGGGCGATCACGCAACCACAGTATAGGAACAGTAGATAAACTTCGAACAAAGCTACATCGCACGGCTGCACACATGCGCGCGTGTTCGGTACGCACACACACATAGCCTTCGGGAATGATGGAGAATGTTTCAATCGGGGCCGCGCCGTTGCGGTGTTCGCTCGTTCTCACTCGCTACGTCAAAGGAAGCCGCCTCGTAGGTACGAAGACAGCGAGCCGCCAGTGCCACGATATCAAAAGGAGCCGAATAGGCTTGTAACTAAGCACCTACCAACCTAGTGCAGTTTAGCAACTATTATACTTACTAGGAAATATTTTAGGCATAGTATAGTGGTATTAAAATATTCCATGAAGTGGGAACCTAAAAACACATACCCAACTATATATAATATTATTACTTTGTGTATACAATATTGTCTATTAAACTGTAAAAGAAATACTTTGCATACTTAAAAGCAAAATTAATATTATAGGTATGCCAAGCCACAAACTTGACACAGCCCTGCGCATCGAGCGTAAGTAGGTAACGAACGCTTCTAACCGGCCTCAGATTACCTACTGTATTATTCTTCTATACTGTGACGCAACTCTTCGAAAGCTCGTTAGGACAACTATTCAGAGCAATGACGCGTAGTTGCAGTGTCCAAGAGGCAACCGGATGGCTCGCGGTATTTGAGCTCCCGGAGTGTTCTGGAACCGCCCTGTGCAACCCGAACTGAGCTTCTTCCAATCTGCGCCCCAGTCCAAGTTGGCTCAAGTTATACCGCGGGCCGTCCGGTTGCCTCTCGGACACCGAAAAAAAGCGTCATTGTTTTAACTAAACTCAAACGACATTTTCCCATACACAAAGTGCACGTACAATGCGTGATCGACCAGTTGGGATACTTAGTGAGATATCAGTGATATATTATATATCCATGTCGTGTCTGTGCGGATTTAACCACTGTGTGTGAATCCCCCAGTGTAACCAAGCCTGCCCCCATCATAAATTCTGCACGTTATAAAGTAGGGGGCACGGCAGAATGTCATGTCGTTCACATTTGGAGCAGCTCAACAGAAGAAGTCACCTAACAGAATACCGCAATCATAATAAGATTACTACTAAACGTTATTAAAAGCTATGTAGTGTTGAGTTAAGTTATGGAGAGTGATGCCTGAGTCGCGGGGAATATCGTGATTGAGGAGTGTCCACCGAATCACGGGACAGATTATGTCAGTTGTTCACTCACTGAGCCAGCATGGTGACAGTTGTCAAGTTAGTGAAATAGGGGCCAGGATGTCCTCGTCGGCCTTAAACGTCTCCCAGCCGCTGTCTAAGACACTTACCTCTTGGGCTACCAACATACGACGTAAGACATCCTCGCCTGGTTCACGGGACAGAAGACGTGCCACAGGAGACACTGGGTGTCGTAGGTTTTTTTTTTTTTTTTTTTAATGATATAGGAGGCAAACGAGCAGTCGAATCACCTGATGGTAAGCGATAATCGACGCCCATGGACACTTACAACACCAGAAGAGTTGTAGGTGCGTTGCCGGCCTTTAAGATGGGAGTACGCTCTTTTCTTGAAGGCTTGAAGGTTATAACGGTCCGGAAATACCGCAGGCGACAGTTCATTCCAGAGTTTGGCTGTGCGAGGCAGAAAGTTGCGGGAGAAACGCACAGTTGAGGACTGCCAACCATCTACGTGGTGAGAATGGAAAAGCTGTCGCGTAGGGCGATGGCGGAAGGAAGCGGCGGGGATTAATCCGAACAATTCATCGGAACACTCCCCATTGTACATGCGGTAGAAAATGCAAAGCGAGGCTACATCTCTACGCAGTGCTAAGGGATCAAGCCGATCGGAAACACGCTGGCAGCCGACAATTCGAATCGCTCTCCGTTGAATGCGGTCTAGAGGGAGGAGTTGGTACTGAGGAGCCCCTGCCCACAGATGACAACAGTATTCCATATGTGGACGGACCTGCGCCTTATAGAGCTGTAGGCGGTGAGCCGGCGTGAAATACTGTCTCGATCTGTTGAGCACACCGAGCTTCATCGAGGCTAATTTGGCCTTACCCTCCAAGTGGCCGCGGAACTGGACTTCTTTCGAAATGTCGACGCCAAGGATTCCGATGCTGGCTGTGGCTGCTAGGGGAGTGCTCTCAAATCGTGGAGATGCCGGAAACGCTAACTTTTTTGCGGTGAATGCACAAACTTGTGTCTTCGTGGGGTTAAAACGGACTAGATTAAGTCGGCCCCATTCTGAGACTTCTTTTAGGGAAGACTCAATTTCAGACACAAGTTTGTTTCGACTCTCAATGACGTTTTCCCGAGAAATATTGGCACGGCCGGTGTAAAAGGCATCACCCGTACTATCATCCGCATAACAATGAATGCCGCTGATTTGCAACATGTCATTAATATGCAGGAGGAACAGCGTGGGTGATAGCACACAGCCTTGGGGGACACCAGCATTTACAGACATGGAGTCAGAGCATTCACCGTCGACTACGACTTTTATGCTTCTGTCTGCTAAAAAGCTGCTGACCCACTCGCATAATTTCTCTGGGAGCCCATAGGATGAAAGTTTTGCTAGAAGTGCTTTGTGCCAAACTCGATCAAAGGCCTTCGCTATGTCCAAACTAACTGCCAATGCCTCACCCTTTGTCTCGATTGCCTGCGCCCACCGATGGGTCAGGTAAACTAGAAGATCACCAGCCGAGCGACCCCCACGGAAACCGTACTGTCGGTCACAGAGCAGCTGGTGGTCCTCTAGGTACCGAAGCAGCTGGCGATTGATAATGGCCTCCATTATCTTGGAGAAAAGGGAGGTTATAGCTATTGGCCTGTAGTTGGACGGATTTGAGCGGTCGCCTTTTTTAGGGATCGGGTGCACCAAAGCTGACTTCCACGAAGTCGGGACTACGCCAAAAGAATATGAGAGCCGAAAAAGTTGCGTTAGGACCGGTGTTAATTCAGGAGCACACATCTTTAGCACAATCGCGGGGATTCCATCAGGCCCACTCGACTTATGAATGTCGAGGGAAAGAAGAGCTCTACGCACTGAGGTCACGAGTATACTAAGATATTGTGTTTTCTGTGTCGCGGTACTTTAAGACACTGCGGTCACCTGAGTCGCGAGAGTCTCCTAGGCCACGGGAAGTGTCCTGAACCACGGAGTGTATCCCAGGTCACGAAAGAGTAACTTGGGTCACGAGGGTGTCCTCAGAGTTGCGTAGGTGTCTCCCGGGCCACGGAAGAAGATTACTTTTGAGCCACGAAGAACGTGTCTCCTTGGTCACGAAGGTGTCTACTGAGTGATGAAAGTGTCTCCTCGTTAACGAACGGTGTCACGATGGCGTATCCTGAGCCAAAAGGGTGTCTCACGGGACACAAAGGTGTCTCCTGCGTCACGAAGGCCTCTTCTAGGTCACGGTGGCGACTCCCGAGTCACGAGACAGCTACTGAACCCCGCTCACCGTAATTGTCTCATGGGTCACGAAGGCATTCCCCGAGTCACGATAGTGTCCTCCGTGTCACTAGATAGAGTATTGTACCAGCTCACCGGCACGACGCTCCCGTACACGTGCAGCTCTCTGACGACGCTGCACTGCCGGAAGCCGGCGCCGGGCGTCGCGCGCAACTCCGGTCGGTAAGTGTCGCTTGCACACTTCCTGAGCCTCAACAGGCCGACCAGGATGTCCTGGTCGGGATCCTCGTAGGCCAGGAAGGTCTCCCAGCCGCCGTTGGCTACGTAGTCGCGACGGATCAGCTCCACCTGAAATGAGGATACACGTTTTGAATAACTTGCTGAAAACCCGTAATGCTCGATTTATATTGAGGACAAGACGTCAGTCCCGACTTAAGCAAGGCTTGCGCTACGGTTTATGGGTCAATCAACATTTTCGACGACACTTCTTTTGCCTCCTGTGTTACTTATTAGTCTTCCAAATAAATTAATTTTAAGATTATGTATCAACCTAATTAAAATCGAATAGCACCTGCTGCCGTAAACTATCGTTATAAACTATTAGGTTTAGAGCAGTTTCTAAAATGACAGTTTTGACACTTGCGTCACCGGACAAAATTGGGTGGGTCTAAAAGTTGATTGGCCCTTATAGGTTGACCGTTCAACGGGGTCAGCGCTGCCCTTAGACGTCTCGCTTATTGCCCCCACCCGTCTCAGTGACGCGGTTGGCCTGTAGTCTAATACATAGATACAGAAACGAAGTGGCGCGGTTGGCCTGTAGTATACATAGAACAGAAACGAAGTGAAGCGGTTGGCCTGTAGTCTAATACATAGATACAGAAACGAAGTGGCGCGGTTGGCCTGTAGTCTAATACATAGATACAGAAACGAAGTGGCGCGGTTGGCCTGTAGTATACATAGAACAGAAACGAAGTGAAGCGGTTGGCCTGTAGTCTAATACATAGATACAGAAACGAAGTGGCGCGGTTGGCCTGTAGTCTAATACATAGATACAGAAACGAAGTGGCGCGGTTGGCCTGTAGTATACATAGAACAGAAACGAAGTGAAGCGGTTGGCCTGTAGTCTAATACATAGATACAGAAACGAAGTGGCGCGGTTGGCCTGTAGTCTAATACATAGATACAAAAACGATCTGACACGATCGACCTGTAGTCTAATACATGGATACAGAATCGATATATAAGTAGGTAGAAGAAGCACCATCAGATCAGCTCGTTGGTACCATAATATTGAATTGTCATTCAAACTATGCTTATACCCAAAATTTCAGCTCAATCGATTGCGGTTAGCTGGTTCAAAATTCAGTTCCAAGATTTGTTGCACACTAACAAACTAACGAACAGAGGGCCTACCGCGAAATGAATATAATATATAAAAATAAATATATAAAAAGTAAATATTCGTTCGTGTATCTTCCTCTCTGCCGCACTTGCTAGTTCAAGCGACAGAGAGGGAAATACACGAACGAAGTTCGCTTTCGTTTCGCGGTAGCCCCTCAGGTCAAGATAAATAAAAGCTTGTAAAAAGCAGTCACGTTTTCAAAGTTTTTACTGTGCAATCCTACTATAATATTATAAATCCGTAAGTTTAGATGTTTGGATGTTTGTTACTCAATCACGCTTAAACGGCTGAACCGATTTGAATGAAATTTTGCACGAAGATAGTTTATAGCCTGGATTAAAAGATAGTTTTCACCCCGAGTCCACGCAGACGAAGTCGCGGGCGGAAGCAAGTAACTTTATAAGTATGTAAGTAGTTGCAAATTTAACTATTGGAGAACTCAACTCTTGGAGAAGGGCGGTTAACGGCTCGCCAGGCATGGGGAGGCCAAACTCCGACCTCTCATCAAGTCGTTGTCGAGCCGTTAAGCGGCTTTTAGACCTTGCTAAGTGCAGTGCACTAAGGGTGGGTTGCACCAACTTACGATTCGACCGATCATCGTTAGATATCGCGCCGGCAGCTTTCATCCCATAAAAATCTGATTTTAACGAATACCGCTTACTATACTATTTGTGAAGAATTACACCTGCCGGCGCCACATGTAACGTTGGTCGGTCTGTAGGTGCTCGGAAAGCCCGACCAGGAAAATAAAAAACCTGCTCTGGGGGCGCTAAATTAGCAATAATTATGGCAACACTAATTCATTTCCATTACAAATACTATATGATGTACATTCCAATGTGTATACACCACAAAGACTCAAAAAGTAGGCAGACCTTATTCCTGCAACAATAAGGATGTAGTATACATATTTATGAAACTTTGAGTGAATACCAGCCTGGATACCAGCTTGGGCCTTTCGACTCGCTTCAAAGACGCGCTGTGCGAATCGCGGACGATCCCAAACTTACAAGCGATATCGAACCGTTGAGTCTAAGGAGAGACTTCGCCTCCTTGTGCGTGTTCTATCGCTTATATAACGGGTTGTGCTTCGAAGAACTGTTCGACATGATGCCTACGGCTGCTTTTTACCACCGTACCGCTCGCCATCGGCAGGGCACTCATCCTCACACCCTGGAACTTAAATGGTCGCGTACCGTAGAGGTTTCAGAGAAATTTCCTCCCTCGGACGCCTCGGTTGTGGAATGAGCTCCCTGCCGAAGTTTTCCCGAGGAATTTCCCGGGGTTCTTCAAAAAAGGAGTGTATAAATTCTTAAAGGGTACGGCGACGCGCATGTAACACCCCTGGAGTTGGAAGCGTCCGTAGGCTACGGTAACCACTTACCATCAGATGGGCCGTGAGCTTGTTTGCCACCGACGTGGTATTTAAAAAAAAACATATTGGTGCCCTTGACTGTACCTGCCAGTCATGTTGACAAGGTCGGTGATGTTATTTAGAGGAATAGTCTAATCCATCAGATTTTCTCTCTGACAAATACTTGGTCACATTGTAAATCACTTTTTTAAGTCACTTAGTAGTTTTCTGCATTTTAACGCACAAATACACACACTATCCAAGAAATACACCACGTACAAACGACACCTCACTTCGATAGCAACGTCTTCAAACTTACTGTTGCCAGTTGAAGAAATTAGCTCCAACAGTTTTCCGCTATATGGCGAAGTTTTTTATTTTCCCGGTCGCGCTTTAGGTAGATGCAGCCCGCCCTCACTGTTATAGAATAGAAGTAGTACCTGGTACGGGCGCACGCGGTTGTGTATCTCTTGTATGCCGACCTCCCTGGTGCGCACGTCGCGACAGTCCGTGCCCAGGTCGGCCATTCGCGCCAGCGCCAGCTCGCGCAGGTTGCCGTGCTCCACGCCGGAGGACACCAGCGGCATCGGTATGTCGCGTTGCACCCTGTAATCGTTACACGGCACTGTGAACCTTAATGCCCGCATTCCACTGCGAGCGGATCGGGCTCCGTACGGAGTCAGTATAAGGTGGTTCGACGACCATACAAAACCGTCTTTTGAAAATAGTTTGTCACGTGATACAAATTCTCAAATTATTCTAGTTTATACAAGTGTATAAACTAGAATACATAAGATCCTAGGAAATGGGGAATTTCGCGCAAATGGAAAACCAATTTATGAAAGTTTGTTACATTAAGTTTCTTAAAATTTCACGCCGTTAGCCTGCGTATGTCAAGACGTTTTGTATGGTCGTCGAACCACCTTAAATAGCAATGGCGAACTGCATAGAAGTGCTTCCACTGAATAAGAATGAATGAAATGTATTCACCTGTAAACTCTAGTCCAGGGGGGTACCAGCGCCAGGATCTTAGCAATCAGATCGACCAAAGTGGACGGCGGATAGCTCCTGTACCTTCCCGTCTTCCAGAGCTCGTAGAGCCCGGTGCCTCGGATCACCAGCGTCGGATATATCTTCAGACCGTCAGCCCTGAACGCGGGGTTTTCAAAGAATTCGATAAACTGCTCGACGTCGCGCTCGAAGTCGACGTTCGGGAGGTCCGGCATCATGTGGACGACTATCTGCAATGGCAATGTACTAGGTCAACACTTTCGATGCCCGGAGCCCGCTAGCCGGGCGCGATATGCACGTAGCCGCTTTCCTATAAAACTTCATCTACGATGACTACCAGCGCAGCGCCACGGAATCTTTTTCATTTATTTATTGGGCAAATTGCACTTACAGCTCAACCAAAACATGAAAGTTACAGGTTATACCAATGATGTAATATAAAAAAGAGGTAGATAGGTTATAAGCGCTCCAAAAGTGGCACACTAAAACTGAGTGCACCAACTTGCCTCAGTTGCGCGTCGTCAATGGAAACGTATGCTGTCAAATTTGGTGGCCATTTTAAGGCCGAAACGCACTGACAGCGGTGACGGAGCGGCGCGGAGGCGGCGCCGGTTGTAATGTGCGAGCTAATATAAAATGATGAGCACCCCCCCAGAAAACAGTCCCCGCAAAGGATACGGGAGACTGAATCCACGATTACTTTATGGTACACGCTTTGGAATATGTGATTCTGTGTATGAACGACGACTATGAGACAACCTGGGAAGGGATGCATCCCGTTACCTAGTTTGCGAAAGTTACAGCGCCATCTATCGGGTTCAAGCGTAGGCGAGACAAACAACTCGTAGACTCCGTATCGTTGTGAATTAACGGTCAGCGGAGCCTTGGAGCAGTACCTCAGTGCCAGGAACTCGCTAGCTGGGCGCTCTGGTTACAGGCAGTTTCCTCTACGTACGGTGTTCCCTATGTTATAAGCAACGGACGTCACCAATTATCCTCATAGCGTTTTTCCCGGTAGTGCTCAAACGAGCCCGGGGTCCGCATTGGCACCTAATCCCAACATTTAGCGCAGGCACTAGTTTTACGAAAGCGACTACCATCTCACCTTCCAACCCAGAGGGAAAACTACACCTTATTAGAACTAGACCGGTTTTCTCAAGATGCGTTCCTTCACCGAAAAGCGACTGTTATATCAAATGATATTTCGTACATAAGTTTTTGAAAAAACGGGAGTTCGAACCCGCGACCTCCAGGGGGGGTAATCACTAATCACGTAACGTTTTGAACGCGCGTCAGGACAATTTAACTGTCATTTTTCCATATCAAAATTGGCATTAGAATCTAACGTACGTATATAGTAAGAGAAATTCTAAATGAAAATCGAATTGAAAAACATGGTAACACCTTTGTTTTTTAGATTTTTTTACTTATTTTATTATTTGTTAGACATGTTCAAATTGTTCAATCCCGTTAAAATTATTATATTCCGGTTTACAACCACATATTATTGTATTCAATTAAAAAAGCTGATTTAAGAAAAAATTGTAATCCCTCCTTCAGGCATTTTATTTTACCATTTCACTAAATCACATGAGAATTTGATAAAACTTGATTGTAGAGTAACGCTGAACCAGTTCAGAGATTTGATCATATCACCTATACCATATTACAGTAGAGACTTTATCATATCACTAAACGTGTCTAGTGAAATGATAAAATGAGTTGACTACGCAAGCTCGTTTCGTCAACTGACTGACGTGTTTCCGGGATTTTATCAAATCACTGAACAAATCTAGTGAAATGAAAAAACGTGTTGGCTTTTTTGGCTGATTTCGTCATTTCACTAGACAGATTCAGGGATCGCATTAAATCATTTTTCGAGGCAAATGATAAAATGAATTCACCATTTTAACATCCTGCGTGATTTGGTCATATCCTTATGCGTCAAATTCGTACGCGCTCACGCGACATTCGGTCTTTTGACTGTGCTCAATGGCGCCTCAGTGTGCGTGGCTCGCGTAATTTGTACGTGTATCTGAGCGTGCCGCGGGCAGAACGACACGACCTAATGCGCACTCCACACTCGCGCCGCGAATAGTGGTTGCGACATACGGTCGCGATTCACGTGTGATCTCTGCGCGAAAAAAATTAGGCTCTCTACAGTCGCACATTGTTGGTACGAGAGGCGCGTACGTATTTGAGCAATTTGCAACAATTATTAATACAATGTATATATGTCGCAGGGAAATGGCCAAAACAGAGATTTGAACAAATCTCTAAAGCTGGGGCCACAGTCACACTAACGAGAAATGCCATTAATTATCGCGATAATGGACGTTAAAGGTACGGCCACACTACGACTATCGCTATAATTAATGGCATTTCTCGTTAGTGTGGCCCCAGCATAAGTGCGTGCCTCAACCCGAGTCTGCTGAGGCGCGAGGCTGAATATTCGTAGGCGCCTTTAGATATTTTGGTGAACTCACCTTATAACCAGCATCTTTGGCCAGATTAAAGTTTTCACAGACAGCCTTAACAGTGTGCCCTCTATTTGTGTCTCTGGCGATATCCTCGTACACGGACTGCACACCAATTTCCAACCTGGATAATTATTTAAATAACTGTTATTACAACACAAATACTCCTAATTGCTCATGAATCAAATACAGGACCTACTACCATAAGCAACATCACCTGGTGCAACCATAGTTGAGCATATCACTCATGTGTCTCTGCAAACAATAGTCCGGTCTCGTCTCAATAGTTATTCCAATGCACTTGGTTTTGGCACGTTCTGAATATTTGACCGCCTCTGCGACATTGTTTGATGTGTGACCAGATAGGGCATCATGGAGATTCCTGGAAAATATTTGGACAAGTGTAATTGACAGGATTTATGGTGTGCATTTAAATTTTAATAAACTTTCTTCTGGATACATAGATGATACAAGACACATTAAGCCTTGGAAAGCATTTTTTTTTTTTTTTTCCTAGTCTATTGTGTCCTACTGCTGGGCAAAGGCCTCCCCTCTTGACTTCCACTTGTCCTGTTCTGAGAAATCTGGCCAATCATTGGAAGTATTAAGTATTTTCTAACAGTATTTTCTAATTTGTGTTTTTCATAGCAGGATTCGGACTGCCTTCTTATTATATGCCTATGCTTATATGCCTTCTGGTAGTGGCTTCCGGACTGTAGAGCCCTTATATCACTGCGACCATTGCTGATCTATTGTGATCGCCACTTACTACAATTCTTGGTCAAGTCCTGCGAACTCAAAGAATTGCAGGATACTGTTGATCTCAAGAAATTTAATCTCCTCTGGGCACATGATGTGTTTTCCCAGAAAGGAGTTACGGCTGCGCATAAGGCAGTGGCAATCAGTTAGGATGTGTGTAGGCGTCTCTTCCGCATCTTAAAGACTAATCTAATTATTCATTTATTTTACAAACTGCGCAAATCAAATAAGTCCACTCTGTAAGTGAACTCTATAGCCCTATGGCCAAACTGAACTTGCAAAGGCTGTGAGAAAAAAATCAAGGGAATTACATTGTAGGTAACAATCAGAGTCGTAGGATCTAGTTGTACTTTTAAGTCGTAATATGCCACAAGATGTATAAAGCCGTGTTTTCATATAGTTGACACCATGTCTGTGAGGCCTTATACATACATACATACATAGATTCACGCCTTTATTCCCAAAAGAGGTAGGCAGAGCACATGAAACTGTTCCAGTGCCACTTTTAACTTAAATTTGGCAATAAAAGATCGACAAAATGTGATATCGCAGTTACAGGTTGCTAGCCCATCGCCTCCAACACACAACCCCGCTCACTTAGTAGACTTTTATGACACCCACATGATGAAATTCACTGCACATCTCTAAAAGAGCCTTAATAATAACGCATATTAGTTTAAGAAAAAAAATCTGAAAACAGCAAGTTAAGTGTATTTAAACATCACAAGAATAAAATATGCTTGCTTACCTGATAAAGTAGTCCCTATAGTCCTCCGGCAGGCTCATAAAAGTGCCGCCCATCACGATAAACTCCACTTTATCCACGCTATGCCCAAGCTGCTTCAACTGTTCCACCCGGTGCCGAGTTTGCAAGTAAGGGTTATACCGAGCTCTGATCGCTCGCATCGACGTGGGCTCGTAACCTGTGTAGCTCTGCGTAGAGTACTCGAAATCAGAGTCCGGCCCGCCCGGGCAGTACACGCAAATGTTCCCCGTGAAGTTGATATGCGGACATCTGTGAGGCTTGCACATAACCGCTACCACCGCGATCCCAGACGCCGTGCGTATCGGTTTCGCCTTCAATTTAGGTACCAGTATACTCTTGGAATCTGCCGGCACCGCCGCTATGATATCCACCAAACGCGGAGACGTCCCCAATCCGTATTTCGAAGAAATACGCGTCTTCATCTTGTTTAGGTTAACATCCTTGCCTTGACGGTGTGCGACCAACAACTCCTGTATGATCTCCGATATCACTATAACCATTTTCTCCTCTTTCGAGAGATTTGGTAACAGTTTCTTTTTGGCCATTGTTAATAATGTTTAATATTTCACGGATAAAACGTAATAAACTGCGCGTGTAAAGTGGAATCGTCACTGACAACTTTCTTTGACAGTTTATAGCTCTACACTCTATGGTCAATACACGTACTCAAATTGCTATTTTTAAAAAAAGTGTTGCTAGAGTTGGTATAAAAATCACATTCGGAATTAAATTGGAATCGATATAATATTATAAATAATCGATACTAAAATAACAAGAAAAACGAGATAGTACAAATCAATTTGTCACTTACTTGACCACATTTACTGGTGCCCACTCCGTACTCTGCCTTCGCCTGTAGTTGGACGAAAAGTCGCAGAGAGCAGAGTTACTAAGTTTCTGCGAGCTCTCACCAAACCGTTGGAAACCGTACGGCACATGACCCGCGAAACCTAAAAAATAATGAACTTGTTATACCTACTACTTAATTTATAAATGAAGTCTTTATTTGGCAACTAGAACGGTGCCGTTTATTAGGTACACAACTTACGGATGTTTTGCGAAGGATTATATCCCCATATTTGGGATCTCACAAAAGAAGAATGAATTTTTCCGTAACTCATCGAAAAATACTACCTAAATGTTTACAAAATAAGTAACTAACCTAAGCGTTTCTTTGACTTAAAACGCCAATACTAAATGACAAGACATTTAAAAACAATTGCAGCCAGCATCTTTATTTCACGCCAAAAAGTTTGCACAGGTGTTGTAGAAATTAAAACAACCTCACCTTTCTTGATAAATTTGTCCGGTCCATCATCCATGAAATATGGACTAACAGAATGTGACGCTGGTGAAAGTTTAGCTTCATCCATCGGTAGATTTCGTAGTATACCGGCACATTCTGGCCTCACCACCACCAGTGGTAGTTTGAATTCTGCCGTCGCTGACTGAGAGAAGAAAATGATGTCATTGTCTATAAACGCAAACTGCATTGGAGAAAATGCCTTTTCATTAATAGGTACCTATACCTATAAGCTTTCGCACCAAATCCTCATAATTGGTCGGTCGATCCGTATTACACAGTTTTCGTTGGCCGTCGATGAAAAGCTCCTATAGCATCTCTTTCCTTAAATATCTTGCATGCTTCATCTTCTATTCACCCTTTCTCGCTCCTTTCTTCACGCATCTCTTTCTTGACTTTGATATTCGTGAAAATATCTTGACTTACGAATCTGTCGACGAGGTTCCAGGGTTTTCCCATGCCCGCTTGGAGGTCAAGCACTCGTTCCAGCTGGTTTGCGGTGGCGCGTGAGTTGAGCTGTTGTCTTTGGAACTCCGAGAGAGCCTCCGTTGCCAGCACGGTGTAGCGTTGGCCGAAATGCGCATTTAACCGTGGTAGGTAGCCTGATGGATTATTTCGTATTTACTGATTGAAGATAATGTTAGTCGGATTCGCACATCGTAGGCTCTGTACCTCAACATCATACAATACAATATATTTCAATTGTAGCTGTAGGAAATTTCCGGACTTTAGCAATATGGAGCGGTATATTCCTTTCGCAGCAATTGGTATGAATTAAAATAAGCACAAATTGGTGGACTCATGGCTGCTTTTAAAACTACACTTTACTTGTGTTATACCTACTCGTAGGTAAGAGTGTTGACTGTTAGGCAATGGGCATCTTTGCACCAGGGATGGAGTTGGAGTATTAAGATTATCTAGTTTTAGAATTGAACTGTTATTTATTTAAGTAGTACGTGTCCATAAAAGACAATATTCATTAATTTTCCAAATATGTTTAAAGATTTAAATTAAAGTAGTGAATTAAAATGACGAATGACGTTGAGTTCCTGCAGACTATGGTTATTCTAGTATCTCCTCGCAATGATTCGGCGCCGAAACAGTAAATATTATCCCATAAAAAAACATTGCATGTAAAAGAGAGGCCTAAATCGAATACGAGGTTCCGGAGTTTACCCACCACATACGAACATACAAACTACAATTTCACAGACGTTTGCTTTCGCCCGACTACGGCAGAATCGAAAGGACGGAGCGGTAGCGCGGTGAGGGGGAGACGCTTGCATCGCCGCCGCTACATCGGGAGCACCCATAGCACGCATCCGTAGCACGCATCCGTAGCACGCATCCATCGCATCCGTAGCACGCACCCAATAGCACGCATCCAGGGCACGCATCTTTCCATATAAAAGTCATAGCTTAGTTGAACCCGTTTCCACCAGTGCTATGCTATGTGGACCAATGAACATGATTGGTGGATATCAGACGCATCCTTAGCAACGTAGCGTAGCACATCTCTGGTGGAAAGGCAGGGTGTAGCTATAGTTCCCCGTAGTTGGGTCACAGATTTTTCAATTGTTTATGCTGGTTATCGAGATCAACTTATAAAAGCGACCAGTCGTCAGAGTCGGAGGCTTTGTGAATCGCAAGGCAGGCACAGGTATCGGTCACCATATGGGTAAACGACCGTTGCGACCGGTCCAGTTGCAAGGGCTGACTCACCACCGATGAATCACGGTAAACTACTATTTGAGCGGTTCACTTTTACAATGCCAAACTTCTCTATTGGTATATCTTGTGCTCCTTGTGGTGAGGTCACGAGAGCTAATTGATGCGCGGCGCGGCGTTGAGAGCGAGGGACCTGAGGCCCAACCGCGAAACGGAACAAAATTTCGTTTGTGTATATCCCTCTCCGTTGCACTTGCCAGTACGAGCGGCAGAGAGGGAGATACTCGAACGAAGTTCGTTTTCACTTCGCGGTAGCCCCTCTGCATTTGTTTCAAGATGTCTCGACCCCTCACATCAATAAAGGGTCGGCCATACACTTGTGCGACTCTGGATTCTAAGTAAGGCTACCGGTATCTGCTTACCATCAGACAGACCGTATGCTTGTTTACCACGACGGTACAACATTGAGCTGCGAATACAGTGGCGAGCGATGTAAGCCATATCACAAAGTCGACCTTAAGAAAGTTCAGTGTTCCTAGTTCTATTAACATTATTAGCTCCATTGATAGCACTAGGTAGTTGGTCTCTTTTCTAGACGTTCCGTCAAGCAAAACCAATTAATTTAACTCGATAAAATTATTAAAGAGCATTACACACGCCTAGCAATTTGTCAAAACCACTTTTTTTAGTTGGAATGAGACAGTAGCCCACGAACTTTAATCCTACTATTTCTTTTTTAATATTATTATGTAGGTAGGTACGCATTTGACCACAATCTCGCTTGATGGTAAGTGATGATGAGGTCGAGGGTGACACATGCATGACGAGAGTGAATAGGCACTATCTAGGTATAGTTGAAATTTTCTAAACTAAGCTCATGAATGGCCATTGTACCGAGTTCATTATTCAATGAACATTTTATGTGGCGCTAATTTTTTTCTGCAAATTTGGTACGCTTGCGTGTTGAATAGCTTTTGTTCGGACCGCAAACAGGCATTCATGAGCTCAGTACAATGGCCATTCATGAGCTTAGTTTAGAAATTTTCAACTATACCTAGATAGTGCCTATTCACTCTCGTCTTGAAAAGATCCAAGTTATATGTAACTGGGAAAAGATTCGCCGGAAGTGAATTCCACTTTTTAGCCGTCCTCCTGGCTCCTATATATTAAAAATACGAAAGTTTGCATGCTTGTTACTCAATCACGCTTAAATGGCTCGACCGATTTGGATAAAATTTAGCACGAAGATAAGCCTGAATTAATAAAATATAGGGTAGTTTTTATCCCGAGTCGGATTGTCACGGGCGGAAGCTAGTTTCTAATAAGTAACAAAGTCGGTGCTTGGTGTGACAAACTGAATGGTTCTCTAATATGCTCAAAAAATTTTAACGCCCGACGAAAAGAGAGGGGTGTTATATGTTAAACGTGTCTGTCTGTGTACCTGTGTATCTGTCTGTGGTATCGTAGCTCCCAAACGGATGAACGGATTTTCGTTTTTTTTGTGTCATGGCTCCCTCTACATGATGGCCCATCCTATGGCCCAGCGCTATGGCCATGCGATGGTTGAACACCACAAAACGATGGTGACATTCAATTGTGATCAAATCGTTTTGCGAGATGGACATCGAAGCGTTAGCCACTGCGCCAATTTACCTACTTACATATTACGCTTTCTCCCCCATATAATTCCAAAAACTTTATTGTTTCGTGTTGAGGCCACGTACACGTCATTTTGGATTAAAAAAAATACACAACACGAACGTCCACACTCAACCGCGGTCGACCGCGCACTGCGGAATGGGCCACGTGTAGATGTGTACCGCCATCGCTGGCCCACTCCCTTTGATGTGCGGCCGAAAAACCGACACCACAGCCATCCCATCGCCACCCCGCCGCGCCATTAGCCATCCGACACCACTACCCTCTCTACACGCTGGCCCATCCTAATGAGCCAGCAGGATGGGCCATTATGTAGACGAGACATCTTAGATAATTTTATCCCGAGTATTCTTAGCCATGTTTCATGAAAATCTGTTCAGCCGTTTTTGAGATATTGGACTTTGAAATTAAAATTTCGGGGGTTTTTCAACTTTTCTACTGAAATAACCAGTACTCACCCTCGTACCCCGGTATCATGGGATGCTTGTACACCGGGTCCCCATTCCGAAACCTCGCGTTCACGATGTCCACATCAGTTTGTGCTGGACGGAATATCTGGAGACAAAGATGGCGACGGTCATCATGACAGTATCTACCCACTGGGCTGTTATTCCACCCGTGACGCCTAACGAAAGTAGACGTCTTCATCAAGATATATTTGTTGGCGAGCGTTGAGGTGAGCCTAAAACCACTAACAGAATAGCCTCAGAATGAGCTCAGTACAATGGCCATTCATAAGCTCAGTTCAAATAATCTAAACTATAACAGCTAAAAATTGGCGCACATAATGCTCTCGTCTCGTGTCTCGCCATATATCGGGCGGGACGTATGGTGTGACGCGGTGAGGCAGGCAAAGGGGAACTAAACAATCCTTAACATTTTCAACGTCAAATAAGGCACCACTGGTTCAACACCAATGTTGTTTGGTTCTCATTTTTAAACAGTGTTCTGGAAGTGGAATAACATGATACTTTGTTTATCTGAAGCTAGTTTTCTGTTGCTAGAATTTATAATATGTAGAACAAACTAGAGAGTTTTTCAGGTTTGTCACGCGGCTCGTTGATCAGACTCCAGGGTCTAGCCAACTTCTCACCTGGAAGTCATCAGCTGTCCTATCCGACAGGACCAGTCTCTCCGAGTGCTGCACGCTCGGGTCCAGCAGGATCTTGTGTGTGGTGGAGCCATATGTGTCTCCGATGCGGTACTTGTATTCGGGACAGTGGCCAGTGTATCTGTGGGGAGTAACATGGTATAGTTTGTTTTAGTTTAGATGAACGAAAAGTAGTTAAAACCGACCATTAGCGACGTCTATTGTTTAAAAAGTAGGGTTGTAAAACAATTACGCACAAACAATAGAACAAACAGTAGCTATTCCAGTACACGTGCACCTCGGCACAGAATAAGAAATAGTAGGTACAGTCAGCGTCATATAGTTAGTAGCAGCCAAGGTAGCTAAATATTTCGGTACGAACACGCCTTTATTACTGTAAGGATAAGGGTGTGTTACGAAATATTTGGCTACTCTGGCTGCTACTAACTATATGACGCTGACTGCACTGCGTAATGTTCACAGCAAACGTAGCTACTCTATTTCCCTCTCGTTCTCACCAATCACTAAAGTAAATATTAGGAAGGAGCTAGCCCTTCTACAGGGCTAACAGTGCGCGAGAAAGTAACGTTGTAAGTGTTGTAACACAAAAACAAGTTCAACTCTTCTTTTTAACCAGAGTTCAATTGTTGTATGTTTTTATGCAAACAGCGACGTAATAAATAACCGAAGCAAAACTGGAGCATCCGAAATGAAAGAGCAGATAGATTTGTATTAGAGCGGCGCGAGCTGAGCGCGTCCAATCGTTAGGGACAAATTTGCGTTGTGGTGTGGACTGCAGGGTTGACACTTCGCGGAATGTTGCAGCGTGCCCGTAAAGGAGACGCTAGACGAGCGAAACCGTCAGGACTGCCAAGCAAGGTCGCAGTATATAGAGTACTTAAATAAATAAATAATAAAATAAATATTTGGGGACAGCCTTACACAAGTCGGCCTAGTCCCAAACCAAGCAAATCTTGTACTATGGATACTATACGACGATAAACATACTTATATAGACAAAAATAGACGGACATAGAATAGAGGAACAAATATTCGTGCTCATCACACGAATAAATGCCCTTACCGGGATTCGAACCCGGGACGTCCGGCTTCGTAGGCAGGGTCACTGCCAACTAAGCTACGGTGGTGGTCAAGGAGTGGCCTTAATTTAGCGGGCCGCCGCACTTTTGACAAGTATCCACACGGGCCGAATCACGCGGCGGCCTGCATGAAGTCCTGCCGATAACGGCCCGTGTAGCGTCTCAACTCAACCCGGCATCATAGTGACGAGCAGGCACACCGTGGGGTTTTAATACACCATGCATTTTGTTTCAACAACCTACAGACTGCAAGATGGAAAGAGAAACATTTGATTCATTCACTTTGAGAGGCGGTTGTTGTGCCATATTGGTGGTTCCTGGGAGTCCGTAATACTTTGGCTTCCCCGCCGGGTGGAATGCGTCGCTCGTTGCTAATATACCGCATTTCCGAAATACCAGATTTTGCAATATATCGCATTATCAATATATCAGAGCGTTTCTCAAAAAAAATGCCACTAAATTTTTTCGGAGATTTTCTGCAACTTTTATGTTATTTGTACTCAAAATCACGATGTCTTTCCATCCCAATAGGAGAAAAAAAGTGTCCCAAAATGTTCATACATTTTTGAACTTTCCTATTGTGTTACCACCATACAAAGTGTATGGTAAATGGTAACACAATAGGAAAAATATCTTTGGGACAGTTTTTTGTCCTACCAGGGTCGAAAGAGCTCCTGATTCTGAGTGGAAATAGTTAACAAAAAATTTCTAGAAGTACAATTTTAGCTTACCACATTCCCGTTACACCAGTTAATAAAATCGTAAGGTACTCATGGAACTAAATCGTTTTTTAGAATGTCCTATACAGAAAATTTGGTATATTGGTAATGTGATAACTGATAAATCAAGAATGTGGTATTTTGCAAAATCTGGTATTTCGGGAATGCGGTATATTAGCAACGAGCGCATCTCTCCACGTAAAACAGGGTTGACCCCTTAGAGCACTACAAATGATGCATTTTTGTCACAACGATTGGCTGTACTTAGGAAATGTATTGTTGTCTCATTCCAACTATAGCAGGTAATGGACGTTTCTTTACTAACCGATCGGCGTACAGGCGCACACGGTGCAGTGTACAGTCAGCAGCAAATAGTTTGTATACTACGTAAAATATAGCTTGTTCCCTATGACAGCTGTCATCTCAGTACAATTTATAACCTTAAAACGTAAAATTGTACTGAGATGACAGCTTTCATAGGGATCACGCTATATTTTACGTAGTATAGCAACCAAAGTGGCCAAATATATCGTGATCGTAACATCATTACCCCAATAGTAATAAAGAAATGTTGCGATGTAGGTATTTGATTACTTTAGCTCGTACTATCTATTGGATATTTTGGCTACCATCATTATAGTCTTCACTTTTCACATTATTGATTAATTATTGATAAATTCTTTGTGCTTGATTAAACACAAAGAATTTCCCTTCTTGGAATTGACTTGTAAAGTAATAAATACGAGTACAATTAATACTTGAGTTTAACATTGGCAACCCTACTATTAAACCGATTACGGCCGCAAATAAATAAAGTTACTCAATTCCGGACCTCTGTGCAAATACCATGTCACTGCAAGTCATTCGCCACCCTCTAGTACCTGTCCATACATTACCATACAACGACAAGGTGCTATAGTTATCCAGACTTAAAAACCTCGTGTTGTACCCGGGGAATACGACCTTAGTGTGGTGCAGCAAGATCAGTTTTAGAACCAAGTGGTCCTGTGAGAGATTGCGAAACTTACATGTGGTTTACAAATGGAACATCGCCATAACGAGTAACAGTGACGTATGGACCGTGGTAAGCAATAATTCGTTACGTCATTGGCGCCGCGCTTCTGTTTTGTTTACGAAAGGTTACAAACAACTGTTCACAACGCAACTGGCCAGTCACAAACATGTAATATGCAAATAATAATTTGCCCGGTGGTAAGCGGTCACAGGAGCCTATGAACCATGTTTTCGTGATTTATTATGTTCGCCGACGCATATTTATAACAAATCTAGGAGTAAACTTGTACCTGCTATAATCTTTGCTGCTAGGAACGAGTGAATAAGTTAGACGCAACGTGAATCCATTAGGTACATGAAAAAACTACTAGAAAAGTTGAAAAACCCCCGACATTTTCATTTCAAAGTTCAATATCTCAAAAACGGCTGAACAGATTTTCATGAAACATGGCTAAGAACACTCGGAATAAAATTATATATGATACAAACAAAACTGCATTCAAATCGGTCCATCCGTTTGGGAGCTACGATACCACAGACAGATACATAGATACACAGACACGTTAAACTTATAACACCCGTGTTTGCGTCGGAGGTTAATATAAACATTGGTTGAACCAGATCGCGGAATTTAGTAGCTTTCTTAGAAGTTAGAAGGAAAAGGGTTTGTTTGTGTGAATTATGTCTAAATAAGGACCTTATTTGAATACTAGCTGCCGGCATCTAATTGTACGAGCGAGCGAAGCGAATTAATCTCTCCGTTGCAGCTTGAGCCAAAATTCTTTCGTACGTCCCGCCGGATATCCTGAAGTCCGGGTGTTCTCTACAGGTCACATTTCACAACCGGTTCGCGTGAAAAATTGTGAGCAGGTTCAATAACTATATTTTGATTTTTTTGTCAATTATGAATATTATGATTTTCGAAATTAAAAAAATATAATAAGATAAGATAGGGTCGCGAGTTCTACAGCTCAAAGAACCACTAGTAGATACTATTATTTAGACGGAGTGTGGATTTATTTCATCCATTTAAACTATTACGGAAGCCCTAAATGTCTCGTTAGTGGTCCATATTGGGAGCCTTTGTGCTGTCACCGCAAGGTCAGACAAAACAAGGTGTGGGTTTGCCGCTTTTATTGTGTGATTAGTTGATTACGGATCTATGTAATATATGTATCATTCCGTAACCGCCAACGTTACTACTGTTAACTCAAAATAAAAATCTGCAAATAGGCCAAGCAACGGGGTCTTAAGCGAGGGAGTATCCAAGTTCCATCCATCCAAGTTGGCTCAGTTCGTGTTGTTGAGTGTTACATTGTGTTACGTGTGACATTTATTCGCAATAGAGAATCATAGAGTGAGATAGGATTGTTAACATACCACATATTTATCTGAACATCCAAAATTATAACTATTTTAGTTCCTTATGCTATTGAAAAAAGTCCAAGTTGGCTCAGTTCGTGTTGCACAGGGCGGTCCCACAACACTTCGGGAGGTCAAATATCGCAAGCCACCCGGTTGCCTCTTGGACACTGCCACTACGCGTCATTGCTCTGAATATAGATCCTTTCTTCTATGCAGACTCTGCACGTCTAGCACACGACGGCCGCGACATACTCTCGATTTTTCTCGCACTATATCTCTTGTTCTAAGTGTTCTAATAAGAAAGAGACGGACATTGCGATAAAAATCGAGAGAGCTCGCGCGCCGTCGTACGAAAGCCGTGCTGGGCTGTTATTCGCTAAAGTAAGTAAGTAAGTCGCCCGTCACGAAACTAGACCTCTACCTACGCTTGGTTACTACGCATCGCGGTGTCAAGATATATTTGTGGGTGAGCGTTGAGGTGAGCTTAAAACAAGTTACAGAATAGGGGGGCTGAGCTGCACGTCTAGCCGCATGCGGCCGCGACATACTCTCGATTTTCCTCGCACTATTTCTCTTGTTCTAAGTGTTCTAATAAGAAAGAGACGGACAGTGCGATAAAAATCGAGAGAGCTCGCGCGCCGTCGCATGATAGCCGTGCTGAGCTGAGGCCCTAAAGGCGCAACTCGCTCCGAGATTGCGCCGCGCCGCTCCAAGTACAGTCAGTATCATATAGTTCGTAGCAGCCAAATGTGTTACGATATATTTGGCTACTTTGGCTGCTACTAACTATAATATGATGCTGAGTGTACAAGGCGGCCTACCGCGGCCCCGGCCCCAGCTGCTACTGCACGCACGCTTTCTATCGCAGGCATCGCAGCGCGTTGCATGCGTTGGTAAGGGATGGCCAAGTTTAGCCTCGTTCGGCATAATTAGGTATTTGTTAACAAGGAGAACCTTCTGTACGTATTACTTGTCTTTATTCTGTGGCGGTACAGCGAAATGAAAAACGCCCGTGAGATTGCGGAAAAATATGGACCTAGATATTGGTGGATCATTTCCTCGCTCACCACTTCGCAGTCTGGTGCATAGTCCATATAAAGCAGCCGCCACACGAATTCGGCGAACAGCCAAGCAAGCACCTAGTTTCAGTTTTTTTTTTTGACATTACTACGATCAATATTGTATTAAATTGGTATTTCTGTCTGTCCTTGTTAATTTTTATTGTTAGAAATTATTGTAACAAATTTATTGTATGTACCTGACGAGCTTTCTGTGAATTCATTTTATTTATATACAAGGGAAATTTGTAAAATATAATGTCAATTTTCAATTAGCAATAAATGAATCTGAATCTGAATCAAGGTCACAGAACATCTAGTGGTTTGGCCGGCCGCGGATTGCTTGCAGGCAGTCCGCCGATTTCGTACGTGGGGCGGTACCTTAATAGTGGCCAGAGTTGTTCCAATCCCAGCCACATTTAAAAGGATTAAGAGGAAACACAACGGCCGTTTTTCCATAGAAACGTAGTCCCCTGTTATCTCCCTGGATAATGGCAGTTGATCAATTATTTTTTTCCATAAATCTATGGCTGCTATTGACATGTTCCTGTGGTTTCCTTTTTTTCATAAATTTATTATTAAAAGAGATATTAACCTCCAAAAACCTAAAAAAAATGCCAGAATTTCCGCTGTGTTCAAAAATCCAGAAAACAATTTTGACTACATTATTTAAAAAAAGGAAAAAGAAAAAACAGGTACACGGCCAAAGCCTTTCTTTGATTTTTAATAAAAAAAAATAGTTAAGTAGGTCAAGTTTTGGAGAAGAAATCAGGGGACTACGAAGCGTTGATTTTATGTAATTTTAATAGGTATTTTCGGTCCAAGCTGCAGTTGTCTCTATCGCGCTCTGCGGCGGGAGGCTTGTGGTTGGCGCGACAGCAATACATTTTACAAATACCTATTTCTCAATTATCTTGACCTTAGTGTTTCCTCTTTTAAGGCCGCGGGCTGGACGCCAGCGGGCAACGGAGCGACGAGCGGCTGCACAATAATGCACTTGGCGCTACCACGAAATCGAAACTAAGTTCGTATAGATACTAAATGCATCCCTGTCACTCGAGTAATGCGAGTGCGACCCAGATGAAAATACCCGAAATTCGAATTTCGTCGTTATACTCTGTGTCTGAGGGCCTACCGCGAAGGGCATTTGTTTTCCCTCTCTGTCAGACTTGCGAGTTCGCACGTAAGTGCGACAGTGAGGGAAAACTTCGAATTCCGTTCGCGGTAGGTCCTCTGAGTGATCGATGGTTCTAGGACTTACCCTGGGATGTAATGGGGTTGCGCAATGCTGACTAAATCCAACGCCATGATCACTTAAAATTTACTTGCAACCCCGTAAAACTGTAATTTAATCCAAAACCATGGGTGATTCAACTTGAATTTTGAAAATAAATCGAAGCAGAAAATTTTTGAAGCCGTGAATTTGGCATGAATTTGACAGTTACATTACATATTGTTCACTTTTGAAGTATTGGCGTGGAGGTTTGGAATGTATATTTTTTTAATTATCTAGATGGACACCAACCATAAAGCCACTTTCAACCCATTCGTTACCGAACGTTAAGCGGCGTATACATGTGGGCCCAACCGTGCGACCTCGGCCAACCTGCGGGAGCGAAACGCAGTTATACGGTAAAATGAGATGGATGCATAATTGAATGTAAACCTGCGGGATAAAAATATAGCCTTTAGCCATGCAAAAAGTATATTCTACAGGTAGGTGATTTTTTTTATCGGTTAAGCGGTTTCGGAGATGACCCATTACATAAAAACTCACACCCTTACATGTTACAACTCTACAATCTCACGGAGTTCCTCTTTATTATATTTATTAGTATATAAGTTTAAGTATACCTATATCGACGCATACCTACCTATACATATACGCTAAAATTATACGCTTCGAATATTTTAACCCTATAGGTATATTCCTATCAACAACTTTGGTCAACAAGAATGAACCAACGAAACCGCTCATTCGTTCGATACAAACGTTCCATTCCATTCACTCGTCCAAACGGCCGCCATATTAGACTCGGTCGTCGAGCGTGCCGAACGCATCAGTGACTGTGTCAAGTGACAGCCAAGCCGATAAATATACTGAAAACCCGTAACTTTCTCGAACAGTGTGAATTTATTAAAACTAAAAAGCAATTGTCTTTGTGATAATGCATAATCCCGAACTAGTTGTTATCATTGATCTTGCCTCGTGAAGTTGTTGCATTCCACGGAGACTGTTGAACTTTATTTTTTTGTTCAGTGTTCTTTTTTTTTCAAACTTCAATGTTTTTATGTATTGAGTGCTATCAGTAGTTTATGAACGTTTTCGTTGTATTTTTGTGCTTGCTATTTAACTTTTCTACTTCGACAAGTTTTGCCGAAACTTATACGGTAAGTTTTTTTTTATTAGCTGTGCGTTTAACTTATTGTTATTTGGAAATTGAGTACGGGAGGTTGTTCTAATTTTGAAATCTTGATGCTACCTTTACGTGTGGCGAGTAACTTGTTCCTGGACTTACCCAGTTGATGCTTGAGCATGGTTATTTCTCGTACCTATTTGACTACTGCGAATTGTTTACATTATATGACTGTTATTGCACTAAATCACAAAGCTATCACTTGTTTTGTTATAAAGCCATTGCTTATTTTGCCGTCCCATAAACAATATAAATAGTAGGTATGTTTATTGTTTACCTTCACTAAAGCTAGAGAAACATGTGAATTTATTTGTTTATATGATTAAGCTGTTCTTCGATTAAGGCTTACGCTAGCCGTTATTTCTATTGTAGTAGCGGGGGTTAAGAATGCGACATTGCAGGCTAACATACTTGCCATTCTTTTTTGTGCATTAGTTCGTAGAAACACTAGGTACATTACCAGAACATGGGCATAATGTGTATACTGCCATGTAAATTATAATGATTAGGTGCCCATGCACTTGAATACCGAACTTCGGAGAAACGAAAACATGACTCCCACTTTAAAATCTGTTATAATCTAGAAACGTGATATACCTGCCAAGAATTTATATTGAAATTGATTTATTAAACAAATGTGTGTATCTAAGTATCCGTTGTTGGACGAAACTAGTACTAAACTCGTCACGTACACTTTTTACATCTTTCGTTTGATAACAAGGACGAGGTAAATTTATATTTGTAGTACCAATGATATAAGATACCCATTCAAACATACAATGTTTCAAAGGAATCCTGTTCGGTCGCTGTTGAGAGTAACAAAACCGAAACGCGACTACAGAGACTAAGTCAAATCAAGGTGCACCTTTAAAGGTACCAATAATTAGGTTCGTAATGCACTGAGACAGTCTTTAGCCCGACTTTACAGATACCTATTTATTTCTAGAAACGAGCACGGTATTCCGCTGATTAGGTATTTGGTTTACTGTTGAGAAGATGGCACCGTTTGAATGGTTTCCTATTCATGTCAAAAATCACTATTTGACTATTTGGTTTCGAATAATGGGTCAATCAACTTTTTCTTGTTCTTATTGAGTCCGGTGTCAGCCAGGAGACAATAGTGACGGTTAGAAAAATATAGTTTAAATTGGACTCCTAGCATGCCTAGCATGCTTAGGAAATGCCCAGCCACAGAATGGGATTACCAGCATAACAAAGACACATGTTTAGTGGATTCAAACCTTATAAAATCATTGTTTTAAATAGTTACCCAGGAGACAACCATGGCAACGAGCAACATTAAAATGTTATTTGGCCCTAATATTACCCACAGCTGTCAGATTTTTTGTTAGGTGCATTTACGTAGTCGGTCCCAAAGTTCTGTCACAAATGAAAATAATGATAAAAACAAAAGTAGCAATCAATTTTTAATAAATTATATACCGATTTAAAGTACATTTAATAAAGAATTAAAATTACTCAAAATTATTCAAAATGACCTCCTTTGTTTTTAATACAGGCCCTTAATCGGTGTGGCCAGTCGTCTATCGCAGCACGCACCATTTTCATATCTATCTCAGTGACTGCTTTTCTTAAAAATGACTTTAGGCTCTCCAAATTTTTATGTGGTTTAGCACAGACCTTCCCCTCTAAGACCTGCCAAATTTTATAGTCCAAAGGATTAAGGTCCGGACTAGAGGAAGGCCAATCTTCGTGTCTTATAAAGTCGATTTTTTGACGGTCAAACCAGGCTTGAGTGGTCTTGGCTTTGTGTGCTGGCGCAGAATCCTGCTGGAACACAAAATTATGTCCCGAAAATAGCGTGTTGGGCAGATCTTTGACAACCTTATCCAAAACTGTCTCTTGGTATACTTTCGCACTGATTTTGACACCTTTTTCGCAAAAATGAACCTCAGTTGGCCCGTAATAAGATACACCCAACCAGACCATCACTGATGATGGATGATGCCCATGTTGCACCCGCGGAACTCTTTTTCCTGCTTCTTCAGAGCTCCTAGCGTACACTCTATAATTCTGTTTATTGTACTTCTCTTCAATATCGAAAATCTTTTCGTCTGTAAAGAGGATATCACGGTGTCGATTTTTCGCGTACCGCTTTAACAACTTCCGGGATCTTTTAAGCCTTATTGTTTTTAGACGGGCATTAAGTAAGTGCCCACGCTTTTTTTTGTATGCTCGTAGACTAAGATCTTCGTTTAAAACCTTTTTGACGGTTTTTCTACTGACACCCATCTGCAAAGCCATCAATTTCTGTTTTCGGACAGGATTTCTTGCTATGCGCGCCTTGATCGCTTTGATCACTGCTGGTGTTCGTACGGAGCGAGGCCGGCCAATTATTTTCTTGTCCTCAACACTGGAGACTTCATTGTACCTATCAATAGTACGGTACACAAACCTAAGCGTTATTTTTAAATTTTTGAGCAACTTGAAAATGGTACTTGGCGAGTGCCCACAGCGGTGCAATGCTAAAACAGCTATTCGGTTATCTTTCAATGTCCACTCCATCGTGAAAAATTGCAACGAATGACTGTTTTTTGTTTTAAAATAATTGTCAAACATTCAAAAATGGAATGCAATAAAATATTCTTAAAATCATCTTCTAAATTTAAAAATAATATGCCAGTGACAGAACTTTGGGACCGACTACGTAGTTTGAACTTTAATACCAAGAAGACACATCTTTATATTCGATAATTATGCAATGCAAACTACTCGTATCTTAACATGTTATCTTATGAGGCTTCGCAGCTGTGTATCAAAACCTCACCCCAATTCAAAGCTCCGTTCATGACCCTAGTCACATATCCTGTGAAATACTAAATAACTTGTATATAAGATACATCCATGCTGGCAATTATTATTTATGATCGGATCAACAAATTTGTTTATATAACATACCAGTCATTTGTCCGCTTACTTTATTTCTGAGTGAGTATCATATCCCGTATCAACTATGATTATTTAAAATATTTGAAAAAAAGACCTATTTGACCTAAAGTTTTTATATAAATAAAATTTAACAAAATACATGTTTCTCCTAAGTGTCCGAAAAAATATACAGTCCTGTATCGATTACGCGTATGGTAAAATTAGTAAATAATATGTACAGGAATTTTTACGTGATACATTTTTCAGTTGCCCAACGAAGTAAAGTTCGTCACATAAATTATTTCTTGAATTTACGGTTTTCGCGTCGCGGTCGCGTATATTACCGTGTATAGAAAATTTACCTCTCTTCAATTTAGTAGGTAGTAGATATACTAAATTGAAGAGAGGTGAATTTTCTATACACGGTAATATACGCGAACTGGTCTTCCGGTATGAAAATGTATTTTAGCAGTATATATCGCTTTATACACTATATTTTATCCCGTGCCTCCGCCTGTTTACGTGGGTGGAGCTGTGGGAACAGCTAGTTCATATTTAATGAAGACATTTTCAAATTTCAATGTACTCTTTTGTTCAGTAAGCGGGTTTTTGAGCGTTAGTCACAATGCGCATAAAACCGCAATGCCATATTAGTAGCAGTTTCACAGAAACGGCGGCATGACTGGCCTGTGATTGTGCCTGTATTTTTTTAATATTAGTAATATCTTGTGTGTCCCCTGTTTTCTTAAGATTCACTTGCATCTAAAATATGAAAGTAGTCTAAACGAGGCTATTGGGAAGTAGTTGTACTTACATACAATGCATTGGCCTAGGTTGCCAACAGTTGTTTAGCCTACCAAGTTTTAGGAGGATGTCACACTGCGCCGCATCTCCGGACGGAGTTGCGGAGCTGCATACAAATTTCGCCGGACGGAGGTACGGTGCAGTGTGTCGTACCACACGGAATTTATATACAAACTGAGGTATTTGCATACAACGAGCTCTGCATCTCCGTCCGGAGATGCGGCGCAGTGTGACATCCACCTTATAAGGGTATCAGCCATTGACGTTGGTTTACTGTACTTATAGCGAAAGAGTCGGTATTCGCAATTCACCCGAAACTAAAATATGGTCAAACGCGGTCAAACAATTTAATTCTCAGAGTAAATTATTACTTGATTAGATTCTTATCGATTTTTAAAGATCCTATAACTATCTTTACATGCCAAAGCTTAACGGTACCTACCTAACATGAAATTATCAATAATGTTAAGTCCTCGGTCACATAAGGCATTATTTATTTATTGTTCGATCAATATTAATCGACTCACTAAAAAAGTATTTTTTTTACTATTCAGAGAAAATGTCATGAAAAAAGCAAGTGAAAAAATAGGTAGCATAAAAAAGAACACAAATTATTCATTATCTGCCTGCGCTTTTTCTATTAGTTGGGATCGGCTTCGGCTCTCTTTGTCCGTTTCTCCACTCCGGACGATTTTGAGCAATTTCTGGGTCCATACTGTTCACAATCCAATGTTCTCTTACAATATACCACGCCAAGAAGTATAGCAATGTGCTAAAATCGACGAATTGCGAAATGCTGCGTATAAACCCCCTTGCGAGTTCCTGGCGGCGAAAGAGGTCGTGTAAAGACATTATCAATACATGCGACCTTCGACTCCTTCATACACAGTAATATAATAGTTGTATACAAAGCATTTCTTAGTTCTCTAAGACTTGAATACGTCATGCCAACGTTGGCCTTGCCGCGAGTGTAAATATTATTAGCAATATTTATCAGTTCATACTTCATATCATATTTTTAAAAAATGATTACGTAACTTTATTGAAATAGTTTAGGACATGACGACATTTTATTTGAACGGACACATGGAGGTGATGTGGTAATTAAAATAACAGCAGTATTCATTATTTCCACCTTGTCATTATTCGGCAATTATATATATTCAGTGGGTTTTTTGTCCTACGTTAAATTGGACTGAATACTAGTAATATAAATTAATACTGGGTTTCCAAGAAAGAAAGAAAGAAAGAAAGAAAGAAAGAAAGAAAGAAAGAAAATACAAGCTTTGCAACAAGAAAATTTCTTCCTCCGATCTTATTTTAACTTAAATGTCAAATTAATAAGTTTAATAAAAATAAGCGGCCTAACAAATTGGTATACAGAGTCTAGTCAGTGAATAGTTTTGTTGTTTGTGTCTTGAGTGAAGATATATTCAGAGAACGTTATTATAGTAGAAAGAAACTTGGACCTGGACTTGGAACACCGAAATTAAGACTGTCAGGCAGACATATTTATCAGGCGATATACCGGTTGCGTCGATGTGAAAAAACTAAAGCATTGAACGTAATTATCAGGTTATGTTAACGAACGATTGTGGTCGCAACGATTCCGTTTTTTATTATATGGGAAGTTTCTTCTGTCATAAATTGCGTATAAATGATGTTTCTGAAATAAACGCTCCCAATATTATTTTTTTACATTTTATTTGTAACATTGCTCTGCTAACAATGTCGTAAGGGTAGGAGTGAAGAGGGCAGCGCCGGAAGATGTGCTCAGTTACTGGTTAGTTCATTGCAAAAGGATATTACCACCACTTCGCTAGCTTAGCCGCCTTAGCGCTCTTCCTCTGGCCGATATCAAAATCATGCGAGTCACTAAACACACACCTGCCGTGTAAAGGCAGCACCGCTGTCACCGGCCCGGCACAAGAATTCAACGTTGCCGCAGCCGCAGCTTACTAAATAGGTTTGGTTTGGCTTGTCAATTACAAATACACACACAACACTGGCTCGGCCTGCAGTGGCGGTCCATAACATGACAGCTAATGACAAGTTTTACTATTGACCGCCACCGCAGGCGCCTATAAGAGGCCTTATAGCCGACGGGACCCTAAAACCGCGTTCAACTTGTCCCAATTGTGGACCAGTCGTTTGTAGTACACTTTCTCCGATACGTGACGCGCCCAGCCGCTATTTTCACTCGCGAATGTGTACAGGTGTACGATATCCGAACTCGTTTGTGCGGTCGCTAGTTTTTTTTTCGTATGCAATCACTTGTTTTGTGCGTTAGGTTGGTGGGGTGGAGTAACTGGCCAGTGATTTTGCCCACGATAGTACTTTTCTCGATTTTAAAACTTTGACACGTTGTCTTACCAGTAGCATCGATCAGGTTTGACCGAGTTTTTGAAACCTTTATGTGATTTTCATGACAATGCGGGGCTGCGGGCAGGCGAAATACGATGAATTCAAACAAACCCTGCAATATCATAAAACTGGCATGCGAGTTGCACTATGTAAATGACCCTTAAGCCTGGGCAGGACACCAACCTGGCAGTCGCGGAGAGCCTCAAAACATACACTCGTCTCTTTTGGGTATAAGTAGCAGTGTCAGCGCAAGAAAAAGACAGGATGAGTTTCTCGGCTTCTCCTAAAATGGCATGCATTGTCAAATAGTCTGTAGATTTATATGGTATTTTTAACAATTTCCACTTGGTAATGAAAAACAATTCATTATCAGTTGTCTATCACTTATCAAAATGCATAAGCTCAATAGACAGATAGTGTTAATGATATTACGATTCTGATAAGATAGTATTCATGTTGCGTTGAAAATGCACTTAATTCAAAAAACATCTGACATCATATCAGTGTTAATGCATATTTTAGCGTAAATAAGGTCGCTTTTTGAGATTATGAGTACCCTATAAATTTTGGTTTCCTTGAGTGTCGAAATATCGTAACGTTTGTTGCGGCATAAACGGCCGTATCTTTGCCGTAGCTTTAAGGGACTGTAGACTTGAGTATAAGGATTTAATTTCAACTTTAAAAAAACCTTAGGTTTCGGTTATTCTTTTGAGGTACGGAACCCTAAAAACGAAAGACGTTTATGTCGATATGACCATCGTGTGGCGCTTCAGCCTCGAAGTCTTATGCCGTCCCTTTTCCCCGTCACCATCAGTCTCTCCAGGTTATTATGCGTTGCTATGAATTAAGAAGACGGCATGTATTAGGTCAGCATCGAGCGCTGGTAAGATCGAGGTCAGATATGTACACAGTTCGCACCTTATTCCCTTGTGATAAGGCGAAAAGTACACATCTGTTGGAACCGATTTGAATACGGAATGGAATTGGTAACTCGCTTCCGAGTAACTGTTTGCTTCGAATGCTTGGGGCGACCGCCTGACACTATAAAGTGGAAGTAGACGCGTAGGGTTACCTACTTCAGGGTTCTAACAAAAAAAAAACGACACACCTGACTCGAACAAAAATTAGCTGGCTTTAAAGCCAAGCCAATATCTCGCAAACGAGTCACTGAGTGTTGGGATGGTTTTAAGAAACCCATAATATTTTTGAACAAGCTCCAATGATATCCCCAAACTGAGCTAAGCCGAAGACGAACAGGGACGGGCATGGCGAAACTATAACCCTACCCCTAAATAGTGGCTTTTTAAACTAGGAATGCAAACAACCTTTTTTTGAACTCTACAAATCCTTCTAACATAGTCATATTTCTTGGCAATTTATTGTATAATCGTATTGTAGGTGCCATCCCGAAAATACTTTTAGCAAGTAGAGCTGTTTTTTGGATTTTACGTATAGTTTGACAAATCGCTCTGTAATATAAATTATATAATTCGGCCGAATATTCGGTTCGGCAATAGATGGGGCTTCGTAATCGGTAAAACCCATATTAGGCGCATCTCAAATTTTTCTTGTCTCGAATGAAGCCAATTTTCTTGAGTTTCCTCGAGTTTAAGAAAACTCGATCAGAAATACTAATCCTATTTCCATATGGCAATCTCTATCAGTCGACCTTACGGCAAAGCAGAAATACAACACTGAACCAGTGAGCTTCATCTTAGGCTCTGTCGTCGCTTACCATCATGTGGGACTTAGGGTCAGTCATTTGACAGTCATTAATAAAAACACGCGGAACCCTACACGGCAACCCTAGAAGAACGTGCCCAGTGCACATGGCAAGAAAGCTACACACATTGACCTCTAAAATGATGCGTTCGAGAAATCTACGCGCTCAGAGATGGTCTTGAATGCGTTCGACCGATTTACCCGTACGACTCGTTTTGAAGAATAAAGGCACATAAATCGCAGATTGGCGGCATGGCCTGCGGGGGCGGTTAACAATAAACTTGACAGTTATTGTCAAATTTACTATTGACCGCCACCTTGACAATTGCTGTCAAAATTTGTATTTACCGCCACCCCAGTCTGAGAGGTTTTAGGCCTGAGTCACACTGGCGCGGCCAATAGTAAATTTGACAGCTCATGACAAGTTTACTATTGACCGCCGCGGGCAGGCCGCACTAGTCTGTGAGAGTATAAAGGATCAATCAACGATCTCTACCAGTTATTCTGTCTCGTAAGCCAGGAGACTATATGACAGCGTTTCATAGAAAAAAATATTACTCATTTAACGACATAGACTACCCGTCTCTTTCTAAGCGTTCTAATTAGGATGAGACGGCAATATCTGACAGTTTTTGGATTTACTCCAATTAAATACCTAACGTACAGTTTTAAGGAGACTTAACCATGGCAACTGCCGAAAGAGAAGTTGACTCATCCATTTTGACAAACATTATAACTGGATTTTATTCCATTTAAACTTATTCATCGAGAATGTCAGTCGGTTAAACGCTAATTGATTGTTTCATTTTAATGTAAATAGCAATCAAAACAGGCTGTGAGTCATCTTTTAGCAGCTCAGTAATGAATGCATCATAGTCCTTCCCTAGTATCAAAGAATAATGTAACCAGGTGATGCACAGATTTAGGTTCGCGGCCTTCCTGGGCTGTTATTCTATAACTTGTTTTAAGCTCACCTCAACGCTCATCGACACATATATCTTGACACCGCGATGCGTAGTAACTAAGCGTAGGTAGAGGTCTAGTTTCGTGTATGTTAGATCTTTCACGCCAATAGAGATACGAAATAAGTGATTTTTTAGACAATGTTTAAAAAAAAAACATACAATATTAAGAATTAATTTGTTTCAAAATCCGGTGGACCAAAATGGAGATAAAAGATTGAAGAACCGATAGCCGTTTGACTTATAATTCTATCTGTAGTGCAAAAGTAGGAGATACGATTCAAAACTTGACAAAAATCGATGAAAACCTCGGGTGCTACCCCGTATATAGTGTGTATTTATTTATTTAATTTATATGTGAATCGTCACGATACGTTCGCTCTCCTTTGTCTTAGCTTAGCTTTGCACGCATGTATTGAGCGGGCGTGAGCTAAGGACTGCAATCTGGCGAGATTTCAACTAGCCGAGATCCCGCGAGACCACGAATCCAGTCTCGCGAGATTGGACGTTTTTCACTGAAAACGTATGCAAATAAATAAATAAATAAATATAAGGGGACAATCATACACAAATCGACCTAGTCCCAAACTAAGCAAGGCTTGTACTATGGATACTATACGACGATAAACATAATTATATAGACCAAAATAGACGGACATAGAACATAGAATAGAGGAACAAATATTCGTGTTCATCACACAAATAAATGCCATGAACATATGATATAAAATTTAAAAAATATGGTTTATACATTTTAGAATATCTAAATATATATCACAAAATCCAAATTTTTTATTGTATTCATTTAACCATCAGGGTTTAATGTAATTAAAAATAATTTTGTCATCAAATAATAGTAAGTTTTAATTGGTCAGTCAGATGTTTTATATGGGAAGTTAAATCTCGCAATCTTTAACGAAAATGGTAATGTGAGATCGAGATTGCCTTCCCTTAGGCGAGACTGAGGGCCCCCTCGTCTCAACGAATGATGGACAGCACCAGCCAAAAAGTCACATATCATAAGTATTCGCCATGTCTTCAAGTTACACAGCTGCAAATTAATATCACTTGACATCACAAAAGTCTGAATTCTTGAAAACAATACCGTCCATCAATCATTCATTTTTAAAACATTCCAAGCGACATGACTCGGAGACCTTTTTAACATAGTTATACCTTACTACGATGCGTTAAGAGCTATTTTTGCTTAGCAGGTATGTCACTCGCATTATTATGTTGATTTCCTTTGGACATGCTCTGCCTTAAAGGCTTTTGTCTTGTAAGGAAAGTTCATTAGCTCGGCTCGGCCGCAACTGTCCCGTATTTATGTGTACGTTTCTTTTACATAGGACTTACGACTCAAAATTGTGTACATATGTTTAAATCCAAGCTTAGGTACCGCTTTAAAGCGTGGGGGTCGCTTAAGGCGATGCCTTGATTTGAGTCGAAGACGCCCCCTAGACAGAGACACGCTTATGCCTTTCGCGCACGAGGAAAAGAGATGCAACACTCTTCGGGAATGACATTTTTGGACAAATTTCGATAAATACCTAACTTAGAGAAGTATTATATAAATTTCATAAAGTGAGATTTTAGATGAGATAAAATACTATGGTATTAACTTGATTGTGTCGTAAAATAATGTATCGTTTGAGTAGGCTGAGTAAAAAAAGGAAAATACAGACCTAACTTTGGTTTTTTTTTCTATCGAGGAAATTTTAAGCAATCATGTATCGATAAAATCAGATAAACAATCATATAGTCAAGAATCATATATCTGAAAATCAGACCTTATTGTTTCTTAATCTAGTCAGAACGGCGTTTCAAAGCACGCGATAATTTCCAATGCACAGCCTTAAGAGCGAGACGGTTTAACTCCCCTCCTCAGTTATACGCAGATAAAATCTTAATACCAAATCTGCAGTGTGCAGCATGCTTAAGAGTTCGTCGTATTTTGCGCTGAACTTCGCATATTCAAAGTATTCAAACCACCGCCACATAATAAATAATAGTACTATGTACGTACAGAAGTTTCTCTGTTAACAAATCCTTGTTTAGGTATGCCGAATGAGCCTAAACGTGACCAACCTTTCTATGTCATGCAACGCGCTGTGATAGCGTGCGTGCCGTAGCAGCGCTAACATGCCGGCTGGAGCCGCGCATGTAACTCGTAGCGGCGCGACGAAATCACGGAGTGAGCCAGCCCTGCCAGGCCTCCTGTCGATCATCGAACGCGGGTCGGGCGGTATCTCTATCTCTTTCGCACAGTAGCGCGGTGTCTCTATCACACACAGTAGCGCGGGCCCGCCGCGGTAGCAACGTGGGCCCGCGGCGGGTCCGCGCCTCTATGTGATAGAGATAGTGAGAGAGATATTAAATGCGTTGGTAGTGAGAGAGATATTTGCTGCGCCCGACCCGCGCCGCGCCCGCCCCGCGCCGCGCACGACCCGCGTTCGATGTGTGGAGGCCTTTAGTTCTCTATTGGTTGCCATGACAAGGTCCGTAGTAGTTGAGTCAGCAGTTTCACCTTTGTTTATCGATTTCGTACTTCGTAGTATTAAAGCCACTTAATCCAAAGAGATAATGCTTTAGGTACAGTCAGCGTCATATAATTAGTAGCAGCCAGAGTAGCCAAATATTCTTGCAGTATGGTACGCAATACACCATTATTCTTACAGTAATCAAGACGTGCACCGAAATATTTGGCTAGCTTGGCTGCTACTAACTATATGACGCTGTCTGTACCCATATGAGGCCAGCTACCAAATACGGCCTTAGAAGGCATATGTACGGAATTAGAGGAGGGGAAGAACATACGTAGAAATAGGGACACAAGCAGCCATCACAGGAAATGGATCGAATTTACTATGCGACGGAATCCGATGGGACATTTTTTACTTTTGTACCCTTTGTACATCGCACAACACGAAGGTATAATTTGAGTTGGCCCAATTGCATCAAAGTAGTCCATGCAAGAAGCATCTCTACCGTCATAGATAGAAGATTCCAATTCCAGTGACAGATTCATCATTCATTTCAACCATACAAAGAGACGACACTGGCTATTCATATTTCACCATTCAGGAATTGCGTTTGCCAACCAGTTTCAGAATGTTAAAGGACATATTATACGTCCTAGACTTCCTCCGATTCAAACCGGATCTTATTTGCTTACGACAGGGGAGCCAATCAATAGTTTTAACACAGCCAGTACATTTGTGCAGCTGGTTTATGACTCCATAAGTTACATGACACGTGACATAGCATTCGGCGAGGCGTGATGCGAAAAAGGGGCCATTATACTATCCCCTCGCCTTTTTTTTCAGAAGTGTGATATCCCTCGGTTTGTTATCTATCATCTGTCGATAACAACTGAGAACAATGCATCTGATAACATTATGTTTTGATAAATGTTAATGTGCGTGTTAAGTTCTCTTTTATGCGGCAATGACCATTGAGAACCATAGTAGAAATTTTTTACGGTCAGCCTCTGACCATTTGTCATTGCATGGTTATTTTAGTCCGTTTCATTATAGTTACAAAACCTCTGTTAACTAAAATCTGTTTTGTCACTCTCTCAAAATACCAGCACGGCTAGCACGCGACGGCGCGCGAGCTCTCTCGATTTTTCTCGCACTATCCGTCTCTCTCTTATTAGAACACTTAGAAGAAGAGGTATAGTGCGATAAAAATCGAGAGTATGTCGCGGCCGTCGTGTGCTAGACGTGCAGAGTCTGCATAGAAGAAAGGATCTATATTCAGAGCAATGACGCGTAGTGGCAGTGTCCAAGAGGCAACCGGGTGGCTTGCGATATTTGACCTCCCGAAGTGTTGTGGGACCGCCCTGTGCAACACGAACTGAGCCAACTTGGACTTTTTTCAATAGCATAAGGAACTAAAATAGTTATAATTTTGGATGTTCAGATAAATATGTGGTATGTTAACAATCCTATCTCACTCTATGATTCTCTATTGCGAATAAATGTCACACGTAACACAATGTAACACTCTACAACACGAACTGAGCCAACTTGGACTTTTTTCAATAGCATAAGGCACTGGTCCCACCGCCGGCTAGTAAGCTAGAAAAGTTGGGCGAGTAGCATTACATCGCGGATCTGTAAAGGTCGATTGATCACACTGTGCCTGGTCAGCACGCAATGAACCGTTACTCGCCCAACTTTTCTAGCTTACTAGCCGGCGGTGGGACCAGTGCCTAAGGAACTAAAATAGTTATAATTTTGGATGTTCAGATATGTGGTATGTTAACAATGAGTGAGATAACTCTATGATTCTCTATTGCGAATAAATGTCACACGTAACACAATGTAACACTCTTCGGGAATGGCTTTTTTGGACAAATATCGATAAATACCTAACTTAGTGAAGTTTTATTTAAATTTCATCAAGTGAGATTTTAGATGAGATAAAATATATAGTATTAACTTGATTGTGTCGTAAAATAATGTATCGTTTGAGTAGGCTGAGTAAAAAAAAGGAAAATACAGACCCAACTTTGGTTTTTTTTTTGTATCGAGGAAATTTTAAGCAATCATGTATCGATCAAATCAGATAAACAATTATATAGTCAAGAATCATATATCTGAAAATCGGAACTTATTGTTTCTTCATCTAGTCAGAACGGCGTTTCAAAGCACACGATAATTTCCAATGCACCGCCTTAACTCAGAGTGTCTATAAATACGGCGCAAAGAAACCAAACTCAATTTCCCAAGATCTCAAACTCGAGTGAACTTTCGAGATTCTATCCGTTATCAAGAAATTAAATCGTTAAATCTCTACCGTGATTTTAAGATTTAGCACACGTGAATCATTCTTGTGTGTACCGGGTGGGCTGGGTTTACACAAGATACTGCAAGATTTAGGTTGTCTTCCGAGTCTGATGGGGACTTCCATGTGTTGATTCGTGATAATTTTATCCAGCCCATATCTTTGACAGTGCAGTAGGGTATGCAGGTAGCATAGGTCTACTTTTTTTTGATAATTTACTAGCTTTCACCCGCGATTTCGTCTGCGTGGACCCGGTATAAAACTATTGTATATTTTAATCCAGGTTGTAAACTATATTCGTGCAAAATTTCGTCCAAATCGGTTGAGCCGTTGAAGCATGATTGAGTAACAAACGTCTAAACATCCAAACTTTCTCTATAATAGTAGTAGGATACACCATTTAAAAAGATATGTTACAATTTATGATTCGCAGTGTAGATACCGTTTGCCCAGAAAGATACTGAATTATCGCGAGGTGAGAAGTAAACTGTCAGTCTAAGGTGAACTCATTCGATACAGTTAGCGTAAGATACTTACCATATGGATATTTATATAATTACAGCACATGTGCTGAAAACTATTCCATAACAATTGTGAAAGATGTAAAAGCGTGTATTTGTTAAAAGCCTTAAAACGTTAGGTTACAGATTTTCCCTGCTAAGTTAGCGGAAAGCAGCGAACTAAAAAACCATATAACGCGAGCTCTCCTTACAAATTTCTACCCCAAACACGTGCCTAAAACCCGGTATGCGTATGTTCGAACTAAACGGCTGTCTGGCATCGGTTTGACACCCCGTCCCCAACCCTAATGGCAATGAAACCATTTTGTGGGGCCATTTTACGGCGCTACTTAGACTTGTATGGTTTTTACGTTTGCTGGTAGAACGTTGCCTAAGGCGTAGGCGCCCGCTAGGCGGGTTCCTGGCGGTGAGTGTTTGATCTAGACCGTTACCGCAAGAGTGAAGTAAGACAAAGGAATCGCATTCGAGCTTTACTGTGGCTTCGGCTTGAAATACAAATAAACTGGGACCTTGGCCCGTGGCAACTGTGTCGTACGATAAGCCAATTAGAACGGGAAGCTTGGCAAATGCCGTGCCGTGTGTTACTGTATTAGGACTAAGTGATGATTAGGATTCTTGTATACGGGTGCGTTAGTTCTTCAGTTTTACATTTAGGATGCACCAAACCCTTTGTATTCGTAGCGGTGTTCTTTAAAATCGGAATGTATGGAAATGGAAAGTTTGACAAGTTTCTATGGAGTGACCTGCCGGCGCCATCTTTAACGTTGAACAGTCTGTATTGGTACGAACGACTTACGATTAAACTTTAATTATTAAAGACCGATCGACGTTAAATCGAGGTTGGCCAAAAATACATATCTGTTCGGCTGTTCTCATCTACAGGGTCGTATTTTCCAGCTGATTCTCGTGAAATTTTATGAGCAGGTCATAATTGTATACTTAGATTTATTGTCGATTAAGTTGTCAAAAAAAAACTTGATAATAGACCGCCTTGCGAGTTCTACAGCCCAGAGCCACTATCGTTCCATAGAAACTTGTCATACTTTTAACGAACACCGCTTACGATTGATTACAGATATAGACGGTTCGGTGAAAACCACCCTTAGTGTGGTATTAAGGGTGGGTTGCACCAAATCGTCTCTAATTGTAATGTTGGGGCCACACTAGCGGGAAACGTCAATGCCCAACATCGCGATAATTGTATTAATTATTAACACGATAAAGGGGGTGGCTACACTTGAACTTCTCGCCTAATCTCTTTGATGTACGAAGCATGAATATTTTCTTTCAGAGTTTTGGATGGTTTCTAGTCTACTCCAGTTAAGTATATCTATTAAATATATCGCCGTCTAGTACCCATAAAAAAACGCCTTATTGAGTTTAATTTATACGGGTCCTAGGTCTACCTCTATATATCTGATTGAACCCTAATATTTATTCATTTAGTGGATATGGAAATTAGCGAACGGATTTAGATTTTTTGGGTATTGGCTCTGGTAAATAGGGCCCACTTACAGCGCAGCAGGATCATCAGGCCGGTATATGGATGTGATATGTACCAACTGGTAAATAGGGCCCGCTAACGGCAGTCTTGTTCCCGTTCCGGAGGTTGGCCATACCGGCGAGCGGGTCATGCGTTGCGCGCACGCACATCTCCGCGTATGAAGGTTTAACTTTCCATATACTAAGAGTAGGTATGTTAGCGCCTCTGCACGGCTATCACAGGACGCCCACGAGCTGTGTCGCGGCGAGATAGATATCCTAGCCGTCTATTTCTAATTATAACGCTTAGAAAGAGACTGATAAGTCGACGGCTAACACAAGAGGGCGCGCGAGCTCTCTCGATTTTTCTCGCGAGAATTATCTCTTTCTAAGTTTTCTAATAAGAGAGAGACTGATAGTGCGAGAAAAATAGATTGTGATTGCCGTGCTGGGTGGCTTAGGCTGTCAAGTCGCATCGCGCGCGAGTCAGTGCATATTAGATACGCATGATGTTAGTTTTTGAAGCGCTAATAAGGAAGGCTCTCCATTTTTCTAGATATTAAATTTTTGAGCAATGGCATATAGGTCTCCAACGTCCTCCACTGACTTCTGGGCTGTTATTCGCTAAGCGCTAATGCGGCTCACCCCGCCGGTCACTCGTCATGAAACTATAGACCTCTACCTACGCTTAGTTACTACACATCGCGGTGTCAAGATATATTTGTGGGTGAGCGTTGAGGTGAGCTTAAAACAAGTTACAGAATAGAGAGGCTTCCCAGCGCGCTACCCTTCTTCAGTACCAGTATCACGAAGCTCCATTCTTGCTCTTGTCAAATTATTCTATTATCACACAATATTTAAGATTCTAATCGATAGGACTAATGGCTGAAAATCGACTTGCAAGATTAGTGGCACGAGCGAGCGAGTACGAGTTCTCCGTTTCCGACTGGTCCTAAATAGGGGTGTAGACACTAAGTTAAATAATCAATAATGACACATTTTGTCGAAAAAGGATTAAAAATGTAGTCAAATGGAGAAAAAATAAACGCAAAAGGTTAAATAATCACGAAGATATAAGTGCCCAAAGTTTTAGCAAGGGGTGTGTTCTGTCCCTTTTTCGCAAAACGGAACTTCATATGAAACGATGACGCTGGGAGATTTTGACGTCACTAGAAGACACGGCAATGTGCCGTGCCCATCGTGTTCGGCGCCGCCGTCGACGCGGCCCCCCTTACGTAAGTAAGATAAGAACCGGCTATCTCTATTCTGTGTTTAAATTATCAGAAATTGGCTTAGTTTTGTATTTATACGTGCCACCATTTATAAAAACCACCACATACAAATTTCGTTAAGTTGGAAAGTTCGTCTACTATGTACAAGGCAAGTCCGTCATCGCTCGCGGATCGTGACGTCACGATCTGCAAGCGAGTCTCATATGAAGGTGCGTTTTGCAGAACAGGGACAGAATATACCCCTTCGTAAATTATAGACACTTATAATTATAACTGTATGTACTTTTTTCTCCATTTGACAATATTTTTAAGCCTCTTTCGGGAAAATTCAACTTTATTGTTTTTTTTTGGTGTCTACACCCCTATTCCATTTTTCGTTTTTTTTTTAAGACAGGCTTTGTAGTTCAGCAGCTCGCACTACTTTACAATTGCAATAATAAGGGCTTAAAACAAAGACTATAGTAATGGCTTAAAATTTGAACTGCACACAAACTTATGAAAAACTGTTGTTCTTGTCTGCTCCACCGAAAAGGCTATTTCCACATTCGGCCACCAGCACAATAAAGTTGGCGCTGCACTGTTTACTCGCAAATCGTGGTTTGCCCAGCTGTTGTGACGTAGCTCTCCAATATGGCCGCTATATTTGCAACCCATATCATATCCCACATGCTTAAAACTGAAAAGCCATAAGCGCATACATCAAGTTCGTTCAATTTTAAACCGTACTAGCTTAATAATAAGGTCTGGATTGGTGCTAGTGTTGATGCCACAAATGAAGGTATCCTTACATTGGGAAAGAGCACGGAACTGCGTTTTGGAATCGCCTTCGCAAACATTTATATCAATATTTGTTTTTAATGTTAAGACAATTGATAGCGTCATTTATGTTGCGGTTTTCTTTTATCAGGCTGAGGTATAGCTTATTCACATACAATGTCATGTTATTAATTAAGAGCTAACGAACGAACGTACGCACTTTTATGGACGCTGCTTAAATCATCTTATAGAGATGTAACTCGTAAAGGCCTCTGATGATAATGATAATGATGAATTCAGGGCTAATTTCAAAATAATAACCCGTTTCAAAACCCAACACCAACCCTGTCCGTAAAGTGGTGTCCGTAAAGACTTCTCCGTAAGAAAGTCTCACTTTGTAGATATATATGATTCCGTACACAACAGTGGGAAACACTCGGATCACGCATTTCGCCGTCGGGTCGCCATTCTCTGTTACCGCTCTAGTTGTATAAATTGTATAATATACTTTATCTACGCATATCATTAGTGCTCCAAAATGCGTTCAGAAACCGTAGGAAATAACCAGCATTATTACAACGGATTTTACTATGAGAACTTTCTTGTCTGTGGTAGTAGGTAAAATCTGTACTGTAATGTCATTATCAGTACAGATTTTTATGAGTTTAAATTTGGAAAAGCTGTCAAAACTCATATGGGTCTCTATTCTAGTATTCATAGATATTAAAACAGTTATCGATGCGAAAGTCGATTCAGTATGTTTTTTTTAATATAGACCGCACGATATTTGATCTCGAGTGACATGAGAATAGGGACTTCATTCGTTTGTCTATGATTAAAAAAAAACACGACCTAGGATCGAATTGCCGCTATTACTGTTGTCATTTCTTTGTTGTTACGAAAGTAGAATTGTGAAAAGTTGTTTGTAACTCACATTTTAGTTCAAAATATGAGTAGTAGTGACTCGATATGCACGATATGCACACTCCGCCGGATATCGTAAATGCAGCCACGATCGCAACAAAGATATTTTACAGGTAGCACTATAGTAGCAATGCAGGTCATTTTCCTACGGCTTCTGAACCCATCTTAGAGTACTTATGTTATGTGTGTAGATAACGCAGTGTATGAAACTGTACATAATTTGGCCTTAAAACACTCGTGTGATCCTTCTATGAAACTCGCTGACGCTCGTTTCATAAAACCACACTCATATTTTAAGGCCTCTGATTATGTATCAGTTGCATAAACTACTATTTCAACATAATTGTTCGTAACGTACCCCTTAATACGTCGCTTTTAGGCTCATAATCCTGGGTATTAAACTTGCGTGTTTTATAATATTACGACACTCGTGTTTTATGGTTATATATAGTAAGAATCCATTTGTCGAGAATTTAAAAAAAGATGTACATTCTGTACAACCCGGTTAATTTAAGAATGCACCGTGTTCATGCATACATCTTGCTGCAAGTCGCTAACGTGACTTACTCGGGATATAACCATAACACACGAGTGTCGTAATGTTATAAAACACGCGTGTTTAGTACCCAGGATTATGACAAAAAAAGCGACATAATATTGGCTGTTTAGAGATTTCCTCGAAGTCTGGCTTTAACACCTGCGCGCGCACTGCGCAAACTTTACGAAAAAAAAATGTTTCGCGTCATTATAGATAATTTGATAAGTATTTGTAAACATTGTTAATGCGTGTTTGGTTATGATCAAAAATGTTGACTCGTGGTGATGGTGAATAGAAAAGTGATAAACAGAATTTTACGCCACTGGAAATTCTTGGCGAAGTAGAATATGTGAGTAAAAATCTGTTGCCATCAAGAACTAAAGAAAATAACTTAGGAAGCCTATAATTTGTATCTAATGAAAAGGACTTTTTCCTCGCAAATGTTTTGAAAAACGTCGTATGAAACGCGTAAGCTTTGATAATTACATCGTCGGCTCTTAACACGCTCATCTGCGGCTCGCGTGAACAATTCCGCCTCTGATGTAATTATCAACATACCTGACTTGTATCACAATGTACTAATATACAATATATCGTTGTTCAAGCTTTGTTAGCGTGCCTTATATCCTTAACATAATATATGTTATACTAAATGGTTAACCTTCTCTGAACTTGTTTTATAGCAATATCGGGCTGAATTGATCCTTAAATCTGTAATTTTTAGGTTCGTAATCGCCTGGCGCTATAGTCGGACTCTATTAACGGATTTAAGCTCAAGTCGTGATTTATTTCGACTGATAACGACACGTGTTACTATAGTTCCTTTAACCTCCTAAGGCCTTACAATACAAAATGGTATTGTTGAATCGACTGTTGTAACAAATATAGTCGAATTTCTGTTCTTTACAAAAACACCGAGACAAAACAGAAGCAACTGAAATAGAGCGAAGAAATCGCTAATAAAAAGAACCAGCACTTGCAATATCATTATTAAAAATAAGTTTCTGACAAAAATGTCACTTTTGGTACAAACTGTTATTGCCGACTGTACTATTCTGTATACCGTCATTGAGACGATTCGCACGAGCCCAAACTCAACAGGGTTACATCGGTTAAGTACTGAATTCTCATGGCCACCTTCTGTCTCCATCATCGGATCAGCTTGATGGTACCATAGTATTGAATTGTCATCCAAACTATACTTATACCCAAAATTTCAGCTCAATCGGTCACCGGGGTCAAATTTAACTTACAAGATTTCATTACAGACACCGGGACAGGTGAAACTAAATAAAACCTTGTAATAAAAAACGGGCGAAAATTGTCTTGTCTGGACTGCCTAATACATGTTATTATGTTTAAAAAAGTATCTATTCAAATATTCTTTGCACTCTTGTGGATAAAATCCAGTTTTGCTATCTGTTTTTAAAGAAAAGAAGGGCTTTCCGAGCTAGTGAGATGAAAATTAAATTATCTTGAATATTTGCACGCTTGCTTGCCAGCTAAATACACTGTACATAATATCCATTTACTACATAATAGTAGACACAACTTCGCTCCCTGCACGGCTAGCACGCGACGGCGCGTGAGCTCTCTCGATTTTTCTCGCACTATCCGTCTCTCTCTTATTAGAACACTTAGAAGAAGAGGTATAGTGCGATAAAAATTGAGAGTAGGTCGCGGCCGTCGTGTGCTAGACGTGCAGAGCAGATAATATCGGCGTAGCTCCGTCCGTAAAGCCGAACTCAGCCATGATCCATGATAGTCGCTTACATACCTGCTTACGAGACAATATGAGCCAGCTACTACCTGTGCGATTCTTTATGTAACAATTGAGATTTTACGCGACTTTACTTTTATCACCGATATTATGACCGTCTCAATGTCCTTTTATTGTTACTCGATTGTCTGCAGATTGCTTGTAAAACACCGCCATGAAACAAGACAAAGATGTAATTGTGGAAAGCTTTGGACATTTTGGTACCTAGTACGGTAATCTATTTTCATGGTGGCGTCTCGTTTTTTGGGAGTCTACTATTAATACTGATATAGAATAGATAAGGGTATTTGGAAAACAAAAGAGGTCTCATCTGTTCCCTAAATGTTAGGCCACTGGCGCCTAATATCTCCAGTACAATAAGTTTCTGCCAAAAATGACATTTTTGTATTCAATGCCAATACAAGCTTTTATTGCCGACAATTCTTTCTATGCCATTTCTATCTGTGACTTCCTTTAATTGGCTTTGTATTACTATGTAAGACTTATATCATGTTTTTGCAGCTGGTACTCCTTAAGTGTAAATAAATAAATAAATTGTTTCTTTCTAATCAGAACAGTCAGATAGCAACGGGAATTTTACGCCCGCACGTAGTCTTGTGCTAGCCGCAGTGTTGTGTTGGACATATCAGGTCATGCATGTTCGTTCACTTGCCCTTTACCCGTAATAAGTTCTTACTGCTTTATGCTATTGATGATGCCTTCCTAGCATAGTTAACAAGAAAGCTTAGACGTATCCATATACAAAATTAATCTAGGGTCGCGAAACTACGTGCATGGGACTGGGTGACCTGGGGCCGTAGGCAAGGTTACAATCGACAAGCGCTAACGCCAATTACGTCTATTGGCATTAGCGCTTGTCGATTGTAACCTTGTCTAGGCCCCCTGCTTTGATAGTGCCTCGCTATTATGTCACTTGTTTCATGGGGTTGAATCACAAGTCACCAACCATCTTGACGTCGCGATTCTTAGTAACTAGTTTCGTTAGGGTGATTTGAGGCGCGTTAGTAGTAGTTAGGTTAGTTAACGCGGCGTCAAGATATAGCTGTGGGTGAGCGTTGAGGTGAGCTTAAAGCAAGTTACAGAATAGCGGGGCAGAGGGTAAGTTTCGTTAGGCGTGAGGGCGTGACGGTAGAGGTGAGGCGCATTAACGGGTTCCGAATAATAGCTCCGATTTATAAGTGTAAGTAGTGGTAGAATTGGGCCGAATTTACGGGTCTGGCGTTTGGCGTGCAGATCCTCGAGATGGGCACGTTGGTATGTACAATGCGAGCATGCTAATTTAATAAGTAAACCTCAGCAGTGCTAGCGTGTGTCAGCGGCAGTCTAACATCTTATGGGCATTTGTATGTAAGGCGCGGAACACACGGAGCGGTGCTGGATCGCTCCATGTCTTGTACCTCGCCTTACACTCCTTACACTAGTAAGACGCGAATGTTTTACGTCGGGCGTAACTAGCACGATAGCTTTTAAGCTGTCATGCTAGCTAGCCTGATCTCGCTAATTAATCATACACCTGAGTGTATGATTAATTATTTATAAGGAAGAAATTCTTATTAGAATAAAGCTACTGTGAACATATATCTGAATATATGTTCACTGTAGCTTTATTTTAGTAAGAATTTCTTCCTTATAAAACGTGAGACGGTTTTATTCGGCAGGGGTTTGTTCACCCAATGACCCGGTAAATTAAAATTCCGTCAACCAGCAATAGTCCTTAAAGCTGGGGTCGTCTCTGTGGGTAGTGTGGGTGTCGCCTGACACGGGCAGGGACAACATCCGCTCAGTGCACTCCTGTCATTTTATTAAATTGTCAATAAGGCCCTCGTGTTGGTTATGTGGTTTGGGTACTTCGGCTTCACGCACGCCTCCCAAAGGCCCGGGTCACCATTCTTCACATATTTAGCAAATCGTCGACACATCTATTGGACCGTACGGAATTATCCGCGGGTACATAAAAACGAACAAGTCTGGTAAGGGCCGTCTACCTGTACACAGCGTGGAAATTAATTACGAAAGATCCTAACCGACGAGCTGTTCCTACAATGATAGGACATTTTAAAAGTTAGCTGGTTGATGCGGTAATTTTCAAAACGTCGTATAAGCCTAGGGGCCGGGAACATTGATACGCTTTTTTTTGTAGCGCACGGAGATGACTGGTGCATTCCTAAAGCGCATTCCTTTGTTTGCTACATGTGGATTATGTTTATATGTAAGTATTTGAATCGGGAATACCAGAGATGAAGGGCGGAGATTCGGTCCATGCGTAGCCAGGTTACTAATTTTTTTTTTAAGATAACTTTAAATAAATTGTGGTCTCATCGAAGCGTCACAGAGGTAAATAATTTGGCGCCGTCAGCTGTCATTCCGTAGAAAGTCAAACTTTCCATGCATTCAGATTTAAACGAAGATCGCTTACGATTACAAACGTTTTGGTGCAACCACCCTAACTTTCGGGTCGTGGATGGTATACTTTGCGAGGGTTAAACATAAGCCTGTCACCCCGTGGCTGTCATATCGCTTGGCCAATTTAAGAGCATAATTAATTAACCAGTCGGTGTGACAGCCACGGCCAAGTTATGATAAGGCTATCACTATTAGATATCCAAACCCACAACCTTAGAAATTGTAATTCTATACTATAATAATATAAATGCGAATGTGTGTGTCCATCTGTCTGAATTACCTCGCTTTCACGCTTAAACCGCTGAACTGATTTGGATGAAATTTGGTATGCAGATAGTTTGAGTGCCGAGGAAGGGCATTGTATAGTGTTTATCCCGGAAATCATTCCCTAAGGGGATGAAGGTTGGTATGGAGCTACGATATAAACGAGTTCCACGCGGACAGAGTCGCGGGCAGAAGCTTGGGACTTTTCGTAGCATACCGTGGTTCTAGAATCCAAGGACACGTAGCGACACGTTTTAAATTATAATTTTCAAAGTCAAAGTCAATAATGACTGACAGATTATGGGCACCGTCTAAGCTTCTTCGATTTCAACTGGAATAGATCTACTCATTTCAACCATGTACGAGTAATGTTTTTTATCAACTCACTTGCTTGTGGCAACCACAGTTGCCAATTTCGCGCACCTCTAAACTGATGGTGGCAACTGTGGTTGCCAAGCGAAGTATGGACTTCTTTGATAAAGAAAAATTGTAAGCAATTTAGGCTACCTTTTTTAAAATCCGAAATCAAGTGAGTGGCTAAATACGAGTAAAGGTATACCAAAACATTTTTCAATGATTTTTAAAATGGTTTCCCTTAAAATCTCATGACGATTAGCTCAATATTTTTCTAATCCTATAGTGAATAGGATATAGTTCGATGAGAAAATGTTTGAATGTTGTGTGGAATGCACCATTTATTATGGTACTCGGTATCACCTGAAACCGAAACGCTGGTATTGTATTACGTCTTAGAAGTCGCTCGCATTTCCCGCACTTGCGAAATGCATAGCGGCAATACGTTATAACAACGATAATAATATAATAATGATTCGACCATCATTGCTGCGAACGGTCTAATAGCGAAGAGTCTCGACCAACATCTCAAGAGACTCTCGCTAGGTGGCTGGATCGAGGGTCGGATACAGAAGGCGGTACTCCTGGACACTGTGCGGATAGTCAGGAGGTTCCTCTCTCTATCGCCCTGACCACCGGCGGCTTATAGGCCTCGCCTCGCTGCCGATGCCGGCGGCACCCTAGGTTACGTTTTTATAATGATTTTATGTTTAAATAATGCTAAACACGGTTCAACTCGCGTGTTTCGAATTTACTTATTTATTACTCACGTGCTTTGACACTGAGACACAATACCCAGCAGCTCACCGGCAGAACATTCCTTGAGCCACAGATATCTTGAAAAGAAAACGATTGAAAACAAGAATTACAACACACTCATTTTAAATTATTTGTGATGGCCAAATTGTATCAAATCCCATTCAAGAAGCATACAAGATTCCAATTCCAATGACAGCATTATAAAAACTCGGCCACATCTCAACCATATTTAAAAGTATTTCAGTTGGCCAAAATGTATCAAAGTAATCCGTTCATAAAGCAACTTCACGGTGGTGCAGCTAGAAGATTCAAAATTCAATGATAGGTTCACGAAATGCCGGACATGAATAATATCAAACCTACCAGGGCCTTGACTTAGTGAAAGATATCGGCTCACATTCGATCAGAGATCACGAACACACATTGTTACATTTAACAAATGCCTAGGTCGCGTCACGCACGATGTTTAAGGTGAACTTAAAAATAAGGAGCCGATTTGAGGCCGGCTTTAAACATTCGCCTAGACTAAGGCTGCTTTTCCAGCCAGACTTTGCAACTTTAAAAAAAAGTAAATTATAGGTACGCGTGCCATGCCACAGCGGACCAATAGGAGTGAACCGGTTATTAGAGGAATATCACTACCCGTCTTATGTATATATATATATAACCGTGAGTTTATGTATGTATGTCAAGCAGACAAAGCACCGAATAAAGAATAGTAGGGTAAATCACCAATAAACAGAATACAATTCAATATAACGTGGTCAGTTATTATTGAAGGATTGAATCCGACAAAATTTCAGACATCAAAAAAATTATAAATTGATTAGCTTCTAAAAAGTCAGAAAATATATGAATAAATAATTTTGTCTTTATTTTGGTTCATTTTTTGCTCTATTCAAGATAAATCATACAAGAAAAGACAATGCATACTTCATTTAAATCTACATAATTACTTCCGGGTGGAAAGGTTGTCTGGTTCTTGAATTCGGGTTCGGAAAGCATCTTAGAATACATTTCAAAATTAATCAACAAAAAAACGCTATCACAAATTAACGTTTTTCAAAACCGTATTTTTCCTTTAGTAACATAACCGACTGAAGCGGGTAAGTACAAATACCGCGACTTCGTAGCGGCGCGACGAAATCACGGAGTGATCCGCCTGAATAAAGCAAGAAGTCGTATACATACATAGTATACAACATAACTGACCATTCGTGACCCTTATTACAATGTGCATAAAGACCACGGATGGTCAGTTAACTGTGTTGGCGATGCTTACACCTAGTAAAAGCATGTCAGCAATCCTTGGTAGCATTGTCTGGCACGCCATGCCTTAACAGTGACTAACCTCACGACTCGATTTCCATATGGGGCCACCAGTCATGTCACTCGTGACTGGACGTGTCCAGGTTCGTAAACAAGGTACCGCTGAGGTGACAGGTGAGGTTACCGGATCAAAGCCTCAAAACACGACGGTATTATTTGAGTTAGATTAATACAGCGAACGGAAACTGTAACTCTATGATTCTGTTTCTCCTACTCAAATCGTATGATTATTTTGTATGGTCTCCACCACCCAAAGGTTATCTGGAAGAGATCACGTTTTAGTGATAAGATGGCCTGTTGTCTACCCATTGTTTGTTTAATTTACCTCTGTTTTTCTATTAAATATGTACCTACTATTTCTGGTGAGATGAAGAATATTTAGTATTGTGTTGTACCTATGAGATCGATGACAAATTAGAATTATCAGCGGGCTGCAGACTAATTGCGTAACTTTTTAAACGATCGTTACCCATCAAATGGTATTTCACTCACGTTACTCGTAAAGGCTGAAAAGACTCGCTCGAGTGCTTTAGTAGGCAGCCCGTCTTCGCAAAAAATATTCGCATAGGGCCCAGGGCCCATTATTCATTCAGAAAAACCCTATGACAATGCCCGAGCCCGCATATTTCAAAGTTTTGACGTCAAACTCACTTGGAAGGACCACACAGGAACGGGCTAAACATTATCTTAATGTGAAGGGAATAATAATACTAGCTTCTGCCCGCGACTCCGTCTGCGTGGAACTCGTTTATTACGTAGCTCCATACGAACTCTAACCCCCCATTTTACCTCCTTAGGTTATGATTTCCGGGATAAATAAAACTAACCTATGTCCTTCCCCGGGATTCAAACTATCTTCATATCAAATCTCAAACGGTTCAGTGGGTTAAGCTTGGAATAATATAATTGCTGGATTACATCATTGAAACATAATAGGTACACAATAGGAGCTTGTGTCTCAAGAGAGCAAAATGACGTATTTACGGCGGGGACGGTATATTGAATCTTGAGTGAAGCGACAGTCAAATGTTTATACGCCCAAGACGGACTTGTGCTACCAAGGGGCACATATTATTACTAAAAAAATTAAACACCCTCATTTGAGGGCAACAATGACCTATACCTTCCTGAAAAGCAGATGAGAAAATGAGATATTGGAAAACTAATCCATACTAATAATAAAGAGGTAATGTCTGTGTAGTGTAAGTTACAAACAAATTACTTTGGAATGTATGTAGGTGTTGTAGGTACAGTCATCCAACAAAGTGACGTACCACTTTTGAACGTTAGCAAATAAATAATAGACTCGAAATTGGTACTATCGACAACACAGCTAACTGACCATTATATACAGTGGGCAGTTAGCTGTGTTGGTTGAACACCGCTCTCTTAGCTCACTGTAATTCATACATTCTTTAAACGCAGTTAAACGTCCGTTTAAAAATATCGATTAAACGCCGATAAACGGACATATCACTTATTCAAAGATTAAACTGTAATGTAAACGGCACGTTCGCGTGAACGCAGAACGCTTGTACAATCCGTTATCGCGCGATAAGGCGACGCCGCGATTAGAACGGCGGTGGCAACAAAACGGTATAAACCATATGAGGACGCCGCGATCTTGAGTCCTTTTGCGACGGGGTACGGCCTTGTGTAGTTCTAGTTACTGGCTTCTGTTCTATACTTGAGACTTTTGTAGGTACAATGTACACCGATATAGCCCTCCGAATCGCTAAACTTAAGTGGCAGTGGGCGGGGCACATTGCACGTAGAACCGATGGCCGTTGGGGCGGAAAGGTTCTCGAGTGGCGACCACGTACCAGAAGGCGCAGCGTGGGTAGGCCCCCCACAAGGTGGACTGATGACCTGGTAAAGGTCGCGGGAGTCCGCTGGATGCGGGTGGCGCAGGACCGGTCATTGTGGCACTCTTTGGGGGAGGCCTATGTCCAGCAGTGGACGTCTTTCGGCTGATATGATGATGACGATGACGAATGTAAACCGTGTTTTTTCCCGACTACGGCGGAGCCGAAAGGGATGGATATGATTTTAGATAGTGTATGTGTTTGTATATAGGTACGTACCTACATACAAACACAATCACACACACAATCATTTTATTTTAAACACTACAGAGGAATAACTATACGTATAGTTATTCCTCTGTAGTGTTTAAAATAAAATTAATGTAATTAAACACGTTTATTGCCCCCGTAATGTTACATAACATAACTTCGACTAAGTACTGATGGACTTTTGAGGCCAACTGTAATAAATATGACTGTAAATATGTAAACGTTATATCTTATGCCAGACGAGTAAGATCCAAAATTGTACACAAGTTTTCGAGAGTTAGTTGTACTCATTATTTATGGTACACATCAATAATTATCGTCTTAAATAAGTTCGAGCGGACTGAACATTTTTTTCTTAAAAGCATTCCAGCGAGCAATTAGTTTTACGATTCAAAATTAGATATTGCGGAAATGGTTTTTTTTTACCAAGTTTTTGGGCCTCCGGTCGTTAACTTTTGTGGATCATTTAATGTACCTTGGTAGGAAATGAAACGACGACAGCTCTGGATTTATTCATCCAGGTGAGCTGTATAATTTTGATGTGATCTTGCATTTTGTTAAAATGAAGAGAAGTTAAATACAGATAATGAATACGGTATTTGGCCAAAGTGAAATCAGCTTCTTTCTATGAGACATAAACGCTTCGTTGTAGATTTTGTAGGGATTACTTGCTTGTATTGTGACGTCACAATCAAACAATGTCCTTGTTGTTCGTTTTTATGAAGTAAAAATGTTAAAATAGTAAACATAAATGGAAGATCGAAAACTTCCGAATGTCGTGCTAGCTTATCGTTGCTAGTGAAAAAACAATTCATTTTCATGGTTTTCTATGTATTTAAGTATTTATTTATCTATATAAGTATGTTTATCGTCGTCTAGTACCCATAGTACAAGCTTTACTTAGTTTGGGACTAGGTCGATTTGTGTAAGATTGTCCCCTAATATTTATCAAATGTCCTATTAAGTAATAGGTACTAATACTAAATAATACTATTAACTCACAACATGATTTTTTGTGAGCAAATTATATCATTCATTTCCGTCTTTCCGTGTGTAACGTGTTTTGCGTCACTCTGTATACATTAAACAAACCATTATTTAGGGATCCACCAGGGCACATTGAACCCTAGAGGGTGAACTGAACTGGTGGTAGACCACCAGTTCATATATGCAATTGCCGGTTTTTAAATTCCCTGCGTGTCCATACAATTGCGTGCGTTACGTTCGAACGCTGGTCAGCCGCAGGAAACACGTGGTAGTACGTATACATCTGCATAGCAATAGAACGAAACTTTAACAACCTACGAAGTCAAGCTGCTGCGTTTTTTTTGAACAATACTCTATGCAGTCGCAATAAGGTTCTTCATTAATCGGACTCAAATGTGAGAAACGATTTGGCGACAGTAACTTCGTCGTCTTTTTCTGGCTAGGCGAACGATAGAATAAAGCATATTTAACAGCGAATCAGCCTCGTTTTCGACTCTGTGTTGTTCATTGTAAGGTTGATAATACATTGGTTCCTAAGGTGTGTCCATAGTTGACACATAAGTATTTCGTTTTAATGAGGTCAAATCCGTCTTTCGTGTATGCGTTGATTTATTGTTTCAAAGAGCCATTAATAATCCGGTAATGTCCAGAATTAGGCTCCGATTTGTTTTATTTTGTAGTTGATCATTAATAAAATGGTTTTTTCTCCAACTAGACATTTGTCAAAGAATGTCTCATAAATTGTAATAAATAAATAAATATTAGGGGACAATCTTACACAAATCGATCTAGTCCCAAACTAAGCAAAGCTTGTACTATGGGTACTAGACGACGATAAATATACTTATATAGATAAATAAATACTTAAATACGTGGAAAACATCCATGACTCAGGAACAAATATTCGTGCTCATCACACAAATAAATGCCCTTGCCGGGATTCGAACCCAGGACCTCTTGCTTCGTAGGCAGGGTCACTACCAACTAGGCTAAAGTCGTCGACAATTTATGAGACATTCTTCTTTTTAATTGGCATTTTTCTATTTACAACAAATTTTTTATTAACACCCCCACACAAGAATCAATATTGTCTTTATCGAATACTCAAACAAGTATGAAATAAAAAGCGAGATACCGAAAATGAATACATGATTTTGTATGAAAAGAATACCGGAATACGGACCCTGGATAACGAATTCTTATTATTTTGCAGTAGGTATTCTTGAGATTCTTCGAGTTGGCCGAATTGTCCAAAGTAGTCCATTCAAAAAGCAACTCTATACCATCCAAGGTAGGTTCTAATTCCAATGTCAGTTTTATAAAAAGTCGCCACATTATGTAATCTCAACCATATTGTTCACTCGTTCTAGCCGACCTAACGCTAGAATGAGCAAGCAATACATTGATATCAAACTGGAATTCAGCACATAAGTCTGATCGAACCCCTGTACCATAAACTTAATTATGCGGTCGGTGAAAAGCGGAAACAATAATGACTTAATGAAGTTCCAATTTTTTCATCGGCAATAGAATGTGTGTATACGCATGTATAATTCGGTACACAATTATACTTTGCGTGTTGTTGTTTTTCCTGAATGAAAAGTGGGACGCGAACATATAGGTATATAGTTACGTTTGAAATTGGAACTTACAGTTTGGTTTAAGTTCCCGCGCTTGACGGACCATAGAGCATTCGCGTTTCTCTTTTTTTTTCGTTAATAAATAAGTTAAGTTATCGTGTCTATAGTTGTTTGTCTGTGTAGTTATAAGTGTGCTTTTTTAAGAATACTACGCCACAGCGTCTGTAAGTTACAGAATTACATAAATAAACAAATACAATATTTATGCGGACAATCTTACACGAATCGACCTAGTCCCAAACTAAGCAAAGCTTGGGTACAAGACGACGATAAACATACTTATATACATAAATAAATACTTAAATACATAGAAAACAAATATTCATGCTCATCACACAAATAAACACTGGCTGGACTTACATAAGTTACATAACATATATGTAAGTCCAGTCAAGTGCAAAAATATATCACATTAAGGTGCGACCACACCGCTGCTCAAAATACGCTAACGCATCGTAAAACGCAGCAAAATGTATGAAGAATACGTGACGCATACGACACGTCAACGCGTATACGTGCGTATACCGGTGTGCTCGCTCCCTTATAGAGAACCTGGATGGACTCGCGGGATAAATATAGCTATTTCCATCCTGACAGTGCAGTCTATAACACTGGCGAACGAGTAATTGATGACGGTAAATACAGAAAAGTACAGTTGGCAATAAAAGTTTGTACCAACAAGTGAAATTAAAAGATTTTCCAAAAAACACAACTGCTTTTTTCAAATTTTATGGCCCACATCACTCCCACGATTAAGAGGAATCCAACGAAACCTCATATGTCGAAATCCGTCAAACGGTTTAGGCTGCAAGGCGTGCCAAAGAATAAGGTCACATACATACATACATACGCTCGAAAAACATAACCCTCCTCTCCTTCGGCAGTCGGGTAAAAATGAAATTTATTAAAAATAATATTTACTCATATCACGGTATAATAATACGTCCCTTCCCCGTCCAAATGTCGCAACGTAATACCGGTTTTTCCCACCGGCAAGCTCGAATACGCCTTTGTGAACCCAATGCCGCAAATAGTGTCTTTGTTCAACGCATACTTTCCTTTGTTACTCGAAGGCCGTCCGAGTAAAAAATCCCTGACTATTCTCAATATTAAAACTTGATAATTACGCATTTGTGCAGACACTACCCATGCAGATAATAACGACATACTTTACCTACTTAGGGGAGACCTAGGAGGATTGTGACAGTTTTTACTTTAACGAACATATATCTCGCTGTAAACATTTCTACAATTATGGGTTTTATAAATCAATATAGCTCAGTCTATACACTTTCAGAAACAAGCATCAAAAGTATTGAAAGTGTTAAAGTTTCTAAGAAAATCGACTAAAACAGAAACTACTCCTCGTGTCACAATTTGACTCTCCTAGGGCTTCCCTACCCTTGTAAGTATTATCAAACCGCGACTAGAATACACTTCGAAAGTACCGTTAGCACAGATTTCAGATTATTTATTGATAAATGTATATATTGTACATCTCATTTACAACTCAAAGTATAATAATATTTTTAAATTTTTGGCCTGTGTTAGGGTCAATGATCTTTTTGGAGAAACTCATTTACATTGTAGCATGCAAGGTCAATAAGCAATGCCTTGAGTTTTTTTGTAAATGAGGCACCACTCCCAGCTGTTTTAATGTGTTCAGGAACAGAGGCTCTAGTATAAGTTTTACCGAAACAAAACGTTACAACCGCGTTCACGTTTTAGCTGTCAAATCCCATACAAATTGAGGGTAAAACGCAAACGCAATCGTAAAGTATTGTTTCGGTAAAACTTATACTAGAGCCTCAGTTCACTATTATTGAAATCCCAGGCCGATCCGAGTCCGTGCGGTAAATGAAACAAGCCTTTTGGGTCACACATGTTTGAGTAAAAGAAAAGTCGTATTTCCTGTGGTCAATTGAAGGGCTTCCGTGCACATAAAAAATGATTTGATTGCATGAAATCATATATGATCATTAAAATAATCACAAAACTGGCGAAACGAAGATCCATCATAAATGTCATAAGTCATAATGCATAAACATAACCTGAATTTTATTTATTTATTCGAATGGCATACATTATTTTGGCCTTTAAAGTTTGTCACTCTTTAGTACCACCCAGGGAACACGCGCAGGGTTGGTAGGTAGCTCCTGCGGACGCGAGTAACAGTTGTCCCCCCTTTGTCAAGTGAGTGGGCAACTCGACTGTTAAGAAGTTCTTAAGCCTTCCAAAGGCCTCGGCTAAACGACTACTGTCATAGACAGCAGCGTGCCTTCCAAAGCACGGAAGCGCTCATTTATATTATTAACCCTCAAACATCAGGCGATCATCCATCCAAAGACTGACCGCTGCCATCTTTGCTTAACCTGCGTTATCGTTTCCGACTCCGCTAGGCTATGGGCGTTTCGGAATTCGACTAACCTGAAGATTTTGTGAGAAAACAAAAAAAAAAGAGCAATCGTGGTTATACTAATCGCAAAATATTTTTTGTTCCTCCAATTCGATTCCTATTTCAAATCGAATGTGCGCACGGAACAAAAGGTGATCGAACTCGAATAAAATTTGGTTTTTCTACCAAATTATATCTTTTACTGTTTTCGGCCAGTGCGTTTGTCTGCGATGGGGTCATCGGCTGTTAACCATTACAAATCTCAGAAAAAAACACTGCCAATTGTATAACAGTTATCGCATGGCCACGTACATTTTAACGGATCTCGCTAAACTCGACTTTAACGCTCACATTAGAAGGTCTAAAATGACTCGCACCTTCGTATCAGTAATAATTTTCTCTCTCAAGGTAAACTCGGCTCTGACTCATTGCAAGGCTGCACGAGATTTTTTGTTAATTCTTCGTTATTACGTCATATATATTTGTCTATTTATGGCACATCTTGAAGTTTAATATCACGTTTAATTGTTGCTGTAACTGCTAAATTATGTATTTAAAATATAAAAACGACACTACGGAGAAAAAGTCAAGAACAGGTTGTGATTGAAGCTGAGTTGGATTGGACATACGAGTCCAAGCTAAGTAGAGGATAGTCGCGGCGGTAGCCTTCGGGTTTCCTTTAGTTAACTTAACTTACCCTGTAGCTTTATAGCGAAATGTCGTATCGCTGCATATTTGGAGCAGCCCAACTGGAAAAGTCCATCTTACTTAGCCCGCAACTAACCATAATAACGTTCTGTCGCCAAGGCAGTTCTTTACCCACTTATGCACGCCACCCGCCACCGACGCTTAGTTACTACGAATCGCGGCGTCAAGATATATTTGTGGGTGAACGGTGAGGCGAGGTTAAAACAAGTTACAGAATAGCGGATCCGCAGTGCATTTGTCTCTAGGTATCAACTTCTGGAGATGGCGAACAAGATTCTGGAGTCGTAAGCGTCCATAGGGAAAGGTGTCCTTTTACCATCAGGCCGTATACTAGTTTCCTTTGAGCTTGATCGTATAGTAGTTTGCAGCCACTGTGTATTTTATGCCAAATTCTACCAAAATTGGACATAATTAGTAGAGCGATTTAGTAAGATAATAACGTCTTTGATGAATAGATTATAATTTTCCTAAAGCCAGTTTCACAATGTTCTTGCAAGAACATTGATCCACTTTTGGTGTCGTAACCAAGGACTAAACAATTACGATAGTGATAGATTCTATGATAATCAGATCCATTAAGATATTGGCAATAGTTTCCGTTAGAGAAAATTACACGCCGAGAACTATTTCACAGAAAACAAATCACTTCTCTGTACCTGCGGGCCTAAGATGGTTGCTAATTTAACATTCATGGTTTTGGAGAATACCTCCGTCACTCTCGCACTCGCATATTTGTCAGAACGTGACGGATGTGTTGTCGACGGCGAGTATTATAAAACCGCGATTATGAAGGTGACCGTTTCGCCATATAAATGCGTCAAAGTTTATGTGAACTGACAGCTATTCTCGAGACCGTAGCGCCCGTGTGCAATCATTACCCTAACGCAGTGCTAGCACGCCCGGCGCACCTCCTAGCCTAGGCCATGTTTATGGCCAGGCGGCGCGTCCCGCGGCGCGACGGCCGTACTGTCAGGCGTACAGCGGAAACGCGTACATGTACAACACTCCAAATGACCGGTGTACACATTGGGCTAAAGTAGTGGGCCAGCACGTTGGGCCAATGAGCCGGGCCGTGGACTTAAGGCATGCTAAATCTGTCGCTACTTTCAAAGGGCACCTAAAGAAGCACTATCTGTCTCTGCTATGATTCCTCATAGTTACTATTTTTCTTTATTTATTTATTTTCCGTCCATATGGTTAACACTATATGTATAAGTATTTATGTGGGAATTTATGTATGTTTATTTATATTATGATTTATGATTATGTATGTATGTTTATTATTGATGTAATTGTGTATGTTGTAAGTTCGTTTACTTCCACCTACCTATTTTGTATTTTTTTATTACTATTTGGTTGGGGTTTGTTATAGGTTGTCTGGAAGAGACCGCTCTTTAGCGATAAGACCGCCTGTGGTTAACATCAATTTTTTTTTGTTATGTCTATTTGATTCATGTTTTGAGGAGTGCAATAAAGAGTATTTGTACTATTTGTATTGTATCTACTTGGCTGTATGTTGGTAGCTGGCGCGCCAAGATCCTTTGATGTGTGCACGGAGAAGCGACACCATTCCGTTGGCCAGCATACATTAGGCCATACGTTTGTGTTCGCGTAACTTCCGACTCGCCTATGTGGGGTTGTGTAAGATGTGTACCATGTTATAATGGAGTGTGGCCGGGCCTTCACGGTAGCATCGATATGACCGATCTTTAGGATAAATTGTATATTAGCTACGCCGACCTCAGAACAGGCGGAATCAGTGTACAACTTAGTTAAGGCTTGCATTTTCTTTTTTCTGTTTGATGCAAGCAATCGAACAAAGGCGGTGTTTTGATTTCAGTTTATTCCTATAAACTAGTATACATTGCCCTGACCATGTGTTTCTTGGACAGCCTACATTTGAATGTCAGTTTTCACACTCAAACTTTATTGTTTGCTCGTTGTTCCGACGACGGCGACGAGAGGCGTTCACAGATTGAACTCCATCAAATATGTGACCCACCGGTCGTCGTTCCGCTGTCTACTGGCGTCCAAACCGAGCCCTCAATTAACTAGGTGCTTCCAACCGAATTCGTGTATAATTGTGATTTTTCGCGATAACCTGATGATTTTCAAGTGTCAACGTTATTGGAACAGATACCTACCTCTGAATGCTGTGTCACCCAGCATAAGTAGATTCTTTTTTCATGTGGCTGATGAATAAGGACTCGATGTTGTATGGGATCCAGTAAAACAAAGCTCCGCACATCTCTGGTTAAAGCAGTTAACTAGCCCGCTCATCTGCGACGTCTCAGATACTTTACTTCACCGATAAAATTTGACCGAATAAATTACAATGTCATTCGGAGGACTCTAGCTAGGTCCAAGTAGGCCAAAGTGGCGGTCATAGCGGTATATGGTACACACTAACACCACTACAACGACGTGGTCGTTTTCGGCTTTTTGCAGGTTTAGGGCTAGTTTAGGAGAGCATAGAACCTGCGCGTGAGCATTAATGAACCTAAGCGAATGCCGCCGTATTGGTTATACTTTGTGGTCGACTACTGTAATCCACTTCAAATACAAATACCAAAACCTGTCATTTCGGTTCTGATTGGGATCCCTGTGTAAATGATCCGGTTCCACGTATTTTGTCTCTCTTTTTATAAAGTAAAGTGGACGGTGATAATTTCCATGTACATTAGGTATATAGGAATCCTCTGAATACGTGAAGTTAAATCAGAACCTAAATTCCGTCTGCCGTCACCGGAAATTGGTTCTGAAATCCGAACTTTATCTACTCTCGTTCTTTTCATAAACATAACACTTAAGTATTAATTAATTTAAAGACGATTTTAAGGCCAAGCGAGTGGCGTTCTTAAGAAACAATTACATTAAAGTTTTTTCAACACAATTGCTCGTACTTCTTATTGTGTCGCTTTTATATAGGCTCATAATCCTGGATATTAAACACGCGCGTTTTATAACATTACGACACTTGTGTGTTATGGTTATATCCCGATTGAGTCACGTTGGCACCTTGCAGCAAGATGTATGCATGCACACGGTGCATTCTTAAATTAACCGGGTTGTACAGAATGTACAGCTTTTTTTTAAAATTCTCGGTAAATGTATTCTTTCTCGACTAACAAATTAAATCCTTTTTGTTCATTAATTGACTATTTCTTTTTGGATATGATATAGAAACGTTTAATTTAGTAAAACGATTCACTTTTGATAACATTTTACATGAATTAATAAAGATAACATTTTAAAACGAAAATATTTATTTTATTTTGTATTGGCTGTTTAGAGATTTCATCTAAGTCTGGCTGAACACATGCGCGCGCACTGCGCAAACTTCACGAAAAAAAACTGTTGCGCGCCATTATAGGTTATTTTATTTCACAGCACGTTTCACAGATATTTGTAAACATTGCTAATGCGTGTTTGGTTATTAACAAAAATATTGACTCGTGGCGACTAGAAAAGTGATAAAAAGAATGGACGCCACTGGAAATTATTGGCGATGTATACAAAATGTGACTAAAAAGCTGTTGCCATTAATAAGTAAAGAAAATAACTTGGCAGGCCTAAAAGTTTCATCTTAAGAAAATGATTTTTTCCTGCAAAATGTGTTGAAAAACGTCGTATGAAACGCGTGAGCTTTGATAATTACATCCTCGGCTCTCTTATCACTATTCCGCCTCTGATGTGATTATCAACATACCTCACTTGTATCACAATGTACTATTTTAGCCACCTACTTCCCGAAGTCTTGTCGTCGCTATAATGTGATAATAAATCTACAGAATCCTTGTTTAAGATACTTTCGGGGCTTGGTAGTCACTGTAACTGTAATAATATCTGACAGGTCAAAAGCGTTTGATAAACTAGCTTCTGCCCGCGACTCCGTCCGCGTGGAACTCGTTTAAATCGTAGCTTCGACCCCCGTTTCATTCCCTTAGGGGTTGATTTTCGGGATAAAAACTATCCTATAACCTACCCCGGGACTCAAACTATATCTTTATCAAATTGCATCTAAATTCAGCGGGCAGACAGACAAACTTGGCATTTATAACATGGATATCTGACACACACTGTCATAGTTATCTCCTAGGACGGAATAACAACAAGACATAGTTCATTGACCCGTATATCACTCCGGTATTAACCACATCTAGCTCCGCATAGAAAGACAGCAGCTTTTTATTTTTACCTGACTGCCGAAGGAGAGGAGGGTTATTACTAATGCGAGTGCTGGCTCGCCTCAGACCTCTTGTAATCAAGGAACTGCATTGAGATAACTTACATCGGTCACATAAACACAACCATTCAAGTACAGCACATTAACTTTCAATTTCATGTAAAAATAACGCGCCATATACCCACTCAACTTGACCATTTTCGTACCATGTCGCATTTACTTGCTTGGCACTCTTGCACCGCCCGCGCATCATCGTGCTACAGCGACAAGGTATCAAAACGAGCAGGCTTTTGAAGACAGCACGAAACAATGCGAAGTCCGGGTCGGTGAAAGTGGACAGTCCCGATACTTAAGTGATGTTCACGAGGCTTTAGAAATCTCTTTAGAGTAACCAGTGTAAGTCTGAAATCCGACTACGGAGAGTTACCCATCTAGAGGTCTTGGTATACTAGGGATGTGTAATGAGATTAGGGAACTCAGCTTGTGAATGCAGCTTGTCTTGAATATTTAAACCGATGAGTTAAGTGTCATTTAAAATGTTAATACCAACCTTTGAACTCGAGTTTTGGTAACATTTGGGTTGCTGGTTTCAATGACACCATTTCGTTGTCTGACATAGAAAACTTCAGAAGCAAGTTTTTCAAGATCTAGGAATGGTGTCTAATTAACTAGATATTATTTGATTGCTTCTGACTCGTTCATTTGTTGTTCTAGCAGGTTAGTAAGAGGGAGAAGGAAGAATGTTTTATGTACATATAACAGTGATGTGATTTTGTTTGTTTTGTTTGCGCTTGTTATTAATTTCTGCCCTTTTTAACCCCCGACGTAAAAACAGAGGTGTTACCTATATGTTTGGCGTGTCTGTGTGTCTGTTTGTCTGTCTGTGGCATCGTAGCTCCTAAACGAATAGACCGATTTAAATGCGGTTTTTCCCGAAAGCTGATGTGATCAGGATGGTTGTTAGCTACGTTTCAACAAAATCGGTTCAGCCGGTTTTGAGATTTTGAATATTGCAATAAAAAAGTCGGGGGCTCTTCAACTTTTTAAATTGTTAATTATTAAGATTCAATACTGAGTATTTACTATTCAAAAACACGAACTAAGAGGAGGGACATTGAGGATATTTGGTGCGTGAACTGACACGAATCCTCTAGTTGAGTGCATTACTTAATAGTATATTCTTAGTTGGGCTATAATAACTCATACGTTTCATAACAGCACTGTTTACCACAAATTCAAAAATGACATTATTCAAAATAGATCCCTATATTGCAGTGATACCAACTGCAGAAACAAATATATTGAAATGTGTTTATTTACAACTAATCATTTTTATATTATACATTACTAGCTTCTGTACGGCTACCATGAGTTTGACATTGTCATTTTTCTTTAACGAGAATCGAGTTTTCTATCTGTGCATCTCTATTGCACTTTGACAGTACGAGCGGGATGCACAGATTTAAAACTCGATACTCGTTAGCGTAAGCCGTCATTGTCAAACTCACGGTAAGCGTACTGCCCGCGACTCCGTCCGCGTAGAACTCGCTTATATCGTAGCTCCATGCAAACTTTCACTCCCTTAGTAAAACTATCCTATGTCCTTCCCCGGGACTCAAACTATCTCTATACCAAATTTCATCTAAATCGGTTCAGCGGTTTAAGCGTGAAGAGGTAACAGACAGACAGACAGAAAGACACACTTTCGCATTTATAATACATATTAGTATGGATTTTAAAAAAAAATCTATTCCAAAATTCTTATTACATATAAAATCGTTTAAATTTTTTTCTAATTTATTTGCTTAGGCTGATTGCTATTATAATTGTTCGAACTAATTACAAATACGTATATATTTTAAAACGTTTTCACCTAATGTGTTATGTTTTATAAATTCTTGGTATTATTCATGATTCGGTTCGAATCCGGATTCGGTTTAATTCAAACTGCAAGCAAAAAAAACAGGTCATATTTCTGATTTCTCACCTAAATTCCTATTCAAAATTAAAAGACTGAAGATGTCTATTCGTTATTGAATCCCTCGTTGCGCTCAAGATCCCTCGAAAATCTACCCGCCTCTTTCTAATTTGCACAGTGCGAGTGTGACAACATGTGCGCTTCCGACCTCTGCCAGCAAGTTTTGTTAGTCTTCTCTAACCCGTATCGCCATGTGTGCTATAATCCCATTCTACCTTTGCACACGTGGATAATCTTTCCTTAATTACAAGATTAAACAAGACAAAGCAATTCAGACAAAGGCATATAAAAAACGGTTTGCCAACGATCCATTTCGCGATGTTCACTTCGCAATGCGTCAAGGCTGCGTCGTCACGAACTTGGCGTGTGCACTTTCACGTCTGTTGCATTATGCTCACGAAATATATCTCTAGGCCCGCCTTCGGCAGGTTTTCACTTGTTTAGAGCCTGTTCATCAGGGATGTGCACCTGAGACTCTAGTATAAGTTTCACCGAAACAAAAATTTACGATCGCGTTTGCGTTTTACCCTCAATTTGTATGGGATTTGACAGCTAAACGCGAACGCGGTCGTAACGTTTTGTTTCGGTAAAACTTATACTAGAGCCTCTGATTGACAATTGCAATAGGAAAGTCAGCCAAGAAACTTTTGAACCTGAATATGCATTCATCCTCTTCATTCATTCATTCTTGCATGCAAAACTTAAGGAAAGGCTTTGATTTGGTTCATTTTGGCATCGCTTTAATGATACAGTTTTCTGAATGCCGACCTTTGTACGACAAATGACAATAAAGGACTTACATCATCCTACTAGCGTTATTCCCGGTTGTTCCCTAAAGGAGCCCGACGTCAGCTTTGATACCTAATCCCAAGATTTGGCATAGCCACTAGTTTTACGGAAGCGACTGCCATCTGACCTTCCAACCCAAAGGGAGAACTACACCTTATTGGGATTAGACCGGTTTCCTCACGATGTTTTCCTTCACCGAAAAGCTAACGGTAAATATTCCGTACTTAAGTTCCGAAAAAACGAACCCAAGACCGCCTCTAGAGGCTCTAGACAGCCGCCGCATGCCTGAACCACTAGGCTACCGTAGCTCTAATGCCTGAAATATGCAAATTTTAGTCGAAAAGTGGTTGACGACTTCGTTTACTTATCAGTGCTGGGTTTAGGAGTAAACTGGATTGAATTGCCTTTACCAAGTTGAAGGCGCATTGTCATAGGTCATTTTCAGACGAGATAGGTAGCAATCATTTTACCGCATGTATATGAAACATATCAATCGATTTGCGTGCGAGAGGGTAGGCGCGATGCCCGTAATGGCATGCGTTTTGAAAATCCATGGAACATCCATAATCCATGCAACATCTGGTTAGAATCATATTGATGATCAGTTGATGAGTATTATAATTTACTTTGAAAACAAAGTTTTAACCAAACACAATTCAGTACTTCGCCTTATTTGAAGAGTTCCCTGGATTTGTTCACGATCCCATCATCAGATCCTGACTTGATGACCATGAGACCCCATGGGAAGGACACCCTATCAAACAAAAAAAATATTTTCCAGGCGTCTTCGAGTAATCGGGGAACATACATCAAAAATAATCGGTTCCGACCTATTGAGATTTTTAACAGGAGCTCATTGACTACATTTTCGGTTATTAAATGGTTGCACCTTTGTCCAGCTTTTCACTCGTAATTTTCGCCATTCTTAACTTGGACCAACGATAGCCTATGCCTCCGGAAATATATTCATTAGTTACTCAGTTCCTTAATGTCAATCTTCAAGCAAGGTCATACGGGTTGCGTCACTATAATAAACGAATTATGTCACGGCCAACGTTTTGAGTTTATTGATGATCGGGTCGTGGACGGTGCCTTGGGCAATGGCAACCGAAGAGGCATCGTACAGAACGGAATTCAGTCACTGAATCATAATCCGAAGCACTCAAGAGCAAATAAAAAGGGGCTTTGTGCAGTTTCTGCCACCTTTTCAATTTTTTTTGGTTTTGAGTGGTCCAGATACTGAATTGTGGGAATTGATTCAGACTGTCAGCCCATCAGCCTACGCCGGCCTCACACAGAACGGAATTCAGTCACTGAATCATAATCTGACTGTACCCCTTGCGCAGGATTTTTCCCATCTATAGTAACTTATTTTGGCCCTTGAGTCCAGATACTGACTTCAGTGCATCAATAGAACAGATAATAGAACTAGTGGAGTTGACCGGAACGACACTGTTGTCTATTTGCACTGATGCAAACAAGTTTGTTTGTAAACACCAATTATATATATACAATTATCAAAAATATGAGATCAATGGTGGGTGTAAACAATTATTATGCTTCCAAAAACGTGACCTATGATGGAAAATATGACATAATATTGATTTTCCAACTATTAGGTCTTTTGGTTCGCGTTTGAGTCATTGACAGGTCTTTCGGAGCTTCTGACGCTGATTGCATTATTGAGGACTAACCGAACTAACGAATAACGTCGCTTTATAAGCAAACTTTACATTGGCGAAATAATCTTAACTAGAAAAGCCATTTTTAGGGTTCCGTACCTCAAAAGGAAAAAACGTAACCCTTATAGGATCACTCGTGCGTCTGTCTGTCCGTCCTTCACAGCCTATTTTCTCCGAAACTATTGAACCAATTACGTTGAAATTTGGTACACATATGTAAGTTTGTGATCCAAAGAGGAACATGTAACGCAAACAAATGAATTTTAAACATGGGAGCCACTTTTGGGGGGGAAATGAGAAAATTAAAAAATAAAGTTTTGCATATACTATCGTGTTACTATCAAATGAAAGAGCTCATTCTGTGCATCTAAAATATATTTTTTTGTAATTTTAATAAAATTAGTTTAGAAATTATTTAAGAAAATAGCCAAAAAATGACCATTCCCCCCTTTCATCTCCGAAACTAATTTATTGTAAAGGGTCCCAACCAAAATATTATAAGCTTCTAATTACCATTTATTTTAAATTGCTTAACCGACAAACAAATCATCCGTCTGCTTTCATCACAACTTTCGTATTTGTTTACAATATCTATTATAGATTATCTAATAACTAAATCACTTTCGCCGATCGGCTCTCGGCCTATTGTTGAAGGCTAATGAACTTGCCCAAATAGTAACTAGTCAAATATCGACTTGCCTAATCGACTGTATAGCTCCTTGCATTTTATACCTAATCACGACGGGTTAAGGTCGAATTTGGAAAGCGTTTTTATTTCTTCTTACCCTTTGTTCTCGAGTGTGCTATATGAAAGCGCCTTAATGATTTCATCTCGCAGTAATGTATATTGTCATTGCGTGTTTTGTCAATCAATGATGCTCGATGAAAGCATGGAGAGTCTATCATACACATTTAGATACTTAACACATCTATACGAATCTTATAAAGAAGTGTCTGTGAGATTCAAGCTTTGTAAGTTTGTGGTTGTATGTTTTGCATTATCTCCGGAAGCGCTTATCCGATTACAACAACTATTTCATCTGCGTGAGATGAGAACGGACATTACATTATGGATGGTTATAGGCTATATTTTGTCCCGCGGGTTTGCCTGCATTCTTCGCAATACGTGGGTGAAGCTGCGCGGGCAGCTAGTGTCTAGTTATATTTATATATTACTTGAAAAATTTGATTAAAAATGTATGACATTTCCAGTTATCAACATTTTAGCTCCAGTAATCGATTCTCACATTATTTGAAATATATTATAGGTAAAAAAAAAAGTAATTAAGCTATTGGCAAAAGAGTACACTCACTCTCTTAAAGATTCGAACCCTCTTAACTTGAAATCTAGATTTTTTACAAAAGTGCTGACACCACTTCATTAGCAATTTTAATTTTTTAACCAAAACAACCCTTAATAATATTCTACTGGATGACAGTAGGATACTCGTATGGACACTGTACATCAGTATTGCCCAAAATTGCCATTAAAATAAATATTTAATGTGACATTTAACTGATATTCATAATTCTGTAAACGCTTGCGGGTTCGCGTAGGTACACCAACTTTATAGATAGATAGATAGATAGATAAATCATTTATCTGTTTTGCTAAAATACATACACATTACAATAGGAGAAAAAAATACAGAAAACAAAACTTAAAAGAACATTAAAATAACATAAAACAATCAGTTTTTATGCACAGAAATAAACTGTGCATTGCAGCAAGGCAAAAAGGCTCCAACTCAGTGCGTAGCTTTGCTCGCAATTGAACAAAAACACTGGTATTCTGTTGGAACCCAGAAAAATATATGAGTAGAAAATATATATGGAAGGACAAACATACATAAACAAATAGTAATTTTACTTTATTGCATTAATTGATTTTATTATCTTCGTGTCTATAAATATTGGGTCATTATCAAAGTCCCTTTTAATCGATGTCACAGCTCGCTTCGATATCGTAATCGATTTTTCGATATCAGCTATCTTATCGTTCGTTCATTTAGATATATCCATCAACATTGTCATTTTCTGGAAGATTCCTGAACTATGTTTCTGTCAAAAAGTTGTGACAAACTTTTATCAATTGTCACAGATACTGTTTTGATAGTGAAGGCGGGGTAGGGACACCACCACTATAAAGCCTGTCACAGACTGGCGCGGCGGCCTGCGGTGTCGGCCCATATGAAATACGGGTGTAGACTCGAAAATTATTATTACTCAAAAAGAAAGAAGGCAAAAAAAAATTCCTATTGACGAAAATCCCATTCGGATATCTCAAAGAATTACGAAGCTACAACCGTTTTAATATTGACGTCAGAATATGCGTCTTCGTTGCCGTCTTCTAGTGACGTCACTAGCATAACTAGGTTTTGGTACATATTTATGAGAACATGAAATCGATACATATTTTTTTACAAGCTTTTATTTAGCTTCACCTTTCCCGTTGTCTGTCTGTGTCTGTAATCAAATCTTGCAAGTTAAATTTGACCCACTTCCCGGTGACGGATTGAGCTGAAATTTTGGGTATAAGTATAGTTTGGATGACAATTCAATATCATGGTACTATCGAGCTGATCTGATGATGGAGACGGAAGGTGGCCATGGGAATACAGTACTTAACCGACGTAACCTCGTTGAGTTTGGGGTCATTAGAATCGTCTCAATGAGTAGTTGATGATGGTATACAGAAAAGTACAGTCGGCAATAAAAGCTTGTACCAAAAATAAAATTTTTGACAGAAACTTTTTACGCTTGGCTGTACTCTATGAACTAAGTTTTAAGGTCTAAATCATGTTTAGGTCATAATTGGTTAACTATACAGAGTTATTATTTTAAGTACAGAGCTATTGCGTGAGTCCTTGGTTGATCACGATTCTGATTGTTTACTCAAGTTTGCGTCTTGTGATTTTTTGATTTTGGACCTTATTGAAAAGACATAAATTCCTTTCTTGTGCGTGTTCGTCTGACCAGTTTCGACATTAGTTAGCTCGGTTCAGGTTTTCTTGGAATCCACCATTGTTAAAAGTTTTTCCAGGCGCGATATCTGTTTTCCATCGGATTTCTCTTCTCTGTACAACACGTCTAGCACACGACGGCCGCGATATTATCTCGATTTTTATCGCATTATACCTCTTCTTCTAAGTGTTCTAATAAGAGAGAGACGGATAGTGCGAGAAAAATCGAGAGAGCTCGCGCGCCGTCACGTGCTAGCCGTGCAGATCTTGGTTAACAATGGTCCATGGAATGGACCAGCGCTGGTGTTCGGAACAGCAAGCAAGAAAACATAATAAATGTTAATAATAAAGCCTAGCATAATTCGTCGTCGTTGTAACTGTCCTGGGTATATATATATATCTTAAACCACAGCTGGACACCGAAGCCTGCGGACGCTAGCAACTTCAGGGGAGTACGATGCGCGGTTCGACGATTTATACTCTCTTAATCACCACCAGGAACACAGCATTACATAAGTAGGTACCTATACCGCTTTAGCCTAGTTAGTAGTGGCCCTGCCTACTACGAAGCTAGAGGTCTCGGTTTCGAATCCTGGTAAGGGCATTTATTTGTGTGATGAGCGCGAATATTTGTTCCTGAGTCATGGATGTTTTCTATGTATTTAAGTATTTATTTATCTATATGTGTGTTTATCGTCTCCTGGTACCCATAGTACAAGCTCTGCTCAGTTTGGGATTAGGTCGATTTGTGTAAGATTGTCCCCTACTACTTATTCATTTAAATTTTATACCTGCAAAGCGAAAAAGGTTTATATGGGTTTACTGTAAAATGAAGTCAACTGGAATCTTGCGCGTAGCGAATGGTTTTATTACATTGCTGCTGAGCGATTGATGAGTTAGTTATAGTAGACTGTTTATTTTCAGGGACATCTTAAAAGGAGTAGAATAATCACCTACCTAGTTATTACGTGTGTTTATCAAGTATGTTTAAAATTTGAAAATTTTTGGTGAGGTAGGGCACAGCGAAATGTCATCCCGCTCGAATGTGGAGCGGCCCAACTGGGAAAGTACCTCCGCCTTGCTGAATACCGCCACCATAATAACACTACTACTTGCTCTGTAGTAGTGTTGTGTTCCTGGAGGTGAGCGAGGTCGCCAGAGCTCCCGAGGATGCGTTGTGTTGAGACGAGGGAGTTTGTTCCTTCAGCTTTCAACACGGCGAATCCTCAAACATATCAAGGGTCGGCAACGCCCATGTTACTCCTTTGGAGTCTATAGGCTGCGGTGTCCGCTTGCCATCAGGAGGATCGTACAATTGTTTGCCACCGTCGTTGTATAAAAAAACTGTATTATTGCCCCAACTAAGGTATATAATTTTAGCAGTCTATGTATGTATTTACGTGTGTTCCCAGTAGCATTTAAGATACTGAAGCGATTTTGATGAATAAGGTAGATATCAATCGAAACGAAATTATGCTTCGGGTGTCATAGTATGTATATAAAACTACTGTTTTTTTTTACTCCCTGGGGAACCACTGGGTATCGTATTTCCCAAACAAAGACATGCGTACGGCAAAGTTCTTAAGTTATTTGCAACAAGGTATGCTTTGCAGCCAATTACCGTTTAATCATGGTGGAAAAGTCAGATGAAAGTGTAGATAGTAGCGGTTGGTAACGTGTAACGTTCTCGCCATTGGAAACATTCTTGCATGCAAAACTTAAGTAAAGGCTTTGATTTGGTTCATTTTGGCATCGCTTTAATGATACAGTTTTCTGAATGCCGACTTTTGGACGACAAATGTCAATAAAGGACTGGCATCATCGTCCTCCCAGCGTTATTCCCGGTTAGGGTTGCCATATGGAAGAATTAAATGTCCGGATAAAAATCCTGACATCACCCTAAAAATCCTGCCATTTCTTGTAACAGAGATCTGGTCCTTTCATTCATTAAAACTGTGTATGTAAACATCCTAATAAATATTTCATGTAAACTTTTTTTTCAGCTCATTTCTTAAAATCCTGACACTCGCCAAGTCCGGCCGCAATCCGGACAAAGGGTCAAAAATCCTGACATGTCTGGACAAATCCTGACGTATGGCAACCCTATTCCCGGTTGTGCCCTAAAGGAGCCAGAGGTCCGCTTTCACACCTAATCCTAACAAAAGGGCATAGGCCCTTGTTTTCACGAAATTGACTGCCATCTGACCTTCCAACCAACCAAATAGAGGACTCGCATGGGACGGTAAAACATGAGGACATTCGGACAGTACGAGTCAAACCCACGTAAAATGAGCTCTGGCGGCCATACATATTATATGGCACCCGGACCTCTTTTTAAATGGGTCGACGTATATTTGACGCCCTAGGCGAAGGAAGATCGATACATATCCGATCTGAAGCTTTCTTTATTACTGTCCCTGGCCCGGCTACAACATTTTACGCCTCTTGGCCAGGAAGGATTCTCCGCACGCGTACCGCGTAATTCCCACATTATTGCCGGTTATGACGAAAATTTAATTTCAGGCACTCTGGTTACTCCGTTTGGCAATACAGGCTTTGCATATCCACTGCTGCACATAGTAGACACGTCTTCATTCAAGTGCTTTGCCTACCCCATTTGGGAATACGGGCGTGACTGTATGTGTTTTTTACGTGTGTTTGTTTCGCAAGTGCATCTCAAGTGCGGCGTACCATGATCATTTGCGCAAGCGCCCGTTATGTGTGCCACGGAATAATTAACCCATGGAACGAGACCATGGATTCAGCGTGAGATCAAACTGATATATATATGTGAGGAGATTGCTTGTGGAAACGGCGTGATGCCAAATAGGCATTCTAATGCATGCTAGTATTGTAACAAACATATCAAGGGTCGGCAACGCCCGTGTTACTCCTTTGGAGTTGCATGCGTCTATAGGCTGCGATGTCCGCTTACCATCAGGCGGGTCTTACGCTTGTTTGCCACCGTTGTTGTATAATAAAAAGAAAAAGAAAATTATAGCAACATCGTCTGACACTCGAAACTAGGTATGACGGAACCCATTGTAAAAAACTTTCATGTTAGTTTAGTATGCCGATTTGAACTGCGAACCAAACTACGTTTATATTTTATATGGAGAGTACTGTTAATAAAGCTTGTAAAAAAATGTCTGACTATACTACTTGTGGGAGTTTCGTATGCTACATTGTGTTTCGCCTTTCTTACGGCTTCAGTTTATTGAGTAACTAGTTGTAGCTAGTCACCGACTATTATCGATTTCCCACATAAAAGCACCCTCATAGAGGCAAAAACATGGGCACGCGCACGCTACCAACATAACATTACCAATTACCATGCCCGAGCGTAGCTGATGTAGTCATTTGAACGCTATGCCGGCGGCTGTAAGTCGCTTTCAGGTTAATCAGGTGCATTATACCTACAGGCTGTTTAAAATAACTATCTTTTGTTCGATGCATGAAAATTGATTCGAAAGTGTAACCGTATTACGACAATTTTAATAAGGAATTATAACTTAAATAGAAATAAATAACCGCCCACCCCCAGAACGCAATCGATGCCGTCTGATAACATTTTGCTATATTTCTACGACTGTCTCTTTTGGACGCATGAAGCTCGTGTTCTCTTTCTCTCAGGGATCTTAGTAGCAGCTTTGATGGTGTCGCAGGTTAAAGTACTATCCGGTATCGGGCCGAATAATACGCCACTATTCGGTAGTAACATTGTGGCCGGGTATCCGTTGCATCTCTTAAACACCGATGATCTGCGCCAGGCAGATGCAGAAAACAATGCTTCAATGGAGCTGACGGCACTATACTTAACTTTTTCATCGCCCTGTTCAACCAGCATTAGTTAAAGGTTAACACATACACATACCCCCAACTAACTAATACCTGGGCACGCGTCCGCCAACATAACGAACTCGCGGTCCGTTGTACGCTCCGTCGCGTGCCCGCTGACCTTTTGTTTTTAGTTAGGGATTTAATTGGCATTCCATTCCGACCGACGGCGTAAAACGGGATGTTAATTATGGAGCTTGCGTTGCTTACTTAATTGAAATTCGATCGTTCCTTTTAGTTTTGTTCTCTAACGGCGGGACGGAAGAAGTGCCATGTGAGTATTTTTGCGAATCGCTGTCCGTAGTTTATTTCATTAGGCTGCGAGATTACGTCGTGAGACTAAAAAGTCCTCTCTTTGTACACAATGACCAGATTATAATTTAGCAGACTAAAGCTACTTATGTAAGTAAGCCCAGCCGACATTCAAGTCCATAATCCACGAACAAAACTTTACCGAGACGAAATTCCTTTATGAATCGAAAGTCATTCACAAAAACAAAATGCACGGAGTATACTTATGTAAAGCATTGCTAATGTTCCTTGCACAATTCTAGACTTGGTATAAGTTGGTCCACTTAACTGTTCGTTTCAAAACTTAAATAACATAATAGCACCCTCTAGGTAAGGTTATAATTTATTTTAAAAACAAAGATTTATCGACTTCTATTCTCTCACTCACTCCGCTTCGAGTGTGCCTAGAATTTGAAGTTACTTCGATTTTTCTAGGATCCCGTCAACACCTGACGACCATGGGGCGACCTTGGAAGGATACCCTTTCAAACGTCTTCGAGTAATCGGGGAACATAACAAATAAAAGATTTCGACAAATTGAGAACCTCCCCCTTTTTTAAAGGGCTCGCATGAGATGTACAAATACGGGGGAGAACATAGCCAGTCACGGTAAAATTAGTTTTATATCGGTTTTTTGGTGGAGACTACTGCCCGTTCCCTCCCATCCATGGGACGTATATTTAGGCTGATTTATTATATTATCATTACATTGGTTTTGGACATTAACTACTGTGTTGGATTTGCGATCTCTTTGGATATTTTCTTAAAGTCCGTTTACGTTTCTTGCGTCTCGTCGTACAAAATGAATCGCACGCGCCCCAAATACCTGTTTCCACTTAAATTTTCCTCAACAGTTTCTAGAAAGCTCGTGGGACCAACATGATTGTATACTTTATTGTGATGCAATGCTCGCAACGATTGTTGGATGTCGCTTTGACACGAGAAGCGAGCATCAAAGTAGCTCATTATTCCTTAGGTACGTAACGGCCACGAACAACCAAAGAAAACGAAAATCTAATAAGTTTGACGAAAAAAATCTTTTTGATGTATGGTATTATTGTCCACAGTGTTTAATTTGCCGTCATCAGCTACTCGTTGAGAGATTTCCAAACACGACGGGTTTATGTTTTGTAGTTTAATGTATGTAATTTCTTTATTTATTACACATCAAACAGAACACAACGAAATAAGATTCATTTGTATGGAAACTTGGTTATATTTGACGCTCTTAACTCAATCTCTGGGTATCTGTTTAGATAAATTTAACGAATACTAGATACGTTATCATTACGAGTGGCCTGATATCTGGGTTACAAAATCAATCTGAAAATGTGTGTGAAATAGGCTGTAGGGTAGGCAAGTATGTACATATAACCAAACCAGAACCGGCACCGCTATTCTGTAACTTGTTTTAAGTTCACCTCAACGCTCACCCACAAATGTTACTTGACGCCGCGATTCGTAGTAACTAATGGTGGCATGGGTAGAGGTCTATTTTCGTTTGGCGTGACGGGTGAGGTGAGACGCATGAATGCATAAAAATAACAGCCCAAAGCGAATTAAACCGGTGATCTGAATGAGGTGAGGGTATAGCTGTCGTTTAATTTTGACTTATCAGCTAAGACGACAGACAGAAAGCCACATCACGAGTTAAATATCCAAGCCCGTAACTATTATACGAACGCGGTCACATACTTTAGATAAGAGTTTTCTCTTAAAATTTCACTTTTATGCATAGGTTTTTGGTGATAATAGATATTACATTTTGTATTGTTGAATGATAAACAAATAACCTACCTATAAAAACATGACATACGCCTGGTCAATGTTCATATACATTTTATAATTAAATATAGATGGTGTTTATATGCCATCCACCCCAACAAATTATAGCTGCCCCAGTAGACCTCAAGTCTTTTACAAAAGCCCTACATATTCCATCCCGGAGGTCCACTTTAAACACTGTTAACTAAACCGCAATAAATAAATAAAAAAACGACTGGAACATAACTGAAAAAAAAACTTTTTTATACATAAGGCAGCCTGTTTCACCCGGAGCATGATTTCGAATCGATTGATGCCTCATTCATCAAAATCTGTTCAGTAACTTAAACTACTGCACACGTAAATACAAACAGACTGCTAAAAACATGTGCCTTCCTTTCGGGTCTGCCGTAGTCGGGCGATAATGTTTGCTCCAAACGAATAGTTTCGGAGGAAACTTCCTTAAAACGCATTGTTTCCAATTGCCTACCTAGTAGGAACTACTGGTACCTATATAATTCATTCAAGTTGCACATGAAACTTGCAATATTTGGATAAAGCTTTCCCGGACCTTACTGGCGCATGCCCAATACTAGTAAGAGCAATTAGCGAGTAAAAAACGTAAAAGCTCATTGAAGAAAGCTCAACCTTGAGCGCTTTCGCGGCGACCGGTTATGGCGCGTACGTCGGCCCATTCCTTGATCACAGGGTTGCCTCTTGTCAGCTAGAACCCGTCTCACAGCTAACTTTTGATAGTTACCTCAAAATACTATACCTCAGACTACAGTCTTCAACACCTCATTATAAATATAACATTAGAACTTTAACGGACAAATTCGTCTGCGTTTATGTAGGCCATCATCAATCAAAGGGAAATATTGTACTAAATTCACTTATGTCGATCATTAAGTGCTTTTCAAACATAACACAATGGTTTTCTTTGAAATCGCATGACGATTGAGGCTCGATTTTTCTAATCTTATCTGGAACATCAAAATACTCTAACATCCAAAGTATAGGAGATTCCAATTCCAATGAAAGCGTTATAAAAAGTCGGCCACATTCAATAATCTGAACCATACATTCACATAATACTAGCGACATCTGTCTAGATCAGTGCACTTCGCGGGATTTTGAAATAGCTTGACGAACGCTTTAGCCTTGTCAGCAGTTACCCTGTCTAAGAAGCTGCAATGGGCCACGAATCCCAATCTCAGTGAGGGTCTTTTTTATAATCGTTGTTTATAACTAGTTATAAAAAATAAACCGCATATATACGTACCACGGGCAAATGCGGGTAAGGGGCTTCACATACACCTTTGAATTTAACTAGTTATATCTGTTAAATGTATCGTATACTGATAACAATGCTTATTGGGGGCATTGGGGCTAATAGTTCGAGTTATGTAAGATTGTCAACAAATATTAAAAAAATGCTAAAAAAATACAATAGAATTTTGAAGTCGGTTAAAAAAAGATATTGCAGCTGCAATAGTAGAAGTAGTTGTGAAATACTAGTAATAAATCTGTGGTTAATCTCGCGCATTAAATGTCACGACAGGCGACTTGTTTCGAACTCTTTGGGAGTTCTTCTTCACGATGATTCTTGTTTATTAGTAGTGTTGTAGACATATGTCTCACGAAATATTAAATTCGATGATTTAGTGTGTTATCCTTACATTTTCAATTCCAAGTACCAATGAGCTTCACGTTTTTCCCCATGTGTGCCAACCCTAGCTCACATTACTTGCGCTTGCGCATGATAGGTGAACTAGCCGAAGTATGCTGAGCATGGCCAAGTGTGAAACAGTTTTTTGCGAATATTCACACTCAATGAAAATGCCTCGGAGCAGATATGTACTGTCAAGTACACAAGTGGGGTTTAATTTGCATTGGTTACCAACATGTTGAAGATTCTAAGAACGGTTAATTAACCGATCTCCATATAGGAATCTTTATTTTTTTGTATTTATTGTGAAATCTACTACTTTAGTAAAGCCTAGGAAAAGTATTGTCAATTTTTTGTTGGAATATAATGACGCAAGCTGTTTAAAAAAATAGAAGGAACCAACTAGCCTTTCTACTCTATAAATTTTAAATTATATGTACCTACAAATATTAATCTTTCATTGAGTAGGAGAAAATTTATGCCGGAGCTCCAGATCGAAATAGTTTCATGAAAGGAACGCTAAGCTACCACTTTTTCAAGTTAGAACGAATCCTGAACATTTCTATATTCTGTTATTATTATGCATAGGTATTTTACGCATATAAACAATACTTACATCGGTCCGTTTTAGGACGTCTCTTTGTTATCTTTTTCTATCATATAAATTTGCAACATTCAGAGCAACAATAGATACCACGTTAAGTGCATTTTGCATGCCGTTTACGTACATTATAACAACTACAAACTATTCTGAAAATGCTCACCGTAATCCTGCAATAGCAAATCATTTTGCGACTAACTGTACTTGACTGTTGTGTATAGTATCTTAATTATCGCACGCTTCGTCAGCTCACGTTAAATATTCTGCGAGACACGAAGAAAGTATTATTTATGGTATGATTGACCAGGGCCGTGTAGAAAAAAAACAAACGTGCGTACCTATGTACAGAAAAAAGTGTTTTTTCTGCAAGTTATATTACGGGTGTAGGTAGGCTCAACATTTATTATTCAAAGGAAAGCAGGCAAAAGAAAATGCCCAGTGACAAAAATCCCGTTCAAATATCTCAAAAAATTACGAAGCTACTGTTGCTTGGTAGAGAGAGAAATCGCTAGCAGATCGTGACGTCACGACCTTCGTCACGTACGTCACGGCCCATCCACGCGTGGCGAAAACCACCTTAAGGAGGTGAAACAGTTCCAGTTGTCGTGTTTTTATGTGTTGTATGTAATTTATACGTACGTAATAATATTGAATTTTCATATAAATCAATCATTCGAATGAATGCCAGCTGTGTATACGTCTAATGTTTGCCTGCGACTTTGTTTACCTACTGGTAAACAAAGTCGCAGGCAAACTTTGTTTACCAGTAGCACCAACAATGGCTTCCTATTATGCCGGATGACGATTAGAAATCACTTTCAGTTTTATCTACTACGCGTGGGTTTGCTTGTATTCATTTTTGTGCACCTCGACTTTAGTGTAGGTGTTTGTTATAAGTTAGACGAAAATACTACCATGCTATTCACTACAGCCCCGCTATTCTATAACTTGTTTTATTTTAAGCTCACCTCAACGCTCACCCACAAATGCATCTTGACGCCGCGATTCGTAGTAACTAAGCGTAGGTAGAGGGGTTTAGTTTCATTAGGTGACTGGTGGAGTGAGGCGCATGAGCGCGTTCTCACTCGGAGGTCTGATCACACTGGTCGTCGGGCGGTGGCGAAGGTGAAGCGTGGTGAACAAAGATTGCGCTACGTCGTTTTTTTCACAACACGGTTTTTTGACCCTTGACTTCACTTTCTTTCACTCCAAAAGTGGCATCTGGTAATAGAATATGCTTAATAGACAGTCCTAACTTATTATGTGGGTAGTGAAAGTGTTACTGGATATGGCTGTATGTTTGTTTTGGGAAATATTCTCGTACCCCAAGGAATGAGTCGTTTTACTTTTCTACGGAAACAGCCCCAGCCTAATTCTGTAACTTGTTTTAAGCTCACCTCAACGTTCACCCACAAATATATCTTGACACCGCGATGCCTAGTAACTAAGCGTAGGTAGAGGTCTAGTTTCGCGACGGGTGACCGGCGGGATGAGCCGCATAAGCGCTTAGCGATTAACAGCCCTGCATTGAGCTCCAACGCCACATACACCCCCCTCCCGCTCCGCGCAGATACCGCAAGAGTAGACCTTATAATTGGGCATTTTCAATATTTCGTGTTGGAATTAGCGTGAGATAGTTAAACAAAAATTAAGTCAGTGTCAGTTGTGTGACGAAAATTAGGCATACAATTATTTGAGAATGTACTTTTTAGTATACAGGGTGAATCCCAAGGCGTGAACAGAAATATGTGTTTCTTACTGTTTAACTTTATTTTAAACATGTGGACGTGAAAACAGGCAAAAGTATGTAAACGTTTTTTGTTAATTCGTTAATTTACTTTTAATTAATGTTTTAAAACTGAGTCTCATGGTCACCTTAATTGCTACGTTAAACTGTCACTTTAAGCTACAGACCAAGTCTTGTCGAATAGTGTGACCATGAGGTTGGTGTTTTTGCTTTTTAAAATTATCATCAATAAAGTTTAACTGTTTGCTTTTAGAGTTAATGCAATGAATTTGCCTTAAAATACTGCGATAGAAACAAAGGAATCTGTTTACGACTTAGGTTTCACCCTGTATGCATACCATTTATAAATTAAAAAGAAAAACACTTTTTTTTATACAAGCTGAATACTCTATTGTCATCAATCACAAAACTAACACTGAGTTAATTTTTGTTACAATTTTCACTAATTGGGTACATGAATTTTTAAAAATGCCTGATTAAGCAAAATATGGCTGTTATGTTATTGCAATCCATCTAAGGCGTTAAAGGAATTCAAATCATTAGAATAGAGTTGCATTTCTATTGTTTCGGACGTTTTGTTAAAACAAGTAAAATTCAACTCCATGCCGACTCTTTAAGATTACAATTTCAATGGCATATTTGTATAGTGGGTCTTTTTTCTCTGGGAAGCCCCAGGTCCATATCGGCTAAGTTTCAATTCCCAATTTGGGCATCCGATTATTGAATGTAAATTCGCGTATTGTAATTGAACGCGCATACATATGAGGAGTGGAAGACTGCTGCGCTTTGTTTGAAAAACCGACCTTGGTGCTGAATACTTAGGGTCGTGTTTCGAAATCGTAAACAATAAGGAATAACATCTTCATCTACATATATGTACAGTTTAAATGTGTCGACGCACTATCACTTTGTGCGGGTATCTAGGGTCGACGACCCTCACTTCCGTTGGGACATTCAGTAAACTACTTAAACATGTAAATGCTACTTAAAGGTTAGATAGAGATGTACGGAACGAAGCTACGGTAGCCTAGTGGTTCAGGCATGCGGTTCTCAAGCGGCGGATGTGGGTTCGAATCCAGGCTCGTACCAATAAAATTTTCGGAACTTATGAGTCCGCAGTAAGCTCGGCCGAATTTCACCTTCCTATAAAAACGTAGTTACGCTCTCATTTTAAGACTACGTGTTGGATTGTGACGAAACTTTGCATGTACAATGACATGAGGTATATCTATGTCTGTAATTAGTTTATATGGTTCCAGTTTATAAAACAAACGTAATACAGCAAAAACAAGTTTTGTATGAAAAACTTAAATTCGCTGTATTATTTTTACTATCTCAAGCTACATAAACTAATTACGGACCTGGATATACCTCATATCATTGTACATGCAAAGTTTCGTTACATTCCAACACGTAGTTTTAAAATGAGAGCGTAACTACGTTTGTATGGAGAATCGAGCTTACTGCGGACTCTTAATATGTACGGAATATTTACCGTTAGCTTTTCGATGAAAGAAAACATCGTCAGGTAACCGGGTCGGTCTAATACCAATAAGGGCAAGTTTTCCTTCTGGGTTGGAAGGTCAGGTCGTAAAACTAGTGCCTATGCCAAATCTTGGGAATATGTGTCAAAGCGGACTCCGGGCTCGTTTGAGGCACAACCGGGAATATCGCTAGGGGGATGATGACGAGCAATGTACGGAACCTAGTTTGATTGGGATCTCGAGACGCATTTGTTATTTGGGGCCGTCCATCTATTACGTACAGAAGGCGAATTGACTTTTTTCGATGAAACTTTCACCCTTGGGTGATTGTTTAATGGGTATAATAGGAACTACTCAACTTAAAACGGAGTGTGCACGCAGTACTATCGACAGCACAGCTAACTGACCTTAAGTGCATTGTAATAAGGTTCTATATAAACACAGGATGGTCAGTTAACAGTGTTGTTGTTTGTACCATGAATAGAGAGATGTGGAGAAATCTCGCAAATGCCGCAAACAACATAGAAAAAGTCCGCCTATAATATAAACCACGACCACTGACAAGTATATTGACTAAATTCTGAGTGAGATTCGGCAGTCTCCTATATTCCTGGTTAAATAGCAGTTCCGGAGTAAAGACACTCACAAAGTTATGAGTTGAGCATAAGCTCTGAAAACCTCCTTTTGGGCGGTATTGTAAGCAGAGATAGCACCGAGAATAAAGCAATATAGTGTAGATCGCACCGATTGCGTTGCGTTGTTATAATGATACTCATCGTTACCCAATGCGTGTCCGCGCAGGGTCATTCCATATTCTAGTGTTTTACGAATCTACATAATATGAATATCAGCTTAATAAATATAATATATAACATATTATCAAATGAATGGATCGTATCCGGAACACCACGCTGCTCTCCAAGTCGATTGTCGACGTAGCTCGGAAAGAGGCTAAGTTGAAGTGGGAGTGGGCTGGGCATGTCTGCCGCATGCCGAGTGAACTGTGGGCCAAAGCGGCCACTGACTGGCAACCCGATAGTTCAAAACGGAGACGCGGCAGGCCTCGCCGGCGATGGCGGGACGAGCTAGACTCGTTCTCAAAAAAAATGGCCACAATATACTCGGGATCGAGAACACTGGAAACGGAGGGGGGAGGCCTTTGCCCAGCAGTGGGAAACTACAGGCTCCCAATAAAACATATTATGTTTGTGAGTTGGAAGTTTTTTAAGTAGATATTTATATCTGTTAGTTACTACCCCTAATACATGCCTTTTTCAGGTCCTTTGGGGCTAGTGAAATTAGGATACCACTAGCTACTGCCCGCGACTCCGTCCGCGTGGAACTCGTTTATATCGTACCTCCATACAAACTTTCACCCCCCACTTCATCTCCTAGGGGGATGATTTCCGGGTTAAAAACTATCCTATGTCCTTCCCCAGGACTCAAACTATCTCTATACTAAATTTCATCCAAATCGGTTCAGCGGATTAAGCGTAAATAGGTAACAGACAGACACACTTTCGCATTTATAATATTAGTATGGATTAAGGTACCCTTATACTTATCGAACGAGGGAGCTTTATTCTAGGGATTTTTTTTATCCAAAGATCGGCTACCGACTTTACAGCTCACAGAGCCAGTAGTATTTAATTGCTTTTCTTAATTGTTAAGGCCGAATACGGAATAGCCCAATCGCACGCGCACACCTTGAAGGTCGATACGTATCAAATTGTACGGTATTGCTATTGCGGTGAAAACCAATTAATATATTCTTCCTCACTACTGGAACACGTATCTTAGACCTTCTTGAGCTATGAATAAGGTCGCAATTCAAATCAAATCAGTCGCTGTTAATAAGATTGTAAAGATGATTCAATGCGAGCCGAGACGATGCTATCCTCTTGAAAATAAGGTTTAATTTTGAATAATTTAAGTGTATTCGGAAGAGATATTTTCATTTTCTTATGCAAGTCGGGACAAGTCCAAATTGTACTAAAATGACTCATATTCTCATATACTTACCACTATAATATGACTAGGCTTCGCATACATTACAATTATGTGTGTATGCATGTATCATCAATCGATCACATTCGTTTAAAGTTGCGCTGGCGACTTTACCAAGCCAACCAAATTTTGAGAGGGTTATACAGCCCGCCTTAGAATGATTTTGAAAAAAAAACGTCAATATCAATGTCATACCTACACTTCACACTACACAAGTTATTATTGAACTGATCTTGTGCTATCAGCGATTAATCCCGCTGACTTATTTTTTACGATGCTCTTTGACCGGCCAGCACACATAGATCGGACTTTGGACTTTCATTATCTTATTAGATCAATGTGCAAACAAAGGCAGGGGGTGTTCAGTTGTAGATCTTATTACAATGCAATAAGGTATATGATTAGTCAGTTTTTTGTGCCCGTTGCTACGGCGGGCGTCACATATTTATGTGTTTATAGTTTTGCACCTTATTCCTTTCTAATAAGGCCAAAATTGTGTTCTCATCTTTGACTTCAACTGTACATCTGGCGCTATTTTTATAAGGAAATGCAACATTTTCACCAACAATGTCAGTTGTACGAGCAATGAGCAAAGTAAAGCACATGCTTTCATTCCTATAGAAACGGGTTCGTGGTACAGTGATATTGATATACTTAATATATGAAATGAAACCGTTTAGTGATAATCACGTAAGTTAGCTTAAACGTTAAGGAATACGCATTGAAAACAGCGAGTGTTTGGTTAGTGGCTAACAATCTGTTAGTCAATAAGACAATAAGGCAAGCACAGGTTTCCTTAAAAAATAACTAGGCATATGTAGAATTCCTTTATCCTTATTGCCACCATGTTATTTAACTTGGTGAAGTTGGTTTGGCAGATTTACACCTGAATCCTCACGAGTAGTGAGGATTCAGGTGTAAATCTGCCAAACCATGATACTCGTACATTTTTATTTTAGTTTTAATATAACAATTCTCTACCTACCTTCCTCTCAATTGCTCAAAGGTTAGCTGGAAGAGATCCCTTATAGGGATAAGTTCGCCTTTGTACTTTGATCTATTGTGTGACATGTATATTCTTTAACCTGTTATTGTGTACAATAAAGTGCTTACATACATACATACATACAATTCCTGCAAGTTTAGTTTCTTATTCCCGAATTAAATTACAAATATTGTACTATCGCCAACACAGTTAACCATCCGTGCACTTTAATTGCATTGTAATAAGGTTCAATATAAATACAGGATAGTCAGTTAACTGTGTTGGCGTTTGTACCTAACTAAGGTCGCGGTCTGCACGCCAGTGGGGCGACAAGCGGCAGATCGTAAAGTCAAGTGCAAAAATATGTATCGATAACATCCTCTCATAAATAAGTACCAAAACCTTAGTCTGCTGACAAGAGTTATGGGACATATTTATGAGTAAGTTGTATGCACCCATATTTTTACACTTGACTGTAAATTTGATCGAGAACAACCTATGAACTCCTCGCCCCGCTGCCCGCTGGCGTACAAACCAAACCGCGGCCCAAGACTGTGATTTATCTGGTTTACGTATAGGAATTAATAAATCACTGTTTCCTCATACAAAAGAAAACGTCCGTACTTGACATTTAGTTCACGCGGCCTGTTGAAATGTCTAAATGTCGATATTTATCCGATGGTATTTCGTTTGCGATAATTTGCTTACGTCATGTCAGTTTTGACGTCGTTTGACTGTCGAATACGTCATTTCGGGTGATCACGTCATGGTACTGTTCTGGGGACTGGCTGGATGTATGCTTGTTTTTGTGATATCCACGGCACGTGGAACCTGCGTAGGCGATTTTCGGATGTAATCTGCGGTGAGGCGGGGCGGGACGCGTGTATCCATCCATAGCAACGGGAGGGCGCGGGGCCCCGCGTTTACAATTTGAGCATATGCACTGGTGAACTTGTGCGAATGACGCTATATTGGTTATACTATGGTGCCGGGGATTATAATGTGTGTACTCGAATGTTGCAAATATTTTTTTTATTATTATAATTTCGGCAGACTTGATTGAATTCGATTCGATTTTTCATTTATTACATACGGGAGTTTGCCTTACCATTTCATACTACATCAAAATAAAACAAATTTTTCCTTATTTCCAGATGGACAGCAGTTCCGAAGCCATGGAGCTGCGACGGGAGCTGGACGCGGTCCGCAGCGCCCTGCAGCAGCAGTCAGAGTCGGTCCTCAAACAGAGACACCAGCTCGTGGAGGCCGGGCAGGCCCTGGCCGCCCGGGACAAGCGGGCAACCCAGGAGCGACGCCTCCGACAAGACCAGCTCGCCCTCGTCCTCCGCTCCTTAGTCCTACTCGAATCTCGCCTCACAAGAGAACAGAAACAAGTACACATCGCCCTCCACCAGAAAGAAAAAATCATCAAGTCTCAACAGGAAGAAATCATTAAACTCAAAGCCAGAAAATCATACTGCAGCAACTGCCAACAGCTCCTAGGCTTCACTAGCGAACAAACGAATATCGAGACTGACCCGGAATTCCAAAGCCTCGAGAGCACTGACTCCCGATTCCAGAACAACTTCGTCAGGAGCTCCAGTTACCGCGAGCGAAATTCCCCACCAGTATTCCAGAAGAATACGAGGTTGAGTAAAAGCTTTCAGTTACCTAAAAACGATGTCACGTACGGCAACAGCAGTTCCAGCGAGGATGGCAACAACGCCAGCCCCGGCAGCAAAGGAACGTTTATTAAAAATAAGCAAGCGTTTGTTCGGCGAGACGTTTTCAGACGATCAAGAAAGTATTCGGGGAGAAAGAGCAACAAGTACTACGATAACTCGCAAAAGGGGTACAACCAAGGCAACAGCAGTAGCGCCGAAGAATGCGTCGGTATGAGTTACCAAGTCAACAATGAAAACGATATAACGGCCAATCAAATTGCGAAGGATATAAGGAAGGCATCTATGAAAATAGATCAATTAATTGGTGAAGCTAAAAAAGACATAGATAACGCGAGTGATTCAGATAAGACGTATTCTACAAAAATGGAAAGACTGCATGGCATAAAGAGACAAGTGTCCGATGAAATTAAGGCTAACCGACAAGTATTTTTAAACAATGTTCTCAATGAAGAGGCTAATGAGAAACCTTGGTACTGCAACGTCAGCGATCCCGAACAAGAAACCGACTGCATAGAGCAGAGGGGGACACTTAATAATAATAAATCAAAATCCGCCGATGACCTGCTCGTAGCTGGTTTTAACAGCGGTATTCTCAATGCTGAAGTCATATCAGCTAAAAATGAAGTATTGTGTAACAACATGTTACAGGATAACGACCGATTCATTAACAGATTTGATGATAAGAACAATAATTTGGAATCTAGTTTGACTAAAGCTAACACCAACGACCTAAACGATAACTGGTACGCCAGCACAAGCGACGCTGACGACAGCCCGACTAACGAAATATATAAAAATAACCCTGTGCTCGAATGCGTCAATCAGATATTACTCCAAAATTCTCTCGACGACAGCAGCAATGATAACTCTAAGTCAAGTGAAGCGCCCAGTCCGAAATCTTCTACAAAACGGGTCCAATTTTCGACGCTCAATAGCATTTCGTATGACGATAAAGTTCGAGCGAACAATCATACTCTGCCACGGTCGGAGAAGAGAGCTAACAAGATCGTCAAGTTCAGCCTGGAAACAGCATCTGAACACAGCTATGAGGTCCCTAATACAGCACAGGGATTTCAGTACGAGATACAAAGTATCTATAGCAATGAATACGAACCGATTGTTACAAAGACTGCCGAGCGGCCCGTACCACTGCCGCGCTCGGCCAACGCAAAAGTCAACGTGCCAAACATTAGAGGCTCTATAGTTAAGAATATAGCTGCTAACATAGAACGTAACACTGAGAAAAAAGACGCTGAATTGGGCTCTATGAAGATATTCAATAAAAGAAAAGTGCCGCGTACTCCACCCGCCCTGCCGCCGAAACCAAAGAACCTGTCGGCCAAACTCAAAGCCGAGAAGACAGAACTGTCAGACTCTGAAGCCGTTGCGGCTAACCAACGGGTTGCAGAAGTTAAGAGGAGAGTAGGCCAAGTAGCAACAGTTAACGTAGAACCCGACTACTGTTCCATTTCAGAGATAAATGTTCCAGTAGTCTGTAATGGCAAAAGGGAGTTGCTACTCTCACAGCCAACGGTCGAGATTCACAACGAACAGTACCCCGTGCACGTGAGTCAGCGGAACAACAGTGTGGCCAAAGTAGTGTCGCTGCCTCGCATCCAGAACAAAATAAGCGATAAAGACATACCCAAACTACCGCAAGTCACGGAGATTATAATTCCAGACGAAGATGAAAAGCAAGAAGAAACTAGTTTCCCACAAGACAGTTACTTACCCAACTTTAACATGCATCCGATACAACCAAAAGTGGACCCTCGCGCTTCTATTCAAATGGGGAACACGGTATCCTCTATCCTGTCTGAGATAAATAAAGGGGGGAAGAGGAGCGGAAAGCACATCAACCTCACAGACTTGGATCACCAATTCAATCGCGGGGCCGAGAAAGCGGAATTGCACAAGGCAGAGTACTTTGACGACATCGACAAGTTCGATTTGTCCCAGAATTTTGAAGAATTCAAAATAGATGACGAGTTAGGCAGCATTGTAGCCGAGGAATACCGCATCAGCTCTAGCAGCAGCGACGGTTCCATGTCCGATGCAGTCACCGAACATATTATACCTGTACCTGAAGACGGCAAGGATAAAATCGAGACATTTCTCGAAGGAGAAAATTTAAACAAGCAAAAAAACGCCAAGCTGTCGAATAAGCCCGATCTTTTATCGAACATAGAGAATCTAGAGACTGATTCAGTCAGGAATTCAGACATCGAATCAAGCAATTCGTCAGGGAGCAACAGTGGGTCTTACAATACAGTGAAGTGCGAGCCGAGGATGATTGTAGCTAAAGCGGAGGTGGCGAAAACGAAGGGTACCTTCGATATTTTCCTGGAGACCTCGGGACTGAGCAGCAAGAGTATTGCGAGCAACAAGCAGTTTGTTGGCGTGAGGCCGCCCAGCGCTAACCACAAAAACGTGCTCAAGCCAAAAGACATCAAAATGAGGGTCAGAAACCCCACGACAACGAATAAAATCAACGAAAAGCCAATGACTACGGCTATTAAGTATTTTGAACCTTACGTGTAAATGTTAACTTGTCTATTATTCGGTTAGACTGTATTAAATATTATTTATTTCATAAATAAACTTGCCTTGCATAATATTACTATATTACTATATTGTATTTATCGTGGTGTACATAATAACTACAGTTAGCTATTCTTAATAATATAAATATTTTAACAATTTGTATGCTGTTTTATTGCATCCAACGAACATGAAGTTTCCTATGCCAGAAATTTCCTATACATTAATTCATTCATAAAGTTAAGCCTTTATTCCCAAAAGGGATAAGCATAGCACATGAAACTTCTGCTCCAGTGCCACTTTTACTCCAGGATAAATACGGTTTTGGAAAACATTAATTTATAATAGCGTTTGTGATGTTATTTTAATATGCTCTATTCAAGAATCCGACTAACTTTCCAGCCGGAAAAAATGTAAATAAATGAAGCATGCATTGTCTTTTTTTATGATTTATCTTGAATATTATAGAGCAAATGTAAATGAACCAAAATAAAGACATAAATATTGATTAATATATTTTCTGACTTTTTGGAGGCTACTTAATTAATTTATCATTTTTGTGATTTCTGAAATTTTGTCGGATTCTGTTGCTGGATAACTATTTAATTAATAATATATCCGTTACAAAGAAAATATAAGCTATTATAAATTATTTCCAAAATTGTAATTTTTTCCATACACGTTGTCAGTTCATTGACTGAACTATTTTAGAATAAATGTGGGTATAAAAGATCGCAAAAATGTGATATCGCAGTGATAGGTTGCTAGCCCATCCCGTACTAAACACTGACTTCAACCCTGCTCCCTTAGTCGACTTTTACGACACCTACGGGAAGAAAGGGGAAATTCCCTATACAACATATTATAAATTAATCTTTGCCCCTCACTGCCTCGGAAAGCCGTATTTTATCCTTTAAAACCAGTGGGCAAAAACGCATTTTATCCACTAGTGGGAAAAGTAATTTGACCTTGGAGCGTGTTTAAGTAGCTTTTGACAAATAACAAAACGTAAAACTCTCATAAATATCATAATACAAAAATTTCACAGATGATGTATTTCTGTTGCCGCTATAACAAGAAATACTAAAAAACAGAATACAATATATATTTAAGAACTTTTAAAGAATCGCTTGTTGCCTTCATCTGGCGCTGGGTCTCAAAATGTATGGGAAAACTAAAATCCGACTCGCACTTGACCAAAATTCTACTTGATATTATTTACGTTATTACCTTATTATTACTGTAAAAAAATAAGAAAATATTAGTATTTAAATGAACTAAAGTTGTTTTGCATGTTGCTCTTTCCTCGCTAGAGTGAGGTGAAAAGTTTTGTGTTATGCATTAAATAAAAGTAAAGTACATTTGCACCACATATTATGTGGTGCAAATGTATTTTTCTTCTCCTGTGTTGAAACACTCGCTACGCTCAGGATTCTATTTTAGAACCACTCGCTTCGCTCGTGGCGCAACTATAGACTCCTTTCGCTTGCTCGTGTTTCAATTCCACACTCGCGGGTAAAATACAACTTTGCACCCTTGTATAACAAATAACTATTTCACCTCACCGGCTCGAAAAGGCTTCGCAATCGCGAGATCCAACTTTTTTTAACCGACTTCAAAAAAAAGGAGGTTCTCATTTCGGTTGTTCTTTTTTTTCAATGTTTGTTACCTCAGAACTCCGTCATTGATGAGCCGATTCATAATTTTTTTTTTTGTTGTTAAGTATATGCTTCCAGGTGGGTCCCATTTTTTTGGAAAATTCAATTGGATGATGGGATCCATGAGGAATTGAGGGAACTCCTCAATTATATTAGGCACGCGTGTAGTGATTTTGGTATTTTCTATTATAACTCGTGTATTTACATCCGGAAATCATAAATTGGTGGAGTGGAATTGATGATGAAGACCACAGATGACTTATGGAATTCCTCAATTATGTACTTAAAAGTACAAAAGTATATCACAGATTCTGATAAAATTCCGTTGAAATAGCAACTAATGAAGTGCCAAGGGTGATTCTTGTGGAATTGACGGAAGTCCTCAAATATTATCGGGTCACATACAGCGATTGGGTTTTTTTCTATAATAATCAACGCATTTGCTCTCGGAAATCAGTTCATGTGGTAAATTGGAAAAGAATTATGTTCTCGTGGCTTGGCGGAGTACTAAATTGAAGTCGGTTAAAACTTTGTTTTAAAAAGTAAATTATCTATACAGAATGAGAGGTGATTATCCTGCGTTCAAAAACTGATGGTGTTATGCCAATCATTAATTGTTATTATTTTGATAAAATTAAATTAATAATACTTATTCTTTCTTAATTACATACGAAATATTAATATTTATACTGACTTATAAGGATACGAATTAATAATTTTAAAATGTAGTTTTATTTATCAAAAATTTTCGCTTCTTCCTGGAACGCACCGTTGGAAAAGTTAATTTAAGAAAATTTGGTTTTGTTCTAAAGCCACAGTACGAGTAAAACCAAAATAATGGTGGTTATTTATAGATTTTAGTGCACAAGATATACGTAATATGAATTTGAATGCCTGCTAAGTTAGCGGAAGAAGTGAAATAAGCGTATTTGAGCCTTAGTTTACCCGTGAGTACCCAACAATACTTTGACTTTTTTAGTGTAGGTAAGAGTGGAGTTGTTTAAAGATGCAAAAATGATTATGTTACATTTAATAGTTATAAAATGCTAGATCTTGATGAGATGTAAACAAACCTTTATTGAAAATGAGTATGAGGTCCAAATTACTTCCCTTACATTTACAATTTTCCTCGCGGTGGTGAGGTGAAAAGTTGTGTGTTCCGCTCGGCAGCAAAGTTGTTTGGCGTCTCGTGCCTTGAAAGCCTCGCTATGCTCAGGATTGTACTTTTGAACCATTCGCTTCGCTCATGGTTCAATCTTACAATCCTTCGCTAGCTTGGCTTTCAATACAAGCACTTGCGCCAAACACCAACTTTGCAGCCTTGCATAACAAATAACTATTTCATCTCTACTGTTCTGAAAGTTGACTTTTCATGGGTATATAGCCAGGTGTAAAATTGCGTTTTCTCCCCTAGGGTGGAAAGTTTTCTTTTTATTGTTAACAACAGCCACGGAGTCGAAGATAATTGAGTTACGTCATATTATTAAAATAAAAGCTTTACCTAAGTATAAGTATCTAAATTCAGCTATTTATAAATCGACGGGTTTGTTGCAATGAACATAAGTATTCAAACCCTTTTGTTACGAAAATAACCTAAACTGCTTCGAGAAAAGGATGGTACGGCATGCAAAGGTACATTCAGTGATATTAATGTACGTACGTAAATATCTGTACACGCCTTTATGATATGTCATGGACAATGGACCCGATTCTACGTGCACATGGCTTAACTAGCCTAAAACTTACTTGTCTATTTTTTAGACATAATTTAGGCGGCAGATTAAAAACGACATATTTAGAATAGCATTAAGGCAGCTAAGTAAGTTGCATAGACCGCCTAAAATAAGAAACGTCAGATTCAAATTAGGGATGTCATTTGATTATGACAGCTGCTCATAGAATAGCAAAGACAGCAAAGTGCTTAAGCGATACCTAAATAAAATTAGGAAGTTTAGAGGCCACTGTAGAATCGGGTCCAAAGGTCCAATAGAGTCCTGTACAGATATTTATGTCCAATTTATGTAGGTATATTAATACCCCTGACTGTGCCTACCTAATTTATTTCTTGAATGCGTCATTTGCGTATTCCCCTTGACAATTACATGAAATATGTATAGCATTACGAACCAATTAATTTTAATTGTCTCAGCAAATTAAGTACAATTTCAAGGAACAAACGAATTCCTGAACTTATTACGTGATCAAAGTAATAATGCGACATTATATCTTCTAATAACACGGCAAAGGTGTTGCAATTAATTGCATATAATTGCACCGTTTTCGAAGAGTTTCTGGGGAAATTGCGTCAGTGTGAGTCAGCATTTCTACGACGTGTGTTACTGAAGGTTTATTTTATAAAACTGATTGACTAGTGACTACAGACATATTTGGGTCAGGCCGTAGATTTTGCCACAAAGAGCGCAGCGGTGACGTAGAATTTTCTACGAACCGGATGCGCAGAGTGACGCAAAACAGTAACGCAGGTGCGCAGAGTGACGCACAACGGAAACGCAAAATAATTAAGGTGCGCGCAACATGTGTGATTTTGATTTTAACATAAAATATTTGGAATTAATATATAATAATACGAATAGTAGATTGTGAACCGAGGGAAGAAAAACCCCATTACAGTCGAGATATTTAAGGTACTGGAACGAATTGAGAGCGCCAATAGGTCGTGGATGGAATGGGTTGTTTCATACGAGTAAAACACTATACCTACACGTTTGATTTCGAATATGAGAAAAGTAGAACAGACACAATGTCAGCAAATATCATACATTATAAAAATGCGCCCAAGATCACCAAGAGACTCCATACTAAATAGTAGAAATTACCTATCAGTACTATTATTAAGCCTCAGGATTTTCATCATAGTTAGGTTAGGTCAGGTACAAAATAAAATGACGGATTTTGGTATGGTATGATTTTTTTTTATTACTTTAGACGAAGACTGAATTTCTTGGATTTCTCTGCCGGAGTCAAAGGCATCTTGAAAGAAAATATAATAACTGTAGCTTAGCAAAAAAAAACACCTAAAAAACCGCAAATCTAAGCATTTTATGTGTGCACACCTTTACTAAGTAGCGCAGAGTAGCATACAGCCATTCTGCGTAACGTGACGCAGATAGAATCAATCTTAACTCGATAAATACACTGTTTTTTCCAGGTTTCTTTGCCTTGAAAGATTACACACACTTTACTGAATAGGGCATAATAACAATAACAAATATTCATACAAGACTTACCTTGAAATCTTAAAAAATGCACTCCGCGACAAACTAGTTGCCTTCCACTTTTTGCCAAAATTGACAGCCTACTGAAAAAAATATAGCCGCTACCGCGTCATTGACCATTGACATGGTAACTTTGGTGTTGTCACTACTGTAATACAAACACTGCTAATGTTTAACTCCACTAAATGGGGAGATGTTAGTTACGCAGTCAAAGTAGCGCAGAAAAATGTTTTTGTGTGTTTTTTTTTAACGTGTGAAAATTTATGTACTTTCTTAGGAAACATGAAACGATATTTAAAAGGCGGCTAGGTAACTATTATTTCATAACGTCCAATCAAAAAGATTATCAAAAGTATTTTTTTTTCTAATTTTTCTGATTGAGTAAAGTACACTACTACCTAAGCCGATTCGCGTTTTTTATGAAATTTTCGACGTTTTTCATGAAAAATTTTTGTGTAACTTCCCAAGTTTATGGATTTATTTTCATATCTTGAGTGACCAAGGTTCACCATTTCTTAGGGAATACAATGCTGTGGTTGAGAAATTAATATTACGTATTAAAGGTAAAAAAAAAGAGGAGAGTTAGGTTATACCTTTTGTGGCAAAATCTACGGCCTGACCCATTTACACTGATCGAAAAATATGAAACCAGTGAAAGAAAACCGAGAGCGCTAGAATTAACTTTTGGTTGCCACACACAGAATATGATTATTTATCTCACAATATACAATATTTTAGGTACAATAAGCACTTATTAAAAGACAAAAAACTAAACTAAACAGCTAATAGAAAAAACCGGCCAAATGCGTGTCGGGTTACGCGCAGTGTAGGGTTCCGTAGTTGCCTGTCTATATCTGTTTCATCGACACGTATATGGTGCGGTTGCGTCGGCCAAATTTGTACGAAAGTTGACCTTTCAAGTTGGTCTACCTCGGTAACTAGTTATGCCTACCTAGAGGTAATAAAAAAAATCGTTTGAAAAAAATATCATCAGTAGTAGGAGGGGGGGAACATGACTTTAAAGCCATTTTATTGGGGCTTTAAAGCCCAATATCTCGCAAAAGAATCACTGAGTTGAAGAATGCTTTAAAAAAATGATTTACATTTTTTTTTTTTTTTTTATTCATTCACACAAATTTACAGTTTAACACCAAATCACTTATGTGGTATACCAAGTTTCGCTACAAAATTTTAACAAGAAATTAAATTTAAGTCACACACAATCACATATGGTAACGTTATAAAAATTTAAAAAGAAACTAAAATAAACTCATAACAACTTCAACAAGAAATAATGGCACAGTTTAAATATTAACACTAAGTACAATCTATTCATACGATAAGAATGCTAAAACTTTTCTACAGAATACACCAATACTGTCAGCAAATATGTCTATGTCGTTACATATATAACTCATGCCGAATTACAGTGTTCTAGTAGTAAGGGTCACTGAGCTAAGCCGAAGACGGACAGACGGACGGACATGGCGAAACTATGAGGGTTCCTTGTTGACTACGGAACCCTAAAAAAAGGTCGCCAAGGTCGGATCCCTGCGAAAGGATAGGATAAGCTCCGGATATTGACAGATTTTTTCAAAGTTGGCCGAATAATTGGTGAGCTCTTGCGCTCCAGGGTCCGAGCGATTCGAAAGCAAAAGCCACAAAAATATGACGCACAGAGCATGGAGCTTTTGATTGTATAGTTTGTTTTACTTAAAATGACGAAATGTACTTCAAACCAACTGTTACCGACATCTTTTGTTGTGAGAGTTGTGAGTGAGCTTTTAAAACATTTACGCATAAACAATAGAACAAACTACCTATTCCAGGTCACGTGGCACTCTTCGGTCAGTTTTATTTATTTATTTACGGCTGTATTCATAAACGTCCTACAAGCCTGTTTTAACAATTTTAAGTGACTTCTATTTAGTACTCCCACGAGAACATTTCCACATTTATTTTCCAATTTACCACATGAACTGATTTCCGAGAGCAAATGCGTTGATTATTAGAGAAAAAAACCGAATTGCTGAACGTGGGCCGATAATATTTGAGGACTTCCGTCGATTCCACAAGGATCACCTTTGGCACTTCATTAGTTGCCATTTCAACGGAATCTTATCAGGATCTTAATATACTTTTGTACTTTTAATTACATAATTGAGGAATTCCATAAGTCATCTGTGGTCTTCATCATCATTAATTCCACTCCACCAAATTTATGATTTCCGGGTGTAAATACACAAGTTATAATAGAAAATAGCGAAATCACTACACGCGTGCCTAATATAATTGAGGAGTTCCGTCAATTCCTCATGGATCGCATCATCCAACTGAATTTTTGAAAAAATGGGGTCCACCTGGAAGCATATACTTACAAACAGAAAAAAATACGAATCGGCTCATCAATGACGGAGTTCTGAGATAACAAACATTGAAAAAATAATAATAACAATAATACAATCGAATTGAGAACCTCCTCATTTTTTTAGTCGGTTTAAAATGGCGTTAAAATTCGTTTGTCCTTATCTGTCACTTTGACAGTTGTGTTCGTAAGAAAGGGACAAAGCACATTTTATTTAGCAGATGCATTTTAAGTTTTATGAATAAGGGGGTTCTTTATTGCACAAAAGAACAACTTATCGTACAAAAGGCGGACTTCCTGCCGTAAGCATTCTCTACCAGTCAACCTTTGGGCAAAGAAGACAAATTGTGGACGGTGCGACTACAGATATAAAAACACAGTGGATATACATAGGTACATATAACAACAGTAGACAAATAAATAAAAATACACAGATAAAATACATACAAATATGAATATCTACACTTATATCTACTACTTTTATGATGTCTCTTTTTTATCTTTTCCTTTCGTACACACTATAAGCAGTTGTAAATATCCACGTACATGTAATGCATTTTCGTCATGTTAAGTAAGACAAACTATACCTACATACACGTCCACGACCGAAGGCCATCGCCCTAAACCCCCCAAAGATTCACCAACCACTTCGATTTGAAGAGGGCCAAAGCTTTTTGCTTTCTGTTTTGCCCCCGCGTATGGCCCGCCTCGTGCTGGCTTGGCCAGGGAAATCGCTCCGGGGGGTTTTCGGAGCTCTTCTGTCTTCTGCCGAAGGGTCTATTAGAGCGATATCCAAAAAAATACACGTTGTTAATAAAAACGTGCGCTAATTAAAGTCTTGGGTGGGGTGGGGGCACATTGCACGTAGAACGGATGGCCGTTGGAGCGGAAAGGTTCTAAAGTGGCGACCACGTACCAGCAGGCGTAGCGTGGGGAGACCCACACAATGTAGACTGTTGACCTGATAAAGGTCGCGGGAGTCCGCTGGATGCGGGTGGCGCAGGGCCGGTAATTGTGGCACTCTTTGGGGGAGGATATGATGAATGAAAGTTTTGAACACCGTAATTTTTTTGGAAAAACCTCAATTTGTACCCGGCTTTCTTCTGCTTCGTTACGGACCTGCAGAAGGAGGCCATTGCCTTCCAAGACTTCTCACGAGCATCTCAGATGCGGCGGACGCCAACGGGAGTTCCGTGTCCTACCCAAGCGGTCAAATCATACCACTGAGTCCCGCCGAGCGTATCTCCTTTATTTTATTGACCTGGGTGCAATTTTCTTAAAAGCATCCATGCCCTTGTTTAGGGTTCCGTAGTCAACAAGGAACCCTTATAGTTTCGCCATGTCCGTCTGTTCGTCCGTCTGTCCGTCCGTCCGTCTTCGGCTTAGCTCAGTAACCATTACTACTAGAAAACTGTGATTCAGCATGGGTATCCAGGGGACCGACTAACCTAATTCGACCAAAGCAAAGAACCAAAGAATTCAAGTTAAAATATTTAATAATAATAATACCTAATAATCGTTTTAAATGGTAAACTAAAAGTAAACTTACTTATACAAAATATAAAAGTGTCAAATGGACCCTGGTCAGGTATAGCCACAAGCAAACTGTTACTAAGTACCCTGCATAGGCAGGTAATGTAGACCTGTATATATAGACCCACATTACGTAGGGCGTGCAGACAAAAATAGGAAAGCTAAATACAAAGCAATAACACAGCTTACATATATCGAAATTAAATGAATATACTTAGTACCTATTAATAAACTTACATCCTACAATATAAAAAAATACAAGTTCTTACTATCACAAAAAAAACTTCTACTTTGTTTTAATCAATAAACAACTTGTACGGCCTGTAATAACTTTCAATCAAATACCTAATTAAATAAACTTGATTTAAAAACTTTCAAATTACCTTTATAAAGGAAACTTTACTTAACTACACACCGAATTGCGTAATTAAAATTCCACAACATGGCAGATCGTACCCTGGCACGGAATAGGAAACAACGAATTTGTGCTGCTTTACGTGTCTAATTGTCATAGCTTACTTATAGCCAACGAGCTTCTTGCAATTTTTTGTTAGTCATTTCCCCAAGTTTTATCATGAAGCCCCGTGCACGTCAGCTGCGGCTCCGTTGGTGGCTTGGCCAGCGACAGCTTGCCATGCACTTTAAAGCAGATTAACGCGTGCTATAAAGTACATGGCAAAGTATTGCGCCGTCGCTTTAACCGCGCGTTTACAGTAGGAATTATTTGAACATGTATGTGTGACCAGCTGTCGGATTTTCCACCACTATAAAGCCAGCTGACGATCATATTCTGTCAAGATACTGGATTAACTATCATTTGATGATAGAATCAATAGGGGGAAAAGACGTTTTTTTACGTGTTTGAGAGGCTGTCGCTAGTCAACCCAGCCACGGAGCCGCAGCTGACGTGCACGGGGCTTCATGATACAACTTTCTTAAGCTTCTCATAAAGGGGTAGATTGGTCACGCAAAACAGTTGGTAGCTCGCGGGCTATTATTCTTTCAGTAATAATACAAAAGAAAGCAGTCGTACTATGAAGAATTCCGACGCTCTCTCTTTCACTATAGCTGTCATGAAATACACAGGGGTCTGGTTGCCAGACTGCCTGACACACCGCAAGAGAATGGCGTTCATGGCGTTTAGATTCCTGACGCAAGGCGTTTTGTTCTTTTTCATTATCTTGGCTGAAATTGGCTACGTGGTACAAGTAAGTTGGTTAGCTGTTTAATTATAGTAGACCACGTGAAGCAAACTATACTCAATGGGCTCTCGCCATTTTATCAGCACGGCTATCACGCGACGGTGCGCGAGCTATCTCGATTTTTCTCGCACTATCCGTCTCTCTCTTATTAGAACACTTGAACAAGAGGTGTAGTGCGAGAAGAATCGAGAGTATGTCGCGGCCGTCCCATGATACACGTGCTGTGTATTGAGAACTGTGAGATCTTCGAAAACACGGTTGCCGGGTTGTTGCACTTTTAGCACCGCCCAGGGGTCAGGTGTAGGGTAGCGGTGGGTAATTCCTACGGACGTGGTGCAACTTTCGACTCCCCGACCCATCTATGTTCCAGATCTACCTACATGATAGGCCTCTCTTTGGGTATCATCCCGGTCCCGTGCTAGTCCCATCCCGCGGTCTTTTTTATGTCACTAACCCATGGAGCTGGTGGCGTCGATCGTCTCTTTTTTTGCCCGTAATCGCCACCAATCTGTCAACGTTCTATCAGCGTGACCACGTGACTACGGTCACGCTGCCTGGTAATATGTCCTACCCTGAACCCGTATCATGGTCGGCCTTATCACGCGATAAGTGACAAGATAGAGCATCCGGTCACTGGCTGACACCGTTGAATAGAACGAGACGGACGCTCTATCTTGTCACTTATCGCTTGATAAGGCCGGCCATGCTACTGGGTCAGATCGAATTAGCCTGACGGAAATGTTTGCTATCCTCTTTGCTTTCAGCACCGCCACGACAGCAAGCGCATGGTAGCCGCGGCTGTGCTGCTTCTGTCACATCTCGTGCAAGTCGTCAAGGTGATGACCATTATCGTCCGCCAGGAGAGAATCAAGCGCCTCATCGTATTTATTGACGGTACGACAGGAATACTGGTTAGCACCAATTTTAGAGACAAGGGTAGCATGTATTTATTTCGTATAACTAATATGTTTTTGACGTTAGGAGACCATTTACGACTCCGAAACTATCAACTTTAATATTTGTTTGTATCAAGACCTCTTTACATCACGTACTTAATTCATCGATTCATCACCATTCTGAGTGTATATAATTTTTATTTTATGGTGACGCCGGACGCCCTTTGCATCCCCATGGTTTGTTCCAAATAAAACGACGAAACTTGCCGAATATTTTTTCAATTTTCCACTTTGATCCAATTTTAGAATGTTGTTATCGGACGTTTCTGCTTTGTAAATATTTTCTGTTAAAAGACAAAAGTACTTGAAACCAACCAGTATTATAAGTTGAAGGATTGAATCACGTTAGCGCGGCCTGCAGTGGCGGTCAATAGTAAATTTGACATTAGCTGTCAAGTTTACTATTGTACCGCAAATTGACCACTGTGAGAGGCCTAAGGCCTAGGTAGTAGGGGAACGCGCGTCTACGGCGCGAAAAACGCCGTATGCTTAAGGCCCTTAAGGTACTGATACACATGTTGTTTAGTAGCATGCTTGTTTGAGCATGCTACTTACTACCTAGCAACTTTACATTTACACATGCTATTTGCTCGAAACTAGCATGCTTTCGTGCTACTAAAGTAAAGACCAACAGTACCTTCACTGTTGTGTTCAGATCTCTCTCTGATAGTTTAGCCATTTTTAGCTTACATCTGGATGCATCTTTATACAAGATTGTTTAGCTCTAACTCTCAAAAAACGTTTAGTACCTATCTGGGCCAATCAACTACTTTTTATTGCTCGATGCCATGCGTCTTCCAGGTCACTCTTTAAATGTATGATTTTATGGGATGTTAAATAGAAATAGAAATGCTTATTTGCAAGAATACGTTAGTACAAAGGTTTTACATACTTTTAACATGGTTCCAGTATTCAGACAAAGAAGCATGCAAATGTTTAAGAAAACAATTAATTAAGTATACATACATTTTGAGTCTACTTATACCAGGTTCCTGAAGCCATTTTTTCTTAAATTCTAGATCATGCAACAGCTTAATGCTATCAGGTTTATAAAAAAAAATATACAACTGTTGCAGGCGTTCCGTTTATAAATATTCGCACGACAAGGAGGTTGATGTAAAAGATTCCTGTACTGTGCTCTTTGTTTTCCTTTAAACACATCTGCACGGCTATCAAGCGACGGCGCGTGAGCTCTCTCGATTTTTCTCGCACTATCCGTCTATTTCTTATTAGAACACTTAGAAAAAGAGGTATAGTGCGAGAAAAATCGAGAGTATGTCGCGGCCGTCCCATGATACGTGCTGAACGTAATTTAAAATATTCCCTATGAGTCCTTACAAATACGCAAACCTTTTTTATGTACATGCATGCTACAGGCAAAATATTATATTTTTTGAAGATGGGCCTGCAACTATCTGTAATCCACGCATTTGTCATCGCACGTACACACTTTTTCTGTAATTTAAAGACTCTATCAACATGCACAGAATTACCCCATATTAAGAGACCGTAGGTAAGTTGACGACACACATGTAGTAGGCTGTAATGGCAGCTTCAGCGGAGACAGTCTTCCCCAATCTTCTTAAACATATTGATTTTGAACATATTAAATCTATATGGCTTTTCTAGCTCGTCTCTTCGACGGGTATATCACTGATCATTGTACTTGATATTTATATGTCTAGGATTCGATTTATAGGATCGAAATTGCATATAATCATAATCATAATCATTTATTTGCGTAAAAAAGGGCTATAACATAACTGTTGGTGTAAAATATACAATGTTCTTGGTTCCACCTTTCTTAGCTGTCCGTGCTGCATGCAATTTTTTTTCTAACTAACCTAACCTACTTAAATTTAATTTTACTCAGGATGAGTCAGAGCAGCATTAGCATTACATTAGACGATTTCAATAACAATAAAATACAATTAATACAGACGAAATAGAATAATGAATAATTAATTCATCAGATTATTATTATTAAAGAATTCATTAACCGAATAAAATGTCGTTGATGTTAACAATTGATATATGGTATTCTTAAATTTACGATATGGCATTTCCTTAATATAATTTGGTAATTTATTAAATATAGTGACACACATCGAGTAGCAATTTTTTTAAATGTGGTAGTTCTTAGCTTTTTGTTAATGACAATTCTGCTAGGGTTTCTAGTCTTTCTCGGGAATACTTCTTCGGCTGTCGTGAATCGGTCTAGGTATATTTAATTTTACAAACTTGCACACTTCAAATATGTAGAGGCTAGGTAGTGGAAGGATCTTTAATTTAAGAAAAAGTGGCTTACAAGAAGTTAGTGGGTATACTCCACATATAGCGCGGATGCACTTTTTTTGGCAAATAAAAGCCTTTTGAATATCGATTCCATTTCCCCACACGATTAATCCATATCTAAGCACCGACTCGACATAACCGTGATAGGCCACCAACACTGTGTTTTAATCTGTTATTGCACGCAGTCTACTCAGAACAAAAACGAATCTATTTATTTTATTACATACATATTCGACATGTCCTTTCCATTTAAAATCATTATCAACAATAAGTCCTAAGAATTTTATAAGGTTAGTATTATTCAGGTGATGTCCATTATAGTTTATATTTAATGTTAGGTTTGAATTATTATTAAATTCATGAAATTAGTTTTTACTAAATTAACTTGCAGGTTATTATTTGGACGACCGGTTAGCCTAGTGGGTAGTGACGCTGCCTACGAAGCTGAAGGTCCTGGGTTCGTCTCCCGGTAAGGACAAATATTTGTGTGATGAGCATGAATATTTGTTTCTGAGTCTTGGATGTTTTCTATGTATTTAAGTATTTATATCTATTAAATATATCGTCGTCTAGTACCCGTAACACAAGCCTTATTGAGCTTACTATGGGGCTAGTGCGATTTGTGTAAGATTGTCCCCTTATATTGATTTATTTATTTATTTATTTATTATGCCGAAGCCAGTCAATTACAGCTGCCACTGTGTTATTTACATCAATATCATACATTTTGTCTTAGTCAGTTTTTTTTAAAGATTATTGCTATTGGTCCATGTATCGTTAATCATTGTCACTTCCACTGTTTCCTTTTACAATTAGTGTGGTGTCGTCCGCGAGTAGGATGCATTTTTGCGTTGTTTCCTGTGGAAGATCATTTTTGTATAACAGGAATAGTAATGGGCCTAAATTACTACCCTGAGGTACACCAGACTTATTGATACGAAATTGTGATCTGTAAGTTTTCTTAACGAGGGTATTATCTATTGGAACTGTTCTCGTAATTTCGGTGCATTGCTTCCTATTCGTCATCTGATGCCTTACCCCGGATACCATAGCAAGCTAGTTTTTATAGAAGCACCGAGTGATCCACAGCAGAATCAAATGCCTTACTCATGTCTAATAATATAGACATAATTGGTATTTTGTCATTAATGGCTTCTGTAACATACTTAACTAAATCAAAACAAGTTAGCTCCATTGAGAGTCCTCTCCGAAAACCATACTGTTCTGGTTGCAATATGTTGTTCTGGTTGTCTCGTGGCTTACCAAGACAAAATAACAACAAGTAAAAGTTGATTAACCCGTCTTGGATAAGGACGTCGACAACGACATAATGATGAGATCTTCCCGCAGGCCCACCCTTCATCCACACAGAACCGAAGTTGAAGGCGATCTCCGAGAGAGCTGTGAAGCTCACCGCTCTAGCCAGCAAAGTGGTGGTGACATCCGCTGTTTCAGCTGCAGTATTCTGGTTCTTGGTTCCCGCATTGCGGAATCATCTAACGCTGCCGCTGATGACGGTGTATCCTTTTGACATCAGTGGACCTAATATGTAAATATTAGTATTATACATTTTTATTTCACTTTGCATTTGTAATAATAACGGTTAAACTCACGTATTAATGTTAAACTATTAGGTAAAACTCAAGTATGTCGCTACGAGCGTCATGTTTTGAACCCTTCGGAAATTCTTCAGGATTGTTCTCACGTGTGTATTCATGTCTCACCAACGTTTCAATTCTATTTTTGCATTAAGCAGGAATGTCGGCGACGGAAAATGTAGAATATCAAATTAACATATATTTGTTTCTCCGAGCAGGTTTACTCCCTATGGCTTTGTAAGACGGAACTGATTGAAATATTCATTGGGCAAGCAGGTATTAGGACATTTGGTAAATAGCAGAGTCTGACCGCGTAAAGGAGACTCTAACGGGCCGATATCCGCAGAGCAGCATGACGGCCGATGTGTGATTCGGCCCGTGTGGATACGAGTCGGAAGGACGACGGCCGGCCAAATCAAGGTCACTCTATACCAGATTTTCTGTGATCTTGCTTGGCCGTCCGTTGACATCGGCCCATGTAGTAAAGTAAAGCTGAACCGAGTAATTGCTACGACAGCTCAGTTGGAAGCAGCGACTTCCCGCGACAGTACGACAGAAGTTCGCAGGTTTGAATCCTGCTCGGAAAAAGATTATTTTCAATTTATCCTTTCAACTTGAATAGTTTTCATTGAAGTACAGTCGGCCTCACAAGAACCCTGTACCATAGCGCTTAAACGTCAAGTTTGAACTGCCATACGAATTTGTGAAACGAGTGAATGTGACAAAGTACCAAGGTGTTCAAGCTTCTTAAGAATTCTACTGTACCATGTTGGTCAGTTTCGCAGTAATGTACGCGTATTCTGCGCTAAGCCTCCTGATGACAGGTGCGACGGACGGGGCGGTGAACTTCTTCGTGTCTGGGGTTCTCACGCTCGCTTCCATCCAGGTTGAGCTACTAAACGAACTGCTGGTGGACATCAATGGTGGTGGTAAGGAATAACTCTCTCTCTCTCTCTCTCTCTCTGGTCGTTCCTTCATCTCTGAAGATCGTGATCAGGTAGGTAGGTAAAGGCAAGTCTGGAACGGACGTACTGTGCATCGGCTCCTGTTAGTTGCAATGTTAGCCCTTAGCGACAGTGTAAAATTTCGGTGTTTCTGGATTCTTCAGTTGGTCCGACCATCTAGTTGGTGAGCGGTCCCCCGAGGACTTTTCCCCGGTATTCCCGACGATGACTAGCCTTTCGAGGTTGTCGTCTTCGCGTGGCATTATGTGTCCAAAGTAGCTGGGAACAAGCTGATAACACGTTGTTGAAAGACGCTCTTTGACTTTCAGGTAAGGAATATAAATAACTAAAAATTATAAGATAGATCGAGATGAGAATTGGTTTTGTCGGACTCTGTATCAGCCTGCTGTCCCCGCGGGGCGCAATTACGTGGCGGACTGCCGTGCTCGACCGTGGGTATGCGCCTTTTGCTCGGTGCTCATCCTTTGCAATTCAGCAAGGTTATCACCAGACGGAGCGCGAGCTTTCTCGCACCATTCGTCCCTTTCTAAGTTTTCTAACAAGAGAGGGACGGATAGTGTCAGAAAGCTCGCGCGCCGTCTTGTGCTTTCCTGTAGAGCGTGTTTGCTCCTGATCGTAGATGCGAAACGCACCGCGTCCACTTGGCTTTCATCTCACCTCCTGCATGATACTCGAAATGAAAATAATTTAATGATGAAATGTGCACTGTTTCAGATAAAGAGGAAAGTTACAAGAAGGCCGTGAACTGCATTAAGCTCCACCAACGAATCATTGAGTTAGTTTTATTCTCTTTATTTTGAACCGACCCAAAGTGATACGCGGGTAAGATATACCCACGAGTCGTAATATTATTGCCATTTACTTACCGATTACCCACCACTGTGTTGTTTCCACTGCTAACTGATATTTTATTTTTATAAATAAGTAGGATAAAACTTATCTAGAGTTTTGCAAAACCGATTAATTTTTTACAATCTTTCAAGTAATTTCCATCACTTAGTCATGCGTAAAAAGTTTTTTTTGACTGGTTTTTACTAAAAACCAGTGACCCGTCTCGAATCTCACGTCTTACTAATCTTACGGTCACGTGACCTGTGGCGTGCAATTTTTCCCCATCACAAAAAGTGCACAGCGCCGCCGCTAAAGAAGTTTACATTTCAAAAATCCCAGTAGTCATCAATTACTATTCCCATTAGTTCCCACTGGTACAGTCAGTGTCATATAGTTAGTAGCAGCCAAGGTAGACAAATATTTCGGTACACGTCTTTAATACTGTAAGAATAAGGTGAGTTACGAAATATTAGGCTACTCTGGCTGCTACTAACTTTATGACGCTGATTGTACAAGATGGAAAAAAAAACCAGCTGTTACCGGGGGATAACCCGTGCACAGGTCCTACTTTCGTGTCAGGGACTATGTGCCTCGCTTTTAATCCCTTCTTCAGTGGTCAACTATTTCAGGTATGTGGACGAGGTCGCTAATATATTCGGATTGCCAGTGTTCTGCCAGTGCATTACAAGCTCCGTGGTCGTGTGTACGACCATTTTCAAAATCAGTACCGTAAGTAGATGCATTGTAACAGTCAAGTGCAAAAATATTTACCTATCGATAACATCCTCTCATAAATATGTAGGTACCAAAACCTTAATGCGCTGACATAAGAGAGGGTCAGAGCACACGCACCGCCTCGCCATACTACGTTACGTTAGCGACTCCATACTAAGTTACGTTAGCGACTAGCGCGTTAGTATGGCGAGGCGGTACGGTGCGTGTGCCGGGTGGGTCTAGTGAGCTGTGCCCATCAGGCGGCGGCCGTGGGTTCGAATCCCGGCTCATACCAATGAGTTTTTCGGAACTAGTGTGCCTACGGAATATTTACCGTTAGCTTTTCGATGAAGGAAAAACAACACAAACCCGTCTAATCCCAATAAGGTCTAGTTTTCCCTCTGGATAACTAAGCCACTAGGCGGGTTCTTGGTTGCGAAAGTGTTGTGCGTGAAAAACAAGTTACAGAATAGGGGGGCTGATTACGAGATGTCTGACGGAGTCTTAACTTTCAGACGCGGGAGCCAAACGAGCAGTTCTCCTTAATTTTCTACTTGGTGTGCGTATTTATAGAGCTGCTGATGTACTGCTACCCCGCAGATGTCTTGTTGAACAAGGTAGGTAAGACTCGGTTACGTTCCCTCGAGGAATAAATCTTAATAAAAATGCAAAAGTGCTGACACGCACTCTTAGGCTGGTTTTAGTGTCACGCTGACCGACGGCGCTGACAGGCTAATATGTACGATGTTGAGGGAGCGTTTTAGAATAACGCTGAGCGGTGAGCGCTGACGATCGACGGTTCCCAGTGTAATTAATAACGGTATTTCCTAGTCGACCTTCTAAATACCCGGTATTGCATATTGAAATTCTCTAACATTTTATTTTTGCGAGCGCACGGGCCGTGCGGGTGCGTTAGCCGCAACGTAATCGCCATTACACCAAGATGCCTGACGGTGGAGGCGACACACACGCCACGTTCACGCTGCGCCACCGCCCCGCCCCCGTCCACTCACAGTGATATGTTCCCGTCCATTGCAGAGTTTGCAAGTAGCCGACGCAGCGTTCCCGCAATGGTCGGGCGACACAAGGACCGCTAGGGCGTTGATGCTGACCGCTCTGCGCGGACAGCGGCCGCTGGTCGTCAACGCTGGGGGCATGTTCGTTATCTCCCTGCCTACTGCCGCCGCGGTAGGTGGCGCTGTGGACACGTGTCGCGAATGTCGGATGACAGAATGGCGAAGCGCATTTTCTTTTCAGAACTGAAGAATGGTAAACGTATGTGTCGTGGCCAGTAGCTCCGTTACAAAGATGCTCTGAAAAGACACGTGAAGAGATGCAAAATAGAGCCCTCTGAGTGGGAGGAGAGGGAAGCACGGCGGCCCCAATGGCGACGGCTCATCCATGAGCAGGTTAACAATAGGGGTGTAGACACTAAATAAAATAATCAATAATGTCATATTTTCTCGAAAAAGGATTAAAAATGTAGTCAAATGGAGAAAAAATCAACGCAAGAGGTTAAATAATCACAAAGTTAAACAAAGTTTTAAGAAGGGGTACTTATGTTCTGTCACTTTTTGCAAAACGCAACTTCATATGAAACGGTGACGCTTGTAGTTTGCGATGTCACTAATAGACTGCACCGTGCCGCGCGACGCGTGACGCGGCAGTCTCGCGTATTGTGACGTCACACACAGTTTGCGTTTTCTCTCTAACAAGCAATATTAAAACGGTTGTAGCTTCGTAATTCTTTGAGATATCTGAATGGGATTCTCGTCACTAGACATATTTTTTTGCCTGAGTCCTTTAAGAGTTCTTGGAGTAATAATAATTTTCGAGTCTACACTCCTCTTTCGAGACTGAGCTCGATAAAAAGCGAGACGAGCTCAAGGCACGTTCACCAGCAGCCATCAGTTACAACTACGCCAGTGGAATGTTAAAGATAGGGTACGTGAGGCACCCGAGAGTAGAAGAACAACACTCTACTAATAATAATTGTTAACACCAAAGCCAGAATACGCAGTCGCTATGGCCAAAAGTGGTCAGGACATAATAATTATTTTGGTACATTAACGTACCGAATGATCGGTTGATGGTATGACCATGCGTGTGGCGGTACAGGTTCAATCGCTCAAGTAAAGTCAGCGTCATATAGTTAATAGCAGCCAGAGTAGCCAAATATTTCATAACACACCCTAATTCTTACAGTAATAGAGACGTGTACCGAAATATTTGGCTACCTTGGCTGCTACTAACTATATGACGCTGACTGTACACGTTATGCAGCCTACAAACACAATTCGCTGAAGTGTTTTAAACCTGGCTTGTATTAGGGTAAACTCGCATTATTTGGTCATACGCCTAACGCATTATTTGGTGATACGCCTGTTTACGCGAGTTTACCCTACTGTCAACATTTCAGAACACCATTTTTGGTTATTTTATAGTTAGACAGCAGGATGCGTAGCACGGTTGCCATTTTATCACTTATCGTTGTGGATAAGGCATCCGTCACTCTCGCACTCGCATACTTGTCAGAGCGTGATGGGCGTCTTTACCACAACGATAAGTGATAAAATGGCAACCATGCTACGCCCACAGTTCTAACACTCATAATATACTGTACGTACCTTCCCAGCTAGCACGATACGTTTTATAGTTATGTTTTACGTGACTGTTTAGTACATTTTCGCCGTAAAACGGGACGATAAAACCTATCGTGCTAGGCGGTCTGTATTTTTCACTTTCATATGCCGAAATGGAAGCTTTCACCTGACCCTCACTGTTTTAAGAGCTCACCCACTATAGTATACTATACATTCGCAAGCATCAATATCTGCAACAACGAAGCGCGCATATATATATCTGCCACGACTCTATTTCTAGGGCCGTTAGGACTTGTCACCCGGACGTCGCCCGCGCCCCGTTATCGTCATACCCCTGCACCCGCACGCCGCGCAGGCGAGGACCGAGTGAAGCGGTCGACAAGTGTATGTAGTGGCGGCATAGAAGGGCAATTTCAATAATTCGTGTACCCTATAAGCTTTGCCTGATTTGTGGCAAATACTGTACAACCAACGGCAAAGCTGTGTTAACACTTTAGCACCTTCTTCATCATCATATCAGCCGAAAGACGTCTACGGCTGAACATAGGCCTCCCCCAAAGAGTGCCACAATGACCGCTTTACATACATTATTCCATTGTAATAAGGCGAAAAATTTAAAACTTCTCTTAAATGTCGACTGATTATATATTTTTCTATTTTCAGGTGGTACAAACATCGTACACATACTACACCCTATTGCAGCGTACGATAAACCAATAAAAAATATTATTTTGCACTTAACTGGATGTATTTCGCAAATTACTTCATATGCAGCAATCTTAAATAAAAACATCACTTATTTCGCTTTTTCTTAGAACCTGTCCCATCTTTTTTCTTGAGATCCTTTTTTTGAACCTGTAAACATTATAAAAGGCAGTGATTAAAAAATATATAGGTACTAATACTGGGCGTTTTCCCAAAAAAGCGTACATAACTTTTTTTCAATTTCCAATTTTTTCGTTCCTTGACACACAGAATCGTTAATACTGAAGATCGTCATACAAGAAAAAAAGTGTCCCAAATATTCCATTCCAGATCGTCACATTTTCGTATGCCGTCTTTCTTATATAGGTATAGTCGCGTGGCGCACTGAAAGAAAAAAATGACATAGTATAATCTGGGACAATATTTTTCTTGTGTATTAAGGATCGATAGTATCAACGATTCTCAGTAAGAAAAACCCAAAAAAATGGAATGCTGCGAAAATAAGTTAATTGTACCTACACTTTTGTTTGGAAAACCCTCTTATAAAGAGGAAAAGTCTGTGAGATTGTAGCTTTGCAAGTTTGTATGTTTTGGGTAATCTCCGGAACTACGAATGCGACTGAAAAATTCTCTCACCTGCATGCAGAATGGACTTTCTATGCGAAAGTGTGTCTGTCTGTCTGTCTGTTACCTCTTCAAGCTTAAACCGCTGAACCGATTTAGATGAATTTTGTTATAGAGATAGTTTGAGTCCCGGGGAAGGACATAGGATAGTTTTTATCCCGGAAATCATCCACTAAGGGGGTGAAATGGGGGTGAAAGTTTGTATGGTGCTGCGATATAAACGAGTTCCACGCGGACGGAGTCGCGGGCAGAAGCTAGTAGGCTATATTTTATCACGTCTGCCTGCGATGTATGCAACGCGCGAGCAACTAGTAATGTATACCTAAACTTTCTTTACTACGAAAATCTAATTTTAAAAAAACTTAAAATTGAAGTGTGTACTTCTGCACCAGGCAACAGGGACAGGCAACTATGTAACTAAAACATTCTCGAGACTTGATCGTCTTTCATAAGGCCACACTGGGGCCAAAGCCTCATTGACCTGATCTACTGAATAGTAACAAAAGCTAAATGACTGATATTCTGTTGTTGCTAAATTGATCAGGTCAATTCCATTGTTCAAATACAATATTTGTAACTGAATGAGTCCAATACCGTTTAAGATACTGTACCGATTATGATAAGTGAGGTGTCAATTGATGTGATATTATGCTTTTTTTTTCAGTGTACCTTTCTGTAGTCGGGTTAAGGGTCCTTACGCCTACAAAAGAGCGTATTTTGCAAAACAAAATTGAGAACCTCCTCCTTTTTTTTTTGAAGTCGGTTAAAAATGCTTGCCTTTTCTTTCAAATTACGACGTAACTAATAGTATTTAAATATAAAAACTGATAACGTACTTAAATAATCATTTATTAAACTAGGGGCTAACCTAACACAGTTCAAATTTTCATTTTCTCTTGATTGATGAATGATTACAATTCACATTACTAAATCTTTTACGAGGGGCTGACATGATTGAAAATCAAAGATTCGTTAAAAAATAATAATAAAACACAATCCGAGTTTTCTTATTTTTTTTGGTGAAAACAGGATTACATTGTATATTTTTTTACCGCAAATTGTACTTACATTTTGCCCTAAAAATATTATTATAGCCAATTATAATTTTACCCATAAAAAAATAATCATAACTTAATAAGACCTACATTGCCGTAAGTTTATATTTTTTTAAAGACGTATAAATCACGCTGCACCGACGCCGCGCGGCAAAATCTCAATTTAAGAAATGATTAAGAGGTTAAGAAATGAGTTTTTGAATAAATACTAATATTTAAGTAATAATCTTTTGCAAAATACGCTTCCGCTTCTGCTTATGTAGGCGTAAGGCGTCTTAAAGTATTTTCGACTGTTTATGCTTGTTGCGAAACTAGGTCCAGTTGTGACAGACTAAGATCAGGTACCCACCTTCCCATATGTGTCTAGCAAGTGTCCAACATCATTTAGCGTCTTTTTCTTCTTCTTGCCACCGCTTTGCAGCATGCTCTTTGATCTCATTGTCTGTTTCTCTTCTAGTTCTTTCTGCCTCTCCTGTTTTCTCTTCTGCATTAGCTCCTTGTAGTTCAGGTATTCCTTCTTGGGTGGTTTCGCTCCTGTAGACAAAATAAGCTTATATTTAACAATAATAATAAATTAATTTCTTTTATTCTGCAAGTAATGGCACTAAGCAAATAATGCATGCATGGCGCACGCATGGCGTAATGGCATAAGCCTTTTATTCCTATTTTACATCATGAATAATAAATATTGTAAATACTTTATTTTTATATTATCCTGTGGGGGGCTACAGACGAAGATCGTTTATTTTTCCATTATATTCTTTCTCTCTGTATCATATCATCTAGATTCATAGTTGTTATATTGCAAGTTTATTATACCAGCTGATGAATTGATGATAGTTAGATCCTACTCGAATATACCAAATGTTGATATACCAAAGGTGCATTATATCCCTTAATTGTTATATCGACTAAAAATATATCAAAAGTTGTTATATCAACCACTATGCACCCGTAGGAGGTGGTACTCTAATTAAAAAAATATATATCAAAATTTTATTGTACTGTTTAGTTGGCGTGATTGGTTTATATACCCATGCCAAATTACAGTTATTTAGTTGTAAGGGTTACTGAGCAAAGCCGAACACGGACAGATGGATGGACATGGCGAAACTATAAGGGTTCCATGTTGACTATGGAACCCTAAAAAGGTAGCAGGTGAAAACTGGGAATCAAAAGCCCAGAACAATGAAGAAGAAAAATGTGCAGTTGAATGGAGGAAGCTTTTATGTGTAGAGATCCTTAAACAAAATTCTATTATTAGAGAATTTTTATACCCAACTTTGTAATTAAATACTTAATTTAAGGAAATAAATCAGGGGCGTATTTTGAAATTCCGTGCCCTGGGCCAATAAGTTTTGCCGAGCCAAAAGTCAATGAATGGTGCCAAAACCAAAGAAAATGCAATTGGTCAGCGGTAGCATGTCGCCCCTGGTGGATGGATGGCCCTAGGGTAAATACACTCCTGAAATAAATGGCTTATTTAATACAATAGGTAGGATTTGTGCCTTCATAGGAGTAAAATGAAAGCTGGATAACAATCGGATGTTACACAAAACTAACAGCACATTAATAAATAATTATTTTAGTGCTTGGAAATCTAGCTACAAATTATATCTATTTTTTTTGTGGGGTTTAAAATATAATATTGTATGCAGCAGGTGAACTTTATTGATCATCTGGATCGAACTGAAGTGGAAGAAGAAAAGCGCGACATGGAGTTCGAATTGAGATCACAAACTTTGAATTTTTAATAATGATTAGCCAGAAAGTTTGTTTAACATTCCAACAAACATTTTAACAAACACAACAGTGTAACATTCCGAATTTGTATGCGGTTTCTTCAAAATAAGAGTGAATAGGCAGGTAATGTAATATATTACTAATTACTGAACCTGTGAGTTTCATCTTAGGCTCTGTCATCACACCCCTCTTTCAGCGTTGGGGATTAAAAAGGCTAGGTTTAACAATTGAATTCAACTCACCTAAGCTAACTGCAAGTGCTATTCTGGCTTCTTCTTTCTTTGACGTATCGAACCCCGACATACCGAATTTAACAACTTCATGCCTGATTTTCTTAAGTTCTAAATCTTTCTTAATATTAGATTCTTTTTGACTAAGTCTCACTTCTTTTTCACCTTCAGTTTGCTTTTTTTTGGGTTTATGTGCTTCAAATTTTACGACTTGTAAATTGCTCTGTGCATTTTTGAGTGCTAAAGCAGCTTTTGTTAGTACAAGGGACATGATTTTAGAAGTTTAATGCTATTTATTATTCTTAACCAAAATGAATACCAACGTGAGCAAATTCAACGTGATATTTAACATTTAATCAAAACAACCATAAACAATGTGTCTTTTTTCTTTTTACTGTCACTTAAACAATAGCCGCGTACGGACGTCCGAGCGTGGCCGCCGAGGAAGGTCAAATGGGAGTAGAAATGAGGGCAATTACACGGTGACTATTATAACGTGATTTTTATTGCAATATTATCGCGATGCTCAAATGTGGAAAATTGGCTCCAATAACGCTAATATGCATGCTATACGCATTGCGATATAAGGTATCTCGTGATAATGATAATAGTCACCGTGTAATCGCCTCAAAAAATATTCTAGTACAGTGTGACCTTGGTTTTGCCGGACACCATGCATGCGGCACTTGTCCCGAAGAGTAGTAGTAGTTGTAGTTGATGTAGTCGTACAATTTTGTGTAACTATTTATAATGTTTTGTCGATTCAAAAAAAAGGAGACGCCTAACGGCTCACAGAGCCATTAGTTTTAATTTATTAAAATGTGTACTAAATAGAAATCATTCCGTATGAAAATATGTATAATATATTATAAGGCGCTGCCAACGAGACAGTCTTCATATTATACCTTCGCATGCCGTCCGCCGCGCTCGGACGTCTGGCGTAGGCTATAGAGATAGAGCAATCGATTGACAATTGACAAGTGTCAAAGCAAAGCAACCTCAATACAATATTGCGTTGCGTATTGTATAAAATGTATATATGTAAACTATTAATAGGATGGTTTTTGTTTGTTTTTCGCTTTGATGTTTCGCGCGCCGGCAGCGGTCGTATCTCCACTAAAAATAATATAACCGCTGTACGAATGAACTATATTTGAGGTGCAGGTAGTCGCCAACTAATATTTTCGGCTTTAGCACGGTGCGTTGAGATATAACGTAACATTCCTTCAACATTCACTTTCGACGGCTTACGTAAAGGTAGTTTGAATATTTAATAAGTTTACAATATGAAAAATAAATATAGGAATACAGACTCAAATATTAAGGCGGGAGATCTTCTCTTAACGGAGCAGCCGTTCGCATTTGTGTTGATGTCTAAAGAAAAGGGGAATCGCTGCGACAACTGCTTAGAAAAGTAAGTACTTTTATTCTTTTTTACCATGTAAACAGCACTGCAACTGTATTAAACAATTTAGTTTGGGATAAAATATATTTGATTTCGTGATATTATTTAGTTTTATGTTTGGGACTACCTTTGTTTTACTTTAAGCATTTTTTTTTAGGTGAGGTAAAATATTATGACTTCCATACTAATATTATAAATCCGAAAGTGTGTCTGGTCTGTCTGTTACCTCTTCACGCTTAAACCGCTGAACCAATATGGATGAAATTTGATATAGAGATAGTAGTCCTGGGGAAGGACATAGGATAGTTTTTATCCCGGAAATCATACCCCAAGGGGATGAAGTGGGGGGTGAAAGTTTGTATGGAGCTATGATATAAACAAGTTCCATGCGGACGGAGTCACAGGCAGAAGCTAGTGATATATAATTACGCATAAACTTGGGACAAAACTTGTTTGTACTATGCATGAAAATTATAAATGTTTGTGAGTTAATTATTATATCCGTCCGCATGGAACTCGTTTATATTGTAGCACCATACAAATGTTCATCCCCAATTTCACCCCCTCTGGGGATGGTCCCGGAGGATTAAAACTATACTATGTCCTTCCCCAGGATCCAAACTATCTTCATACCAAATTTCATCTCAATCGGTTCAGCGGTTTAAGCGTGAAGAGGTAACTGACAGACAGACACACTTACACATTTATAATATTAGTACGGATATTACACTGGCGGCTTTTGCAATTGTTTTATTATTTATGTTTTTAAACAACTTGATTTTTATCCAAATACACCAGGGTAAGTAATGTTCTTTTTTATTATTTTAATGTTCCATGTGATGATTCCTGAAGTTGATGGCAACATATATTATTGGTAGGTAAATAAAAAAATGGTTTTACAGCTGCATGTACCAATTTTCTGATCTTTACCTTGTAACCATGAATTTCAAATTCAGATTAAGTCTACCTTGTTGATGAAAAAAGATAACAGAGCTTTTTTAATATAATTCCCATATCCTTTCTAAACATGCCTAATAAGTTTGCTGTTTCAAATAAAAATCATACATAATGAATTTTTAGCAACACCTAAGTCAATATTATACATACTATATACTCAAACATTTCTAAATCGCAAACAGAAGTATTATGGTATAGATGGTTACCTTTTGTCCTTGAATTCAGTATTTGTAACAAAATGTAACTTTGACAAATTGTGACACAACTACCAGAATCCTTATAGGATCACTTTGTTGTCTGTCCGTGTAAAGACCCTTTATCTCGAAAACGCGTGGAGGTATCAAGTTGAAATTATAACCATAAATACTCTTGTCTACAATCCCTTGAAGCTGTGAAAAAATCAAACTTCTAAGTTAACGTAAAAAAAAGATACGGCCGTCTATGCTGCAAAAACTTATATTTCGACACTCTCGAGCGAATCAAAATGTATAAGGTACTTTCCGTTGACCTAAAACTATGAAATTTGGCAAGTAATATTGTCTTATACTACAAGTACAGGGAAAAATGTGAAAACTATACATTTGTAATTTGTTACGGAACCCTCGGTTGGCGAGTTCGACTGGCACTTGTCCGGTTTTTTCTCTATTATATTTCATGTTATGTTGAAACAGTGTCTTTCAACAAAGTACTCACAGCTACTTGGTTTTCTTAAGCTAAAATAATGTTAGGATTTCTTGGAAAATTGCTGAGAACAGCACAGTGCGAAATAATTTTCTATACTGAATTGGTTGCACCATGAAAAACATAGAAAAACACGGTGACAAAGAAAACATCAATATATTTTCTTGGACAGTCAACATTCACACTGACATCATTTATTCTCAAATCTCCATTATTACTGGATCAATTTAAATTATCTACGGAATTAGTACATGCAAGAATATTTTTAAAATATTCTTTTAGTTTGACTTTTTGAAATTAATAATTCAGAAATCCTTTAAGAAATTAATACGGGATACACTTAAATACAATTCAAAACGAAAATCTTCATTATTCGCCTATATATGTTATGTGTATGCTGGGCTCAGGCCTCCTTGGCCGTAGTAGTCCCCGAGCTGTCCTGGTGCTGGTTGTGGACTTCACAGACAATAAACTAAAATAATGCTCATTTTTAAAAGCTTAAGACCATGACACTTGTCTGTTAATGAAAAAAATACTTTGGATTATAAAGTAGATATTTTATACCACAAAGTCTCTAGAAACAGCCAATGGTATTGGGGATTTTATGTAGTCAGCCAGCCAGTCAATTGCACAGTCTTTCCAGTACTTCGAAACGAAGTCACTAAAAAATTCACAAAATCATTCAGTTAATTTAAGTTAACATTATTTGTTTCAACTATCCATTTTAGTTTTGAAACGTCAATTTCCTTATAGCTTTCAGTCCAAATGTAGTATACCCTTGGCATTGGCAACACGGGTGTGACACGGTTCCCTTGTGACACGCATGTCTGGTTTCAGGGGCAAGGTGCTCAAATGCTCGGGATGCCAATTCGTGCACTATTGCGGTCGCGCGTGCCAGAGGGACGCATGGAGCGACCACAAGGTATGTCGAGTATGCGGTAACTCTAGTCGGTACAATTGGCACCTTGTCGGTTAATACGTAAGGGTGATATTTGAATTATTCTTTTTACAATTGTTATCTCGATTTTCAAGTGAGTGTACAGACAGTAGCAGAGGCTCTAGTATAAGTTTTACCGAAACAGAACGTTACGACCGCGTTTGCGTTTAGTTGTCAAATCCCATACAAATTGAGGGTAAAACGCAAACGCGATCGTAATGTTTTGTTTCGGTATAACTTATACTAGAGCCTCAGAATGTAATGCCGCTGACGTGGGACATCTCGGTCGCACAGGACAGGGGGCTTCGAATCCCTTTAATGTGCAGATAAATAATCGGAGTTGGCGAAGAGGATATTATCTGTATCTTTTTAATCCACGATTAAAAAGAGAGAGAGAGAAAGATTCTGTGGCTGACTATTATTCAGCCAATCTAGGACTACGGCGGTTTCCAAATGCAAGAATGTTGTGATATAAAAAGCTTTGGAAATGTTGTGATATAGCTTTGGAATAGTAGCTCGGGAAAAAATATGGAGAAAACGATTTTTACCAGATACGTATGAGACCTGCCTATATCGATTTTTACGAATTATACAAATCTCGTCGAAATCGTTAGAGCCGATTTCAAGAATGTGATTACAAATATATTTACTATCATCTGCCCGCAACTCCATCCGCGTGTAACTTTTTTATATCGTAGCTCCATACATACTTTCAGCCCCCCAAGGGATGATTTCCGGGATAAAAATCCTATGTCCTTCCCCGGGTCTCAAACTATATCTATACCAAATTTCATCAAAATTCATTCAGCGGTTTAGGCGTGAAGAAGTAACAGACAGACAGACGGACAGACACACTTTCGCATTTGTAGTAAAACTAGCTTCGGCCCGCGACTTCTTCTGCATAGACCCGGGATAAAAACTATCCTATATTTTAATCCTGGCTATAAACTATCTTCGTGCAAAATTTCATCCATGTCGGTTGAGCCTTGACTGAGTAACAAACATTTAAACATCAAACTGTCGCATTTATAATATTAGTACGATGGACAGTTTTTGCAGCCCTTTCTTATCAGGTGAAACGATCTAAACGTATCACATCTGCCTAGCAGTACCGAAATAACCGAAGTAGTCCGAGGTAAAAATAAGTGGGAAGCTGCACTACCTGGTTGTGTAACCGACCTCAACGGGTGACGTGACGTACGCTCGGTTGAATATAGACCGATGTTATGACTGGGGCGTCATTGGATTATTATTAGGGACGTTCTATTTTTTAATGCTCTTTGACGTCTATAAAAAGAATAAGAGCCAGTTCACACTGATCCGTAAAGGTTGGTGCCGGGTCCAGTAACGATGTCGAAGGTTAACCTAACCATGCGTCGTGCCCCACCGCCCATCCGGTATCGGAGCATGCTCCAACCAAAAAGTGTCGTCGTGTCAACACTGACGTCACTGACAGTGACGGATTCAAAGTGAACAGAGGCTAAACAAATCCCATACAAATTGAGGGTAAAACGCAAACGCGATCGTAAAGTTTTGTTTCGGTAAAACTTATACTAGAGCCTTTGACAGCTAAACGCAAACGCGGTCGTAACGTTTTGTTTCGGTAAAACGTATACTAGAGCCTCTGGCTCTAAGTAAACTCGTTCGTTAGTAGAGTTATTCCGTTGGACATACAATAAACTCAATAATAGGAACAAAGATGTATAGTTTATTTTGTCAGGATAATACAAAAACAAACAGCTCAGTACAGTCAAGTGTAAAAATATGGGTGCATACAACTTACCCATATGTCCCATAGCTCTTTTGGCAGCGAATGAAGGTTTCGGTGCATATTTATAAGAGGACTAGCATTTAAATAAATAAATAAGAAACTAAACGAGATGGCAACCAGTATACTTAAAAAGTAAGGTCGATATTAAAATGGCCTTAAATTGTCGTTAATACCTGCGTTTACCTTAGCTTCCGCCCGCGACTTCGTCTGCTTGAACCCGGGATAAAACTACCCTATATTTTAATCCAGGCTATAAACTACCTCTGTGCAAAATTTCATCCAAATCGGTTGAGCCGTTTAGGCGGGATTGAGTAACAAACATCTAAACATCTTAACTTTCACATTTATAATACTAGCTTCCGCCCGCGATTTCGTCTGCGTGAACCCGGAATCAAAACTATCCTATATTTTAATTCTGGCTATAAACTATCTTCGTACAAAATTTCATCCAAATCGGTTGAGCCGTTTAAGCGCGATTGAGTAACAAACATCTAAACATCCGAACATTGAAACATCTAAACTTTCGCGTTTATAATATTAGTAGGTTCAAATCGACACATATTATTGCACTTGACTGTACAATGAATAGACCTCTATGTCAAAATAGTACAAAACGGGCGGTACCTAGACCACCCGCTACCCTCCCAAAGCTCCCTCTGGCATCTCCCCCGGCCCCTGTCGGGTCACAGCCCACAGGCACCGTCTCGGTCAAATGTCACTTATACTTGTACATCGTTTTTCAGTGGGAATGCGCGAACCTTAAACGCGTCGCTCCGAAAGTGCTCCCGGACGCGGCTCGAATGTTGGCCAAGATCATCAACCGTCTATCGAGGGGCGACGGCCACTCCTACAGGTCCTTCTACTCGGCCACTGGCTTCCGAATGTGGAAGGACCTCATGTCGCGTGAGTATTCTACAATGAAGACTCCGAATATGCTGGCCAAGAGCGCCAATCGTCTAGCGAGGGGCGACGGCCACCCCTACAGGTCCTACTCGGCCACTGGCTTCCGAATGTGGAAGGACCTCATGTCGTGTGAGTATTCTACAATGAAGACTCCGAATATGCTGGCCATGAGCGCCAATCGTCTAGCGAGGGGCGACTGCCACCCCTACAGGTCCTTCTACTCGGCCACTGGCTTCCGAATGTGGAAGGACCTCATGTCGCGTGAGTATTCTACAATGAAGACTCCGAATATGCTGGCCAAGAGCGCCAATCGTCTAGCGAGGGGCGACGGCCAACCCTACAGGTCCTTCTACTCGGCCACTGGCTTCCGAATGTGGAAGGACCTCATGTCGCGTGAGTATTCTACAACGAAGACTCCGAATATGCTGGCCAAGAGCGACAATCGTCTAGCGAGGGGCGACGGCCACCCCTACAGGTCCTTCTACTCGGCCACTGGCTTCCGAATGTGGAAGGACCTCATGTCGCGTGAGTATTCTACAACGAAGACTCCGAATATGCTGGCCAAGAGCGACAATCGTCTAGCGAGGGGCGACGGCCACCCCTACAGGTCCTTCTACTCGGCCACTGGCTTCCGAATGTGGAAGGACCTCATGTCGCGTGAGTATTCTACAATGAAGACTCCGAATATGCTAGCCAAGAGCGACAATCTTCTAGCGAGGGGCGACGGCCAACCCTACAGGTCCTTCTACTCGGCCACTGGCTTTCGAATGTGGAAGGACCTCATGTCGCGTGAGTATTCTACAACGAAGACTCCGAATATGCTGGCCAAGAGCGACAATCGTCTAGCGAGGGGCGACTGCCACCCCTACAAGTCCTTCTACTCGCACACTGGCTTTCGATTGTTGAAGGACCTCATGTGACGTGACATGAGTGAGACTGTAATGAACAGACTTCGAAGAGACGTACGGACGGTGCACTTGGTAATCCGGAACTGCAGCTTATGCCACTAAGAATTCATACATGAGAAATGTACCCTAGCTACGAGGGTATGTAATGATCAGAGTCAAACACAGCTGAATTTCTATACGACATTGTTCTTTCGCATTAAAATTTTAAATTTCACGTTGGTTAAATGGGTGAGGACCAAATTCTTGGCCAGTAGTTAGCCTGGTTAATCGATAGTAGTTAAAAAAATCCGTTGTGACACAAAAATTAACCATAGAATTGTATGAAGAATTTGGTCCTCACCCAAATATGCTTAAATAATTGCTCGGAGCTGGGTAAGAACCAGCGACAGCATAAGCAGTTAGTCGCTCCCAACCAACTGAGCTATCGGACTCCACGGAATAAAGAATCCATTGGAAGTGGCATTCAACCGATTTTCATAGAGAACCACTGTCGCCGCACGCACACAACCACACTTCAATAATACACGAACACACAATTGCAATACGTTTTCGATTTGTTAAAACGTGCCGTGACAATATGTTGTTAACAGTAGCAAATTTTATATTCAAAATCTACTTTAACTAGTACTATTTACGGTCTCATTTAGAGTGTCAAGTAAATATTTCTTACGTCCGTTACCATATGCGTTGCAAGACTTGCAAGAGGCATGGTCGTTCGGCTACTGGACGCAAGGTGGCGGTGTTTTCAAAACTATGGAGATGCGACCGCTTGAAACCAAAAAGTCTCATGTACTGCAAAATGTTAGAGATGATATTTGGCTGTAATGGAATAGGGATGTGGGTATGGTACGAGTTTGACTATAGATATTTTTATGATATTCATACGGTAAATATTAAGCTAAGACTTATTTACAAATTGTTTCTAATAAAATCTTGTTTGTTATATACTTAGTAGTAGGTAACATTTATATTAAATTACTACTATTATAAATGTAGTAGCAATTAAACACAGATTTCTAATAAACAAAGAATATCATTTGTTTAATTTAATACAAGCACATCTCAAATACTATATAGAATTATTTTACCAGCAATCTACACTGCCGATGTTGTGCGAGTGTCTAGTGAGAATTTACCGTCAAATTTGTTCGTTGTGCGGGATAACAGGAAACTAAATGTCAGTAGTTCGCCCTGCGTATTGCGAATTGAATCAATTGTTCGTAATTACGCTACATACAATACTCTGGGTTTGAATTGAATCTTCATGAATGAAGCGATTTCCTTTTTGCGAAACTCAAATATCAGTTGCATAAAAATGTTTCGAACAAATGGTGTTGAATCGTTGCGGAAACCAATCCTTCCTCCTCGTGGCATCAATCCATTTTTCCTTTGTATTTGTGTCTTCAGGAAAACTATAAGATTATAATAGTTACTAGCTTCTGCTGACTCCGCCCGCATGGAACTCGTTTATATCGTAGCTCGATACAAACTTTCATCCCCCATGTCACCCACTCGGGGGGATGATTTCCGGGATAAATACCACCCTATGTCCTTCCCCGGGATTGAAACTATCTCCATACCAAATTTCATCTCAATCGCTTCAGCAGTTTAAGCGTGAAGAGGTAACAGACAGACAGACAGACACACACTTTCGCATTTATAATATTAGTATGGATTTTATTGTATATGACATAATATTCAGATACATATTACCAGAGCCCGGAATTCTTTTGAGCTGTCATAGGGACTTCTCGTTTATCGACTTCCGATTATACAATATGTATAAATAAGGAATACAATATTTAAAATATGATTACGAGTACACGTAATAACACGCAGTCTTATCGCGAATGAGCGATCTCTTCGAGATAACCTTTGAATACCAACTTTTAGGAAATTATAAATATAAATTAAAATAATAATATTTTATTCTTTCTTATAAATAATAAGGATGGTCTTTGTCCTGAATAAAAGGCATAGGTAAGCAATCCAGGAATTATAAAAATTGAAAAGGAATAAGCAATAAACAATAAAATATTATTTTAGTTTCTATTTATAATACTACAATACATCCGATTATACAATAATATGTATGTATAAACGGAAGTCGATAAACGAGAAGACCCTATGACAGCTCAAAAGTGCTACGAGAATTCCGGGCTCTGCATATTACTCATAAAAATATAATCTTTTTCATTTTGGTTTATCGATAACAAGTATCGACCTTAGCCACAGCATTTGAGTAGCGAACCTTCGGGAAATTTGCCGTGCATGCACGATCTGAGTAGCGAAATAATACACAGGATTATGAACTTTATTGTTACAGAAATATAATTGATATTTCCTTGACTACAGGCGCAAATTGTGTAAGAAATTGAAAATTAAATATTTTTTTATACGTATTCTAAAATATTACTTAACGATGATAAGAAATACCTCCATGAGACAAGTTTTTATGTGTTATTATGGGAGCAGCTTTCAATAACGCAATACGGCATTTTCCTACAATAAACAAATATTCACTCGTGTCATACGCTGCGTGCGGTCGCTAGGTGACTGACAATAATCTGTGCAAGAAGTATGCTTATTATTGCTCATGTTCGGCGACACGGGAACGCCCACTCACTACTTCCAATGGATTCTTTATTCCGTGATCGGAACCGTTGGTCGGTTCAACAAATCTTTCAATGAGTTTTTTCAAACTACCAGTGTGGCAAACAAGCATACGGCCTGCGACACTAGATGAACCACTAGCGCGCTTCCGACCCTTTATTGATTTGTCGATTCGTTGTGTTGACATTCGGATACACTTATTCCTATTAAATGTATCCCTTTAGCAGGGGCGGCTCACTTCGTGATTTCCTCGCGCCGCTACAAGAAATATACAGTCCAGCCGATATGTTAGCAGTGCCAGGGCATGCATTAAAACACAGCGAAAAAAGTCTAGAGTTCTATAGAAAGGGATGCTCACGTATAGGCTTGTTCGGCGTACCTAAACAGGGGATTCGTTAACAGAGAACCTTCTGTACGTAGTACTATTATTTATTATGTCTTTAATTTGACCTGTATTGTTTTTATTGCAGATTATTCTGACCTTAAGGCGGATAAGAAAAGGATGGAGCATTTCTCGTTTCTCTGCGGGGTGCTGTACGAATTCCTGAAAGACATATCTCTGCCTAACACTGTTGAACTTATGGGCATATACGGAAGAGTGAGTTTTAGTTTACTAAGTCACGTATGGTAACTACAGAGAGACTAGCGACTATGAACACAATTTGGCAAAAAAAAAACTTACAGTTTCATAACAGTTTGCCAAAACACAAATTAAGTTTTTGTCGTATATTTATTATATTTTTTGCAAATACTACGTTATACAATATGTAACGCAACGAAAGCAATATTTTCAATAGGGTTGTAGACTCAAAATATAATATTACTCTAAAGAAAGAAGGCAAATATAGCCAGTGAAGAAACCCATTCAGTTACTACGAAGAATATATTAAATAACGAAGCTACAACCGTTTTAATATTGCTTGTTAGAGAGATAAAACGCTCGGGGATCTTGACGTCACGACACTCGAGCGTCATAGTAAATGACAATGGTTTCAAATGATGAATGTGCGTTTTGCGGAAAAGGGTCACAATATTCCAACTCTTAACACTTTGGACACTTATAACTTTGTGATTATTTAATCCCAGCTTCACTATTTTTTTCAATTTAACTATATTTTAAATCCTTTTTCGAGAAATTTCATCATTATTGGGTATTTCATTTGGTGTCTGTGTCTACATCCCTATTAGTTAACCTCGTAAGTCCTGTACTTTTTGACTGCCCAATGTACTATACGAAGTACAAACTAAGAGTAGGGCTTCAGACCCAGACGACGTTTCTATTCTTATTTTCTACCGCCTTCAGCGCATCCTTAACTAAATAACTGCCGAATGAACAGTCAGCATCATATAGTTATTAGCAGCCAACGTTGTCAAATATATCCCAACACGTCTTTATTATCTGAGGTGTAAGGCTGTCTTTCGAATGTTTGGGTACTTTGGTTGCTACTAACTACACTCGCGGACAAAGAATACGGGTTGGTAAAATACCGTCATATTTCCTAAAATAGTGCGTAAGAGGTTGTACAGTTAATCCTGTCATGATTTTTATTTAATTTTACATATAAACTGCTAATAACAGTAAAAAATATAACGTTACCCATGAAAAAAAACAACGTTAACGGAGCGAGATATCGCAAAAATCGTGATTTTTGTATATTGATATTTTTATGATAGGATCCAGGAAATTGCTAATACAGTTGGGTATTGTAAAGAATAGCATATTATGTAAATAAAACAAGTATTAAATATTTTAAAAAACCTATTGCAGTTATTTAATTTAGGGTGACCCGAAATATTTGACCGCGAGTGTATATGACGCCGAATGTACTTGGAGAAGTTCATTCGGCAGTTATTTTTGCCATGCAGTTAAAATGTCAGGTCTGAAGTACTACCGTTGATTTTGTACTTGTACAGTCGCCACTGTATACAAGGTGTAACGAAAATGTGGTATGAACCGATCAAGGGCTTAACAGGTATCGTGTTCTGATAAGAAAAAACAGAAAAAAAAACATTTCGCGATTTTTTTTTTACATTTCTATGGAGCTTGTCGCCCCAGTCGACCAACGCTCCATACAAAGGTGAAAAAAAAACGCGTCAAAAATTTTTTTTTCTGTTTTTTCTTATCAGAACACGATACCTGTTAAGCCCTTGATCGGTTCATACCACATTTTTGTTACACCCTGTATATCGGAGCGGCCTAAGTGCTCACAAATATCTTAACACGTCTATATATCTGATGGCGACTGTACAAGTCACGTCTATAAATATGTATACGTTTACAAGTGTATGTCAGTGGAATAAAGTTGAATATCGAATACATATTATAAGAGCTGACCGTGCAAGTGCGTGACGATTGATGGCACCGGGTCACGATGACTTAAGAGTCCGCAGTAAGCTCGATTCTCCATACAAACGTAGTTACGCTCTCATTTTAAAACTACGTGTTGGATTGTAACGAAACTTTGCATGTACAATGACATGAGGTATATCCATGTCTGTAATTAGTTTATGTAGCTTCAGATACCATAGTAAAAAAAATCAGGGAATTTTAGTTTTTCATATAAAACTTGTTTTTGCTGTATTTCGTTTGTTTTATAAACTGGAACCATATAAACTAATTACAGACATAGATATACCTCATGTCAATGTATATGCAAAGTTTCGTTACAATCCAACACGTAGTTTCAAAATGAGAGCGTAACTACGTTTGTATGGGAAGGTGAAATTCGGCCGAGCTTACTGCGGACTTAACAATCTATAATATAAATAAATCCACAGATGGTGATAAACAGCTTCACAATCCTCGACACGGACATGAACTCGATAGGCACGGGCGTGTACCTCGCGTCGTCCATAGTGGACCACAGCTGCAGCCCCAACGCGGTCGCCACCTTCGACGGGAGGGCCATCAGTCTGCGCGCGCTCACCGACCTGCCGTGCCTGGACTGGGACCAGGTAGCCTTTCGTCTAGGTGATGCCATTCAGAGGCTCTAGTATAAGTTTTAGCCGTCAAATCCCATACAAATTGAGGGTAAAACGAAAACGCGATCGTAAAGTTTTGTTTCGGTAAAACTTATACTAGAGCCTCTGTTTATACCTACCTATGTTTTACGAATAGACTATTGGATTGATTGATTACCATTTGCGCAAGTCCAAAAGAATCTAACCGAGAACCCCTCTTTCCAGATACGGATTTCGTACATAGACCTCATGTACACCCCTTACGAGAGACAGACAGACCTGCTGGAGAGCTATTATTTCCTGTGCCAGTGTGAGAGGTGTTTGGGTAAATAGCTTTATATGTGCTTCGCCGACCAGCGCCGATATTCGTCTTGTTTTCAGGTCACGACCACCTTACTAATATACGTGTGTGGGCTTACAAATGTAAGCTGCTGCCCGCGCATACAAACGCGCGCACAAACTTTCACCCCCTCATTTCACCCCCTTAGGGGATGATTTCCGGGATAAAAGCTATCCTATGTCCTTCCCCGGGACCCAAACTACCTCTATACCAAATATCATCTGAATCGGTTCCGCTGTTTAAGCGTGAAGGGGTAACAGACAGACCGACAGACCGACACACTTTCGCATTTATAATATTAGTATGCGACCACCATATATATGTATATCGACGTCAATTCGTATATACAACGTATCTACCTCTTTTATTATATTACATCATTGTCCGCCAGCATTAGAGCTATGGGACATATTTATGAGTAAGTTGTGTGCACCCATATTTATACCTGACTGTATGTTAGCTAATATTAAGCTACAACACCGATTTTGACGCTGTTTTCGTAATATTCAGTTGTTATCGCTGTCTGCCTTTCGTGTCTTCGTTTGTGTTCTGTCAAAAATCGTACACAGCACGTTATGTTTCACGCTTTGCTATACTACCCCGTCACAATATGTGTCCTCTACGCTGACGTCATATCGGCACTCTGGGTACAGTGTGAAGCGCATATAGGGAACTAGCTTCTGCCCGCGACTCCGTCCGCGTGGAACTCGTTTATAGCTCGATACAAACTTTCATCCCCCATTTCACTCCCTCAGGGGATGATTTCCGGGCTAAAAACTATCCTATGTCCTTCCCCGGGATTCAAACTATCTCCATACCAAATTTCATCTCAATCGTTTCAGTGGTTTAAGCGTGAAGAGTTAACAGACAGACAGACAGACATACGATAGGGACGTCGCACATTCCCGGGAGGTGCATCAGATATTGTGACGGGGTATAAGCCGTACCAGAATGAACTAAAGATGGCAACATTTTTCGCGCTATCTCGGTCACACTATGGTGCAGTATCGAAATGGCGCGAGAAATGTTGCCATATTAGAATCTAAGTTTTTATTGGCGCGGCTTATAGTACTCTGGGCAGGCATCCGTGTCAGACGCAATGTAAAGCAAATCAGATTAGCTGGAGTCTGGCCAGGGAATGATGAGCCTAAAAAAACACGTCAAATTAAAATAAACAGCTCGTTGCAAAACTGTGCGGATAAAATAATAATGATACTTGAACAATCATTGTTTTCCTTTAATTCACACAATGCAACTGATCCAGCAAAGGGAAGTAAAGTTATATGAAATGAAACTCTTTAACTTGTTTTGACAATCTCAAAATCTATTATGGAACAGTTACTTTCTTAGTTACCACTAGGTAATATCAACATCATACTAATTTAACGCCTACAGACGAGCGTTTTTTGCAAATGCCTGCTTTCAGTCAAGATTACGACGTAAGTATTAGTACTTAAATAATCATCTCTTAAACTAGGGGCTTCATTTTCTCTTTCTAAACCTAATTTTGCAAGAAGTGTCGTTTCGGTTCTCAATTTTGCAGTAAACAAGAATCATTTGGTGCATGAAAGATTCACATTACCTAATCTTTTACGAGGGGCTGACATGATTGAAAACCAAAGATTCATTTAAAATAATATATAAATACCTTCCGTTTTTTTTTTGATGAAAACAGTATTACATTAATTTTTTTTTACCTCAAATTGTGCTTATATTTTACCCTAAAAATAATATTATAGCAAATTATAACTTTATTTTAACCCATAAAAAAATAATCATAACTATAGGACCTAGTTGCCTTAAATTTATATATTTTCAAAAGACGTATAAATCACGCTGCACCGACGCCGCGCGCCGAAATTTTCATTTAAGAAATGATTAAGAGGTTAAGAAATGATTATTTAACTACGGAATCAGTTTTTGAATAAATACCAATAGTTACGTCGTAATCCTGAATGAAAAAGGAAGCATTTTGCAAATTCTTACGCTTCCGCCTCTGCTTATGTAGGCGTAAGGCCTCTTAAGACGTTTGACACATTTGACAATCGTATTACTGTTGCCATATAAAAAAAAGACATCTTTCCCTGGCCTGACTCTAGTACTCTGAATTGACATCCGTGTCAGTAGCAATGTAAAGCAATACAGAAGCTACCTTTACAATTATTATAAAGGTAGAGTTTGTGACTGCGCGTTTCTTAACCTAGTCCCAAACATTTCCAGACGAAACCCAACTGAAAACAGTGCACGCGGCGCGGTGCCTTAACGTGCAGTGTGGCAACACTGTGAACATTCCATGGAAGGACTGCCCTCTAGTGAGAAGGGGGAGTGGTCAGAGTGAACAGGAAGAGAAGCTCGGCGACGACGTGACGGATGTGATACGGTGCGACGAATGCGGGACCAAGTATACGGATAAGTATGTCGAGGATTTCGTGCGGGCCATGGAGCTTACTGAGGAGCATTTGAAGCTTATGAAGAATGCTTCCGTTGCTTGTATCCTTTGAAAAAACAATAGAAATAAGTTTATGTCAACATTTTCACGCTCGTTGCTACTCGTAATATATCGCATTCCCGAAATACCAGATTTTGCAAAATACCACATTCTTGATTTATCAGTATCACATTACCAATATACCAAATTTGCAGTATGGGACAATGACTACTTTTCAACTTTATGACCTGGTGTAACGGGAATGTGGTAAGCCCTAAGTGTGATATATTAATAACCCGATATTTTGCAAAATCTGGTATTTCGGGAATGCGGTATATTAGCAACGCGCGCATTTTCATTTGTGGTACAAACTTTTATTACCGACTGCACTTTTCTGTATACACAGGGTTACGTCGGTTGAGTACTCAATTCCCTTGGCCACCGTCTGTCTCCATCATCAGATCGGCTTGATGGTACCATGATATTGGATGGTCATCCAAACTATACTTAAACCCAATATTTCGACGACCGCTTTAGCCTAGTTGATAGCGACTTTTCCTACGAAGCAAGAGGTTTCGGGTTCGAATCCTGGTAAGGGCATTTATTTGTGTGATGCTGATGAGCACGAATATTTGTTCTGAGTCATGGATGTTTTCAATGTATTTAAGTATTTATTTATCTATACAAGTATGTTTATCGTCATCTAGTACCCATAGTACAAGCTTTGCTTAGTTTGGGACTAGGTCGATTTGTGTAAGATTGTCCCCTAATATTTAATTTAATATTTAATTTCAACTGAATCGTTTCAAGATATCTGCTTCAAAATTGAGTTGCAAGATTCCAAACGTTAGGTAGGTGTGCGTCAGGATGGCGGGTGGACCTCGGGAATTTCAATGAAATTTTGACAGATATTTGGTACCTCCTGTGTACCTTTAATAAAATTCGATTAGTTAGGTACATACATTGCAAGTTAATAGAAAGCTTGTAAAATTTGACTTTCACGTCACAATAATTAGGTACCTCTCGCCTTCGTGAAATTCAACCTCTAGTACAATATAATAACGAGAGCCTCAATAGACCAACCCTATTGAGGTTTTCATTATTATATTGTACAACACAGTTAACTGACCATCCTGTATTTATATAGAACCTTATTGCAATGCACATAAAGTGCACGGATGGTCAGTTAGCTGTGTTGTCGATAGTACTAGATGTTGCATTTTCAAATAAAATAATAAAGAATGTTGAATTTTTTCGAAAAACTATTTAAAAAAATAGTTGAATGGAAAAAAAGGGACAATAAATAATAACAAACTTATAAGTATCCAAAGTTTTAAGAGGGCGTATACTATGCATGACACGTCACGGAAACCTCTCAAAGTGTGCATGTCAACCATGGCCACCATGTACACAACCCCCTGCCCGCCTTCTCTATGGGAAAGGTTATTGCGTTCCATCATCCGTCTTTTTTCCGCAAAACGCACCTTGACTATCAAACAATATTAAAACGGTCGGTATCGTAATTTTTTGAGATATTTGAGTAGGATTTTCGCAGGTAATTAGGGTTTTTTCCCTTTCTTATGGAGTAATAATATATTTAGTCCCCACCCCTATCAACATTTCGTATGGCTTGTTCCGGATCCGTCCAGAACGTTTCTAACGTACAAACGACAACACTGTTAACTGACCATCCTGTGTTTATATAGAACCTTATTATAATGCACTTAAGGTGCACCGATGGTCAGTTAGCTGTGTTGTCGATAGTACAACACAAACTTCAAGGTCATGATTTGATTGTTTTTTTTTGACATCGGTATACGAGAGTTAAAAGGCCCCCAGACCTGTACACACGGCGATTTTTAGCAGCGCCACAAACGCGTTACAATATCGATACAGGTGATATAAGGCTAGGGTCACACGACATTCGCGCGTTTGTGTAGCCGCGAGAACTCGCCTTGCGTAGCCCTTACATTTAGATCCGCCACTCCCGAGTGCCCTGAAGTTTCCTTAGCCCAACCCAGACGTGGACATCTGCCAGCACTGCCTGTCCAAACAAGACGGTCTGCACCCATTGAACGTGCTCCGCGCGCAAACGCTCGACCACGCGTTCGACGCGCTCGTGCTAGTGGCCCTGTGGGAGCGCGCCCGCGAGATCGCCGAGCAACTGCTGCCGTGCTTCAGGTGCGTGCATGCTCGATGCTCGGTGTACAATCAGTTCAGACGTTAGTTAAGGCATATACACACGTAACGGTTTGTTGGGATCCAATTTTTAGCAGGCCAACAAATCGTTCTTGTTTTTCATTTGTTTTTGTGTATTTTTAAGTAGGTAGGTATAGGACCGGTTTAGCCTAGTTGGTAGTGATCCTGCCTACGAAGCTAGAGGTCCTGGGTTCAAATCCCGGTAACGGCATTTATTTGTGTGATGAACACGATTTGTTCCACAGTCATGGATGTTTTCTATGTATTTTTATCTTCTAACGTCTTATGACTAGACGTCTAGTACCCATAGTAAAATCTATACTTTGTTTGGGGGTAGTCGATTCGTGTGAGATTGGCTTCTAATCATACCGGAAACGCAGCACGGGTAGGCACTCGCCACAAGGTGGACTGATGGCCTCGTAAAGGACGTAGGAGTCCGCTGGGTGCGCGGGACCGGTCATTGTGGCACTCTTTCGGGGAGGCTTATGTCCAGCAGTGGACGTCTGTCGGTTGATATGATGATGATGCAAATGAAATGAAAATATATGCCGTAGTACGAGACTGGCTGAGCCAATCGAGTTAGCGAGAAAAAGGGCGCAAACGCCATGCAATTCGCGGCGCTTACCAGTTCGGCCGACACATAATAAGTTCTCACGCGCTAATTTGCTAGTGAAATAGTTTACTTCTGTCGCTACGGTATTCGTCGATTCGAAATGTCAAAATATTCAAGTTTTCACTTCTGCCGGCACCCCCGGAGTGCAACCCGGTCTTTTTTTTTCTCTTTTTCTTCTGATGATGATTATGTATTCTCCTAATATTTATGCCATATTCGTCTCTCGTTTCTTTACAGATTCTACTACGGCGAGCGCCATCCCCTCCTAGGCATCCTACATTTGAAGTACGGTAAAATACTTCTCTACACGATGGATATACCAAAGGCGCTAGAACACTTCAAGAGCGCCGAGAAAGTTCTAAAGATAACTCACGGCGACAAACATCCACTCTACAGGGAACAGCTGATGCCGATCATGAGGCAAGCCATGGCGGAGTCTGAGAGCTTCTAGAAGTTTCTAGAAATGCTTAACCGAATCATGTTGACAGGGAAGCCCGTCGAGCGGCGGCAGCGGTGCGCCATACGTGGGAGCAAGAGGCCACGCACCGACCTCTCGGTCGTATGGCGCACCGTTGTCGATTAAATTCGTGCGTTGTACATACAGCCACTAGTGCGGTGGCGGTGAATAGTACATTTGACAACTAAAGACAAGGCAAGACTGCTGCAACTAATGACACTAAAGACAAGCCAGGCCGCGCCAGTCTGGGAGAGGCTGAGCCACTACGCTGGCGCGGCCGCGACCCGTTCCCGCAGCCTGTGGCTCGGCCGCGGCCACTAAACTCTCCGTGTGGGGCCATTCATAAATTACGTCATCAGTCTTATACAACTTTATCCTCGGCTGCGCAGTAGTCGATTTCGGGTGTAATCTGAAGTGACGCGGGGCGGGGCGCGTATCCATAGCAACGGGTCGGCACGGGAGTGAACCTGCACGGCTATCACAGGACTCGTAAGCGTTCTAATTAGAAAGAAACGGACAGTCTATCTCGCCGCGACACAGCTCCTGGGCCTCCTGATAGTCGTGCTGGGTGAATGCCGCCATCTTGGTTCTACTGTGGTGCCATTATAACATGCTTCCTTTTTCTGGTTTATCAATATTTGTTTTCTGCGAAAAATGAACGGCCTGTTGGAAGAGATCTATAAGATTATCTAGTTTTAAGCAAAATATGTGATAATTGCAATATTAAAAATATTTCTTTCGTCTGATATCGCTGGCTACACTCGTTGCGGGAAATACGTCATCCCTATTTTGCGATGTGATGTGAAGGGATGAATGCTTTATCTCGTACCCAATCTTTCTAGCTAGACAGATATTGTCAGACATGCCGCTCTTGGCAATAAGTGTAATTTATCATGAAAATAATGGCAATAGTAGTGCACTTAGGGGGTAAATGTACTATTAACACATGTCATGTCATAATGCGTTTACCGGAAATGAACTTTTCATGATTTTGGATCGATGTTCGTATAAAACTTTGAGGTCAAGATTATTTTAACCCTTTGGATGCTATGAACACCGAAAGGTTTCGCTGGATGTCGTGTGGCAATGTGGGTTAGTTAGTACAGTCAAGTGTAAAATTATGGGTGCATACAACTTATTCATAACTAAGTCCCATCACTCTTCTGTCAGCGGATTAAGGTTTTGGTACTTATTTATGAGAGGATGTTATCGATACGTATTGTTGCTTACACCATAACCCTGTGTCCCTTGTCGAACTTACCTTCGTTCTTTCAACTAAGGTTCACAATATAAGAAAGTTGGCGAAATCTCACGAAATCACACCAGAGGGTCAGAAAAAATCTAAAAACGCCTCACGTAAATAATCGACGCCCCCTCAGACGGAAACCTGACGTGTGGTATTGTGTTTAAAACTTGTTCTGTTAAATTATTTTTAAGTTAGTGTTCCCAAGCACATTTTTGTTGCTGTGTGGAAACGATAAATAAATTATTGCAATGACAACTTTGTTTTCATGAATCCTGTTCACCGTTTTCATACATTAAGTAGATTCGTAATTTCGACTTAACGATGGATACGGTTTTCATAATCAGACAACCGCATTTTACAACATCTATTAATACAACACAGAGTATCAGCGCACATTACAGCGCCAGTAAACGCGACTGCTCTGCCGCACACTTAAGTCACTAGTGGCCGCCACTAAAGTCACTAGTGGCAACCACTAAAAGCATAGTATAAAGAAGTACAACCCACTGGTTGGCAAGCATCAGTCATCTTTATACTATTACGTAGTTAGACGGTGCTAGTAGCAAGCGTGAGTCAACCCCGCTGCGTGTGGCTCGAACGCAGCCGGCGTGCGCCGATGCTTTAGGACGCCAACGCACTAAGCGGCTAGCCGCGTGCGGCATGCCGTGCCGTTGGACAAAACATATGGAACCGCAAACTCAAAACCTCTACAGTATGATAATTTACTTTAAAAACAAAATTTTAACTGACTTCAATTTAGTACTCCGCCAAGCCACGAGAACATTTCCACATTTCTTTTCCATTTTACCACATGAACTGATTTCCGAGAGCAAATGCGTTGATTATTAGAGAAAAAAACCCAATCGCTGTATGTGGGCCGATAATATTTGAGGACTTCCGTCGATTCAAAAAGGATCACCTTTGGCACTTCATTAGTTGCTATTTCAACGGAATCTTATCAGAATCTGTGATGTACTTTTGTACTTTTATGTACATAATTGAGGAATTCCATAAGTCATCTGTGGTCTTCATCATCAATTCCACTCCACCAAATTTATGATTTCCGGGTGTAAATACACGATATAACCGCTATGATAATCACGTGAGTTGCAGAACTTATTATAACGTACTGGTTATATTCTCCTTGGTCAGTAATTATAAGCGTTAATCCAACTGGCCATTCGATTCTAAAATTTGAAAATCTAAAGAATAATGCTTCAGGCGACTGTCATTTTCATTCGGCACTAAGCACAGAACTGGGCACGCACGCGGAGCAAAATTTTATATCCACTGTTATGTAGTAAAGTATAAGAAGAGAATTGTGCCACTGCAATGGCATCCGAAGCACTCCCGACCACTGATCTGACGACCCAAGTGAATCCCACTGGAAAGGCGGTGCTGCAATTCCTCCACAACCGGCACAACGGCGCTAAGATCGATGAAATTATCAAGTATGTCAGGGAAACTAACCGCGACGCGCCCTCGGAAGTTATTCACCGGAATGTAGCGTCGAGCTTAGACGCCGGACGGACATGGGGGTTTTTGGAGGTGAAAGGGTCTCGTTTCGTGGATCCTAACGTGGATGGTCGGAGAGGGGGGGAAAGGATGGAGCCGGCTGATACAGGTTGCCGCCGGCTGCGCTACAGCTGTTGCCGGCGGCGCCGGCGGCGCCGCCGTTGCTGCTGCCGCCGGCGTCGGCGCAGGAGTCGCAGGCGACGCCGCCGACGATATTAGGCACCTACCATAGGTAACAAAATCTAACATTTTTGGTCACAATCCTTTTTTTGTTCAAAAATCAAAATTTGGCGTAGAAACTGTTTCATTTTTACCTAATGTGGTGTGCTAAAGTGTGCGTTTTGTATTGTTTTTAAATTATACATTTTATTATACTTGCGATGTAATACATCATATAATAGAAAAATCTTTGTATTTTTTCCTCCATTTACATATTATAAGTAGTTAGCCTCTGGAACGCTAAGAACACCCAAAGGTGTTTCGTGGTGTCGTGGCCGCAGCGCTAAGAACGGCTATAGCAGACGCCAAACGAGCGAAATTGGCGTACGGGCAAGCCTGACCTGACAAACTGTGACCTTACAGGAAATCTAGTACGGAGTGACTTTGATGTGGCAGGCCGCCGCGCCGCGCTTCCGGCACTTATCCACACGGGCCGAAATAATGCGGCGGCGGCTTGCATGCACTCGCAGTGTCGCCTAAAGCGCTATTTCCACCAAACGTCCCGCAACTGTGCCGCAACGGATCGAAACTGAAAGATACTAATAATAAGATCATAATCATAAGTATGTACTGTTTTTAAGTCTACATTCCCAAGCTGCGCACAACAGCTTGACTGCGGGCGTCTTCCGCGAAAAAAAAAATATATACACCGTGCCCGCGAATAACCCGAAAGATTTTACCCACGTATTCCCGAGGTCAAAAGAAGTTAATGTCATATGACTTTTGGTCAATTTCACCAAAAAATATTTTTTTTTCTGTTTTGTTTTAATTTTTTTTTTGTAACTCTTTGAACGTTTTTAAACAAAAAAAGCATTTTTTACTAGAAAAAAAGTCGGTTAAAATGATTTTTTTAGTTTTTTTTCCATAATAACTAGTTAAGCAATGTGTTCCTTATCACATTGACATCTGTCACTTAAGATGTCTTTATACTTAGCCCCATACCGGTGACATCATCACCAAACGGGCATTTTCAGTTGAGTTACAAGTGTTAATTTTTTTTTAAATTGACATTAACCCTGAATCTAAGGCGAAATCGACCTAGAGTCATATGACATTTTTTACTTCTTTTGACCTCGGGAATACGTAGGTAAAATCTTTCGGGTTATTCGCGGGCACGGTGTATATAAAAATAAGTTGCTGCGACACGCGATCGGCTCCGTTCGCTTGTCGTGTGCGATCGGAACCATTCGGCTGTCGATGCCGTCGCGTACGATTGATGCCGTGACCGGGCGAGCCCATTGTCAGGCATCCCTCATTCTCGAAAGTGCACGCGCTGCATAGACAATTTCATGCCGGCTGTACACTCGGCCGAACCTCTCGTTTCGTCATTGGAACAGCGGAACAACCCTTTGACTCGGCCGCAAAAACCGACACGCGACCGAGACGTACCGAGGCGAGAGCATCATGTAGAGTACACTCGTTCTCGGTCTGAGTCTCGGGGTGTCTCCGGCCGTGAGCCGGCATCAAATCATTATGAAGTGTAAACCAAACTTTTCTTTTCAACCGACTAAAAAAAAAGGAGGAGGTTCTTAATTCGGTTGTATTTTTAACCGACTTCAAAAAAAAGGAGGAGGTTCTCAATTCGGTTGTATTTTTTTTATCATTTTTTTCCAATGTTTGTTACCTCAGAACTCCGTCACTGATGAGCCGATTTGTAATTTTTTTTCGTTGTTGGTAAGTTTATGCTGCCAGGTGGGTCCCATTTTTTTCAAAAAATGATGGGATATTTTTTTATTTATATTCATACATTTTTTTTGTTTGTACCTAAGTATATGCCTCCAGGTGGGTCCCATTTTTTTCAAAAATTCAGTTTGATGATGGGATATCTGAGGAATTGAGGGAACTCCTCAATTATATTAGGCAGGCATGTAGTGATTTTGGTATTTTCTATTATAACTCGTGTATTTACACCCGGAAAGACAAGACGACAATAAATAAATAAATATTAAACTATAAGTACAAATTTAAAGTTTAAAGTCCAACTACTCGAAACGACCGCCATCAGTGCCCGCCACAGACTAAACCAAGGTACTTACTCCTTTAGTCCTTTGAGAGCAGATGACATGCGCAAACTTAATAGGTGATGTCTGCTCTAGTCATGGACCTAATGATACTAAGGCCGGCTATGGTAATAATAATACCACGTGCGAGCGAGCTGGTAGCATACAAATCTCGATAAGTGTGACAGAAAGGGAAATAACATTCGTTGTCCTTCTCATAGTTCCACTTTTTAGAGTTCCGTAGTCGACTAGGAACCCTTATAGTTTCGCTTTGTCTGTCCGTCCGTCCGCGGATAATCTCAGTAACCGTTAGCACTAGAAAGCTGAAATTTGGTACTAATATCAATCAGGCCGACAGTGGTAAAATAAAGTGGTTTTTTTTATTAGGGTATCTCCCTTATACGTAAGGTAAGGAGTGTTTTTTTTTTCATTTCAACCCTAACGTGTGATATATTGTGGATAGGTATTTAAAAATGAATAGGGGTTTGCTAAAATCATTTTTGATAATGTTAATATTTTCGGAGATAATCGCTCCAGAAGTAAAAAAAATGTGCCCCCCCCCCCCTCTAACTTTTGAACTATGAGTTTTCAAAATATGAAAATAATCTCAAAAGTAGAACTTTTTAAACTTTCTAGGAAAAATATTTTAACTTGATAGGTTGAATAGTTTTTGAAAACAAAATACAAAATAATTTCTGAACTATATTTGTAATTTAACCATATAAGCAGGTGTTTATTGTACCTGTAATTTCTACAAAATCACCATGAAATGACGCGCTTTCAAATAAAGTAAAAAACCGGTGAAAATCGGTTCACGCAATAAAGAATTATCCCATAAAAATCATCTTCCATACTTTAAGCTCGCGCGCAATAGTTTACTTAATTTGCCGATAGATGTCGCAGTACGCGGAACGCTCACATTGTACATGGCGCTGTTCAGATCAGGTGACAGGTATCCTTGGACTCCGGTAAGTGCAGCACGAGCCAGGTCTCAGGGTCCTACACCTGACGAAGGAGCATCACAGCGGCTCCTTGCAACGGTGTCTTTTAAGTTTCTTCAAGGCTCCGTTTCGCTAGCTTCATAAATTTTAGTCTACTCATTAAAAAACCTACAGCACTCATTAACAGCTGCATAGGAACTTTTCCGTCCCTCGTTGTGGCATCACGTATAGCCTGTTCTGAGTATCATAGGTCCATGGCTCTAGTAATGGTAAAAAATAATATTTATACATGTAGTGATTTGTCAGCGTCAATTTATCAGAATCTGATTAATTGCTATTCTTTGCACGTCGATCGGCCGCGACATACTCTCGATTTTTCTCGCACTATACCTCTTCCGACCACATGCGCATGCAATTATCAACAGCGCAATATGCCTCCAGACGTTAGCAATCAATCAGCGTCTGGTATTATACCCCATTAGGAAAAATAAATAATAACATCACAATCATGAGACAGTGCTTTGGTATGGCAAAACTTCAAAATTATCGGAAGTGATAATTTTATGGCTTGTAGAGCCCTTAACATAAGGAATATAACTCAATGGTTGCTCCACGTCTATTATGGGACGGTCGCGACGTACTGTACACTGTACCTTTTGTTCTAAGTGTTCTAATAAGAGAGAGACGGATAGTGCGAGAAAAATCGAGAGTATGTTGCGGTCGTCTCATGATAGACGTGGCGGTTGGGGCAGAGGCATGGACCTAGGCAGAGGGCGTCCACAATGCGTCGTCAACTCGATCGGTCTTGCGCTTCACGCTTAATTTCGCTCCTTATGGCTTTCGCTTGCAATGATCGTCATTTGCTAGGTGTATAATTACCTTAAGCGAGTTGTTGTGACAAATTGCTGGGTGTGTATTGGCCTTGAATCAATTTTGACTTTTCGGAGCAAGTACTCTGTGGCGGGGCTACCGCGAAACGAAAACGATCTTCGTTCGTTCGTGTAGTCGCTCGAACTAGCAAGTGTGACGGAGAGGGAGACACAAGCGAAGTTTGTTTTCTTTTCGCGGTGGGCCCTCTGGTGGGCTACCGCGAAACGAAAACGAACTTCGTTCGTGTATCTCCGTCTTTGTCGCTCGAACAAGCAAGTGCGACAGAGAGGAAGATACACAAACGAAGTTCGTTTTCGTTTCCCGGTATGGCTTCGTGATTCTTTGGTGCGGTGTCGTCGTGCAATAAAGTAAGATTTTATTTACAAATCGTCTCAAACAGTAAAATGTAAATAGATTTCTGTCATATCGTCTCAAAAAGTAAATAATTTCTGTCGCAATCACCTGACGGGGTTTCCTAAAGTACATACTTGTGTTTATTATCTTACAATTCTTTTAACGCCGACATCAGTACCAGTCACCAGCTCAAAAATACAATTTTATTATAATTCAAATGTACCATGGCACGTACGAAGATAACGCGCCGAACTTACACTTTAGGTAATCCACAGCCGACAGAAAATGCTTCTGGAGAAGCGGAGAGGGTGTCGATTGAGGTATTGTTATACTTTTATTAAAACGAACTTGTAGCACTTTCGGCCTTCATGCATGTTGATAAAGTTTCATTATTTGTTTATTATTTACTTATATTGCATGTTTATTATATTTGAAATATTATACGCTAGTTTCATTGACTGGCATTTCAAAGGGAGTGCGTATTTTTCGCTCGCGGTTTTTATCTACGTACTTATAGATCCGCTCTTAGGTTATGACTAAGCTGGTAATTAATAAAATATATCAACATGCTTACGCCATGGCGTTGGTAGACTTTAACTTAGTAAGTACATGTACATCATACAAAGAATAAAATTAAATCATAAAGTAGTAGTAACAAGATAGTTTTCACCAGTCAATGAAAAAACCATAGAAGTCTAGTAGCGCCGCAAAATGGGTGCCAATGCCATTACATGGGGATGGGGTGTCAAAACAATGCCAGGCAGCCGTTTAGTTTGAACATGCCAATAGGCATGTGTTTGGGTAGAAATTTGTAAGGAGCTCACATTCTATGGTTTTGTTGTTACCTGGTTTTCACAAATACTTTCAAGAGTAGGGTGAAGCTTGCCTCATTTACACACAAACAGGTTGCAATTCAGTGAATCACTACATAGTATAAAACAAAGTCGCTTCCCGCTGTCTGTCCCTATGTATGCTTAAATCTTTAAAAATACACAATGGATTTTGATGCAGTTTTTTTTAATAAATAGTGATTCGAGAGGAAGGTTTATATGTATAATATAGTACCCATACGAAGCGGGGGCGGGTCGCTAGTATGAAATAAATTGATTTAATGATGAATGAATTTATCTGTTTTATCAGGACAAATTAAAGCATATTTTACTGTTGGCAGTATTTAATACTTGTAGAGTGCAGTTGTTTGACAACAGTGTTGCAGGATTGTTTTGTTGTCTATAGCCATAGGTCTCCTTGCAAGCCCCCCTTGGATCCTAATCATCCTATCAGCATATATAGCGTTAACCCATTCACGGCCACAGAAAAGAATGGGTGTAACAGTGATGTTTTTGTACCGATATTTATATTAATATTGATTTGTACATTCACAGGAATGGAACACACATTATTTTTTTCCAAATTACTTACATATTATTTTCCGAGTTTTTTCGGTCGGGTCGGGTTAGAATGTACCACCCCCTTTCTTCCTGTGGGTGTCGTAAGTCATACTAAAGGAACAGGGTTAAAGTGTGTTCTGGGCGATGGTCTAGCAATGTATCACTGCGATATCACATTTCTTATCTTATCTTATCTAGATGAGGGCCCTTTCGGATGCACTTCGACCCAGCGGGATCTTTTGTGCATTTGCCCTCTCCTTTATGCCTACTCCCAAGCTCGCTCTATCGTTTCCACAAAGAGGATGATGCAGCTCAGCGGGAGCACCTTGAACTCCCTTGGTTGCGGATAGTCGCTACCAAAGTAATTCATTCTTTGTCTGGCAAGGGCATGACATTCACACAGTAAGTGTTCCATGGTCTCATCCTCCTCGCCACACATTCTACAGTCTAAACTGTCCGACAGTCCCATCTTGGCCAAGAGATCCTTGACTCCGAAGTGACCTGTGAACACCCCAGATATGATTCTGAGTTGCTTCCTGCTGGATTTCCAGAGCTTGTTAGTCCAGCCCGAGTCCACTCCTATGAAGAGCTTAGAGTGCCTTAAGCCCGCCTCATTCCTCCACTCGTGTTGGTGTTTGGTTTTGGCGTAGGCTTTAAAGGCCGAAGTTATGGTTCTCTGCGAGAGTCCCACAAATGGTTCTGGACCTACAAAGTGATTTGTAGACCCCCCTCTTGCAAGCTCATCCGCTCTTTCGTTGCCGATGTAGCCCTCGTGCCCCGGTATCCAAACTAGTTGCACCTTATTGTGCTTCCCAAGCTTTTTCAGTGCCTGGACGCCATTATAGACTAGTCTAGAATCCACTTTCGGCGCCGTAAGCGCTTTAAGGGCCGCTTGACTGTCGCTGAGGATATAGATGGTCTGCCCTCTGGTTTGCCTGTCTATATTCTCCTGTGCACAGGCAATTATGGCGTATGTCTCCGCCTGGAAGACGGTTGCCAAACTACCCATGCTTACACTACTACTGTAGTCAATCGCATAAATGCCTGCTCCCGTACCGGATCCCATTTTAGATCCGTCCGTGTACCATATACTGTCTTCGACACCAGACCTCGGTGGTTCTAGACCTTCGGCCCATTCGGCCCTGGATGGAACTTTTGTTGTGTAGTTCATAGGAACTACACAACAAAAGTTAACTAAACTAGACTACAGACTGTATTCCATAGGGAATACATACTTGGGTAGCATTTTGTCACATCCCATGTTTGTTATTCTGTCTAAGAGACTGTCAGTCTCCATGTTTGTGTGCTTAGTCTTTGGCTTGCTGTCGCTCCACAGTCCAAGAGTTCTTAGTCTATAGAGCGATTTGCGCGCCTCTGACTTAATCACCATGTGAAGTGGCGGTAGGTCCAGTAGGACTTCTAGCGCCGCTGTAGGCGTGGTTCGAAACGCCCCTGTTATGGCTATGCATGCCGATCTCTGTACCTTCGTCAGGGCATCTCTGCATGTGCTCATTAAAGTCTTTGGCCACCACACCAGGCTACCGTACAATATAATATGGGCCTCACCATCATGGTATAGATCCACCTCAGTACCTTTGGGTTCAGTCCCCATGTTTTGCCATACGCTGATCTACACATTCCAAATACCCTGAGTGCCTTTGTAATGGTGAGATCTGTATGCTTCTTCCAATTCAGTTCCTTATCCAGAGTGACACCTAGATATTTCACATCGTTGGACAGTTCTAGTACCCTCCCGTACAGTTTTAACTGCTGTACGCCGCGAAGGGTCCTTTTCCTAGTAAAGGGTATTACTACAGTTTTGCCTGGATTAATGGATAATTGGTGCCGGTCGCACCATCTCTCCACTGTCTTCAGTGCCTTGTTCATGATTTCTGATACCGTGCCTGGGAACTTCCCACTCACCAGTATTACTAAATCATCAGCATATCCTACCGTGTGGGTGGGACCTTTATTGAGTTCCACCAGGAGTGAGTTCACCACCAAACTCCAGAGAGTTGGTGAGAGTACCCCACCTTGCGGACATCCCTTTGTGGCCGTGGCCGTTATCTCATCCCCCAAGAGAGATGACTTTATTAGTCTGCCATTTAGCATGTTGCCTATCCATTTACAAATGATCGGCTCTACACCATGTTTTGCAGCTGCTTCGCTGATGGCTTTATACGTGGTGCAATCAAACGCTCCCTCCACGTCTAAGAAAGCTGCCAGACATAGTTCTTTATTCTCTATAGCCTGCTCAGCCTTGGTTGTTACCAGGTGAAGTGCGGTTTCCGTTGACTTCCCTGGCTGGTATGCACATTGCAGTTCGTGCAGCGGATGTCTCCTTAATGGGCCATCCCTTATGTGTCTATCTACCAATTTCTCCAGTGTTTTGAGGAAAAACGACGATAAACTTATCGGCCTATACGATTTGGCTTCACTGTAATCCGCCTTACCTGGTTTGGGTAGATAGGTTACTTTTACCATCCTCCACACACGCGGTACGTGTGCGAAGGCCAAGCACGCCCTGTACAATCTGCTAAGGTGCGGGATTAGTACATTAGCGCCTTCTTGTAGTAGAATGGGGTAGATTCCATCTGGCCCCGGGGCTTTGAAAGGTTGAAATGTTGAGAGTGCCCACTTTATCTTTTTATGATCTACTACCTTTTTAGACGTGTCCCAATTGTGTCTCGTTGTACTTGTGGTTTGTTCCAACGCACTAATTGCACCGTCGTCTGTTACGCTGTCGTGTATTACTGAGCCTGGGAAGTGTGTGTTACACATTATCTTAAGGGTCTCCAGCCCCGTTTTCGTCATTCTACCGTCATTGTCCCTGATGGATGTGAGCGGTACCGACTTTGTGGTTGCTAATGCCTTTGTTAGTCTCATTCCTTCCGGTATTGACTCACTCTGATCGCAGTGATTCCTCCATGCTCTCCTTTTGGCTTTCCTCACAGCCTTGCTGAGTTCTGTGAGTTTTTGTGCATAGTGCCCGAAGTCATTGGATGACTTTGCGTCATTAAATATTGCCCTGGTTTCCCTCCTGAGCTTGACTATCTCTGGGGTCCACCATGGTAACTTTTTAGCCAGGGTTTTCTTTTCCGGGCAGTTATTAGTGAAGGCCGTGTATACGGCTTGTACTATTTTGTCCGCTTCGAATTCTATGTCAATAATAGAGTTTAGCTTACCTTTTGGGTCTCCTAGGTCCACTTTGAGATCATTTCTGAAGGCCGACCAGTCCGTGTTCCTAGGATTCCGTTTACGTACCGTATTTGTTTTTATTTTAGTTTGGTACCTAAAGCAAATGTATCTGTGGTCCGAAAGGGATATGTCATCAGATACGTGCCATGAGTTGATTTTGTTGCAAGTGTTGTTAGTAGCCAACGTTAAATCAATAACCTCCCCCCGCCTAGAGTTGACGAAGGTAGGTTCATTGCCTTTGTTCAGTATTTGTAGAGAAGAGCTTACCAGGAAATCCAGTACCTTCTCTCCTCTCCTGTTGACATCTGAGCTACCCCAGATGACATGGTGAGCGTTCGCGTCGCAGCCGATGATCAGGTTGGTGTTCGCCCGGCTGCCGTATGCAACGAGATCCCGCAGTTGTTGTGTGATGGGATCCGTTGCCTCGTAGGGTAGGCTGATGATAGTATGAGCTGCTTACCCTCCCCCTTGTTTAGGATCATCACCGTGGTGATCTCACCACGGTGATGATCCTATCCAACCTGATCATCGGCAGGGATCTCCCTGCAACAGAAATCATGCAAAGGCATAGCGTTGATACCATTTTTGACATATATACATGTCCTCATATTATTGTTATTATCTGGACACAGGTGAACAATTGTTCCTCCCGTTCCACCTAAACCTCTTATTTCACTTTTATATATATATGGTTCTTGAATAAGAGCAATATCGAATTTGTCGCATTTTAGCTGCCTTGCCAGAAGGGCAGTGGCCGCCTTGTTGTGTTGTAAATTAATTTGTACACACCTTAGACCCGCCATTGGCGCTTTTATAATTTGGGCTTGCTGAGCTCGGCAGCCTCCTCCTGGACAGCCTCGTCACAGGACATGGGAGACATGGAGGCCCCCAGGTACAGCTCCGCCAATCCCCGCAGGTCCTCTGAGGCGATCACCGATAACGGTGATGACTCTCGGGCCCTGCGGGATTCAGCAAGTCCGTACCCGGAGCCCGCCCTGTTCCCGTCCTCCACCTCTGACTGCCCCTCCCCCTTGGCTACCTCCGCCCCCTCAGCCTCCTTGTTGGTGCCAGGCACATTGCCTTCCGGAGGTGTGCCCTCCTCGGCCTCCCCAAATAGCGGAACCCCCGCGCCCTCCCCCGGCGTCGGACCCCCCGCGCCCTCCCCCGGCGTCGGACCCCCCGCGCCCGTCCCCGCACGAGTGCCTTCCCCAGCCCCCTCAAGCGCCCTCTCCTCCGCGTCCTCTAGGACAGGGTGGCCACTTTCTGGAAAACCGGGAAAACCGGGAAAAGTCAGGGAATTTCGTTGGTCATGGAAAAGTCAGGGAAATGTCAGGGAAATTTAATGGAGGTCAGGGAATAAAAAAATTCTCTGTATTGTACCTAATAAACAAAACAAATTATTAATTTTACCATCTCCAAACATTATATATCTACTATAATAGGTTAATAATAGGTAAATGCGACCACGCGGCGCACGTGCCACTGTAGTACTCGGAAATCGCCGCCGGTTTTACGTTCTCTATACTACCTATTCTGCCTAGCCTGCCTAGCCCCGCGCGACGTGAAACTACAAGGTTTTCAGGCTCGAGTTCCATAAAAAAATTGTGCAGTACGTTGGCTCCAGAACTTTAGCGTTGTTAAATTTATACGCAAAACGTTGAAAAATATGTGCAGGGAATAAATAACGAAAACAAAGCACCTGACAGCGCAAGCTTTAGTAAATGCTGCATTGGAAGACAAATTGGCCTTTTTTCAATCGGTGGCGGTGCAAGTGAAACCATTTTTAACATTATTTCAATCCGACGCACCACTTGCTCCACTTTTATACGAATCACTTTTGGCCACACTGAAAAAAAAACATGCAAAGAGTTGTTAAAGCGGATGTATTGGATTCTGCCACTAATATCAAGGGAGTCTAATCTGATAATCGCGAATCACTGTAAAGAATGCTCTTCGAAATAGCCGCGATATCAATGATATCGATATCGATATCTTGCGTTTTCGTCAAGACTGTCGAAAGAATCTGATAGAATTTTGCGTGTCATTGTACCAAACATCCCCACTTTCGTATGCTTTGACTAAGGAAATATCTTGTTTCGATCCCGCAATCGCAGTCAATGCGGAATTCCGAGGACGAGAGAGGCTCGATAAAGTGTTGGACATATTTGTCAAAAATAACTGGCTTTCAGGATATGAAGCAGCTAACGCCAAAAGTGCCTTTAATGATATTTGTAAATGAACCTGAATTTGTAAAATCAATGAAACAATTTTCCATTACGGATGGTCACCGACTGGATGATCTTTGGCTCGGTTTGATAAAAAAGGAAAATAAAGACTTGCAAACTTTAATAAAAATGGTCATAGTGTTATCCCACGGAAACGTTTATAGTGAGCGAGGCTTTTCCATCAATAAGGAGATATTAGTGGAAAATAATAAATAATTGCGCAGACGCGTTTACGACGCTATATCCTACTACGGCAAAATAAATATTGAATAAAATGATCCACGCGGCTCGTAATGCTCACTACTTGTACACGGAGGAGCTACACAATAAAAGGAAAATTTTAGTTCAAAGGCGAAAATCAGAGCAGAAAAAGAAAAACTGCTGATAGTGCTGATATGGTCAGAGAACTAGAAGCAAAAAGGCAAAAAAATCTCGAAAGAGCTGCCAAAAAAGCTGCGTTATTGGAAAAACGGATTACCAAGTTGCAATAGATTATATTATTAGTTTTTCAAATATACATATAATAAACATGCTAACTGATGACTAGGTAGTTTTGTTTCAGTTATACCCAAGATTTTTAACCGACATGAAAAAATGAGGTTTCTCAATTCGTCGCTTTAATTTGTACCATAATACGCAAAAACGTTGAAGTCTAGTACTTACTAATACGGTTAAGGCCCGTATAAAGTGTTCCCTTTAGTATTTCTCGCTGGATTACATTATATGATACATATAACGTATCCAATAAATTCAGTTGTCAGAGTTTTAATTGGTTTTTCCTGTACAGCTTTTAACAAAAATGGTCAAAAATTAAATGAATTATTGGGTAATTGAAGAACTGTCTGATAGCAAATTACAATTTATAAATACAATGAAACAGTACAATAACGTCACCTGACGTAAGATGTGAACTCACGACTTCCGTCTAACTATGCTTTCGCTCTTACCAACTGAGCTATTCAGATACTACTTCTTATTATTTCCGTTTTTGTAATTTGCTAGCAGATAATTCTGCAAAAACTCAAAAATGTATCCCAATTATATTTTTAATATTTATTACATTTAAGATTATGGTCAGGGAAAAACTTAAAAAAACGACTGGAAAACCGGGAAAAGTCAGGGAATTTTGGTTGTAGTAAATAGTGGTCACCCTGTAGGAGCTTGAAGGAGCTCAGGTCGACACCCGTGTGTAGGTGGTAGCCCGCGGCCTTGATAACGTCGGCCGACACCCGGTCCATCAGTATGATGCGCCTGGTGTTCGCGTCCGACGTCAAGGTGTCTACCACCTTCCACTCCTCCGTGTGTAGCGCAGGATTGTACCTCCGCAACACACGGAGAAGCAACTTAACGTCATGGCCGCCAACTATCTTCGTTTTCCATGCCATTTTGACAGGTTTGGGAAGATCCTTGGCGTCCATGACCCTCAGGCGCAGGCCAGCAATCTCCTCGCTTCCGATTGCTGACCTGAGCCATGTGACGGACTCTCTCCCTTGGCAATTGACGTGGAGAGCGCCCGCCACTACGTTGCCGAGAGTGACTCGGGGTAGGGGATCCGGAGCGTCAACCAAAAGCTCCAGAATGAGCCCCTGGATGGCGCCCAGATGCCCCAACCCGATCTTCTCGGCCGGAAAGGCCTCCGGGACGATGGCCAGCCTCTCGCTTGCAGCCACTTCAGCGAACGAAGCTGCGACTTTCACTCGCTTCGAGTCGCTGACAAGCAGAGAAGAGTCGCCACTGGCTCCCAGTTGCCTCTTCTTTTGCGCCGTCCCTGGCCCCGAAGTGGGTGCATCCTGGGAGGTGCCCTCGCTCAGTGTCTGAGCCCTCGCCTTGGCGTTGTCTCGCCTCTTCTGCCTCCTGCTATTGACGGCTCCTCCACCGGACCACGCATCCGCGCTCTGGGGTGCGGACACGCTATCAACAGCGCCCGGATCGTCAGCAGGATTCGGAAGAGGACCGGCCGGCCTGTTGCAGATGACCACAGTTCCGCTGACCTCCCCTCCGGCACCTGCGCCAGCCGGTCTCCTTGCGGGGACCTGCTGGGTGTGTCCGCTTTTCGACCCGTGGGGAAAAGTTCGAACGGTGCCTCCGGTTTGGACCGCTCCACCATGGCCTCTGCCTGAAAATGCGCCTCGCGCCTTCTGCGTCCTTGCGGACCCCCTTGCTCGGCTGTTACCCGCTCTCGCTCCCCTGTCTGGGACAGAAGTGCGTGCCGCCGGTACAGCATTTGCGCTATGCGCCTTGGCCTCATCCCTTGCGGGTACGGCTTTCCCTCCTTCCTTCGTCTCGGGTTTTATGGTATCCATGTGACCTTTGAACTTGCTTCATCAGTTTGGCTCCCCACCCACCACGGAGCCCACACCCATGGGATGCGTTAGCGCATCAGGGCTACCAAACTGACATAGCGCCCCGAGAGTATGTTGTCTGTGAGTCCGCACGGTGCCGAGCTACTCGTCATCTCCTCAGACGACTCGTAACCCGTGCTCCGCCGACTACAGACCCCATACCCCAGGACAATCGCCCGTGGCCATCAGACTGGACACGACAGCCGATTGATCATGGCTGGCTAGGCCATGACCGCCCGTGTGAGGTGAATCCTGAGCCAAAGAAGAGTGTTGTCTCCCAGCAGTAACTATCCCGACCGCTGGTCGACTCAGCTTCCAGGATCTCCCTCTCCACCCGTACGGGTCCCCGCGCACGGCACAAACACGCGGGTGGCATTTTACCGCTAACCATCCTTCTTTGTGGATGGAAAGCCCGCTGCGACATGCCACATCATCGCTTACGGCTGATTAGACGGGATTAACGGGATAGGATGGGTTGGGATATACAAGTATAGGCTCAACTGATTGTTTCCGTTCTGCCTGTTTCTAACGGTAGAACAGGCACAACCTCGTGAAGGAACCCAATCAGTTTTGCCTCGAGGATCTTAGCAACTGTGAGCTCCCCCCGAGGCCATCTACCATGTTAACTGCCGGACAGGCCGCTACCATAGAGACAGACCCAGCGCAAGTAGCGACCGGTCGCAAATTTTCCTTGCCCCTGGACCTGCCTCCGCCCGCGATATCACATTTAGTCTATATTTTATTTATAATCATATTTATGCTAAAACTGCCACTGGAACATAAGTTTCATGGGCTTCTGCCTACCCCAATTGGGAATGATGGCGTGAATCTATGTATGTATCTAAATTAATAAGACCAGATAAAACAGAAGTCAATTATTATTTTGAAACATATTGAAACATTAAATAATTTGGTAGTGTGAAGTACCCAAGTCCAATAATCAATCACGTAACGAAATAAGTGAGCTATTTTATTCAATTTTGCAAATAATTGTTATTTTCTCGCTATTGAAGTGTAAAGCAGTGTGTATAACTCGCACATAAATGAGCCATTTTACCCCTCAACTTACCTATCCATATTTAAACAGATATAAACTTCTCTGTGAAGTGAAATGGCTTGTATTATGCACTTGTTGTACAAACTACTATTTCACACTTGCAATTCAGAAAAGAGACATTGTTGACTTCAAATGAGGGATTTCCATTTTCCTCATAGAAGGTGAAAACCAGTATGTGTCACTTCAAGTCAATTATTTCCGTCTTGGTCGTTATCACTTGAATCCCTCGTTACGCTCATGATTCTACTATAGAATGTTTCGCTTTAGTTTACATTGCCACAAAATGTTTTTCTCTTAAAAAAAAATTACTGACTTGAACAAAGAGGAGATTCCCAGTTTGTCTGAATCATTATGTTTTGATGTATTTTCCCCGATTGGTCAAAGACGCGTGGACCAATTTAGAAGATATAGGTTTCTTTTTGAAAGCGTATGCTTCACAGGTGGTTAATTGATGTCGTTTAACACTTTGTTTGATAAGTGTTGTAAAATAGAATTATCTTATAAAGTATAATTATCTTCACCATAAAGGTTTTTTTTAATTAAGTTCCCAAACACAGATTAGTACAAAAGAAGCTTTTCCACAACCCTCGGTTTGAAAGAGAAACACTCAAACCATGAATACCAAATCTCACCTCTGTTGACCCACGGTTCGAATCCCGGTAAGGGCTTTATTTGTGTGATGGGCAGGAATTATACACAAAGTTTCAAGTCTCTCACTTAAAATGTTACTCCATCCCCATACAAACTTTCAACCCCCCTTATACCCCCTTAAGGGTGGAATTTTCAAAAATCCCTTCTTAGTGGGGTACAGTCAGCATCAAATAGTAGCAGCCAAAGTAGCCAAATATATCGTAACAATTCCTTAATCCTATAGTAATAAAGACGTGTTCCGATATATTTGGCTACTTTGGCTGCTACTAACTATATGATGCTGACTGTACATACCTACATTATATGGATAAATTACATATTGTGAAAAAATCAGCTTTCTAGGTTCAACGGTTTGGGCTGGGCGTTGATTTAAGTTAGTCAGTCAGGACTTTTACGTTTATATAGGTATATAGATTTACAGTTTACTTGATAATTCTTTCTCATTGGTTGTGTGATCCTCAGAGTTCATCAACTGCGAAGGGGCAAGGCGCCTTGCGCAGTAAAGCGGAAGATGTGCGTGATAGTGAAAACTCATGTACAAAATCGCCAAAGCCACAAGCAAATGGTTTGGACATGTCCCCCAAACCGCTTCCGAATGGCTTGGTCTTATCTCCTGAACAACAAGAAAATGCTTTAGACATGTTTGCCAGTCTACAAGAAAATGCTTTAGACTTGTCTGGCAGACCACAAGAAAATCGTTTGGACTTGTCCACCAGACTACAAGCAAACGGTTGTGACATGTCTCCAAAACGGCAAGAAAATGGCTTGGACACAAATGATGACAGCATAGAATCGGTAAGTGTAGTAGATTATTCAACTATTTTACTTTCGGATCCGAATGCAACATTATCCTGTACCAAATATTGACCGCTTTGTAGCGAAATTTAGATGTAGCACTTACTACAAAATTGCCATGCACAGCGAATGTCTTAATTATCTGTTAGTTATAAAGAGCTTATATTTCTTCGAGTAGGCAAATGAACATGAGACCCGTAAGGGTATATGCACACCTCGTTTTTTAAAAGCGCGTTTGTGTCGAAACACCGGTTTCGATTTATAAACGCGTCCACGGCGCCTTTAAAAATGCGGTGTGCATGGGCCCTTACGGCTATGGACGTGTGGAATAACAGGATTACAACTGCTGTTAGGTCTCTTGAAGTTATAAGGGTGAACATTTATTGGCTATTTTTTAGATACACTTTTAGACCGACACTGCGACAATTAGTTACTTGTAATAAAAGTACTCCATATAATATATCTACAACTTAGAAAAGTTGAAAAACCCCCGACATTCTCAATTCAAAGTTCGATATCTCAAAAACGGCTAAACAGATTTTCATGAAACATGGCTAAGAACACTCGGGATAAAATTATCTATACCTAACACAAAAAACCGCATTCAAATCGGTCCATCCGTTTGGAAGCTACGATACCTACCACAGACAGATACACAGATACAAAGACACGTTAAACTTATAACATCCCTCTCTTTGCGTCGGGGGTTAAAAACATACAAATTTCAATATTAAAGGTACTTTCCCTACATGAAGCATAGCCGTGGGATACCCTTTATAGCTTCCAGTTTTAAGGCAGTGGCGGCTCTTTCTCTCCCTTTTTTGCTATCTATATATCCCACCACCATGTGGGATATATAGCTAGGAAGAGAGACTACGATCCGGGTCAGCTTTCCTTGTCTTACTTCTCCACTTCGCTCTGTCCTCTACATCTGTTTCAAAAATCGTCAAAAAACGATGACGTAATTTGTGAACAGCCCCATATTCACTAAAATAGGTAATTTTCTCTCACGGTTTTCCTCAGAAGTCACCAGTCCTTGGATGCAGCCAGAGAAATGCCTCCGTGAGTCGAGTGCCAGTTAGACGCAGAACTGTTAGTGAAGTTAGGGGACTAGGGGACAAATGTCCCGCGACATTGGGTTAAGCGCAAGTTTGCCAGAGGCTCTAGTATAAGTTTTACCGAACAAAACGTTACGACCGCGTTTGCGTTTAGCTGTCAAATCCCATACAAATTGAGGGTAAAACGCAAACGCGATCGTGGCGTTTTGTTTCGGTAAAACTTATACTAGAGCCTCAGACTTACGCTTAGACAGGTAAAACGCAAATGCGATCGTAAAGTTATGTTTCGGTAAAACTTATACTAGAGCCTCAGGCATGTTAAGCGAAGTTGCGTGGTTCCCAGGTCGCTGGTGACGCTGTGGATACGGGTCGTGGGAAATTTGTTCTCTCATTAATGCAACAAACTAAATACCCTTAAAGCTGGTGGTGGTTTGGTGGTAACTACTAGAAAAGCGCCGAATATTCGGTTACTATTCGGTATTCGGCATGTTTTTTAATGTTCGGTATTCGTCGGTATTATTCGGTTCAGCAGCCGAACAATTTTAAAAGGTTTTTGTTGTTGTCGAATAATTCGGCCGAATATTCGGTTTGGCAACAGTTGGACTCAATGTTCGGCGCATCTCTAGTAACTAAGTTTTCCGGCCTATTTTGACCCTATTAGCTACCGCGAACTATAGCTTTTTTGAACTAAACTTCCACTTTCTTTACGTACCTGATTTACAAAAGTTGTATGCGAAGTGGTGGTCTAGAATTGAGCATTCACTTGTAATAAAAGCTCACAAAATAAACTGGAGCGTTTTAGGGAGCAATCTAGCGAAACTACAGTAAATTTGCTTCGGACTTTTTGCCGAGCCGAGCAATTTTGTTTATTGTTCCGCCGCTAAATAGTTTTTAAGAACTATTGCTGATCCATGAGACACTTTTATCTTGTTTCCCTCTATTACTATTTGTTATAAAAAACATGGTTTGAAATAAACGTTATTATTATTATTCGTTTATGTATGCGTGCGTGAGCATGTGCTTAATGCTCCGTCTATTTCTTTTTCCGAGATAAGTAGTATATTTAGTTCTAACATAAGCTTTCTTTTAATACTGATAATTAAAGCAATTCGTGCAAAATTATTCCCTAACCATTCCAAAATATCAAAAATGCACAATGTTAATATTCAAGTTTTCACTTCTGCCGGCACCCTCGGAGTGCAACCAGGTTTTTTATTTATTTAGTCTCTACACCCGTATTTTATGGTAATCCCCCAGGCATCATCGGTACTATGGCGCAGCCAAGGAAAACTCTCCATCGGCCAAGATCAGCCCGGGAGCGGCCTCGCTATCGACACGCACATTTCTTGCGATTCACCGTTAAACCTAGCTTGGGTAAGCATTAGAAGGAATTTAGTCTTAGTACAGTCAGCAGCAAAAGTTGCTACGCGGGTCACGACTCCAATGTCAAGAGGATAAGGACTGTCTAGATTATTTTGTAGGCACTTCTGCTGCTGACTGTACCAGACGTGGATTATTCATACAAATGCCCAATGCCCAGTGCAAACTAGGCGCGGGGTTACTAAGGGGCGAGAAATGTTTTTTCCTTACACTACAAGCCTACAAGCCTTACTCAGCTTACTATGGGACTAGGTCGGTTTGTGTGAGATTCTCCCCTTATATTTATTTATTTTAAATCTTTGGTCACGTGATGGGCGCCGGTGAGGTGCTTGCCTAGGGCGCTCTTTGATTAGTACCCAGCGAACGAAAAAAACCATAGAATGCGAGCTCCTTATAAATGTCTACCCAAACACGTGCCTGAAACCCAATATGCGCGTGTTCGAACTAAACGGCTGTCTAGCATCGACACCCCGCCCCCAACCCCGCCTAATGGCAATGTCACCTATTCTGCGGGGCCATTTTGCGGCGCTACTTAAATTTCTATGGTATTTTCGTTCGCTATTAGTACCAGTTTATGGGCAGTCGACGCCAAAGATATGTATACATTTTTCGCCTTATCACACGGTGGTTTAAGTTGAAACATAGATTGACCGGACATGTGGGAAGAGCGACGCGGAAACTCACTGCGAAGCTGGCAGCCCTAGGTTCAAATCCCGACAAGGGTATTTGTGTTTGGATGAGCAAGAATTTGTCTCTTGAGTTTTGGATGTTTTTATATAGCAAAGTGTGTTTATGAACATTTTATATATAAAAAAATCCACCATAGTGACCTCAGGGCTTGTGATATGTCTTATAGTTAATTCTTGATAACATTTCTACTCCGGAATGTTTTGCGTCTGCGTTTTTCTGTCTGAGTTTTTACCAATAATATGGCTATGTCTATATATCTTAAAAATTAAAAACTTATGACATATCTGTGATATTGAAATAAGGTTTAATTTGGCATGGGTTGTTATTTTTTTTACTATATTATTTTCTTGGTTTGTCTATGTTTAATCGACATAACCAACTTAGCAAAAGTAAATTAAAATAATCAATTCTTTTTAGGATTCATCATTGAAAGAAAACTGTCAAATCCAAGCAAATGCTCCTAACTTCCGGCCAGTGATACCAGACTTCACCCAGATACCAGTCGATATTGAGATATTCCCTCCCACCATACAGAAAGAACTTAGCTCGACCTTACTAGCATTGTTCCCTAACGGGCCTCCCCCTCCGCCTCCCGTGAGGCCGATGAGGAGGCCCAAGAAAGGCGACAAGCCATACATAGTAGGTTGCAAGAAACGGGCTAGAGTTCCGTCGCCCAAGTCCCTGACGGTCTTCCAAGGAGACAGTTATGGTATCACCATTAATACCAACTACCAAGAAGATGAAGAGCAATGCCCGTCTGCCAAGCGAGGCCGCCGGGGGCCCAAGGGCATTGGAAACTTATCCAAGTCGCGATTTAATCCCCAAAGCAACGAGATTGCTGAAAGGTTAAAACTGTATGAGAAAATCGATAGACTGGTGGGAAGAACTCCAAAGGAGCAGCCAGTGAGTTACGTGACTAGACCGCGGTCTTTCAGCCCCCTGCCAAGCACGTCCACTGACAGAGAAACCATTATGAAAAATGATAAACATTTCAGTGAAAGTTTCAACAATGATAATTACTATATCGATGACGATGAGGAACTGCCCGAGGTTTTGTGGGACACAAGAAATTATAAAAAGGAGAAAGACCGCATAGACTCACCGTTACTCATCGATAAAGATAAAGAAGATAAACACGAACACAAGAAATGTTACACTGATAATGTGTTGACAGAAATTAATGAAGATATGAATAACAACAATAATGATATCCCCGTTAATGATGATTTCAGTGAAATCCAATTTGATAAATACATGCCAAAGGAAAAAATAATCTACTATTCTGACGGCGAAGATGTTAAGCCGAAACGGGAGCCAGAAGTGGTCACTACCATCGATTTAAAAGATGGTTTCCATTCTGCGCCCTCAAGAGTTCTTTGCCCAACAACATCAACTGATGTTATCTGTGTCGAGGAGGTGCTCAGTCCCAGTAATGGAAATGTGAACCCCGCCTCAACCGCCAACACAGCGACATCAATGCTGCGGGCGAGCAATAAAAATGCACCATCTACTGACATTAGACAGTCCGATCTAGTCATAGAAGTCTCAGACGATTTAGAGCCTATAAATATGACGTGTCAAGCCTCCACAAGTCGGCTACCCATCTGGAACGAAGACGTCCAATTCGTTTCCGAGGACAGGACAAACCAGAGACTTCCAAGAAACGTTTCAGATGTTCAGATCATTTCACTACGCAGCACTACGAAGGTGCCACCAGATTTCAATAATATCACAATGCAGCTCCTTTTAGATCTGTCCGAGTCTATGGAAAGACGGAAATCGCGGAGCCAACTTAGGAAGAAATCTAAAAGGCAGAAGTCGAAAGAAGAAAATCCGGGGATGCTTGTCGTTAATAACGAGAATACTGCGCCTTCTGTGAATCAAGCTTTGGTCAATAACAGCACGAGTCAACCAGCGTCTACAACTTCGCCAGCTAAAAAGGTAGGCGAATGCCCTATATGCCTCGAAACCTTGCGAACAGGCTCGATCGCTTCGACCAATTGCGGTCACGTGTTCTGTCTGGAGTGCATCAAACAATCGTTGAAGGCCAGCGGTAAGAAGTGTCCAACGTGCCGGAAGCAACTCAGAGGTGCCGGTTATCACCAAGTGTTCTTGTGAATGATCATAGAACATCCTCAGGTTGGTCAAGCATTCCAGTAGCTGATATTGCAACACTTGTTACAGTTGTTACCACACAGCGACTAAGGTCCATTTTTATATGTAAGTATGTTAACTTGGACAATTGGTGTGGTGGTTTTGGAAGTTACGGCTTGGCCACGGCTTCGAGCGGTAGCGTTAGTGTTCCATAGCTCTTTTTAGAGCTGGCTTTATTAAATGGGTTTCGAAGATTTAGTGATTTTAATATAGCCGTAGTCTTAAAAAAGGCTTTGTTCCTTTTTGATGGGTTTTAGCCTTTTTAAGGGCTTAAGCCTTTTTTAAAACCTAACCCCAGGGCGTTTTCACTCAAATGTGCGACTTTTACTTTTTTTCTCAGAATTTTGTTTTTTTGTTTATTCTTGTTCAGAATCATGAGCACTCTTGATTCCGATAAATAAATAAAAAGTCCCCAATTTTCCATATTTTTTTTTAGGTTTTCACTATGTGAGGCCATGCAGAATGTATGAAAAAAACGTCACATTGTGGGATAAAAACTGGGTACATTTATTTTCTTTCTCAGGATCAAGAGTGCTCATGATTCTGAACAGGAAAAACAAAAAAATCTAAATTCTAAGAAAGTAAAAGTTGCACATTTGAGTGAAAACGCCCCTGACCTTGTGACTTGTAAAGTCGCTCAAATATTTTTTATAAACTAAAATATTTTAGCCTCCGAGCCATGAAGCTTGGAGGCTAAAATATTTTCGTCACAATATTTTGAAAAGGACTTTTAGCCTTTAAATAAGGTAACGAGCTCCGAGAGTCTTAGACTGCTGAACATAACTAGGCTTGGGGGCTAAAGAGCTTTATATGCTTTTAGCCGTCTAGGCGTCAAAATCGAAGCCCGCCTTTAAAAAAAGAGCTAAAAGACTCGAGTCCTATGGAACACTAGGTAGCGTGCACCGCACGTATGGCACTGGCCACTGCAGCCGGCTCGCGAAGCGCATCCCGCTGCGGTGTACGGAACGACGGTTTTCTCGTGGTATGCAAGTACCTCAGTTTGTATATATAATCCGCACCATTCCGTGCGGCGAAATTTTGTACGCGGTTCCTCACACCACAGTGGAATTGTGCAAGTTACATTAATCGTTAGTTCATATATGACTATAACAGTCTGCCACGATAAGTCTTCGCATTGTGTATACAGGGTGTCCCGGAACTCAACGATAACCTGGTACCGGGTGAGAGGCCAAGGTATACCAGCACGGCTAGCACGCGACGGCGCGCGAGCTGTCTCGATTTTTCTCGCACTATCCGTCTCTCCCTTATTAGAACGCTTAGAAGAAGAGGTATAGTGCGATAAAAATCGAGAGTATGTCGCGGCCGTCGTGTGATAGACGTGCAGTTATGAAAAAATATGAAAAAAAACCGTAATTTTTTTTTTTCATAACTGGTATCTCACCCGGTACCAGGTTATCGTTGAGTTCCGGGACACCCTGTATACATAGGCCACACTGAAAGTTTTGCACTCCTGGCTATTCGCACTCATTCCATTTTCGAATTGATTATTTAAAAAAAATATAGACCTTTGTTTATGGAATGTACTAAATATTGGCGGGAAATCGATAGTCATTTGTTTTTTTTGTCAGTTCGAAATAAACCGATTGCATTCAAAATGGATTTGACGCGTAAAGATTTTAGAGCAATGATTTTTTATGATTTTAAAAGTTCTCTTTCTCCGCATGAGTGTAGTACTCGCCTTCAAAATGCATTTGGTGTTGAAGCACCACATCTGAGCACCGTGAGACGTTGGTACGCTGAATTTAATAGGGGCCGTGTTAGTCTCGATGACGAGTTTCGTGAAGGTCGACCGTCAACCGCGGTCACTGAAGAAAACGTTGCTGCTGTGAGACGACTGATAGAAGAAAACCGACGAATCACTTACGACGAAATTCGAGGACAATTAGGGATTGGTATGAGTCAAATACAAAAGATTTTACATGAAAATTTAAAAGTCAGGAAACTTTGTTGTCGGTGGATTCCTCATGAACTAACTTCAGGCCAAAAACGGGCACGTGTCGACTGGTGCCAAGAAATGCTGCGGAAATATAAGAACGGATGTTCAAATGGTGTATATAACATCGTAACAGGAGATGAAACATGGATTTATTGTTACGATCCAGAAAAGAAACAACAGTCTAGTGAATGGGTCTTTGAAGGTGACAGTAGGCCAACAAAAATTCAACAAGCCAAAAGCGTTGCCAAACAAATGATCGCTTGTTTTTTTTCAAAAAGTGGCCATGTCTGCACAGTCCTTCTAAATAATAAAAGAACTGTAAATGCCGAGTGGTACACCACAACTTGTTTGCCCACAGTCTTTGAAAAAGTTCGCGAGACACGACCACGAAGCCGCATACTCCTGCATCATGATAATGCGTCCCCCCACACTGCAAAAAAAACAAAAGCGTTTTTGAGTTCCGAAAATGTGGAGACCATGGCTCATCCGCCTTATAGTCCAGATCTTGCACCCTGTGACTTTTACCTTTTCCCGAAAATCAAGGATTTGATGAGAGGTTTAACATTTAAGACGCCCGAAGATGCAGTGGCGACATTTAACCAACACGTCGAAAACATGCAGTCAAGCGACTGGGTATCATGCTTTGAAAAATGGTTCGAGCGGATGAATAAATGTATAAAATGCAAGGGAGAATATTTTGAGAAGCAGTAAATGTATTAGTTTTGTTTTAAATTGTTTTATTTAAAAGTTACGCAAAACTTTCAGTGTGGCCCTCGTACTAACTTCGATGTGATGTCAGTGTGTTTCATGTACAGATTTGTTTTATATTAACCGTGGTTGTTATACTGAACATAGACTGCATTTAAAGTGCTAAACCTGTGCACAAGTGCAGGCCGGATGACCGGATATTTAAATTTACTGTTCGGAGTGAACAATTGCCAAAAAAGTAATTTATTTTTAGCGGCCTCTTGTACCCTGGTTGAACTGTAGATAACTCCATGAGAATAAAACAAGGTATATCAGTCCTACGATGTATGTATGTATGTATGTGTGCTGTGCAAAGTTGGCACACATTTGTCCATTGGCTGACATCTTCCATAACAAACAAGGTTTTGTTAATGCACTATTCATGAAAAAAAAAACAGATAGTTAATTTAACTATTTATTAGGGGTTAAAAGACAATTTGTAGTTCAACGTGAATATTGATTGAAATCACGTAAGTGAAGTAATGCAATTTACACGGGTAATTTACTTTCACACTTTCTATTAAAATTCTTAGTGATTATTTTTATTTCGTATTCACGATTATATTTTCAATTGTTTGTTTGTGCAGCAAATTGATAAAAAGATGAAACGCAATAAAACGTCGATGACGACAGCTAGTTTATATTATTTCTATCTATATATCTATTTCATCCATGAGAGGAGACCTGTGTCCAGCAGTTGTTTTTTTTTTGTATCTTATTCCACGTTTGCAACATTCAAATGTGGTTGTAGTACGGGTCGTGGGTTTGAACAGTTGATATTACGTTGCTGTCACATATACGGCTATCTACCAGAGCTGCAGCGGTATGAAAACGAACTTCATTCGTGTATCTCCGTCTCTGTCGCTTGAATTTGCAAGTGCGACAGAGAGGATGATATTCGAAAGGAGTTCGTTTTCGTTCCGCAATCGGGCTTCCTTTTAAAAGGCCACGTCAGTCGTTGAAAATTCAAATATATTCCATTTATACGGGACTTAAAATTCACTGTCCGTTTTTGAGTACTGAGGCATCTGTACCATTCATTTCGTACGGCACTTAGACCTGTTTAATACCATGGCGCCATCTATAAACTCAATGAGCAAGCTCCTAATAGAATGTGTTCAGCAGAGGCTATAATAGTAGTCTTTGCGTGTAGTACTTTCGTATGTGTAGATCAATTCAAAAGGTCAATCAACAACTTAAAATCCCCCGACATTTTCAAAGTTCAATATCTTACTAGGACACAGGACTACCGCAACTCGAAATCGATATTCAAAATACTCAACGAATATTTTATTTCAGCCTGCTATGCGTTTGATCTTTCTATCAGTTCTTATTGTTTTTTATTTCGTTTTGTTAATAATGCAAATATTTATTTACTGAATAAAAGTATATTTATTAAGTGTTAATATTGTGTAATTTGAATGGGTTACAATACGCATGTTAAAAATGCTGCTTAAATAATTGTAATCAACCTAGGTAGCCTGCTCGCTTAGCAAAGTCAAGAGACTATCCATTTCTTAAAAATATTGCTTAACTGCAACTGTTGGCTTTTCTGTGTTAAATATTTTCGGCGTGGTTTTGGTATTTACGTGCTAAATCCCTTAAATGCAAATATTCGTCGTATGATTGAACATTTTGAAATCATTTAAAGTGACTGATTTTTTACAAATTAAGTTGATTGTTACAATATCAGGTTCTCTAGCCCTTTACCTTGGTCTAATTACAATGTGTAGGGGCCTTATGGTTCCAAATTTATCATTCGGTCCATATTGGTGTTTTTAGAATTGTATTTACTTGATTGTTATTCAACTAATTACTGAAGCAGTGTAAGCATTACCGCCCAAGCATCCGACCAGTATGTAGGGTTGTTGGACGTGTCGCTTCCGACATAACTATAGATAATTATCATCATTGATTTGTCTATGGTTCCGTCGGAAGCGACAAGACAACACACGGTAATTCTTTCACAGATCTAACAACTTGACTTTCGATTTGTCTGATGGTAGGTAGTTAATGCTTACGTTGCTCAATGTCAATGTACATTTGGTGTAAGTAATTTATACTGTCTATGATCTTAAATATTGTCCCACCTAAAATGTGCTAAATTGGGAATAACCCACGAATCCCACGATTGGTGTATTCAGTTCAGAGTAATCTGCAGTCTTGTTTAACATTATATTGTTGAGATTGAATATATAAAGGATATCCCAAAATAGTGGCCAGATTTCAAGAGATAGTTGTGTATAATCCCTGGCACCAAAGTATAACCAAGATGACGGGATTAGCGCAGGATCACTATTGCGCATGATCAGATATCACATGCACGTGACCTCCCGCCGCCGTCTCGTGTGAATGGTTCACTTTGCCAACGTGTTTCATCATTATTTTTCAAAGTAAATTACGAAGAATTGTCGCTATTTTTGGATACCCTTTATATAAATAAGAGCTCGATGCGGACAATTGATTCGATTGTTACCACACGTCACACTAATCGATCGATGGGTGATAATGAGACGCTACACGAGCGAAACCGGCAGGACTGCCAAGCAAGGTCACACAAAATCTAGTATGGTGTGACCTTGATTTGGTTGGCCGCCGTGCTTCCGCCACGTATCCACACGGGCCGGATCACGCTGCGCCGATGTCGGCTCGTGTGTAGCGTCTCCTATAGATTCGACGTCGAACGACGATCTTTCCGTTTGGTAACACACTTATTGTTGACCAGTATTTAAAATCAGTTCGAAATACACGAAAGTAGTGTATCTTTTCTACCTTTCACAACAATAAAGAACCCGCCATTCTTTTTTACTAAGTAGCTTTAATTTAAATTAAGTTTAGTGAAGCCACAAGTACCTAAGAAACCTAAGATATGTTTTAATTCTACTATAATAATTACCGATAAAACGAACATTACAATGATTAGATAGATTCGTAATAAATGGGATTAAAAGTATCATATTTTCTATAATTTATCTTATCTCCTAGTAATAACTATAGCTCATCTAAGCAACATAAGTATTGGCTTTGATTAGTGGGATTCGTTCTTAAGCCCCATTTACACGCGTGAAAAACCCGCATGCAAGTTTCATTACATTACTTATTATAGTTACCGAGGTATATCTAATGAGTTCAATCGATCTATCAAATCCCGCAATGTATCTTGCATGTGTGTAAATGGGTCTTTAACGCTAGCACGGCTATCACGGGACGAACCGCGAGCTGTGTCTCTTTCTAATTAGAGCGCTTAGAAAGAGAAGGATAGTTTGTCGCCGCGCTTATAGCCGTGCAGGGTAAGCAGAAATCACGCCTCACGACAAGATAATCTACCCCTAACTACTCTTAAAAACCACGCTCCCGTCTAGAAGACACATTTATATATTCCGTGCACGAGAAAACGAGATGCAGCGCTCTTTGGAAATGACTTCTGCTATGTACGATTCCCACTGAACGGGCCGGGTGGCGTGGCGCCGCATCGCAACGGATTCATGAGCAGTTGAGCACCCGGTGACCGACCGCGTTTTATTAAGAGTTCAATAGGCAATAGCCAGACGGAGGACACAGCCGTCCACGTCCGCGAAGAGCCGGCTGGCAAATCCATTCAAATATGAAATCGTTTGTGTTAAGAGTCCGCAGTAAGCTCGATTCTCCATACAAACGTAGTTACGCTCTCATCTTGAATCTATGTGTTGGATTGTAACGAAACTTTGCACGTACAATGACGTGAGGTATATCCAGATCTGTAATTGGTTTATGTAGCTTCAGATAAAACAGTAAAAAAAAATACAGCGAATTTAAGTTTTCCATTCAAAACTTGTTTTAGCTGTATTTCGTTTGTTTTATACCTATACTGGCAGCATATAAACTAATTACAGACATAGATATACCTCATGTTATTGTATATGCAAAGTTGCGTCACAATCCAATATGTAGTTATAAAATGAGAACGAAACTCCGTTGGTATGGGAAGGTGAAATTCGGCCGAGCTTACTGCGGACTCTTAAAGCTTCAAATACCTTTGGCAACTTGTAAAATACGCTCAGGCGCGCTCCGGCCCGGCCCGGTCGTTGAGAATGGTGCATTATTCGGCGCCGGTAAAAGAGGAAGACAAAGACAATAGTGACAGTCACTTAGAAAAACGGAATATCGCCTAGCAGACATTATATACTTAGAAACAAGAAAAAATGACCTTGAATGATGTCACGTCTACCTGTCATCTCTTTCTAGTTTTGTGATATGTTGCTATAACTTGAAACACAAACAATGCGACATTTTTATAAAGACATGCTCTACGCTATTAATGTTATATTTGATTTCGTTATAATTTTACAAAATTAAATACAAAAGAAAATCAATTAAATTTCAATACTCTTCTCTCATTGCACCCGATACGTAGTAGTTCTGGATCTAATTTGAAGTAAGCCATGTCAACATCTCATTGCAAGTTTGAGAAAAATGTATTTGAAGATAATAAGATGCCTAACTGTCGATTACTTATTCATCCTAGGTAGTAGGATGATGTAATGAGAATAAATTGCATATTATGTGAGTATTAAGTATCTTAAAATTCCTCAGTTATTCCTAACGTATGCAGAATCATGGATACCCTAAAAGAAAGAGATACCAGGAAGGCGTGACGTCATTCAAGGTAATTTTTTTGTTTCAAAACATTGAATGGCAAAGTTCAGTATGTATATACCTAGTCGGCTCATAAGTTCTGTCATATACATAGAATCAAATAAAAACAAAAGTTTAAGTTTATTCCGTATAATTTGTACAGCGTTTGAAAGCTTATAAACTAGAGAATCTAAATGTATAACATTTATTCAAAATGACCGCCATAATTATCTACACAGGCTTGAAGTCTTCGTGGCCAGTCGTCAATGGATTTACGCACCACTTTCATGTCGATATTGGCCACTGCCGTAGCAAGGGATTTTTTCAGCGAGTCTAGATTTGCATGAGGTTTTGAGCACACCTTTTCCTCTAAATACCATATTTTATAGTCTAACGGATTAAGATCTGGGCTAGAGGAGGGCCAATCTTCAAGTCAAAGTCGATTTTATTGGAGGCGAGCCAGGCTTGAGTAGACTTGGCCTTATGGGCTGGAGCAGTCCTGCTGGAAAACCCAATGCTGGTTTAGAAACATCGTATGGGATAGTGGTTTCACAATATTAGTCAACACCGTGTCTTGGTACACTTTGGCACTAGTTTTTACTACTTTCTCACAAAAATGCATACTAGTGACGCCCGCATAAGAAACTCCCAGCCAAACCATCACAGATGAAGGGTGATGACCTCTTTGAATACGGGGAATGCTATTAGACGCTTCTTTACTATTGCGAGCGTACACTCTATCATTTTGTTTATTACAGTTTTCTTCTATGTCAAAATTTTTCTCGTCCGAAAATAGTATACAATGGTGCTTATTTTTAGCGTACTTCTTCAATAAAGCTTTAGATCTTTTAAGCCTTAAAGCTTTAAGCCGACCATTGAGAAGATGGCCAGTTTTTCGTTTATAAGCACGAAGTCTCAGGTCTTGATTAAGCACTCTTTTCACCGTGTTTCTGCTCAAACTCATCTGGAGGGCCATAAATTTTTGTTTCCTAGCGGGATTTCTGGCAATGCGTGCCCTAATTGCTTGTACAACCGCTGGAGTCCTAGCTGTACGCGGACGACCGCTTCTTTTCTTGTCATTTAAACTAGAGACCTCACTGTATCTTTCTATGGTACGATACACAAATCTTAGAGAATTTTAAATTTTCAAGTAGCTTAAAAATTGTAGTCGGCGAGTGACCACAACGATATAGTGCAATTATTGCGGTACGGCTATCTTTAAGCGTACACTCCATGTTGAAGAAAACAGAAAATTGCAAAATTATACTACTCAAATATTTGAAATAGACTCGAAATTCAAATGCACAACGGTTTTTGTTTTAAGAGTTCCAAATTTAAATTTTAAAGGCCAGTGACAGAACTTATGAGCCGACTAGGTAAGGTTCTTGTCTCCTAGTAAACGACTGTCACAAAAACTGCTAAGTGGATGTAAATGCTAAAAATTAAATAAAAAAAATCATGGACGTTCCAGTGACACGCGAAATGTAAAGCATTGTGACCCTTTTTTTATAGCGACAGCTTTCAAGACGTTTGCTTTGCTTAGAGAAACATTCACTTAAACTTAACGTTGTTTTAAGTTAAAGTACAAAGTAACCCCCATTAATCGTAGGTACCAACTTATTATTGCGTTTAGTTTCACATCCAGTCAAAATTAAGCTACGCGAGCGAAATCGGCAGGACTGCCAAGCAAGGTCACAGAAAATCTAGTATGGGGTGACCTTGATTTGGTTTGAAAGTAAGTATCGCCGCAAAATGGCCCCACAGAATGGGTGCCATTGCCATTATGCGGGGATGGGGGCGGTGTATCAAAACGATGCCAGGCAGCCGTTTAGTTCGAACATGCGCATACCGGGTTTTTTCGTTCGCTGGTTTCCGACACGTCAAAATAATATGAATATGAAACATTATAAATTATAATGTTTCAAAATAACCTATATAGCTAACTGGTTTGTAGAAATAACTAAGGCAGAGTGTATTCTTTAACTTAATAATTTACTTTAAAAACAAAGTTTTAACCGACTTCAATTTAGTACTCCGCCAAGCCACACACGGGCCGAATCACTCGGCATATATCGGCCCGTGTAGGGTCTCCTTTAGATAGCTGTCACAGGCTGAAACAACTGGTGAAACAGACAACCTTTCTTAAGCATGAGGTAAAGATAAGGCCTGAGAATGAAAGAGATTTTACCTACTTAACATAATATTGTCGATTCAAGTTAAAAATACGAATTATCTAACATTTTTCTAATTACCGATTTCATTAGGCCTGCAGTAGACACTACACATTAGGTTCTATTACGTGCATGCATTGAATTAGGCGGTTATCTATAACACTGCCGCCGCAACCCGCTGCGGTGTGCGGAGCCGAAATAGTCCAGTCAATGAACTGACAACTTGTATGGGAAAAAAACAATTTTGGAAATAATTTATAATAGCTTATTTTTTTTGTGTAACGGATATATTATCAAGTAAATAGTTACCCAGCGACAGAATCCGACAAAAATTCAGACATAAAAAAAAAATTTAGTCAGAAAAAATATGAATAAATATTTTTGTCTTTATTTTAGTTCATTTATTTTTGCTCTATAATATTCAAGATAAATCATACAAAAAAGACAATGCATGCAATCATTTACATATACCTACATAATTTACTTTCGGGTGGAAAGCGTGTCGGATTTTGAATAAATTAATGTAAATTAATGTTTTTCAAAACCGTATTTTTCCGATAATCTTCGTGCTGGCAGGCCGCGGGCGGTGGGTGCGCATGTAGTGGGGTGGCGAAAAATGGAACTACGTAGGTAGTTCCATTACAAACAAAAAAAAATACGAATCGGCTCATCAATGACGGAGTTCTGAGGTAACAAACATTAAAAATAATAATAATAAAAAAAACAACTGAATTGAGAACCTCCTCCTTTTTTGAAGTCGGTTAAAAAGCCTGCCATTGTTGTGATTGTTATTTACTTTGCAGTTGTTTTAAATATGTTAAAAATGTCGAGTGAAAGTGACTAATCAATAGGTAATAAAAATGATTTATTGCGTTCAATATGTTTCTTAGAACTACGACGGTATTTTTTTTTTGTACATCGTCTTGTTGTGGAATATATCGAGTTACTTACTCAAAATTAATTGTGTTCCAAAACAATACAATGGTTTTAACTATTAAGTTAATAAGCTTGACAGCAAAAGATGTGGAGAAGTTTTTCAACGCAGTTCCAGACAATAAGTTTAGGTACCTGACAATCTACCTAGGTTCTTCAATTTTAACCTATTTTAAATTGACATTCCAACATTTTCTATTTCCTCACACAAGGCTTAGTAAAACGTTGTATGATACACGCGCGTAAAGATGATTTCCGACTCGTGTCTCATTATACATTCGCTCGCTTCACTTGCTCATGTATAAAAACAGTGTAGGGTTCCGTAGTTGCCTGTCTGTCTTAGTTACATCGACGTGCGGTGCGGTTGCGTCGGCTGAATTTGTACGAAAATTGGCCTTTTCAATTAGGTACATTAAGTTGGTCGACTATTACTCGGTAACTACTTATGCCTACTTGTTCGTGATAATTTTCCTTTTAAATTCATTATATATACTAACTACTACCACGAATTTTTTCACATCCCCAGTAGTAGCCATTTAGCCGGCGGGGGGGAACGACATGACACGAACTAAAATTAGGGCTTTCAAGTCCAATATCTCGCAAACGAATTACTGATTTCAAAAATGGTTTTAGAAAACCCATAATATTTTTGAACGAGCTATCCAGCGATACCCCACATCATGGGTTTGACGAGAAAAAAAAATTACATCCCCGCTGTAGGTGTAGGGGAGGTACCCTAAAAAAAATCTTTTTCCAAACTGTATTGTACTGTTTTGTCGGCGTGATTGATTCATATACCCATGCCGAATCACAGTTTTCTAGTAGTAATGGTTACTGAGCTAAGCCGAAGACGGACAGACAGACAGACGGACGGACATGGCGAAACTATAAGGGTTCCTTGTTGACTACGGAACCCTAAAAATTCCACTCGTCGGAAATCACCTACTTTCCACACTTGTAGCATAAATAACTATTACTTTATAATTTATTATTTCTGTAAAATAATTAAAATAATCTAGAGGAGTACTTTGGGAGACCTAAATCCTTCAAGTCTTCAATATTTCATTAAAATGCTGTCAGTTCCTGATGCATTGGTATATTTTTGGATTCAGGTCTTAAGTCTCAACTTTTTTTATATACAAACATGTTTTCATCATAAAAATACTGATACCAACCATCGAGTTCATGTTTTTTCCTAACTCCCGGTCCATAGATTTCGTTATTTCAATAATAATAAGCTTTTAAATGAACATATACTTACTTAGAAGCCGTGTACAAATAATTAGCGTGATATTGAATTATTTACAAAAAAAGAACATATATTGCTCAGTCTAATGCGTGTACGCAGTTGAATGCCAAGAACGATCCTGCGACGCGCCCCCTTTACAAAGCTGAGGCAGATGTCGTTGGTGGTTTTGGACAGTACTCCAGCGTCGGTTAGTCCTTAGTCCGTCATACCTGTCCAGCCTCCCCGGACATAACGGGATGCGTAAGCGCATTTCCCCAACGTTAAAAAAAACGACCTACGAGAAGAAACTTTCATAAGTTTTTCACCTATAACTTTGATTCGGGGGGCGACTTTGATCAAATAGGTTTTTCTCCGAAATCATTGTTTTTACTTGTGGGTGAACTGTGGCAGTGAATATATTAGTATTCTATCTTGCTGTTTACTCGATCAAATCTTCTTCATTTCAAATAGTTCTGCTTTTATACTACATTCTAAATGATCAAAGTAGCCCTTCTTTTCCTAAAGTAACCCCGGTTTACGGTAGGTACTTGAAACTTAAATGCCCCAGATCACCGAGTTACTAAAATCCAGTTTTAAGTATAATGAAATTCACGACACACCGGTTCATATTAAAATACATATAATGAAACACGCGTCTTAGAGGTCGAATATCGCTCGACATGTTTCACCTCATGGTTCAACCTCGACGTGAGATACCCGTTTCATTATATTTTAATAATATGTCTGAGACCTACAGGAGATTTATACACAGGTACATTGTCATGAACATCCACAAAGACAGTAATAATTGTGTCTTGAAAATAACAGACCATTGGCATCCCATTTTGTCAAAACATCAACGCTATCTATGAAAATTGCTACTTTTACAACACAATTTTATTTCTTATCTTAATTGGCAGTGTAAGCTATTGGTGTTCCTTGATAATCAGGGATCGGATTATCGAATAGATAAATGCCTAAAGTTTGTATATCCCGTAAAAGCACGTATGGAATAGGCTTCATAAAAAAATACGGAAATACTTGCTAGTTCATTTGTTTATTTTATATTTAGGATAAAACTTAACATTCATTTAATTTGCTACTAATAAGTATTGCTTCATTACTTTAAATTGCAGGAAAATTAAATAGCATATAGTAGGTATATACATGGAAAATAACTTCAAATAGTTTATTACACATACTTAAAAGTGTAGGTATTTATCTATCCCATTATCCGATCTCTGTATAATAATAAAATAAGCCAAGCACTATCGAATTAGTTTCCTGAGTGTGATATTGCACATTTGTATCTGGTAATTAAAGATGTCATATCATATGATTAATCGAAACATACCCGTAATGTTACACAAGCTAAAATCATGTTTGAAAATTGATAGTTTATCACCCATCTTTGATTTTGTAGTTTGTCAAACTCCAATACTGTTCATCTGTTCAAACCAAAATGACTCAACTTCTTTTTGTAACTATTCATCATTTAGTTTAGATATATATGAATTAGTACATTTGTGCTATATCACACATCAATACCAATTTTACTACATTCAGCTTCTTATTATACCACTATAGCAGCACCACCAGTCTTCTTTTCATCCATGCTATTTTTAAGTTGGTAATTATTAAGTAATTTTTTTCAATATTGTATTAAGAACGTAATTGTGATGAGGTGTGGCTAGCAATAAATTAATTTCTATTCTATTCCATTACTCAAAGTTCCAAACTGCAGTCACTATTTTCTGCTTTATATCACATTCACTGCCAAGAATCGCTACACACTATTGGATCCCATGGTTTTCTCGCTAAGTAGCAGAAAACGCCTGCGGTGTTGCTATCCGCTACACGGTTTCCTGGCAGTGAAAGTGTTAACCATTTCTCTGTAAAAAGCAACCTAACAACCCAAACACATTACCAACCTAGTTTACAAAGGCATTGCTTATGTGAAAATTGGAGCACATTATGTAATTATCTCAATATCTTAAATTATTGCGTTGTGATAAAAGTATTTACTATATTTATCTAACGTCTTCCCAAGCAGCCATTTGTGACAATCAAGCATCTCTCATTACTTTGTGACACTAAAATATACACTTCCTTGGTAAATTAACACCGGACACATGGTAATTTTTTTATACTACAATAAAACATATATTACAATAAAACATGGTAAATTTTCAATGTAAAATCTTAATCAAAGGCAGAGCAAACCATCATCACACCAAAAGCTAGCTGTGTAAAGTTGAGGTCATTTAATCTGGCTGACTTTTTTATAAAACTGTTGATGGAATTAGAGTTACCTGGACTTACAACTCCAAAGTCTGGAAAAGCTAATTATCATTGCCCACATGGCAGGGAAGAGGAGTAGAGGACAGATGCCTATGCATTGGCCTGACAGGAAACATCTGTGGCTAAAGCCACATTTCAGGCCAGTATGGATCAAGCCTGGGACCAAGCAGCTTGGACATACAATAACGATGAAGAGACCTTGGACCTACAATTCGGCCAACTCAAATAATCTCAAGTATACAAAATATATTTCACTGTCACACTATTTTTACCTTTCAGTTTTTGCGAATTGCTATGTACCGCTAAATAATTGGCGTCCACTTATCTTTTTCTCTTTATGCAAAAGACTTGAGAGGGACTTTCTATGCAACAACCTTTTAGTTAACTATATTATTTATTGCTGCTAGTTGCACTAAAATTACCGTCCGAATGCAAGTGCTCTATAGATGTGGAGAGTTGCTCCAAGCTTTGAACTAACTGCGTCATCTTAAATCTTGAGGTGGATTTGTCGAAACTATCCTCTGTAGGCTTTTCTATGTCCGCACACAGCCGGAAGTGGAGCCTCGCCAAGTGCTCCTGCTGATCCCTGATGTTGATCATCTGCTCCATACTGCAACCTGCGCTGAACGCGCTCAATTTCCCCGAATGGAAGTCGTCTAGTAAATCAAGGAGTGCTTTCTCTATATGCTTCACGTCTGGCGCTTCTTTGGGCATGTGTTTGGGTCTATTGCTGTAGTTGGAGCGCATGAGATCCCTGTGGAGTCGTCTTTCGTTCACTATGGAGATTTTTGTGGAGTCGTTGATGCTGTTGCCCGTGCTAGCGCACGCCTGACCTGGGGTCCGCGACGTAAGGCTGGCGGCACCACTGGACATCTTGTTGCTGGCCACGGGCGACGTTGCCGACTGCGTGATCTTCGCCTCGTCTTCCTCGCACTCATTCTGCATCAGTTGTTGCGTCTCGTTAGCCTCCTCAACATCAACACTCATGTAGACCACAAGATTTGGTTTGCCACGGCACTTGAATAAATAATAAGCTTGAATTTAATAAGTCTTGTTAAAGCGGTGTATAAAACTATAATTTATTACGGCTAAATTCATTTTCTTTTATTGCTCATTATCAATTAACATTATTATGGTGTATTATGAATCAGAGTTGATACCAAGTCGATGACGTCAAACTGGCAGTGTGCGTTCTTAAACCAAGAAATGTTTGAAAGAATAGCAAGACTAACTAGGCAAATTACACCAATAAAGTAGTATGTTTATAATGCATCTAAATTAAATAAAATTAATAGGTCCTACTCATGTAAAATTCTTCAATTGGTTCGAATTAGCTAAATGATAGTTTAAATTAATTTATGAACGGAATGGGAATGTTCCAAAAGAAATAAAATAAAAAAGTAGAATCGTTTGTAAATCTAAGATACTAATAAGATAGGAATCGAATGACTGTATAGCATTATTTGGACTGAAATATGTTTAAAACCTAGTTTTTGTTTGTAAGTATTCCTAATGGGGTATACAAATTATGTGATTTTACCCCAATTTGTCAGTACAACATGTCAAAGTCATAATTGGGTGTAGCGTACAGTACAGATGTAACAATCCGACTACTTGTGCATGCAATTAGTCAGTACAACTCGTTTGACAGCTGGATCAGCAGCTCAACATGCATCCAGACGATAGCAATTAGCTTCTGATGAATTGGGGCTGACAAATCATGAAATGTATACACCCCATTACACTGCGAACTGTGACTTCAGTTTCAAAAAAATGGAACGCGCTATTAAATTGTTTTGGTTTTTTGACATATGTCAATGTCACACTGATTATCGTACGTCCATCATAAAAATGTGTTTTCTGTTTAATTAACGATGTATTTAAAAACAAATACAAGTACTTGTGAAGTAAAGATCGTTTTGTAAGATGCCAGTGGTTTGGCCTCTACTATTTCCTTCGCTAGAACATGCATGAATGTAGCTGACACGTCTAAAAAGTAATTTGTATTCGTTGTATTAGACTATCTAACGTTTCCATGTTCTACCGTAGTTTGCAGATAATCAAAGTGAAAAGTGATTTGGCGGGGTGCCTCTCATTTGACCTTGTGATTTATTATTTAATCGTATAGCCCCTAGGCACTGCATCTGGGGACCCCTCAGGGAGCTTGTGTGCAGGTCCTGCTACTGGGACTGGGGCATCTAGAGGCTGCCTGGACTCCTAAGCGGAGGTCTTGTAGGTCTAGGTGGATAGCTGGCACTGAACATAGTTTTATGCTTTAACAGAAAATGTGTCTCGACTAATTTGAATGTCAAATAATTCTGTTTGAACATATAATGTCACATGTTATAACGAAAATGTTTCATACAGGTAAGAGATTTTCATTTCTTTTTGATTAACGTTTCTTTCTCAAGCGGTCTGTATCCAACCACTTCCCTCCACTCTACTAACTTCAGATTGTTGAACAATATGTCACAATTAAAAAAAAAATTGGCTACTTTCATACACACATACTTTTGTACTTACAGCACCCAAAGTTATAAAGGTGGTAAATTTGAAGCGCTTCAGGCCCGAAACACCGATGCCACCTAAATTAAAAAGAACTAGGCATGGCCTCAATTTAGATTCCGAATCTTCAAATACAAATGAGACCCTAAGCTATACTGACCATGATAACGAACACACAGAAGCAGAGCACCCAGAGAGTATGGTAGAAAAACCAAGTGACGTACAAAACTATCAAATGCAAGTGTCAAATAGAAGCAAAATCAAGTTTAGGAAATGTTCGCACACTCCGGAGGAATTATCTGCTTTACACGAACACACTGGCAACACACTGGTTAAAGTTGGTGACGTATTTGACACTCGAGATGCTCTGAAGGAGTATTTAAATGAGAATGCAAAGATATGGCACTATTACTATGTGTGCCGGAATAGTAAGAAAAAGATCATTGAGTATAACTGTATTTGTATGGCGTATAACATCAAAGAGAGAGAAGTTGTGATAAGAAGACAGAAGAAGTAAGTAAATTAATGACACAGGTATGAAATAACCACCTTCTTCAATTAGGTGTGTACATATTTGAGAAGCTCAGCCAGCGTAGCAATCACAGGACAGCACAGAGCCATGTCGCGGCAACATGGATGATTGATCTGTTTCTGAGGGTTCTAATAAGAAAGTTCTAAAGAGATGAATGGTCTATCTTACCGCAACACAGCTCGCAGGCTGTCCTGAGGCAGCTTCACTCCGCGCGGCAAGCTGCTCGCGAGTCCAAAAGTTACTCATTAAGGGGCTCCTAGCTCCCAATGACCTTCGATCTATAACTGTCGGTTTATTTGTGTTTTTTATGGTTTATCGTATTAACAACAACGAGGTTTACCGAAATAGTATCCCATATTTACTTCAAACCTCACAGTTTTCGGGATATATGGCACCAAACTTTGGCAATTTCAGGCCAAAAAACCAGTTTTATGGACGTAACTTTTGTGAAAATGAGTTTAAAATAAAAATCTCTCGTGGGTTGTTAGAGACGTCAATAAGGGACAGTTATATGTAGATTTCATATATAACAGTGCATGAACAACATAATAATATCGAAAACAGAGCTTTTTTGGACCATGTTTGAATAATTCATAAAAAAATAAATATTAATTATTTTCAAAAAAACTCTCGTGCAAATGTAGATAAAGAACTAAATAACCGATAGGTGTTTGTTCCATAAATATATCTATAGTTTTGACGGAGGAATATCAATTCAAAACTCGTCAAAACTAGCCAAAAAGCGCGTGGAGCCCCTTAAGGTGGAATGTTAGCATGCACTTACCATATAAACGTTTTTCGAACTCCTCGTTTTTTTGTTTTTTTTTTTGGCTGTGCCCTACATTAGCCCAGGGTCCACTTTGGCACCTAATAACAAGATTTGGCTTAGGCAATACTTTTACGAAGCATATGCCATCAGACCTTCCCACCCAGAGGGAAAAGGACCTTATCGGTTACCGGTTTCCTCACGATGTTTGCCTTCAGCGAAAAGCCCCGTTTAAATATGTAATGATATTTCGTACCATCGCCAACACAGTTAACTGACCATTCGCGCACTTTATATGCATTGTTATAAAGTTCAATTTAAATGCAGGATGGTCAGTTAACTGTGTTGGCGTTTGTACATAGTAAAACGACCCTGGGTTCGTCGACCTCCAGATGAATGTCGCGTGCCTTATAGCATAGCGGCTCTTCTTTTATTTAAGTAAAGTAATAGTAATGTTGTCCGCATAACATTTTTATGCAAAGTTCACCCTTGAAATGCTCAGCTGTTTGCTCAAATCCGTCGGTACGCGCCCTGCGCACAAACAAGTTATTTTTTACAAGCTATTGACTTTTTATGTGAGGAAAATCCGTTATGGATACCTCCGCGCCACGGGGATAGCGTGGATGTTAATTAAATATTATGGTACCATCAAGGTGATCTGATGATGGAGACAGAAGGTGGCCATGGGTATTCAGTACTTAACCGAGGAAACCCCTTTGAGTTTCGGCTCGTTACAATCGTCACAACGAGTAGATAATGAGGGTATACAGAAAAGTACACTCAATAAAAGCGCTTCCCGAAAATTAAATTATTGACAGAAACTTTTTTCTCAAAATAAGTCTCAGTTTCGAATACTCTGTTCACAGGCGCACAACTGCATGCCCGTGCAAGATACGTCTAACGTTCGACGAGGCGACGCATAAAGTGGTCGTATACTATGTGTGCAACCACCATGACCACCCGACCACGGCCAATGCGTTCTACCACTATCCACACGCTAAGTATCTACCTCAGCATGTCAAAGAAGAGGTAAAACTTATGACTTCAGATTATTTCAGTTGGCATAACTGCATCAAAGTGGTCCATTCGAAACGCAACTACCGTCAAGAATCCAATTACAGTGACAGTTTTATAAACATTCGGCCACATTAAATAATTTAAACCATATTGTACCCCATAAATGATTATTTTTTCTGTGATAAGCACGAATACTTGTTCCTGAGTCATGGATGTTTTCTATGTATTTAAGTATCTATTTATCTACATAAGTATGTATACGTATCGTCGTCTATTAGCCATAGTACAAGCTTGGCTTAGTTTGGGACTAGGTCTATTTGTGTAAAATTGTCCCTAAAAAAAAAAAAAAAATTTATATATTAAATTCTCCGTGTGTACTTGCATCCCTGTCACGCGAGTATAGTAAGCGTGATAGAGATAGAGATATCCGAACTTCGACATTCGAAGTTCGGTTATAGCTCAGATCAACGAACATTAGTCATTTTGAAATTTGTCGAACTGAACAACGAACAGAGCTAAGCATTGTGCCAAACATCTCTATGCACATTTTCACGATCATTCTAGCGATCAGCACCGTAAGGGCACAATATAGGAACAGTAGATAAACTTCGAACAAAGGTACATCGCACGGCTGCACACATGCGCGCGTGTTCGGTACGCACACACACATAGCCTTCGGGAATGATGGAGAATGCTTCAATCGGGGCCGTGCCGTTGCGGTGCGGTGTTCGCTCATTCTCACTCGCTACGTCAAAGGAAGCCGCCTCGTAGGTATGAAGACAGCGAGCCGCCAGTGCCACGATATCAAAAGGAGCCGAATAGGCTTGTAACTAAGCACCTACCAACCTAGTGCAGTTTAGCAACTAGTATACTTACTAGGAAATATTTAAGGCATAGTATAGTGGTATTAAAATATTCCATGAAGTGGGAAACTAAAAACACATACCCAACTATCTATAATATTATCAATTTGTGTATACATTATTGTCTATTAAACTGTAACAGAAATACTTTGCATACTTAAAAGCAAAATTAGTATTATAGGTATGCCAAGCCACAAACTTGATACAGCCCTGCGCATCGAGCGAAAGTAGGTAAGGAACGCTCCTAAACGGCCTCAGATTACATACTGTATTATTCTTCTATACTGTGGTAAGGGGTAGGCAGAACTCATGAAATTTGATTTCCAGTGCCACTTATAAAGGTAACAGTAATTTGTACGCAGTAATAGGATGCTAGCCCATTGCTCACAACGCACTTCCAACCTATTTCCATAGTGTACTCTCACTGCACCCACGGGAAGTTTGCTCCCCCAGGGTACACGGATGTCTCGCTCTCACGAATCTCTCTTTTTCAAAACAACGACGGTGGCAAACAACCACAGCCTGCTGGAAAGCGGATAACGTAGCCTATGGATATTTGTGATTCCAGAGGAGGCGAAATCGCGTAGACCACTTCTTGTTTGAGAGTTTATTGTGCTGACAGCAAGTCAAATGCAGGTCCGTCTAGGCACTAATGCAGTCTCGATCTCGCGAGTTCTCGAGCGAATTTTCTATACTGAATCTCGGTGGCAGAAAATCTCGTGTCTCGATCAGAACAGTCGAGATCTCGACCGATATTTCAATACGCAGTGTAGGTTAATATTGGTGTCGGACAAGGAAGTACTAAAGTTGGCAGGTACTAAATGATTAAATAAAATATATTCTCAGAATCACATTTAGTGTTGGTGCGTATGTGCACATCATTTACGTTTTAATTGTGCCAATAAAATCCGTGTACTTTACTGTTAACATTTTTTTTGGTCTATTATAGTAGCAATACCTTAAATGAGTATTATGAATTGCATTTAGTCATTTTACCATAATAACGCAATTTTTTTTATAAATATGGAAAATCTCGATAATTTAACGCGAGATTTCGAATTACTAATCTCGACTTGAAATTGCATTCCCTAGGTCTGTGCCTCTGAACACGGCGCATCTCCGGAATCCGGCTATATTTGACCCATAGGCTGCCGGCGTACATAGACGTACAGTGCGCCTTGAAAAGTGTTATTTAGACAGTTTTTTTTTGGACTTAAGCGAGTGACATTCCACTGTGCCTATCTCAAAATATATTATATGTTAACATTCTTTTTTCAGTTCCTAGATTTAGCATACCTCGGTTTACACGTTGAGTTGATACAGAAATACATACATTCCGTAATCGGCCTCACGATTAAGAAAAAGGACATTTGGTCGTACGCTTATAGATTTAAAAGGAAAATATTTAAAAGAAGTATGACCGACGAACGACAGAAGTGTGTGGAAGATTTAATGATAAGTGAGTACATTAATCTATTTTACAAGCATTTATTTCACTTGAAATTTTCGTATGTGAATAAGTGTATCTAACGCTGGGGCCACGCTAACGAGAAATGACATTAATTATCGCGACAATGGATTGCGATTGCGATTTGGATCGCGATATCGCGATTTTTTAATGCCACGTCGGCAAAAAAAGCACATGGCCCACCTGATGGTAAGTGATTACCGTAATCTATGGACGCTTGCAACTCCGGGGTTGCACCAACTTAAGGCCATTATACTTCACTTTGAAAGTGGTTATTGTGACAAATTGATAGGTTTGATGCACGCTTTGCTGACCGATCAACGTTAAGTATGGCGCCTGCAGTTGTCATTCCATAGGGACTTGACTATATTCAGATTTTAACGATGACCGCCGACGGTTTGCCGCAACCCACCCAAAGTATTACTATTATTATTTTGTAACCCCCGGCGCAAAGAGAGGGGTGTTATAAGTTTAATGTGTCTGTATATCTGTTTATCTGTTTGTGGTATCGTAGCGATTTGAATGCGGTTTTTTTTTATTAGAAAGCTGATGTGATCCCGAGTGTTCTTAGCCATGTTTCGTGCCAGCCGTTTTTGAGATATTGGACTTTGAAATGAAAATGTCGGGGGTTATTCAAATTTTTCTAAGTTGTACTTATGTTTACTAGGGTCTGAATGCTAAAATGTTGTGTAAAAAAGAGCCTTCAAAAAACGTCTCAGAAATGAGATTTATAACGGTTTTTTTTTTCAGAGATTCAAGAGAGATATGGCGAATCGGACACTACAAGTATTGATAGGACAAGTAAGTTTTTGTTGCAGCATTAATCACATTGCTTACTTGTATACATTCTCACATTGCTATACGCATGTGGCAAATGAGCATACGGTCTGCCACCGCCAGCAGACACCGAAGCCTCCATAGGCTTGAATCACAGCGCGTTGCCGACCCTTTATGGATTTGAAGATTCGTTGAGTTGATATCTAGAGGACGCGGGTTTTTTAGAACTAGCTAGCGAACGGAAAGAAGTCCCCATTTCAGCTTGACCCAACATTCTGTCTGGATGTCCGGGTGTTCTCCTCCAAAGGTCGCATTTCTACGATACAGTTTTATAAAAAAAAACCTTGTTCGTGATTTCTACAGCGCACTGAGCCACCAGTTTTAATAAATAACCCCCGTATTCATAAAACTTAAGATACCTCTGCACGGCTATCACAAGAAGGCGCGCGAGTTTCTCGATTTTTGTCGCACTATCTGTCTCTCTCTTATTAGAAAACTTAGAAAGAGACGTATAGTGCGAGAAAAATCGAGAGAGCTCGCGCGCAGTCTTGAGATAGCCGCGCTGCTAAAAAAAATGTGCTTTGTCCCAGTTGGTGGTTTAATCAAAGACTGATTTATTGTATAATAGATACAGATGTATTGCATAAATGTTTTGTTGACTGAAATAGCATGACACATTCGTACGTTTCCCTGAAAATACGATGGAAAATAATTATGCACTACCATCTGTACATATACCACGCTTATGAACACAAATGTCAAACTGACAGACAGGGACAAACTAATTTGACCGCCGTTTTAGTTAAGGCGATGCCTTGATTTGAGTCGAACACGCCCCCTAGACAGAAACACGCTGATGCCTTCCGCGCACGAGGAAAAGAGGCTTATGGCTTTTTTGGACAAATTTCGATAAATACCTAACTTAGAGACGTTTTATTTAAATTTCATAAAGTGAGATTTTAGATGAGATAAAATACTATAGTATTAACTTGATTGTGTCGTAAAATAATGTATGGTTTGAGTAGGCTGACTAAAAAAAGGAAAATCCAGACCCAACTTTGGATTTTTTTGGTAAAATCAGAAAAACAATCATATAGTCAATAATCACATATCTGAAAATCAGACCTTCTTGTTTCTTAATCTAATCAGAACGGCGTTTCAAAGCACGCGATAATTTCCAATGCACCACCTTAAAATAGGTTTGTAGAACGTTTATGAATACGGCCATTACTCGTAATGTTTCAGATGAACATTCCGAATTAGTTGAATCCGACAGCGAAGATGAAAGGCAACGGAAGAAGTCGCTAGTGAATGTGAAAAGCGGTGAGTCTAAGACATAGACAAATATTTTTTTTTATTTTTTTTATTTAGAAACAAACGGTCAAAATACATTTTAACAATGAAAGGTATTATATTAAACTAGACCTATAGTTTCCTTACTTAACATAGCAGTACATAGTAAATTTACATATAAAAGTGAGAACATATGTATGATTATCAGCTTAGATATGAAAGTAGCCCCCTTTTATCCACTGACATGGTCTGGGTAGCTGTAGTTGCCAGCTGTCACTCTTATTCTACTCAAAAGAAAATAGGGACCACAAGTATGGTGATCGTTACTTAAACATGATATTAAACATTAATATATATTTATTCCAAGCTTAAGACTTAAACACCGGCATGAAAGAGGTTATTTTCTGAAGGATGCTGAAAATTATTAACTGGTCACTTATTTATGTCCAATATTGACAATAAAATTAAAGATGTAAATGGCCATTATTTTGTTTTGAGCAGTATTATTTTTAAAACAACATGGCCTGTCTGACGGTTAAGCAAGCACCGTTGCCAGCAGACGGAAGAATCTAAAGCGTCTTGCCGGCCCTTTATTGATTTGCGCATTTATTGCGTTGACAGCTAGAGACAAAAGCAACTCAATTTTATTTTCTTTCAATGAATCTTAGAGGGATTAATAGTAGATTGTGTATCAAGGGACCAAATTACATTTGCATAATGCATAATGATTCCCGAGTGACGCGAAAGATTCTACAATAGAATCAGTCTAAAGTAGAATCTAGAGCATAACGAGGGCTTCAAGTGTTTACGCCCAAGACGGGAATTATTTTGCTACCGAGTGACATCAATTTTCAAATCCCTCATTTGAGGGCAACAATGACTTTTCTGAATAGCAGGATTAGGGAGGAAAAGTACAACTTTACTCCCTCATGTTGACGGCAACAATAACTCTTTTCTGAATAGCAAAGCAGGTGATGAAAAGTATGTTTGTACTTTAATTATTTTCAGGTAACATTACCACTAGCACTTTGTCTGAAGATATAAACACAAACTATGAAGATAGCCTTCTTAAAGAAGTACTAGGGGACAGTGGCATAGACACGGAAGTTATAGTCCAATACATCAACGAGGATGGCATATTGTGCGACGAAAACGGCGTCCCCGTCAGGAACAGTTCCGCTATAATACAGTTCATAAACAACTATACATGCGTACCGCCCGAGAAAGATCTAGAACAAACAGTGTTTAGTGAGCTAGTTGACACTGATAGTATACACGAGGTGTATCCTATAGATTGGGAATCTTTGCATAATGAATCGACGATTGAGAATAGTCCTTATGTGGAAGATATTGAAGGTCCAGTTTTAAATGACAGAGTCGCTGATGGTGAGGAGTCGATGAATGTGGCATCCTTGGAGCGCGAGGCTGTGATAAAGGAATGTCAGGAAAAGAGGTAAGGTTCAGAATCTTGCGCAAATATTCACCTACTAGCATGAAATGTAAATAAATAAATATAAATATTTTTGGGAAAACCCAGACTTAAGCAAGGCTTGTATAGTATGGGTACTAGACGACGATATATATACTTATGTACATAAATAAATATTTAAATACATGGAAAACATCCATGACCAGAGCCCGGATTTTTCACGGCAAAACAAAACACTATCGTAATCTAGCCAGTGACAGAAACATTATTTCATCGATATCGAGTATTATTACTATTATTAGGTAAACAGGTACAAAAATAACATGCCGATATATTTTTGACTCTGGAACAAGATATTCATGCTAATCACACAAAAAATGACCTTGCCCCGGACTCGAACTCGAAATGCCTGCATACCAAACTGCGTTTGTATGTAGAGTCTAGCTTCCTGGGGACTCTTAATATTTATTTTTTGTGGCATGCGTCATTGGAAGCTACGGTAGCCTAGTGGAAGCTACGGTAGCTTAGTGGTTCAGGCATGCGGCTGTCAAGCGGTGGTCGGGGTTCGAATCCCGGCTCGTGCCAATGAGTTTTTCGGGACCGTTACCGTCAGCTTTTCGGTGAAGGAAAACAGCGTAAGGGAACCGATCTAAACCTAATAAGGTCTAGTTTTCCCTCTGGGTTGGAAGGTGTCAATGTAATCTTGGGATTAGGTGTCATAGCCGACTCCGGGCTCCTTTAGCGCACAACCGGGAGTAACGGTAGGAGGAAGAGTAAGCGCTATAATTCCTTACAATATATAATATTATATAAATAAATATATTATTATCAATATTATTTCGATTCAATATATGACCAAATGTTTCTGTTTTGCCCAATGGTCGACTGGTAGAGAATGCCTTATGGCATTAAGTCCGCCATTTGTACTATATCTTGTATTGTGCAATAAAGTTTAAATAAATAAATGAATAAAATATTTGTTCCCAGACTGCCGCCTACTCCCGCCAGCGGGGCGACGTATGCCGCGATGGATAACTTCAGGAAATATTACTACGTCGACCACCGGTACATTGCACTTGATCAAGATACGGAACAGCACGCCGCTCCGTACAAGAGAGCTTGTGATAGGTAAGATTTTATTGTAATAACTGGCTTCTGCCCGCGACTCCGTCCGCGTGTAATTCGTTTATATCGTAGCTCCATACAAACTTTCACCCCCCACTTCATCCCCTTGGGGGATGATTTCCGGGATAAAAACTATCCTATATCCTATATCCTATATCCTATATCCTAATATCCGCAGACACACTTTCGCATTTATAATATATGTATGGACGGATATCAAGTCCGTTCCATGGCTTCTGCACGTCTAGCACACGACGGCCGCGACATACTCTCGATTTTTATCGCACTATACCTCTTCTTCTAAGTGTTCTAATAAGAGAGAGTGCGATAAAAATCGAGAGAGCTCGCGCGCCGTCGCGTGCTAGCCGTGCTGGCAATACAACATTAATGTTATTCCCATTTCTTTACCCCTGGGAACAAATGGGAATGATTCTATCACCTTCTTGAACCATTGTTGGTCAAAATGGGCGGTAACAACTGGGAATGTTCATTTGTTCCCAGCTCTCTCGATTTTTCTCGCACTATCCGTCTCTCTCTTATTAGAACACTTAGAAGAAGAGCTATAGTGCGATAAAAATCGAGAGTATGTCGCGGCCGCCGTGTGCTAGACGTGCAGGGATAACAAAAAGGCGGGAACACATGGGAATCATAGGAGCAAAATTACATATTTACGGCGAGGGCGGTATATTGATAGCCGAGTGAAGCGAAAGATTCCACAATAGAATCCTGAGCGCAGCGAGCGAAATGACAAGCAAAGGTACCCAACTGTCCGGCTCCGATTTGATTTATTTTGACTAGTCTAAAATAACACACTTTTTTTTAGCTGCCCAAATTCAACCTCTTGGGAGAAATTGTCCTTTACATTACTGAAATGTGACCCAACCCTCTAACTTCTGTCAGAGAGATTTGTTCTGAATGTTGCGACATTTCAAGTTATGCCGCTGGCAATACGTGTCGCCGGTTATTTGTCCCCCAGTGAATGGTGTTTTTTCATTTATTTTTTCTTTTCAGAAAACAGAGTTCGAATGCGTCGGATGACCCGAGTCGAGAGAAATACATAAAGGGTCGGTACCTAATACAATAATGCGTCAGTTCCGTAGACTCCTCAATACGAGTGTAGACTCTAAAACAGTGTTTTTCAAACTGTGGGTCGCGACCCCCAGGGGGGCCGCGAAGCCTTCTAAAGGGGGTGCTGTAAGTATTTTGAATAGCGTAGGGTGGGGGATCGCGAAATATTTTTTTCTGTACTAAGGGGGCCGCGGCATGAAAAAGATTGAAAAACACTGCTCTAAAAGAAAGAAGGCAATAAAATTTTGGACAGTTATGGCTTTGCGATTATTTAACCTTATGCGTTGCTTTTTTCTCCATTTCACTACATTTTAAAATCTTTACGACAATATACAACATTATTCATTATTTTATGATATCTCATCGGAATCTGTGAAGAACCTACATTATATGAGGAGTTCAATAGGTCAATTGTGGTTGTAATCCCACTTCACCAAATTTGTGGTTTCCGGAAGCAATTGCATGATTTGCTATACACATTCCCCTTCATCAGATCTTTACCAAATTTCACAAAAGTACTACATATTTTACTTAATTTCACTAGGAATAATGCAGATGCTCTCATTGCAACAAGCTTTTATTATATTTTTCTCAAATACGCTCGAAAAAGTAGACCTTACGATCACGAAAATAGACTGACGGGCGTCACATAATTACAGCTTTGATTAGTATTGATATTTAGAATTTTACTTGATTCTTTCAAATTAGTTTGAGAAAAGCACTACCTCGGGACGAGGGATAGCCTGCCTCCTATTACTAGATACTCGGCTGGCAATCCCTTCCTTCCCGGCCGGAGTAATAGAGGTCAGGAAAATCGTGCTTTTCTCAAACATGCAGAAATAAAAGAAACTCGCAAGTTTTTATTATTGATTGAACGCCACGATGTTGGGTCACAAATTGTTACTGAAACAAAAGAAGTTCGCTTTGCAGACCTAGCTTACGACTCTCTCGTCTCGCCGCGCTCGAAACGCGACCCTTCGAAGCCAATCATAACGAACTCACCGTCAATATTTCATTGCACGTTTGTAGTAATGTATTATTATTCCAGCTCCCGACTTCGTATGCTACCCGACAGCAATCCGCCACTGCTCCGGCCACGACCAGCTCACCGTGCTCACGGACGCCGACGCCATAAGACCCGGTGCCAAGTTCCTCACCCACCAGGACTTCCTGGGCTACATCAACGAGCGAGCCAGTCGGTGGTTCTTCTACTATTCGCTCGTGGAGAGCGGGAGAGCACCGGAGAACTACGTGTACAAATGCGTGTACGGGAAGAGTAGGGTGTCCAAGAATGCTTACCGTGCTAAGGGGTTGAGGAGAAGGTACCTACTTGACTTAAGGTGGTTCGATCAGCATACAAAACGTCTTTTGACATTCGCAGGCTAATGGCGTGATATTTTAAGATACTTATGTAACAATCTTTCATAAATTGGCTTTCCATTCGCGAAATTCCCCCTTTCCTAGAATAAACTTGTATAAACTGGAATAATTGAAGAAATTAGTTTGTCACGTGATACTTTGCGTAAACGATTATTCTCAAAATATTCTGGTTTATACAAGTTTATTCTAAGAAATGGGGAATTTCGCGCAAATGGAAAGCCAATTTATGAAACATTGTTATATAAGTTTCTTAAAATATCATGCCGTTAGCCTGCCAATGTCAAAAGACGTTTTGCATGGTGATCGAACCATATCATAGTTTATAGCCTGGTTTAAAATATAGGGTAGTTTTTATCCCGGCTCCACGCAGACGAAGTCGCGGGCGGAAGCTAATAATATTATAAAAAGGAAACGTTTGCTAGTATAGAATATTACCACTAGGTACCACATTTAATGTAGGTATACGTTTCTCGGCCTTGTATTTAAAGACTTCCAGACAGCTCGGTTTGAAATCAAAATAGTGCTGTCCAGCCAGCAATGAAGAGGTTGCATAGTCTTCCTCTACACTAGGTTGTATCTTCGTCATTCTGTATATAGAGGTAATCTTTGGAACTAATCCGATTTAAAATAAATCTCTCACCTCTTACCTGTGAATGCATCATCGTTTAGTTAACTCTCGAGTCGAACACGCCCCCTAGACAAAGACACGCTTATGCCTTCCGCGCACGAGAAAAAGAGATGGAACACTCTTCGGGAATGGCTTTTTTGGACAAATTTCGATAAATACCTAACTTAGAGAAGTTTTATTTAAATTTCATAAAGTGAGATTTTAGATGAGGTAAAATACTATAGTATTAACTTGATTGTGTCGTAAAATAATGTATCGTTTGAGTAGACTGAGTAAAAAAAGCAAAATACAGACCCAACTTTGGAATTTTTTTCTATCGAAAAAATTTTAAGCAATCATGTATCCATAAAATCAGATAAACAATCATATAGTCAAGAATCATATATCTGAAAATCAGACCTTATTGTTTCTTAATCTAGTCAGAACGGCGTTTCAAAGCACGCGATAATTTCCAATGCACCGCCTTAAACGGGCCTCATCAATTGGCATGGCTGTCGCTGGGATCGTGGAATATATACCCTGCAAAGGATGTTTTCAAAGCAAGTTTTATTTTTAAATAAGGCAATTTTATTTGAACCCTATTGTTTAACTTCTAATAAAATGTATGTGGTCAGTAAATCGCCTCTGCCTTAATGAGGGTTAAAAAGTAGTGGTCAGCACAATTTAAGAAAAAATCCATTACGCCTATACACCTCATATAGCTTAGCTATATGCTTGCGCGTTATAAAGGCCTTTAAGAGCAAATGTGATGATAAGAATTAATTTCCCACATAACATGGAATTTCGTAAACTAACGCCTGATTCAAGAATTCATTCGTCATTTCAAGCCGAAGGCACTCTCCCACTGCTGGTAAGCCCCCCTTCTCATTCTACCACGACTCTCTATCGACTGCTAAACAAAACTAGTCCCCTTGAAAAGCGTCCATCATCCCACCTTCTCCGTCTGGGTCTGTCTTAACGCCGAACTTATTTGGTGGGATCCAGCCGGTAGTGTCCTTGGCCCACAAGTCGTTTGGCATACGGCAGATGTGCCCCCGTCCAATAGGCTATTCTACATTGTTTGTATTTTAAAAATATTCGTATCAAGTGTATAGACTCGATAGTCGACTCATCATAAACTTAAGAGGTGGAGTAATTGCCACTCTGTTCTTCTCTCTGCCACTGTTTTGAGCTCTTGATACGACATAACAATAACTTTTTCTTTAGCTTGGTCCATAAACGCACGTCTTCGTCTTCGCCTGCCTCTCCTTCCTTCTATCTTTCCTTCAATTATAGTTTTTATGTAATTGTCAAGTCGTAACAGGTGCCCCAACATATTTCCTCCTTCTGTTTTCAATAGTTTTTAGTAGACATCTTCTTTCTCGTATCAAAGAACCTCTTCGTTTGTTCTTTCTTTCTGTCCAACTAATACCTTCCGCCCTTCTCCATGCCCAACTATTCAAATGCGTTCAGTCTCTCTCCAGCACGCTGGGTTAGAGTCCACGTCTGGAAAATACCCTATTCAGTGTTATGAAATTAAATTAAATCTGATTTATTTGCGTTAAGTGCGGTTATATAAAGCTCACATGATGTTTGTTTTTTTCTTTAAGGAACAAGTTAACGACGCAGTGCCCGTGCCAGATCCGTCTCCGCCGCCTGGAGGCGGAGCCGGCGTACCTCACTGTGCTGTACTCATGCAACCACCACGACCACGCGCTGGACGAGCGGCAGTTCGGCGCGCAGCCGCACAGCCGCCGGCTGCCCGCCCGTGTCAGGGAGGAGGTAGCGTGGGCTGACCTAGCACACATTCTACCAATTTTCCTTTCTCACGAACATACCTACTCATACATGTATTCATAATCATACTCATTTTAATGCTCATCTGAATACTCATATTCATCCGTACGTAGCGGTATCCGATCAAGTAGACGCACTGCCGAAACCTGTCCAAACACATCAAAGAGCGAGTATAAAGTATGCTAAATTTGAGCTTCATACTCACATATAAACAAGTGGAGTATGTTTCTGTCTTCTTAATTATGTCACCAGTTCGCAGCACTCAGTGCGGCGAGAGGTCTTTTCGTTAGCAGCTTTAAAGCCCTACAATGGTAAACATAGTGGGTTTTAATACAGACGCTAGCCACAGTCTACCAGCGGGGCTAGCATAACTCACGCCGCGATGCGAATTTGCACAGAGAGAGTGAGACAGGAGTCGCAGAGCAAGTTATACTGGACGTACTGGCAATGCTATGCATGCGATCCTATCTCTCATACTATTCCATTATCCCACCAGGTGAAGGACCTCATAGCCCTCCGCGTGGGCTTCGACGTCATCCGCAAATACGTCGCGGCGGTAACGGGCGTGCGCGTCTACGGGAAGTACTTCCACAACGTGCGCGCGGGCATGCGCGCGCGCGGCGAGCGCAGGCGGTACACCGAGCGGCAACTCGCTGCGCTGACGGAGAAGATAAGAGGTTAGTGACCCCCCCAGCCTTCTGACTCCTGTGTCATGCGCGTGGGCACTCCAGGAGGGACTCGCCGCGCTCACGGGCATGATCAGAGGTCAATGACCTATGGGGTCGTCGGAAACCCACTGTCTTCTTCTATCTCAGTGAGCAGCAACTCGCTGCGCTCACTTGGAATCGTTTGAAAATGACCCTACGGCTTTCTTACTTCTGCGACATGCGCGTGGGCACTGGAGGACTGCTGCGCTCACCGAGAAGATCCGAGGTCAGTGACCCTACGGCTCTATTACTTCCGCAACGTGCGTGCGCGGCGAGCGCAGGCGCTGCGCCGACGAGCAGCTCGCTGCGCTTACGGGGAAAATCAGCGGTCTGTTGTTTCTCTTTCACCAGGCCAGTGGCGCTACCACGAAAATTGAAACTCTCAACATTTCCCCCTCTGTCGCTTGAAAAAGCAAATGCGACAGAGATAGAGACAGATCAACGAACGAACGAAGCGTTTCATAGTAGCCGCTCTTGTCCTCTTGCCACTTCGGCCTGTCGCACGTTGAATCACCCAAACGCGGCAGACACCACCGGGCACAAACAATCGTTCAGTGACGGACAAAAGAGACTCAAAAAACCGGTCTTGCTAGGTAGAGGATCTTCTGTAGGTAAATATTATTAATTATATTTGATTTATTATGTTTCAACCTCTGACGCAAACGAGCGGTGTTAGAAATGTGCCACGATCTGTGTGTCTGTATGGCATTGTAGCTCTCAAACGGATGAACCTATTTGAGTGCTGTTTTTTTATCGAAAGTCTTCTCTACCGAGATGGTTCGTCGCTATATTTGTATCAAGCTAAAAGTGTGGTTGTGTCAAAGGTGCTTCAGAGTTAAATAAAAAACCGGTTAAGTGCGAGTCGGACTCGCGCACGAAGGGTTCCGTACCAATATCTAAAAACGACGGCAAAATCACGTTTGTTGCATGGGAGCCCCCTATATTTATTTTATTCTGTTGTTTAGTATTTGTTGTTATACTTAGCGGTATCTGTGAAAATGTCAACTGTTAACTATCACGGTTTATGAGATACAGCCTGGTGACAGACGGACAGACAGACAGACAGACTGACGGACGGTCAGCGGAGTCTTAGTAATAGGGTCCCGTTTTACCTGTTTTAGTACGGAACCACTTGACGACGACTGGGCCTAATGTTTTTCTCATGTTTGGTCCAGATTTAGAAGCCACATATGGGAATGCCGAAGATAAAGCTGAAGCCATTTCACATCAGGCCAAAAAGCGAATGCCACCCTCACAAGGTAAGAGTACAGAAAATACGGAATGCATAATTAGGATTTTCCAACAAGACAGTTGTTCGTTATGTTATTGAAGCGAGTAGATGCCAGTTCATTAGCCGACATTGTCCTCATTTATTTGGGGATATATGGTGTCCCCATTAGTCTACTATCGACAACACAGCTAACTGACCATCCGTGCACTTTATGTGCATTGTAATAAGGTTCAAATACAGGATGGTCAGTTAACTGTGTTGGCGTTTGTACGGCCAGAGTGCCGGCGAAAGTATGAACAGTTTAGAAACGTAGATGTTATTTCAGCTAGAGGCAGGAATACGGGTGTAGACTCGAAAATTATTATTACTCCAAAAGAAATAAGGCAAAAAATATGCCTAGTGACGAAAAACCCGTTCAGGTATCTCATAGCATTACGAAGCTACAACCGTTTTAATATTGCTTGTTAGAGAGAGAAAACTATCGCAGATCGTGACGTCACGTCGTAGTAAATGACAATCGTTTCATATGACGGTGCGTTTAGCGGAAAAGGTATAGAATATACCCCCTCTTAAAACTTTGAACATAATTTTGTGTTGTGATTATTTAATCCCCTGCTTCACTTCTTTCTCCAATTGACAATATGTTCAATATTTTTTCGGGAAAATTCAACTTTATCGGTTATTTTGTTAGGTGTCTACACCCCTATTATGCATTTTGATTTCTATGATTCTTTTGTTTTTGCAGTTCAGACTGCGGTTATCCTATGTCTTTCCACGATATTCAAACTATCTCCATACAAAATTCCATCACAATCGGTTCAGCGGCTTAAGCGTGAAGAGGCAGCAGACAGACAGATAGATATATTATTAGTTATTACTATTATTAGTAGTGATTATATTATAATACTAGCTTCTGCCCGCTACTCCGTCCGCGTGGAACTCGTTTATATCGTAGCTCGATACAAACTTTCATCCCCCACTTCACCCCCTCAGGGGATGATTTCCGGGATAAAAACTATCCTTTGTCCTTCCCCGGGATTCAATCTATCTCCATACCAAATTTCATCTCAATCGGTTCAGCGGTTTAAGCGTGAAGAGGTAACAGACAGACAGACAGACACACTTTCGCATTTATAATATTAGTATGGATATGTCATCATTGTCGTTTATTGTATCGGGATGACGGCTGTCAAATATCGTGTGTTAAAAAAATCTAATTATAAGCGCCTGCTCGAAAGATCACGACAGCATTTATGTTTACATTACATATAAATGTTTACTGCGATTTACATCCAGACTTTTTTCCCCGTCTACTAATAATTATGCGCTGTAGTAACTTTGTATATTTATATTAAAACGAGAGACAGTTAATGCTAGATAAATACAGTTGCAAACACTCAACTGTGGAATAGTGAGAAAACGCATGGGCTTTGAGCCGAAACACATAACCGCGTTGCGGCGCCGCACCGCTAAAATTGGCGACAGGACACCAGTTTTAATACTAAAATATTTGACGCTACTGCCAATTTTAGCGGCGCGACGCCGCAACGCGGTTATGTGTTTCGGCCCTTTGTTCCTCGGGCTTACGTTGATGATGCACTCTGAAGAAGTTTTACTACTGCAGTAGTATTTTAGTAAGATAAGCCGCAAACGTAATCCCCCTATAGTCTATCTACTATGTAACTATGAATTATCTTGATAGTTTTGTTATAGATTTTCTGTATGTGCTTATACTGTGCATAGTAATAAAAATATCACCGTGGCTGTGCTGGGTAGATAATCGCCAGCAGGACTACACACAAAGCGATATGATTTACAGCGGGGCTGTTGATTGCTATCCCTTTTTGCAGTAATGTACAGTGAAGTGTAAAAATATAGGTACATACAACTTATTCATAAATATGTCCCATAATTCTTATGTCAGCGGATTAAGGTCTTGGAACTTTTATGTGAGGAGGTCATCGATACGTATTTATGTTTTTTTCTATACTATCATTTATGCATTATACACATCATAATGTTCAAGTGTTTGTTACAGAATATTGTGAACTCTCTGACAAAGACGACTTCGCCGAGGAGGTCTGCATCGTGCAAGCAGGTAATGTCATAGACAACCCTTAGGCGATTCTCCCACCGCACCGCGTCCCGCCGCGGTGCGCGGGGCGGCAGATTTCACTATCGTATGCAAGAATCTCATTTTATATAGAAAACATCGCCTAGTACTTCACACTGCGGACGCGGCAATGCGCGTGAATGCGCGTGTAAAAAAATCTGCCACTCCGCGCACCGCGGCGGGACGCGGTGCAGTGGGAGAATCGCCTTGTTGGAAGGAAAGATAAAGAACTCACGAGCCTGACTTATAAAAAAAGACCGGGTTGCACTCCGGGAGTGCCGGCAGAAGTGAAAACTTGCGAATTGCTTTAATTATCAGTATAACCCCCTAAAACCCCTCCCCTTCCTCCCCCCTCCCCCTCCCCCCTTCCTCCAATTCAAAGGGAGGACTTGTTAATGGGCCATTAATTACGTAACGATAATGAGTGTAATCATAATCACGTAACGATTAAAACCTAATTATAATAACCTAATGCAACAAACAAAAATAATCTGTGGAAATATATATGCAGCAAACGAAAAAACCATAGAAAGAAAGAAAGAAAGAAGAAAATGTTTATTGTCACACAAATAGTATAAGCAAAATAGATATAAAGGTAAAACAATTAACAAGATTATTTGAGAATGCGAGCTCCTTACAATTTCTACCCAAACCCGTGCCTAAAACCCGGTATGTGCACGTGTTCGAACTGAACGGCTGCCTGTCATCGTTTTGACACCCCGCCGCCAACCCCGCGTAATGGCAATGGCATCCATTCTGTGGGGCCATCTAGCGGTGCTACTCAGACTTCTATAGTTTGTAGGGTTCCGTACCCAAAGGGTAAAAACGGGACCCTATTACTAAGACTCCGCTGTCCGTCCGTCTGTCTGTCCGTCTGTCACCAGGCTGTGTCTCATGAACCGCGATAGAATCACAGTCACAGATGATGTATTTCTGTTGCCGCTATAACAACAAATACTAAAAAAACAGAATAAAATAAATATTTAAGGGGGCTACAACAACGTGATTTTTTTTGCTGTTTTTATAGATAATGGTACGGAACCCTTCGTGCGCGAGTCCGACTCGCTCTTGGCCGGTTTTTTCAGTGTGATCTATGGCATCCACATTGAGTCTGCACCTAGAATTATTTATACCGGGAATATCAAATGCAACATCTTCTAGTTAATCGTAGCACAATTTTTGTTCTGACCTCAGAGCTCTCTAAATAATGGCGAGAAAGGAAATATTATACTTGGTAGCTCTAGTGGTCTTGATGTATGATTGGAAAACCTCATCAAATTAGCCGAAAGACGTCCACTGCTGGACATGGGCGTCCCCCAAAGAGTGCCAAACCGGTCCTGCGCCACCCGCATCCAGCGAGGATTTGAGGTTGATAATAATGATAATTACACTTAAACCATCGAGAGCCCTTGGCCCGTTCGTGTATGAAAGCATAATCTGTTGTTTATATAGGGTAGGACACCCTTTAGGTGCCAGCACCAGAGTTGAGGTCACGCACACAACAACACAATGTGACACACAACAGGAATTGGGGCCCGACTGCATTACCTAACTTTGCTCCTAGTACAACCACAAATGGAACTCGGACTCAGATTTTAAGAGTCCGCAGTAAGCTCGATTCTCCATACAAACGTAGTTACGCTCTCATTTTAAAACTACGTGTTGGAGTGTAACGAATCTTTGCATGTACAATGACATGAGGTAATTGTATGGGAAGGTGAAATTCGGCCGAGCTTACTGCGGACTCTTAAATCATCTGATTAAAATAACAGATCATAATGTTACCTATATAATTACAGATGCGCGATAATATACGCAACATTATCCTTTTATCTAGTCAACTTTCGTGTCTTTGCTAAACAGATACTCCACCCGAAGAAGACACGGCGAACCAGTAGACTAGAGACACGACTGCTGGATATTTCTCGCAACGAAATCCTGATAAAGGACCGACCACCGACTTTTTACAAAACTTTAAAATCGCGCTGTTAGAAGTTTGTAGTAATATGAAGAAGTGACGTTACGATTGTCTCTGGTCATGCAGCGTCTTTTTAGGGTTCCGTAGTCAACAAGGGACCCTTACAGTTTCGCCATGTCTGTCTGTTCGTCTTCGGCTGAGTTAAAGGTGCGACCACACCGCTGCTCAAAATACGCTAACGCACCGTAAAACGCAGCAAAATGTATGAAGAAAACGTGACGTATACGACACGTCAACGCGAATATACGCAGCGTTAAGCACCGGTCTGGTCGCTCCCTAACTCAATGACCTTTACTACTAGAAAGCTGTATTTCGGCACGGGTATATAAATCAATCACGGCGACAAAAAGTTTTTTAAATTTTTTATTTGCCTCCCCTAAATTAATTTTGTTTTCTCCTTAATCCCTTGGTGTGGGGTATCATGTATCGCGTGTTCAAAAATATTATGGGGTTTAAAAACCATTTGTCAACTTAGTGGTTCATTTGTGTGATATTGGGCTTTAAAGCCCAAATTTTTGTTTGAGTCAAGTGTTCCCACTCCCTGCCGGCTAAATGGCTGTTACTGGGAATGTGACAAAACTTGTAGCAATAGTACATATAATGAATTTAAAAGGAAAACTGTCACGACTATGTAGACATTACTAGTTACCGAGTAATAGTCGACCAACTTAAAATCGAACGCGAATTACTTGGCGCGTGCGTGTCGATGTGACAAATACAGTAAGGCAACTTATGGAACCCTACACTGCGCGTGGCCCGACACGCACTTGGCCGGTTATTTAATTTTGTACTTTATATGTTTTTAAAATCTTCGAACTATGAAAATGAAGATGAAGCGAGATGTTTTTTGAGTATTTTTGTGAGTTGTGTTTTGTCATTAGGAATAATTTGTTTTTACTACCAAGTACTGTATTATAATAAGGCAACACAAGATAACGAACTTTCATAAAACAGGCATACAGAGCGTAAAACTGTGATTGTATATCTCAGTTCGTCAATCGAATGTTAAATATGAATTGTATGGAAAACATGAATTGTACGAGAGAATTTATAAATAAAATATTATTTTCTATTAAAATGTTTTTATTGCTTTTATTGCCTAGCCTTTATAGGGTTCTGTACCTAAAAAGGAAAAACGGAACCCTTATAGGATCACTTTGTTGTCCGTCTATCTGTCTGTCTGTCTGTCAAGACCCTTTATCTCGGGAACGCGTGGGTGGAGGTATCGAGTCCCTCCTCTCCCGCTGACCCATATGTGGGTCAGGGTATTTAACAACCGACGTTTCCATGTTTTTGTTTCTAATTAGAACTTTAATAAATAATATAATTGGGTTTAAAAAACGTTAGAAAAGTGACGCATATGTGTGTCAGCGGGAGCCAACGGAGACAAAAGGCATGCGGTATAACGGTCATACGGGAAAGGATGGGTCGCACTCAGGTCTACAGTCCCTTTTACAGTGAAAAAATAAAAAAACAGATACCTATTTGCCGAAAAAAACGTATATTTCGACAGGGAATTAAAATTTATAGGGTGCTTTCCGTTGATCTAGAACTATGAAATTTGGCAAGTAATATCGTATTATACTACAAAAATCTGAAAACTATACATTTGTAATTTTGTACGGAACCCTTGGCGTGAGACGAGTCCGACTCGCACTTGTCCGGAATGTTTGTTTCACCCTGCCATTAAAGAAATTGTATACTATTAGCAATAAAAGACACACGGATCATCAAAGATAACAATTATAATCACATTTTCTACAAATATTAAATTAATTTACATCAAATCTACCATTTTACAATAAGAGAGAGAACAACGTCGATACAAACCAACCATTACAAGAATCTCTAACAAACTTCTTTCGCATTAATTATATTAGTAGGAGTACTATATATTTTAATAATTAAATGTTCACTTTGTTGGTAAACTTCAGCACAATTCTACCACCGTAGCAAAAATCGTGAATTAACCTCATTCCTTTGCCCGTGCGATGGAAGCACCTCACAATCCGTCGATCACCTTTTAAAAAACTGCCCGAAATTCACGAAATCACCTGCCATAATCTCCATATAGAACCATATAACCTGGAGGAAATCATTCGTAAAGAAAGTAAAATAGCCTCCTTTTGCAAACTCGCCAGCTCCATGGTTAATAACCTGAAAAAGTTCAATGGCACATAGTTCATTCTTTATTTCACCCATCATCCATTACAACCATACTCATCATTCATACACAGAATCACTTATTCCATTAGAAGTCATTTACCATACAGTAATCGCGGATTCAGTCGCCCGTATCCTTCGCGGGACTGCTTTCTGCTAAAATCAAAGACAAGAAAAAAAAACCTTATTCATTAAACTTAAAATGCCTGCTAGAGTCTGTCAAGCGAGTTGTGTCCCTGGAAATTTTGCAAATCCTACTAATATTATGAATGCGGAAGTTTGGACCTCAATCACGCAAAAACGGCTGAACGGATTTAAATGAATTTTGGCATACATATAGTGTATAACCTGGATTAACATTGTTTAATACTTTTGTTTCGGGGAACTAACGGGGCAAAATAGGGGGTGAACGTTTGTAAGGAGCTACGATATACACAAGTTCCACGCGAAGTCGCGGGCAGAAGCTAGTACGTATGTACATACATAGATTTATGCCTATATTCCCAAAAGGGGTAGGCAGAGCACATGAAACTTATGTTCCAGTGCCACTTTTAGCATAAATGTGGGTATAAGAGATCGACAAAATATGATATAACAGAGATAGGTTGCTGACTTATCACTTAAAAATCTATCTTCGAATTACAGACAACGCCAGTTGATATAAACCATCCTACAAAACTCACGAGACATCAAAAGGTTAATGCTAATTCCATACATCGTGAGCAAAAAAAGACAAACAGCAAAAAACCAAAGTGATACGTCGATCTTAAAGTGAAAGTGACTTATCAGTCTGCATTGTCTGCGGTCCTTTCAAATGTGGAGCCAGTTTCGCTTATGGTAATGTCGCTGTGATGAAATTATTGAACCGTGTAATGAAAACTGTTTCAGCTTGTTGGAATATTCCAGTCACCTTGGTGCATTAGGTACGCCACAGCCCCCCTATTCTGTAACTTGTTTGAAGCTCACCTCAACGCTCACCCCCAAATATATCTTGACACCGCGATTCGTAGTAACTAAGCGTAAGTAGAGATCTTGTGTCGTGACGGGTGACCGGCGGGGTGAGCCGCATTAGCGCTTAGCGAATAACAGCCCAGGTAAGTCGTGTAACGTACTGGGTGGGCAGTTTAGAGGTTTAACATTTTTTTTAGGCAGTCTTTATTTGGCGATAAACCACGCCACCTCGTATTACTCCACCGCGATAACTCCCAGAATGGAGATGACAGTTTTGGAGGTAATAGGGATGTTGCGGATGCAATTTTTAGACATCTGCGGACGCGGAAGCGAATGGGCATGTTTTGAGGCATCCGCGTATGCCTAAACGGATTTTGGGGCCAAACATTAACATAATAAACAACGTTCATATGGTCACGCAATACTCAAACACGTTAAGTCTGATTTACAATAGTTTTTGAATGGATTTGATGCGATTCGGCCAACTCAAATAATCTCAATCTCAAGTCATCACGGTTGAATCTTTTCCCAAGTAGTTAGATTGTGACGGTAAATTGAAGTATTTTCTTTATTTATTTCTTAGTCACGTCATAAGCCAACAACAACACGTGATACGAGATTCCATAGGCCGCGGTTCCGCACAAGAAGGGTGAATATCCAGCAGGGGTGTGCTGAGCTGCGTTTCATATAGGAACTAATTCCTTGTTTTATTTTGTAGTATAGGTACTGAATGTACGTATGTTTTTGTATGCGGGTATCACACAACACGCACTGCTAACATAGGGATACAACGTTCAAATTCATCATTCGCTAGTGGTAATATTCTCTTTGGGTATTCCTAGCTCTCTTAAACATGCGAGGTGGCATATGTACCTACATCAAACACACGGCCTTTTTTTGGGAGACGACCTTCCTGGAACTTTAGACCTGACTAAATGCGGTGCACTAACTGGGGGATGGTAGATAAACCATCTCGCTCTAATCAGCGAGTGTGAGTGCAGATAATGCACTGCATTTTACCAGGTCTAAAGCGCCCGTTAGGGGCCGACTCAGGAGGAACGGCGCTCGCGCTTGTCAAACGCTATAGACGTAGACGTTTACCTATATGAATCACTAAACTTTTTTGTCCTATTTTCATTTCGGCATTAACTTTTCGACAAACTTCGCTTGTCCAACACTGTCTTTCGTTTGTCCAACACTAGTTTGCGACGTTTACGGCTGGTTATTTTATGATTTAGCTTTTGTAATTGTTTGACAAATCAATGATTCCCAGTTATTGGTATACCCGCAATATCATTATACCGACGTAACGATTCGGTTGATAATCTGTTCGTGTTTTATCAAATCGGCTTTATTATATTTGACATATTATTGCTTATACGGAGCACACATATGTTACTAATTCATATGTTTGTTTATGAAAATGGTTGTTACCTATGAATTTTCAATATTTAAAAACATTAGCAAAAAGTTTGAAATTAAACTAAGGCTTAATCCTCCCTAAGCTGTGTTTATGGTGAATAATGTATACAAACAAGTGTATACTATTCTATTATTACTTATGTACTAGACGAGACTAAATAATTACAACATTTGTTTATCAAGTTATTTCTTTCACCGACCTGCCAGGACGATTGAGTTACGATGCACCAATGCTAAAAGCTTGAATTAAATATATGTTATCGTTAATTAAAATTGCTATCATAAGTAAAACAATTGGAGGTGTCTCTATCTTATAAGTAATAAAAAAAAGAAAAATGTCAACATCTATTTTTATTGTTTTATATGGAATGTCATGCGGCTTATGGTGACATATTATGTGTCTTAGCTAAGTGTAATGTATGAAGCACGAAATTATTCATTCCATTAAAGCGGAGATATTCATGAAAATTGTTTTTTCTTGTTTATTTATTTTCTTCAAAAATAAGAAGAGGAGAATGCTGAAATTTAGTATAGCACTTAATAACGCCGTGACATCATCAGAAAAAAAATCAAGCGGCAAAGCTATTAAGGCAGAAGATGTTCCCTTACCCTGCCATGGCCTTTGTACACGATAAAATGATCGATTCACACAACAGCCATGTTCAGGCCTAGAAGGAGACAGATATACGTAAACTTCGCCTCAAAAAGTTAAGTTAGAAAAGTGTACGTGGGACACCTAAAAATCTGCACCATTTCTTCGGTTTTTTTGACAAAAACTACTTTGAGCAGGTTTTAAAGGGATGTTTCACCATAATTATACAGTAAACGAGTTATTTTACCATTTTTACAAACAAACATTATACTTTAGAACAATATTCAATTGGAAAAAAGGACTCTAACGTCGTGGGACAGCGATATTCGTCTCAAATATTTAATTTGGAAAATGCCCAGCGTATGCTACCTTCTGACCCAAGGGTGTCGCGTTTCGGCGGTTCCGGGGCAACCTACCGAATCCTACATCAGAGCTGATGACGCAGCGGAGCCACACCGTTATGTCGCCTAAGTGTAATATTATTTTATGATAATAGGTACCTATGCATGTTTAATTTTGAGTGAGAATAGACGGAGAAATCGGGGAGGTTTTCACGCTTTTTGGGAGGACTGTGGGGCTACCGCGAAACGAAAACGAACTTCGTTCTTGAATCTCTCTCTGTCGCTCGAACTAGCAAGTGCGACAGAGAGGGAGATATACGAACGAAGTTCATTTTCGTTTCGCGGTAGGCCCTTTGGTCTAGTTTAGCAGCCGATGGACACACTAGAAAAAAGAAACGGAGGCCTTCAGTGGCAACATTGTTGATGGGCAACCTGGAATAAAAATGTTATGAAAGAGTTTATAGTATAGAGCTATAGGCTAGCCTAAAATAGTTATTTATGCTACAAGTGTGGAAAGTAGGTGATTTCCGACGAGTGTCATTTTTATACATGAACGAGTGAAGCGACCGAATGTATAATTCGACACGAGTCGGAAATCATCTTTACGCGCGTGTATCATACAACATTTTACTATGCCTTGTGTGAGGAAATAGATTTAATGTTGAAATGTCAGTATACAATAAATAGGTGAAAGTTGAAGAACGTAGGTAGATTGTCAGGTACCTACTTATTTTCTGGAACTGCATTTAACAACTTATCCACATCTTTTGGTGTCAAGCTTATTCACTTAAAAGTTAAAACCATTGTATTGTGGTACATAAGTTAAATAGGTGGTTTTGGAACACAATCAATTTTGAGTAACTCAATATATTCCACAACAACAAAAAGACGGCTACCGTCGTAGTTATAAGAAACATACTGGCACTATTGAAACGCAATAAATTATTATTATTGATTAGTCACTTTCACTCGTAATTTTTTTACATATTTGCATAAAACAACTCCAAAGTAAACAACAGCACAACAATGGCGGGCTTTTTAGTTTTACATACATGCGCGGTCAACATATACGCATGTGCAAGTCGCCATACTGTTGTATGGCAAAAGGCATAAGAAAGATATGCGTTCAGCCAAACACATTAAGTGAATATTTAAAATTAATTGACCAAATTTAAAATTCAAAAAGATTGATGAAACATTTTTAGTGTTTATGTACCTTTTATATGAAAGTAAAAGTGTAATTGAAATATTTATAAAACTTTTCTCAAGTAATAAAAACTCTTTGCGTCGGGCTGACGACGGAATAAAAATTAAAAAAAAAATGGAAAGTAAAAAGCACTAGTGCGAAAAAGTGGCGCTTTCCGCACGATTTGGGTGGTTAGAAAACGCTCTTTTCGAGCATATACCTTGTAAATAAATGTTAGGCAAGCCGATGGGAATTGGTTTGTCCGGGCGCTCCGCCACTGGAGGCCTTTGCGCAGCAGTGGGCCAGAAATGAATGAAATGAATATGTAGGTATGTTAGTCTATAAGGTATTTGTAATAAATATGGGCCTTGTTGAATAAAATAAATAAAAGCACATGGAGAAACGTCAAGCACGGCTGCGTTGCGATAACGAGCTATACAGGCCAGGCCATAAACGAAAATTAACGATTGTTACACCAGGCTGCTTAGTGATGTAATAGTTTTATTTCATGTCAGGCAAATAAACGCACCTTTTCATTTCGCAGTTCCGGCTGCATTGCAAAGGTCAACGGTTTTGTAATGCTAGGATCTAGGCATTTTGTTGGTATAAGAATACTAGATATTATGCTTATGAAATCCATACGTAGGCACTGTTTAATGTTCTTTGTCAATAAATACTAGGCAGTTAGTGTCGCAAATCTGACTTTAAAAAAAAAAATTTTTTTTGCAAAATTTCCAGATTCTTAGTTGCCATACATACCTACTTGCTCTCACACGAGAATCGATTGAGAAATGCGATCGTCTTCGTTGGCTTCACTCGCTCCTTGAATTAGGGGTTGTATCTATCTAGTTCTTACTCAAATCGATCTAGTCCCACAATAAGTGTTAATTCGACCAAGCAATTATAGAGATGCCCAAAGGGCAATGGAGAGGGCTATGTTGGGAGTTTCTCTGCGCGATCGCATCAGAAATGAGGCTATCCGCAGCAGAACCAAGGTAACCGATAGCCCTCCGAATCGCTAAACTTAAGTGGCAGTGGGCGGGGCGCAAGCGCAGGCGCAGCGTGGGTAGGCCCCCCACAAGGTGGACTGATGACCTGGTAAAGGTCGCGGGAGTCCGCTGGATGCGGGTGGCGCAGGACCGGTCATTGTGGCACTCTTTGGGGGAGGCCTATGTCCAGCAGTGGACGTCTTTCGGCTGATATGATGATGAGAGAGATTAGGCGTGCGAGAGGTGGGCTGTCAGGCGAGTATCGAAACGCTCACGAGTGTACATATATATATACTCATATTCATCGCTTCATTAACCATGTAGTCCTGGTCAAGACCAGGTCTACGGTCTTCCGCGATATCGTAAAATACGACTAAAGTGGTTTCGGGGTCGCGTGAGTACCTACTCCGTTGTGGGGGCTCTAGTACTCGACTAACGTCCCCAAGGAAGACTTCGAACCAGAACCATCATCATCATCCTAGTTATTCCCGGTTGTGTCCTAAAGGAGCCCGGTGTCCACTTTGGCGTCTAATCCCAAGATTTGGCATAGGCACTAGTTTTAAGAAAGCGACTGCCATCTGATGTTCCAAACCAGCGGGAAAACTAGACCTTATTGGGATTAGACCGGTTTCCTCACGCCGTTTTCCTTCACCGAAAAGACACTGTTAAATATCAAATGATATTTCGTACATAAGTTAAATAGGTGCGAGGAGTAGGTACTTCAGTTCGTTCACTTTGAAATCCTGGAGTCCTCCTTATGGAAGCGCCGCGCCGGTTGCAGCCGCAGCGGAGTCTTTACTGGGTAGGAATACCACATAACCCAGCCCCCGACTTCGGAGTACGCAGGTCTCCACGAAAATGAGGAAACAATTTGTTTCATTTGTTTGTGTGCCGTAGCTGCCCCGCGCCGCCGATCCACCGATCTAAACGGCGGCCTACTAGATAGCCATATTACATTCTACCTATGACTCCAAGTCATAACAATGGCATCCGTGACAATTTTGTATTATAGTGGTTTACTTACAAGGTTCATTGCCCTAAAGCCTATACAAGCGAGGAAGCCAAGCTCGTATGGGTGTTGTTGCTAAAACGACCGTGCTTCCTAAAACACAGAGGCCAATTTGGAATGAACGCAATGTGACATACGAGGTTATTGAATGTTACCCGGTGCACATCAGGAAGGTACCCTATTGGACGAGTAGGTACAGTCAGGGCGATACGTGCATAAATATCTGTACAGGACTATATATTTTCAATGTCATAAAGGTGTGTACAAATATTTATGTACGTACCTATATTGATACCCCTTTTTTAACGTTGGGGAAATGCGTTTACGCACCCCGTCCTATCCGGGGAGGCAGGACCGGTATGATGGGACTAACCGAAGCCGCACTACCGTCTAAAACCACCAACGACATCCGGCTCCGCCTTGTAAAGGGGGGCGCCGCAGATCCGAGGAGGCATTCATCTGCGTAATATACCCCTGAGGATTGTACTAAATACCTAACATTTTTGAACTAGTTGGAGTAGTTATTATCTGTTGATTAAGAGTCCGCAGTAAGCTCGGCCGAATTTCACCTTCCCATACAAACGTAGTTACGCTCTCATTTTAAAACTACCTGTTGGATTGTGACGAAACTTTGCATATACAATGACATGCGGTATATCTATGTCTGTAATTAGTTTATATGGTTCCAGTTTATAAAACAAACGAAATACAACAATAACAAGTTTTGGATGAAAAACTTGAATTCGCTGTATTTTTTTACTATGGTATCTGAAGCTACCTAAACTAATTACAGACCTGGACATACCTCATGTCATTGTACATGCAAAGTTTCGTTACAATCCAACACGTAGTTTTAAAATGAGATCGTACCTAACTACGTTTGTATGGAGAATCGAGCTTACTGCGGGCTCTTAAGGGGGAATATGAGGTCGTATCTTCTAACTATGAAAGAGATACTCTCAGAACTGGAAACCGACAGAGATTGGGTAGATTTTGGCACAGCGCGCAGCGCGGCCCGCGGGAAAAAATGTGGACTGGTGCCATGATGCGGTCCACCGTATTACGCTAACTACCTGCCGACCTATGTTATACCACCTTTTTAGAACGATTGAATCGGATCGACTCAATAGAGGACTTGATTTTCAGAAATACTTACTCAATACAACGACACGCTCTTCATCGCCCCGTTAACTTTTAAAATGTTGACCTATTTAACGATGAATACAGAATGTCCCCATCGCCTTATAACGGAATTACGTGCGCACTGGAAACGTGTGACCTGCTGAAGTTCGTAATGATAAGAATAATAAGTGTCTACGCCTTAGAGTATACATTTCAACAGATGAGCTATAGGTACGCGTTGGCACAATAAGGGACGGAAAGGCATATGCAGCTAAGTTAAGAACCAGTCTTTATAGATTATTAGATTCCAAATTCATGATCCTTTCCAAGAACTTGGACAAGGCTGGTAAAATGGAAATAGGGCGATAATTACTAACTTGCTCACAATTCCCAGACTTGTGGATAGGATATACATCCATGGCATTTTTAAGAACATCCGGAAACGCGAGTGGGTATGCGGCGTTATTATTGTACCAACGTGTTGTTTCAGATGAGAAGCTGTAATATTGTCCATTCCTGCGGCAAAGTCGGAACGTAGCGAATGTATTATGGATTCCACCTCCGAAATATCCTTATAGAGCTACGGTACAGTGGAATATTATTTCGCTCATATTTGCAGCAGCCCAACTGGAGAACCACCTCTACCTTATAGAAGACCGCAGCCATAATAACATGCTGCTTGCTTAGTGGATATTTGGTGTTGGGTTCCTGTTGGTGGTGAGTTAAGGTTGCCAGGATTCCCGAGGATCCCGATGTGTTGACCTGTATTTCTCTAGCCGTTAACAGAACGAATCCTCAAATCAATAGAGGGTCAGCAGCGCGCTTGTGATTCTTCTCGTGTTGCAAGCGTCCATAGGCGACAGTTTAATTCGTCAAAGCCACAGAAGGGCGCATTTAAACTTGACAATCTATAAATATACCAATTAAAAATATATAATCTATATTATAATAGTAACAGATTAAATAATACTGATACAAAGACGACGCGCTCACCGACCACCGCGGTGCTCGCGCGCGCTTGTTTTTTCTATGGATTTGCTCTCTTCTCCTGTTGTTTAAATAATTATTTGCGCCGTATATGTTCGTATTAAGTGTAAATAGTTACTCGTGTATATATTATGTGTTTTCACCGTGTTGGTAAACAATATTGTGCTATTAATAAACTGTAAATATTTAAACGTGTGTCACACCGTCGACCTCGTCTCATCGTCTCCCTAGCAACAACCATAACCGGCAACGACTATACCTTATTTTTAACCGTTAGTCAGAATACCGGTAAATGTCCCTGACGCAAACGACATTCTACTTTTCCATGGTCCAGTACGTGTAAGTTTCTGTGACAAACGTGTAAGTTTCTAAAATGAATGCATCTCGATGAGGTTAGCTCAAAGCATATTTCAAATACGAGTAGGTTAGGTACTTACTTACAATTAATAATGTTACCGCCCAAGCAGAGCGTATTTCTCCAAAGTCTAATAGACCGTAAGCCCACTCCCAATACACCTAATTCTCATGAAAACATGATAAAATGCATGGCAGCAGGTCGAGAAAGTTGTGATGAGCAAAAAAAAAATTCAAATTTGCCGAAGGTTGAAAATCCTTCACTTCCGGCCAAAATTTGTATGGGCACACCGAAATGATCGGGATTAGAAGAAACCGATCGAAGATAAATTATGTATTTTTTAGATTTTTTTAAGTTTACATTATGTTGATATGAGCGCTTTTGATAAACATAAAACATTTTATTATATCGATGATTCAAGGCTGCAGTTGACATTGAAATAATGGCAAATTTTCGTGCTTTTTCGACCGTATTACAAAGTTCAAACCTAGATCAGTCCCGGAATAATTCAGGCTTATAGTAATAGTTTCTTAATTTGCAACTAAAAATATATTATTGCTGGCTTAAGACGATTCTCACCCGAACTTTTGTAAAGTAGGTGAGCAAAAATCACACAAGTCGCATTTCTTCTTCCTACAAAATATGAGTGAACGCAAAAGGAAACTTAGCTTTCAAACATCTTTTTTTTAAATAATGTTGTTCTTTTTAGTCATTTGAATACTTATAGATAACGAAATGTCTTTGTATATCACATGTAGATTTTGCTATATTATTTTTTTCCACTACAGGAGTTACCACTATTTTTAGTCGACCTATGGAAGGTAGAGCTATGTCTGGAAATACTGAGATGCTAGCGAGATATTATCGTTGGGCTGGATTAGATTAAATAGCATTAAAGTAAAAATCATCAAAAAAATAAGCTTCCCCAGGCAATAATTTGAAACATCCCTTGTGATAGTTTTGAAAAAAAATATTGACTCAATGATTTTTCCGTGCAAGCTCATCACTGCACTTTAAAAACATAAACAGATTTTTTGTAAAAAAGAACCATAATTAGGTATTTGAATGCCATTATGGTTTCAAAAGTCCAATGTTAACTTCATAAAAGAAGATTTTCAGGTAATTTATTCCTAACTTATCCATTCCCGATCATTTCGGTGTACCCCTCGTATATTTACGTCATGTGACAACAGTACGAGACACGTGGCATCATTTTTCCCATTCTTTAATCGTAGAGAGAGTAAACCTAAGTCTGTCATTCCTAAAATGGCCGGAAGTAATTGGCAGATGGCGTCAAAGTTGCCAACTTTGCCGTTCTTCGGCCAATTTTTTTTCTTATTTTTTTATCCTTTTTTATCAAGTTATCATGAGAAGTAGGTGTATTGGGAGTGGGCTTACGGTCTATAAAGCTTCGCATCCTCTAAAAGTCGGTAAGTACATTTAAGCAAAGGATTTATTGGCTCTAAGATTTACTGTCATTCGTCTTAAATGGAAAATCGTCAACACGAAATGACTATTTTGAAACTTGAGCAAAAGTAATACCATCAAAAGTAAATTTGGTGAAACCGTTTCTGCATACAAACTAGCCCAAATGGAATTTTGACCAGTATGAAATAGGTTCATATTTTATTATGATGTCTTATTTAAATAAATATCAAAATTGTATCTATATGAAAACCTATATAAATGCGAAAGTTTGGATGTTTAGATGTTTGTTACTCAATCACGCTTTTTAAAAGGCTTAACCGATTTGACTGAAATTTTGCACAAAGATAGTATGTAGCGTGGATTAAAATATAGGATAGTTTTTATCCCGGGTTTATTATCCCTAGTTTTGTATAAAATGTAAAAATAAAATGAGGTATTTCCGATTGGTCATATTTTTGGAGTGTAGGTACGTAATTCCACATCAACGTATTTATTTCGGACGTAAACTAAATCAAATACGTCAATAAATAATAATACGTCGTTTAGGACAGTTGTCCATGTCATGGATTATCAGTTATGAGGCTGGCAACCTCTTTTAACGCCGAGGTGTGTAAAGTGCTTTTCATCATGGAATGAAAAAAAAAAAAAATTTTAGTTTTTTAAAGGCTTAACGCCGTGATGCTGTGCCACAAATGAATTTGGAATGAAAATTGTGTGTTGTATGGAATAAAAAACCGTACAAGTGCGAGTCGGACTCGCGCACGAAGGGTTCCTTACCATTATCTATAAAAACGCCAAAAAAAACACGTTTGTTGTATGGGAGCCCCCTTAAATATTTATTTTATTCTGTTTATTTAGTATTTGTTATAGCGGCAACAGAAATACATCATTCTGTGAAAATTTCAACTATCACGGTTCATGAGAGGAAACAGACAGACGGACGGACGGACGGACAGCGGAGCCTTACCCAAGCCTTAGTAATAGGGTCCCGTTTTACCCTTTGGGTACGGAACAATAAAAAGACCCCCTTGCAGGCCTAGGCCTCCAATTTTGTATGAAATACCAATACGGATCTCTCGTCTTGCTTGCACCGACTGATTTTACTGGGGTAAGTCGGTAATATTTTTGTTTTCATCTTACACCACTCAAAATTCATAGTAACAGAAAGTGGTTCTCAAAATGTAGAGGTATAACTACTGTAATGCTATTAACTCACCAAACGAAAGGGAAATTAGGGGAAATAAATGTTATATAAGCGGTTTTGGCGCAGTTGTAGCGAATGGTGCTTATTAAGATATTTTTTGGTATGGGTCACCGTTTACAAGTTATTTAAAAAAAACGAATAATCATTAATTGATCGTCATAGTAAAATACAGTATATATATATATATATATATATATATTCGTATCTTCGTGTCTTTTATTATCGTCGTATAAAATACGGGATAATAAACTTAATTTGTTTTTGTGATAAACATTTGACATTGTTTAAATTTATTCATTTTGATTCTAATTTGACAGCTATTCTCGAAACGTGACACTTCGAAGCCCATTATGAAGAACACAATGTCGGAAAAGATCTTTCGCTTCATTCACGATTCAATATACTTAGTTACCTAGCGCCCTCACCGTAAATATATCATTTTGTCTCCCTTGAGGCACAATCTACCATTGTACATTCGACCGAAACTATGCGACTTTTTTTTAATGAGTGGCAATAAATAGAATACATATAATGTAATGTCGTTTAACGGTTGCAAGATTGAGCGGCAGTATGTGAATCAGGAAGAAAGCATGAAGGCCGTCTAGCCACAGCTGAAAATTCTTTCGAGCGCCGAATAACCCAAACCAGCCGTTTTTAACAGCCACTGAATACAGTTACACAAGCTTTGCGACCAGCTTGAACCGAACACGGTGTATTTTTAACCGACTTCAAAAAAAGGAGGAGGTTCTCAATTCGGTTGCATTTTTTTATTTATTATTATTTTTATTATTTTTAATGTGTTACCTCCGAACTCCGTCATTGATGAGCCGATTGGTAATTTTTTTTTTGTTTGTAAGTAGGTAGTTCCAGGTGGGTCCCATTTTTTTCAAAAATTTAATTGGATGATGGGATCCATGAGGAATTGAGGGGAATCTTCAATTATATTAGGCACGCGTGTAGTGATTTTGGTATTTTCTAGTTTAACTCGTGTCTTTACACCCGGTTATCATAAATTTGCTGGAGTCGAATTGATGATGAAGACCACAGATGACTTATGGAATTCCTCAATTATGTACTTAAAAGTACAAATGTACGTCACAGATTCTGATAAGATTCCGTTGAAATAGCAACTATGAAGTGCCAAAGGTGATCCTTGTGGAATCGACGGATCGAATTGATTCTGTCGTAAAATAATGTATTGTTTGAGTAGGCTGAGTAAAAATAGGAAAATAAAGAAGAAATTTTAGGCGATCATGTATTGATTAAATCAGATAAGCAATCATATATCTGAAAATCAGACCTTATTGTTTGTTAATCTAGGCAGAACAGCGTTTCAAAGCACGAGATAATTTCCGATTCACCCCCTTAAAGGAGCCTGGGGTCCACTTTGACACCTAATGATTATCAATTTATCAACACGTGAAACAAAAATTAAAACTGCATGTTGTCGTTTATAATTAGCTATTATACCCGCTTTATTTAAATAATATTAGTTTTTAATTTGTCAGTCAGATGAAATGAAACTTCGTTATGCTGTGCTTCACGTATGGAAGGTTCAATCTCGTAATCTCTCGAGATCGCGTACGAAAATTGTACGGGACTTAGTCTGATGATGCTAACTATCCCGGGACCGTTATTAGCCTAAATATAAGGAAGTTTAAGAATTAGCTAACAATAAATTGGCAAAACAAAATTGCGTTTTATTATAGCAATCCACCATTAGCCACAAATCTTTCACATTATCAATCACAACTGCTCACAGAAAAGGGCGGAATCACTTACAAAAACCGCGTCACTTACGACGTTTCTATTTGAAAATTACGTGATGCAAATACTTATTTAACGACCTCATCAACTGATTAAGACCGCAAATATTTTAAATTGTTTCTGCTAGTACTCTTACTGAGCAACCACTGCAAAAATGAGTCTTATGGCACACAAGATAAGGTGGACGTGTATGCATTTGTGGGATGCAAGAACTATACCGGTTTCCCGCGATGGAAGAAAAGGCGAGCGCGCAGTCGCCGTCCGTCAGTTGCGCCAACACCGGCAAACTCGTCGGTTTGGAATCTAGTCAATTTTTTAAAATATTTTTTTAATTTCAAACAGCCAGCATGAAAGTGTTCATCGTCCTGACCGCGGTCGCCGCTCTAGCCAGTAAGTTTATTTTTATTTTTTATGCATCGCGAGACTATAAAGCTTATTGCCTAGGGGCATTTTAGCTTCAATAGTCCACAACATTGAGCTTTTTTAATGACTTTGGCGAATTATTTGAATATTTCATGCTCTTTGAAATTATTTCAATCATGTGTTCTCGATAGCAGCAGGAAGACATCAACGCGCTTTCGACTTCGATTCAACTTTTACATTGTACATTACTAAATAGCAGTATTTTAGCAGCATTCCAAAATCGTCAGTGAAAATCATTATAATCACGTTTTTCTAGTTTTATCGAATGTTTCAATTTAGTATCAGAACGATTATTGGTCTTCTTTATAAAGAAGCATCGTAAACTAGTTTTGTGACCTTTAACGGACGACAATATTGCGAAAAAGTTATATAACCTGACCCGAATGAACGGAGTACCTAAACGATTGCATAAATACTTGGAATCGTCTTAATCCGGTATCATGCACAATTTAGTCATTGGACAAGGATAAATATAGCCATAATTTAAAATACTTACATTAAATTTGTCATTTTTACGACTCTATTGGCATGTAATGGTAATGTAAAATGTTTAAAGGTTCAAGAGAGTATTCTAGAAACGATAACCCGGTTGATATAAGTAATGCACTTAGTACATGACACACTACATTTCTTTTTGATGAAATAACTTTCATTTTCGATACATGGTTATCGTTGGAACATTTTAGTATTGTAGTCAAATAACTTTCCTTAAACAGATTAACATTTAAATCATGGTTCAAAACGTTTTTATTAGATTCTTGCGCGTTTTCACACAGCTTCTCGTGCCGCGCAACGCAATGCGCATTCTTAAATGAGGGTTTAGAAGCTCCGATTGCGACAGGCTACTTAGTGCAGTGTAACATATTGATAAGGTTCAATGAACTCCAAAATGCTACTAGTCAGTGGTTGTGCGTTGCATATTAACGAAAAGTTTTGTAAAGTCTTACGAAATGGAAAAGGCTAGAAGGTTCTTGTTTTCTGGCAAGCTAAGTTAAGCTATGGTAGTTTTAACCGAACCAGGCTAGTATGTTTGCCTTATATAAAATAAAATGTAAGCACGATTTGCAATTAAAGTTAGTTCCTTCCTACTTACCATGGTATTAACAAAACAGTAATTGATAGAGCTTGAGTTAAAACAAATCTGCCTCTATATAACCTCATTTTCATTTTTATTATATATATATGTATATCCACGGGATTATGTGGAATCCCTAGTTTATGTTGAAAATGCCCAAAACTTAGGTTAGTTCGGAAATTTCATGTACATCGAGTAGATATGTGGTAATATTAAAATTATTGATTTGACTGTACAGTAACCAGGCAAAATAACCTCGTTTAGTCTCTCTCCCTCTCTCTCAATCTGCTATTCCCTTTAGTTCAGCATATTCTCATTAGTCAAGGGTTGGTAGTTCTATTTACAAAGAGATGTAAAAATAAGAGTCGTTTATAGGTACAGTTTTAAAATTGGCCAGAAGTTAGCCTGGTTAGTCGGTAGTTAGCCATACAAACAGAAGGAGTAAACAAAGTTACGTTGTGACACAAAAATTAACCATAGAATTGTATGGTTAATTTTCGTGTCACAACGGAAAACTTAATTGAATGACTTAAGCTGGCCAAGAATTTGGTCCTTAACCGAATATCTAACACGACCTCTATCTATAGGGCCGTACAGTACGATTACTGTTAGTTAAGACCTGACAGATGGATTGCCTTCATTTAATTTTCAACTTTAATTTCATATAGATAAAGCATTTTTCAGAACCCACATCTACCGATTTAGTAATAACTATTTTATTTGTATAAGATTAAAGTTGAAAATTAAATGAAGGCAATCCATCTGTCAGGTCTTAACTAACAGTAATCGTACTGTAAGGACCTGCACGTCTAGCACACGACGGCCGCGACATACTCTCGATTTTTATCGCACTATACCTCTTCTTCTAAGTGTTCTTATAAGAGAGAGACGGATAGCGCGAGAAAAATCGAGAGAGCTCGCGCGCCGTCGTGTGCTAGCCGTGCTGACAGATATTTTAGCCAGTTTTGATGCTGTTAAGGTAACTGTACTGTACAGGAAGGTAATCAATCATGTACCTAAATTTAAAGTTAAGCTCTAAAAGGTTCTTTTAATAGAATTCGGTTTATAAGTAAACTAAAACCTCCGAATTCACCGTCCAGTGCATTTGTGGAGCATGAAAAATTCAATTTAAAACCTCAATTCAAAGTGATAAGGGACATTATCGATAAGCTTGGTCTAAAAAGGAAATTGTCTAGTCCGACATTGACATTCACTTATTTCTTGCAATGAATTTCTTCAGTTTACTCCGATCGGTTGGTAGCCAATGTCATTACTTTCTGTCGTTTATCATTGAACATTATTGTTTACGTAATATGGTTTTTTGTTGCTTGTTTTTTTGGTATTGCGGTAAAAGTTGGTGTGGTTTTGTGTATTAAAATTTACCTACGCAAATATTGTATTTTTTACAACGAATATTGCTTGCCACAATGACGTTTACAATAATTCAACTAATGGTTCAAATTATCAATTAAGTTTAAATTTTATATTAAACAATGCGTAATAATGCTTAATACGGTAATCTTGTTCACAGTTATCAATAAAAATACACTAAATTCCAGTACAGCAATAATTAATTAAAAATAGATTTAGAATTATTCATTTCATGACAATTTTACGTGTCATTTGGACTTTACTTCTTTTTTAAATGGTTCTATAATACATATTCGTGTCGAGTTAGAATAATACGTCCCCCTCTCTTCCCGTGAGCCGAGTATGAGGTTGCGTACCTAGCCACCTGTTATTGAAATATTACTACAATGCCTCATGAACCTAGAATACTCTGGACAGGCTGTACGTGATGCCACAGTGAGGGACGGAAAGGCTCCTATGCAGCTAAATTAAGAACTGGTCTTAAAATGGCTGATGACTTGCCATAAACAACCTACTTAATTTGGACGGGTAATGATTTATGTGCCACAACTTCATACTAAATCAGTTGTGGCAAATAAAAAAAAGTGGAACTATGACAAGGACAAAGAATGATATTTCCCTTTCTGTCACACTTATCGAGATTTGTATGCTATCAGCTCGCTCGCACGTGGTATTATTATCCTCCAGAGTATGCTAGGTTCATGCAATGCCTCAATCTTCTGTCAACCCGTTTCCCGAATACAAGTGTCAGTTTATGTATGTACGTAATTTCATATTTAAATTATCTCAATCTCTCGAAACTACTCGTGTAAAGGTATGATTACTCGCTAGTAAGTTCCAAGCGTTTATAGCTCGATTTCAATGAATAGGTAGGTACTGGTCGAAATAACTGGTCGAAACCACTTTTATATAAAACCAATCCATTTGCATTTGTCACTAACCGGCAAAAACCGTGATTTGGATCCTAAACTATTCAGATGATAAGTATTTGAACTATGACATAATCTAATAGCCTTCAAAAACATAAATTTTTAATGTAAATCGTCTTTGAATCTAATTAATAAATTAAAACAATTACCTTTTAATTCAGTTTTCTTGTGTGACCTATTCGCTGAATTAATGTTCAAACATAATTGATATAATGCAATTAGCTGGATTGCCTTATATTTTATGTATTCCTGTTATCTCTCTTTAGGGACATGACTTGACACAGCATGACACACCTCTGTAGGGGCGCTCGCAGAAGAGTTCTCAATTTTACACAAACTTGCGTGACTTCTAGCTTTTCCCAGCCGACTCCAGCAGGTCGATCACGTAACTGTACAGTCAGCATCAAACGTAACTGCGCAATCGAAGACGTCAATAGCTCTTATTCCCTTTTAATAAAGACTTTTGACATCTTCGTTTGCGCTGTTTCTTTTGATGCTGACATTACGTACGCTAGGTAGATCTAAATGTCAATTTTTATATGAAAAAATTAAAGTTAGATCTACGTAACTTTGAAATGCCCCCCCCTCAGTTGAACCGGCCTCTCTCAATTTATTGCTTTCCTCAATTTTGGTACCTACTTAGGTTTGTAAAGTAAAACACTCACTGTCCTGGATACCTTTGTTGATAAAAATATTTATTCATTATCCTCCTAGAGTTTTCCCGGTTGTAGCCAAAAAGAGACCACTTTGGCACCTAGTCTCAAGGTGTAAAATATTAAAAAAAAAGTACACTTACCACATACTAGGACTAGTACAGCTCCAATGTCGAGGCTGACCAGTAAGGTCAAAGGCGTCAAAATTTAAAAGTAATAAGGAGGGACGAGTCTAAGGGTCACTTCGGCCCGCTGCAGCGCTGCGTGTTGTAACCGTTCACTTTCACTTCGTTGCGTCACGCGTTGCGATAGAGTCGATATAATCGTGTGTTAACAATGCATCTGCGTGTGGTTAGGAAACTTGGGGGATCGTTCCGGAGATCGCCTGAATTCGGTCACGTTTTTGTTTCATAATGATGTAGCTATACGAACAGCCCGAAAGTTCTTAGGCAATTCTTGGGGTCGCGTGATACTGTTTTGGCATAACGTGAAAGAGCAAACTCTAGTTTGTCTCTAGACTATTTGAAGGATCCGATCCGAGGATTTGAACACGTTCGTTGCGGCATAGGGACCAATCAGCCCCATTAATATATGGTTAATTACAGTTTGTTTTCCCGCAATGAAGGCAGTCCAGACGATAATGTCCTGTTTCTAAAGCTAGGCCAAACCTTGAGGGCTCAAGCCTTCAAGGCTAATGAGAGCCTTCTTAACACTGCAGAAGAGAAGGCTAATCCCAGCTTTGATTTCTTGAGTTTTAGCTATAGGATTAGTTAGTGGTATAAAATATCTGCACATGATAAATCATACTGGAAGATGTGTCTATAGAAGAGCAGTTTAATGAATTTTTTAATTTTGATTATTCAGGTCACGAGTCATATTTATAAAAATTGGTCATATTCAGTGACTCTACAACTAGGTTATTTAGGGCTCAAATGAGTTCAGAATTTCCTACTTCGGGGTGTAAAACTAGCTAAGGATATCGATCGGTGTTCACATAAATATTGCATGTTGGTACATCGCAGTGCTGATGATTCGCTTATGTAACATCGTTGTGCAATGGCTTCTAAAGCGGTAAATAGAAGCGTTCGGTCACGAGATTGACATTTGATCAATATATTTAATAGAACTACTCCTAAGCACGCGTTGATAGCAAGCATAGTACCTACCTATGTCACTTTGAATTAAATAGTATGGGACTCTATAACGTAAATAGTTGAACCGTCAGAAGTTCATAATTAATGTAATAAACGGGATTTGAGAGTTTGCAGCGTAATTTTAAGTACAGATTACGAAAAGATTCTATCCCCAAGTAATATATCGGAAACTTAGTTTTTTTCATTAGCAGGTTTTAACAACTGGGGCCGTAGACAAGGTTACAATCGACAAGCGCTAACGCCAATAGAAAACTAATAAAATGTATGGGAATGAAGCATGTTAACGAAAAGTGTTTCGTCGGCATCTGTCATTCCTCATAGGCCCAGTTCTATTCACTTGTCAAGTGGCAAGTGTGACAGATTACTTTTATAAAATCTGATAACAATTAACTCAGAAGACAGATTGGGACAACTTTGTCTCGACTTGATATATTTCTGTACTCTGGGTTATTGCGAAAGTGCCACACGAGATATATTACACACGCATCCACGTAAGCAAGAATCTGCTGAATATTAATCGACCTCTTCTGGTTCACGCTCGAATTGCAATCTTTGATTTGAAACTTATCCGATTTATTCCGTCATTTTTATTACAAATACTTCTTGATGTTTTGATGTAACAAAAATGTTCTGAAACTAAGTATGACATACACGCTAGATGCTGCAGTAACGAATCCATTTGTGTCATACCTAACTTGTTTCTTACATTATCTGTTACAAAACCTCTACTCTTCTTAGAGTTACCTACAAAACTGTACTGCGGCATAATTCATCTTAGTCATCTAGAAAATTTGATACCCACTCGGATTAAATTTTCTGGTTTCTGTTGTTACGAAATCGTCGGCAGCCTACACAATTTCTATAGGCATGCAAGCTACACTGTCATACCATATTGCACGTACATTGACGACTTGTAATCTCTTGGGGTTCTGTTCATCTTCTAAACCCCGCAAACTTAAATAAAACATGAAAATACATATTTGAACGCCAAGATCGCGTTTCGAAACGACCCATTATTACTTAAATTCAAAAATGGAACTGTATTTTTCTTTTTTTCCAGGCGCTCAGTTCAAATGCCCGGCCAAAGATGGCCAATACGAAGACGACAGGCAGTGCGACAAATTCTACCAGTGCGTGGACGGTGTTGCCACTACCAAGCTGTGTCCGGACGGTCTCGTGTTCGACCCAACCATCAGGAAGATCAACAAGTGTGACCAGCCCTTCAATGTAGACTGTGGTGACAGGACTGAGCTCCGTAAGTGTTTGATTTAATGCGTTTTATGAATAACGAGGCCCTGCTAGTAACAGTGACTAGTATAATCCTTGAAACACATAGAAAGAAATAAAGAAAAAAGAAGAAAGACAGAAAATAATTTACTAGCGTAAAGATTTTGGTACATATAAGCAAAAATAACTACATACAATTTAACCATAATATTACGCTAAAAGGTCCTCACTCAGCTTGGTGTCACGGAGCGAGCCACAAGACGCGCTCCGTGACGCTGCTTTTCAGTGAGGCCGTTAAGAAGCAAAATGGCACTGAAAGAATACAACATAATAGGGGGGGGGGGGGGGGTTAACATATCACGTGTATGACATCAAAGTATGTGTGTGTATATATGTGTTCAACGGTTTGGGCTGGGCGTTGATTTAAGTGAGTGAGTGAGTCAGTCAGTACTTTTACGTTCGTTTTTTATCTTTCCTTCCATGTGGCAGTCATATACATATGTATAATACGCGAAAAGGGGACCTTACGAAGTGCTTAAAACTGTCGAGGTTTTTACTAAATAGCGACATTGCCCAGCCAAGAACTATTATTTTTTACTGTGTACAGAGTAGGTAGGTACCTACATCTGAATGTCTGTCAAATGCGATCAGATTGACAGGACTGGCTTCCCACGAGGCTAGACCCAACTCGTCTAAGTCTAGACGTGAACGAGACCGCATAAGTCGAGCCCTTGCATTTGCCCAAAGTGGCCATTACCTATAAGATAACAGGTAAATTAATTTTGAACCAACAACAAGAATAATACTTACATTACATAGCGGCTGTAATGTAGAAACGGAATATAGTGTTGCTTCAAAAAAGGAGTCTACTTAGCATTGGTCATGACAAGGAGTGTAACAATTCGTTAAACCAAAACTAAATCAGGCAGTGCCAGTAGGTAATACATATACTCGTATTATTACATCTGTACTAATATTATAAACAGGAAATGTCTGTGAGATTGTAGCTTTGAAAAATTTAAGTTTGTAATGGGTAATCTCCTGGACCACTTAATCCGTTTAAAAAAATTCTATCAACCGCATGTAAAATGGACATTCTGTATAGGCTATATTTAATCCCGCGGGTTTGCCTGCGTTCTTTGCAATATGCGGGCGAAACCGCGCGGGCAGCTAGTGTACCTATTTATAAATAGGTACTTAAAGACAGGCCATCTGTCATTGACGTTGAACGGAAAGCATTAACCTTCAACCAACCGCATTTCCTTATTATTGGTTGAAGGGATACTGGCGAGGTCGTGGAATTTCTTATGGATTTTATAAAATAACTAGATGCCCGCGTGGGTACGCCTGCGTGTAGCAAGGGACACAGAAGGCCGCGGGGTACGCTCTTTCTTCATAACGAAAATCTTCATACAAACTAAAGCTACTGACTGACTTCCTCTTTATTGAACGAGCGAAGCGATCTGTTCCGTTTCACCTTAGCCGAAATTCTTATGTACAGTCGGAATCAAAAGTAACTGCGCAAACGAAGTTGTCAAAAGCCTTTATTAGAAGGGAATAAGAGCTTTTGACGTCTCCGATTGCGCAGTTACTTTTAATGGTGACTGTATGTTCGGCGTCAGTCTTGCTGCTCTCCTCTTCAAATCGCATTTCTCAACCGATTCTCGTGAAATTTTGTGAGTAGCTTCAACTATTATATCTAGAGTTTTGTTGACAATACAGTTCTGCGAAATTTAAAAAAAAGAGAAATACGGGACGCGTGTTTTACAGCTCACAGAGCGACAGTAGTAGTAGGTATAGGAAAGATTGCATGTTTATTACACTTCTACTTTCAAACTTACTGAAATGCAAAACAACAGCGTGCAGCGTCAATCGTAGCTATATTACTATATTAGTAAAATAATTAGCATGTGTACAAGCTTTATGGACATCTGAGACTATATGCGGCTAGTCGGCCTAGAAAGGCATTGGCGCGGGGTGACCTCTTGTCAAAGGTAGACGGAACGCCTTCTCTTTACAATACAGGTGCCAAAGGCTGGCAAACATATGGCGCCTTGAATAAGTAATTCGCACTTTGTGATAGTCAGCCACATTTAATAATCTCTATATACGATGTACATCTTTGGGGGCGGCGTTGCACTTTTTTATCGTCACACCTGGCTATTAAAGTAGCAATTACAGTCTACGCGGGCGGAAAATTCCACTTCCTATGACAGAGACGTAAAATGTTGTACTCGCCATGGGCCAAGCCTGAGATCGCATGTTTATCACCCTAACTATAAACGTTGTCACCTGAATATAAAAAGATCGTGAATGTCAACGCATAATTTATTAGAATGTCGCATCAGAGCGTGCAATCTGCCTGTGCCATTCTGTGAATTAAATACGTAAGTACCTATAACCGCAAAATGTTGAAATGGTTTACGCTTAGGAATGTACCTTTGCTTACCTACATTTGCCGTCCCAACTTACACGACATTGTGTTAACAAAATACATAAATACACATTATAGGCTGCGCTAAGGTAATACCGTTCCACAATTTGACAGATTGTATTGAAATAAATGAAGGAACTAACAAATATCACTTTAATAAAAACGGTGAACCAACGATGAGCCTTGTAGGTCGATCAAGTACGCATTGTACGCGCGTCAGGTAGATCTTTTAGTATGGAAAAATACATAACTACCTATAGTATTTAAAGCGTCTTATTCTGATCGATATCAAAGCAGCTGATTGTAGCCTCCGCCAAGATTTAAACAAAACGCTCTCGCACTGTCATCGTAGGTACTGGCCATCTTGGGAAAGAGAAAAATAAGTATTTTAAGTTCCATTTTTGAATTAATCGAAGAAAATGTCGATTTCAACGCGGTCTTCGCGTTCGAATATGTAGTGCACGTTAAGCGTTATCCAAAAGCAGACCTTGACTAACAATTGAATACATTTTTTCTAAGACGTTGGGTCGTTGAACTTTTGTTAGTTTTCGCCGATTGCCGAAATTTCGTACTCGGCATTTTTGCGCAAAACTATTTTGATTCGGCCTTGCTAACTTTAAAATTATAATGTCTGGTTATGCTTAGCAAAAGTACCAAGAAAGCGTACAAATTCAGAGCTGACGTAATACTTATGCTGATTTCGATACGTACTTAATCCAGTTTTTAATACTGACTAATTTACCTTGAACGTGTAGTGCTTATGTATTAATACAAGTTTGTTAACGATTTCGCCGAAAAAAGCTTTTGCACACGCTCGCGGCTATTTCCTGTTGACTCGAGATATTTTCTTAATTTTTATACCGGTTTACTCAATATATTTACGACGACTGGTCACATGAGACTATGATATTTTCAAGGACACTGGGTATATGTACATTGTTTCTTTGATTAATGCTCCTTATCGAATTAAGAAACGAACTTAAAGAATAGAGGTTTATTACAGTATAAGTTCGTAAAATTCCGACTTTTTCTTTTAGATCAGGATCTTATTTCAGTTTAGTCAAATAGTTGCTTAATTGAATACTAGCCATGCACTAGGTCCGCCAGTCTGGCAATAATTCCACCGTTTGTACTGTTAGTCCTTTTGTGGAATAGAATAGAAGTTATGTGTTAAACCTCTGTTAATTTCCACAGAGCCTCCCAAACCCAACCAGCAATGCCCGCGCCGCAACGGTTTCTTCTCCCACCCCGATCAGTCCGTCTGCAACATATTCTACAACTGCATCGAAGGCGAGGCCATCGAAGTCAAGTGCACCGCTGGACTTCACTTCGACGAGTACTCTGGCACCTGCGTGTGGCCCGACGCGACTGGCAGACAGGGATGCAACGCGCAAGAGAGTAAGTCACTGAGTCCTATTACGAGATATGAGTAGAGCGAGACCGTAGCCGGTCGGGTATTCCGCAACTGAAGGCGAGGGCACTGAGGTCAAGTGCACCGCTGGACTTCACTTTGACGAGTACTCTGGCAGTTGCGTGTGGCCCGACGCGGCTGGCTGACAGGGATACAACGCGCAAGAGAGTAAGTCACCAAGTCCTATTACGAGATATGAGTAGAGCGAGACAGTAGCCGGTCGGGTATTCCGCAACTGAAGGCGAGGGCACTGAGGTCAAGTGCACCGCTGGACTTCACTTTGACGAGTACTCTGGCAGTTGCGTGTGGCCCGACGCGGCTGGCTGACAGGGATGCAACGCGCAAGAGAGTAAGTCACCGAGTCCTATTACGAGATATGAGTAGAGCGAGACAGTAGCCGGTCGGGTATTCCGCAACTGAAGGCGAGGGCACTGAGGTCAAGTGCACCGCTGGACTTCACTTTGACGAGTACTCTGGCACCTGCGTGTGGCCCGACGCGACTGGCAGACAGGGATGCAACGCGCAAGAGAGTAAGTCACTGAGTCCTATTACGAGATATGAGTAGAGCGAGACCGTAGCCGGTCGGGTATTCCGCAACTGAAGGCGAGGGCACTGAGGTCAAGTGCACCGCTGGACTTCACTTTGACGAGTACTCTGGCAGTTGCGTGTGGCCCGACGCGGCTGGCTGACAGGGATGCAACGCGCAAGAGAGTAAGTCACCGAGTCCTATTACGAGATATGAGTAGAGCGAGACAGTAGCCGGGCGGGTATTCCGCAACTGAAGGCGAGGGCACAGAGGTCAAGCGCGCCACTGGACTGCAATTAGACGAGTAACTACTATTTGCACCTGTATGTGTCCGGATAGTTTAGGTCGTTATATAACAAGTGTTCGACCAATAAAACAAAGAATTGGCCGAGATAGCTAATCCCTCTCTATTCATTTGGGACGAGTCGTCTCGATTCTCCGCTCGATACTGGGTAGGTTAATCGAGATCTTAGACGATCTGCCGACAAAATAAACTAAAAAAGTTACTGAAAAATATAGAGATTCTTCGATTTCACTACTAAATCTAATTTAGGACTTGATATTTATCAAATTGAGTCCATTGTCTACTTAATTCAGTCACCTAATTAGTGTACTACCGACAACAGAGCTAACTGACCATCCGTGCACTTTATGTTCATTGTATTAAGGTTCTATATAAATACAGGGTAGTCAGTTAACTGCGTTTGTATCACGCATATCCCAACATCTTCAATGTATATGTTCAGTCCCACTGCTGCGTACAGTATGTCTCCTCTCATTGATGACAGATAATAGGTAGATCCATGCTGGCCCAACGCGATAATATCCAGCATTTAATTCAAACATAGACTAAACCTATCGTCAACTTCCAGAGAAGACCAAGGACGGTTTCGAATGCCCCAAGGACGTGCCATCAGACCCTCAGGGACAGGCCGTGGCCCACCCCAAGTTCGCCCATCCCACCGATTGCCAGCGCTTCTACGTGTGCCTGAACGGCGTGGAGCCCAGAGACCTGGGTTGCCAGGTCGGAGAGGTCTACAACGAGGAGTCGCAGAAATGTGACGCGCCTGAGAACGTGCGCGGATGGTTAGTACCTAACTTTCAACCAGTTTTGTTTTTGTATCGAAAGTACACACATACCTAGAGGAAGATTGATACATATAGATGGCAATATTCTTCTTTGCGCATTTCAAATGCGTACGCCTCAGTGAGATTACCTCTTTATCCTACTAATATTACAAATGAAGAAGTTTAGATGTTTGGATATTTGGATGTTTGTTACTCAATCACGCAAAAACGGCTAAACGGATTCAGATGAATTTTGGTATACATAACATAGTGTATAACTTGTATTAACATATAAAATACTGTTTAATCATACTCTTAGTGGAAAACTTGAGCGTACGCTGTTTATTATTTGGTTCTGTATTCTGCTGTTTTGTCAATCAGAGTACTGTATCGTAAACATCATGCTCTTCTTACGAGTTTTTATCACACTCGCACTAATATACTTAGGTGGCTACTGGAAAGAGACGAATGTTGTTATTAATGTTTCGTTTTTTTTCTACAGCGAGGACTGGTACAAGGACTCCGAGGAGGCGGCGCCGGGACCCAAATCAAGGGCCTAAACACTCATAGTGATACGCATAATATAGTTTCAATTTAAGACTTAATAAATGTTAAGTAAAATATAAATACATGTGTTTTTTTTCTAAATCATTCCTGTATCCAGGTTAGATTATCATAGTACATTACTATTTAGGTCGGGAAAAAAGGGATCGCTTGCCGCATGTCATATATATAGACCGCTAGTTCCAGCCGAGGTCTGTAGTACGTTACTCAAACATACAAAAATATTTAAAATAAGTTTCTGTCAAAAATTTCATTTTTGGTACAAGCTTTTATTGCCGACTGTACTTTTCTGTATACCATCATCAACTGCTCATTGAGACGATTCTAACGAGCCCAAACTCGATGGGGTTATGTGGTTTTATTACGGAGTTCCTATGGCCACCTTCTGTCTCTATCATCAGATCAGCTCGATGGTACCATAATATTGAATTGTCATCCAAACTATAGTAATACCCAAAATTTCAGCTCAATCGGTCACCGGGAAGTGGGTCAAATTTAACTTGCAAGATTTGACGGACAACTTACTTACATACATACTTTTATACTTACATACGAACAAGTCAAGTTAATATAAAGCTTGTAAAAAAAACCAGATATATTTAATGGATGAATGCCATAAATGCCTTATACTTACTAAACGGGACTTAACCTCGTATAATTAATCGCGATCTATTTGGTTGACACCTATTTGTTATTACTTATTATAGGTAGTGTCACATTGATGTGACGCAGTCACCACTGTTTGCAATTGTCAAATATTTACTAGTTTCGATAATGTTGAATAAAGCCTAATAATTCCGTAAGGCTTGTCTTATTTTTACAACAACTTAACTATTTTTTTGATTTTATAAGTACCTCTTTAATAAATATGATGAAGATGAAACTAAAGTAGATCACTTTGCAAGCCCAAACCTTCAATTTTATATGACATTTCATTATGGGCATCTCGTCTCACCGCACCTATTATAAGCCTATTACCAGCCTATTATAAGGAACGTAACGTCAATATTGTACGTTTGAGAAAAGGCTCTATACAAATACAAATAATTTATTGATGATATAAGGTACACTATGACTACTAATGAGGACGTGTATCGACACATGCCCATCTATCTACAAATTAACTATGATTTTCCCACAGGTCAACACAATATCAATTTAATTGTCAAAAAAGGTACTTCTTATCTTATCTTCTTTTAAAAAATGGTTTCCATCTAAGTTAAGATGATTTCGCCAATGTAAAGTTTGCTTATAAAGCGACGTTGTTCAGTTCGGTGTTCAATCGTCAATAATGCAATCAGCGTCAGAAGCTCCGCTTAAGAAGCAAGGCGTCCACCGCAAACCGCATCCCTGACGAAAGAGAAATGGTATTTAATAAAAGTTCATTCAGCTTTTATGCCGTAGGTATGTATTTTTTTGCACGGTCAGCAACTACTCATTAAGAGGAAACACTAAGGTCGAGAAAATTGAGAAATAGGTATTTGTAAAATGTATTGCTGTCGCGCCAACCTCAAGCCTCTCCCCGCAGAGCGCGATAGAGACCACTGCAGCTTGGACCGAAAATACCTATTAAAAGATTTCTTCTCCAAAGCTTGATCTATTAAACTATTCTTTTTATTAAAAATCAAAGAAAGGCTTTGGCCGTGTTCCCATGTTTTCCTTTTTTTAAATAATCTAGTCAAAATGGTTTTCTGGATGTTTGAACACAGCGGAAAATCTGGCATTTTTTAAGTTTTTGAAGGTTAATATCTCTTTTAAGAATAAATTTATGAATAAAAGGAAACCATAGGACCATGTCAATAGTAGCCATAGATTTATGGAAAAATGTTTATATTGTATCCAGGCAGGGAGAAAACAGGGGACTACGTTTCTATGGTAAAACGGCCGTTGTGTTTCCTCTTTAAGTAAGGGGCTAGCTAACCCGTGGTTTTCATCGATTTTTGACAAGTTTTGAATCGTATCTCCTACTTTTGCACTACAGATAGAATTATAAATCAAACGTCTATCGGTTTTTCAATCTTTTATCTCCATTTTCATCTACCGGATTCTGAAACAAATGAATACTTAATTTTGTATGATTTTTTAAACATAATCTAAAAAAACACTTACCTATTTCGTATCTCTATTGACGTGAAAGATCTAACATATACTAAATCTACATATTTGTGTTCGTCTGCGACGTCTCTAAAAACTGGTCTAAGGATTTCATTTTAAACCAATTAACACAATAGTTATGGCCAGAAAACCAGTTTTATGGCTTAAAATTATTCAACTTTGATGAAAAAAAATGAGATACTATATTGCTTAAAGACGTTTTTGTTAATATAATAAGCTACAAAAAACATTACAAAACTAAGGCATTCAGATCGAAGGTCATTGGCGTATGGCAGCCCCTTAAGATGATTCTCAAGAGCGACCGGATCATATGTCTTAAAGAATTTTTATGGCTGGCCTTCCGTCTTTATCATCAGACTAGCATGATGGTACCAAAAGGGTGCTCATAGATTTAAGTATTATACCTAGTTGTTGTTGTTGTTGCTAGTGAATGTAGAAGCTTCTTAAAACGTCGATTTGGAATACTCCTGTCATTGGAAATTGGATGAAAAGTATTATATACATACAAAAATACTGACATATGAACTGGTCGAAGTCATATATATACTTAAACTTTTATACGTTATCCCTTTCAGATGATATCAGGCGAAAAATGTATACCTACATATATCTTACGTAGACTACCTGTAAGTACTATTGAAAAGTCTTGTTGACGCCGACGCTATCACGAAAATAGAATCTCGAAGTGTGTAGGTAGGTACATCTCCGTCACGGTCACTCAAATATCATAAGTTTGACAGAGATGGACATATTTAAATTTTTCTAGTTTTCACCACAGTCCACCACCGTCTAATTTTGCACATTCCCTGCCACCAAAGTAGACATAAAATGGCGACATTCGCTTAGTTTAGTGTCACCCGGTTGGCATGGAAATGCGCACCCCACTCCACCTCACTTCAGATTACTTCCAAAAAATAGATTAGCTACTGCGGTTTAGACGAAGAATCTCATCAAGAATCACCGTAAGCTGCCCACGCGCCAAGCTAGCTACAAAAGCCGTTTTGTCGCTTACACGACTCGCGCGCACACACGGCCACTGCCGCCGGCTTCTAACGTACTCGTAATGATTCATTTGTAAGTACTATTCGAATAACGAAGTAAGTAAGTCTATATTAACTAACATAAGTTTCTGTCCAAAAAGAAATGGTACAAGCTTTTATTGCCAAATTTACTTTTGTATTCTGAACGGTCTAAACGATCATTAAACTTAAAATGCCTGCTAGACTCTGTCAAGCGAGTCGTGTCCCTGGAAATTTTGCATATCCTAAATTCTTAACTCTTAATTACTTTTAGAGACGTAGTAAACGTAACGCACCCTACTTTACATGTTTCAGCACTAAATTGTTGTGCAATTTTATTGGAACATTAACTTTTTACCAAAGAAACGCACGCCAAAAAGTACTCGTACGAAATATGCTACGTTGCTGTAGATAATTGGTCTAAATACCTATTTAAGAAAGCCGCTACAATAAGATATGTTGCGTAAAAAAAATCAAGAGGCAAGAGAGCAAAGCAAACTCTACCTACAATCAGAACAGGGAATCATAGAGAGGTAAGGCACAGCAGAATGGCATCTTGCTTATATTCGGAGATATCCAACTGGCGAGGTACCTTCGCTTACAGAAGACCTAGGCAATGATAACACCCTACCAAGACAATAAGATTGAAATGCACCTACATCTAGGTGCATTTCAATGTACCTATACTAGCGGCGCCTATCTCAGATGAAGCTAAATTGATATATTTATTATTGGTAGAATACGTTACGCAATATACAGCGTGGAACGGAACGATGGACTTTCCCGCAAGAGGGGGATTATTGAGCGCTAGTACGTCACATTTTCCAGATAAACTATTTTTTTTGACGCGATTTTTTTTTACCTTTGTATGGAGCTTTGGCCGACTGGAGCGACGAGCTCCATACAAATGTAAAAAAAAAATCGCGTCAAAAAAAATTGTTTATCTGGAAAATGTGACGTACTAGCGCTCAATAATCCCCCTCTTGCGGGAAAGTCCATCGTTCCGTTCCACGCAGTATAATACCAATATCTAGGTTAAGGTACAATGGAACTGGCGCAATCTTAAGTGATTAAATGTTCCTAAAACAATAAAGAGAAAAAAAATGATAACACCGACATGATAACAACTAGTCGAAGACCTGTTGGGCGTGCTAGGTACCGGTGGGGTGACGAAGTGCTTAACCTGAACCCCCGGGCCGTCGATTGGGCAGAAACGACATTGGACGGGGAAGCCTGGCGGTCTTTAGTGTCGGAGGCCAAGATCCACTTGGGTCAATGCGCCACAGCAGTAAGTAAGTGTGATGTGTCACTTCTTGCTCTGTAAGAATGTGGTTAGTAAGCGAAGAGCTCCCAAAGATGGGCAGTCCTCTGGAGTGACAAGTGTCCATATGCTACGGCGTCTATATTTACTATTAGACACATGCTGCATGATTATTTGCATGATTGTTTGCAACAATTTAGTCCTTTGTGTCTTTTTTTCTGGCATCTGGCCAACATTTCTATTTTCAAAAGTACACCTATCTATTTTTGACTTCCTAGAGACTCGAGGGAGGTAAGAACATGATGATATGTATACTGCTCTATAGGATTAATCTCTTAGATTTTTCATGAAGGTAAGGTCAACGTCCGAGTGCTCGACGCTGTACTAGGCACAGTCAAAAGTAACTGAAAAAATCCTCTTAGTTCGAATTTAACCCATATTGCTTTGACATAAGAGTGCCATTGCCATATATTTACTCGGACGTTTACCTTTAGTTTAATTTAAATATGCAATCGGAGTTAAAACATCAAATGCACCACTTACTTAGCCGTACCCTACTTACAGACAAATTGTTTTTAACGATTTCTGCAATAACAAATTGGAACATGCCAAAGTGATAAATTGGTCGGGCTCTTAGGTAAAAGCTCTATTACAGTTGTTGCTTTACTTTAAAATGCAATGAAAGTAAGTATACAAGATCGAATGTCTATTTACCGTCCTAGCACGATACGGACATGTCATAGGATTTACTCTCTGTTTTTCGATATCAGAATGACAGAGAGACGTGAAACATGCTAAATGAAGGTCACATCACATTTTACATGTTGACCGGCATTTGACCACCAGTTCATTCTGACTCGGCAGTACTGAGTTGTAATAGTGTAACTTTTCGTAGGAGCGTTAGGATTAGGACCACTCAACTGTCATTTTTACGCCTAATAATTTACTTCGAAAACAAAGTGTTAACCGACTACAAATCAGTAGTCTGCCTTATTTGAGTTCCATCGATTTCTCCTGGATCCCATGATCAGGTCCAGACCTGATGACCAAGGGACCACCGGGGAAGTATACCCTTTCAAACAATACAATAATTTTCCAAATCGGTCCAGGCGGTCGGCAGGTCGGTCTTCGAGTAATCGGGGAACATAAATAAAAAATATATGATTCCGACGAATTGAGAACCTCGTTTTTCGGTTTAAAAAAACGACATTTAGATCTACCTAACCTATGTGCGAAACGTTACACAACAACTGTTCCTTAGTATTCTGTGACTGCACTCGCCGTCTAAACTTTTTCCTTTGATGCTCGTCTTAATGAATCACATTGATTACGAAATGAGACTGAAGGCCTGGCGAAACAGCCGTCCAATGAAGCGCCCAATCCGTTACAGACTAGGGGCGTCTGCCCCCTTCAGAACACAAATGGGCTTAAGTAAAGAACTTTGTACGTTAAGATGCGTCCTATGGTTCCAGCTTCTATCCGTAGGTAGTGTTTTTGAAAGTGCATTGTCTTTGACACAGTTGCATCGTAATGAGGACTGCGCAGCGTGGAAGATCAGAAATGTCAGTGTAACTATGGCCTAAGATGGAACGAAATATTTTAATATACTGTAACAGAGTCGGGAATGATATTGCCAGAATATATTGTGTAATCTGCGGATTCTACGGACAGTTTTACTGTTTTTTTGGCATCACTATAAAGTTCGGCAGTGACGATCCTCAGCAATGACGCAATGAGAGATTGATTGTGGAGGGGGCATTTTACGTACAGTCGGCGGCGAAAATGTATCAAATTTTCATCTTATATTTGCTTAAAGATGGTTAAAAAAATATCGAATCGATTTCCGATATCTGCGCGTGATCACGCCGTTAGTCCAATACTGGTATTAGTGTGCTATGTATGAGTGGCAGTATACATGAATACAATAATCGTGATGTAAGAGATTTGTTTTTGTAATGTGAAAACCATTAATCTGTGGTTTAGCTTCACTCTTGTCCGAAACTGCTACAATTCATGATTAATTGAAAGAGCTGTCAAAGAATACGCAACATTATACACGAGTGACTTGTTATAGCTATAATGATACCCTTCAGGTAAGAAGTTGGAAGCGGAGGCATGTTGTGCCTAAGATTGATCGTTTAATGATAGTCATTTTCTAATTTTTCTAATTAGATTGATCGGTTAGGTTTGATAATGATTTTTGTTGTTTTTATATGGGTTTTCAAAAACGGCTGTAACGATTTCGATGAGATTTGTAACAGCGGTTTAGGGGACGAAAGCTAGGTCTGATGTGTAGAGAATATTCCCATATGGGGTAGGGAGAACACATGTATTTTGATTTTCCGTGACTGACGACATTGCAGTGATCAATTGGTAACCCAACGCCCACACCACACTTCAAGCCCATTCGCTTAGTTGAATCAATTACATAACAACATCCACAGCAAGAGAGAGACTAGTGTCATTCTAACCCTTAGAGTAGGTATGGATACTCAGTTCTGACCTAATACCACACGGGGATCGATATTTTTAAGTGCGTCAGAGTTCATATTATTACGGCATGCTGCCCCATAGTAGGTATGGAGCCCATACATCTCTTTCTTACTTACTCTCATACTGTCGTATTCACCCAACTACGTTCCAATTTACTCAATATTTAAACATAACGCTACTTGTAGTATTAGCAGCTATAGCGGAGGTGAGCGAATAATTATAACGCCAAACAAGTTATCTTGAATCTCAAAACGCCATTCACAACCGCTGAAAGGTCGTCGACCTCCATCAAGAGCAACAATTAATCTCTTTAATTTTGCCGACCTCCTTGCAAACTGGAAGACCTTACGGCTAGTTTTACACCGAAGAGAAAGGAGCTAACAATGCATAGCGGTTGTAAGTGCAACGATGTAAGATTGGATAATTAAAGCCTGAATCACACTGGCGCGACTTGTGGTGGCGGTCAATACTAAACTTGACATACACTGTCGGCTTAAGGCCTCTCACAGACTGGAGCGGCCTGACCGCGGCGGTCTATAATAAACTTGTCATTAGCTGCCAAATTTATTATTGACCATCAGGCCGCGCCAGTGTGATGCAGGCATAAAGCGGCATTTTGACCTGGCATTTAAACCTGACTGTCAAGCCTCCCACAGACTGGCGTGGCCTGTGGTGGTAGTCAATAGTAAATTTACATTAACTGTCAAGTTTACTATTGACTGCCACCGCAGACCGTGCCAATCATGTGCCAATCTGTGAGAGGCTTATTGTCATCAACAAGATGGTCCTCTCCTTTTAGTGACGTTAGATACCTGTCAACACACCATAAAGAAAACGAGTACGATGATGTAAGTGAGGTTTGTCGACGGATAAAATAGACATCCAATGCCTGGATACGCTGATCAATCCTATGACTTGCGCTCTGCCAGAAAGCCGGGCTCAGCCGCTAACGACACTTAAACTTTCAAGTGCCGCAAATACACCTTAAAAACATGATGCGATGTATTTGCGGCACATGCAGTAGATACCCTGGGTCCCTGGTCTTCCGACGCAAACGCCTCAGTTAAAAAGGTGTCCCAAATGTTGTTCCTGGTCGCAGGCTGCTCATAGGTCTCCCCCAAAGAGCGCCACAATTACCAGTTCTGCACAACCCGCATCCAGCGGACTCTCGCGACTTTAAGAGATATATTTCATATTTGACTCCGTTTAGTTACTCGTATACATTAGTAAGGATTAAGATTAAGTCAGACTGTATAAAACATGATTGTGTGCAATATAATAACCACGACTTATCGTATCTAAAATTCTGCTTTCTAAAATAATACTCCTTATGAGTTCGTGATCAAAATCATGATCCTGAGTCGAAACGGTTTAAAGCCTCGTAGACTAAAATGCACTTAGGATATTTTAGAATGCACAAGTCCAAGGGAGAGTGTGGATGGCTATCTCGCGCTGTAACGCTACTTATTTCGCTAACAATGCGTTTGTTTAATTAGTATGTTGTTTTATTGTCTGTTGCTGTTCGTTATAATACTATATTTTTTCTTTTGGAAATCAATGAATTAGAAATGACTGTTGTAATTGTCGAAATCGACTTCGCGATGTAGGTAGTAATTAAGAAATATTGAGTGGAAGGTGTCGTCTTATGTCTCTGTCCTCATCAGTTGTTGATGCCATTCGATGTAAATATGTCGGTAATATCAGTGCCGCGTAACGTCATCATGACATACGGCGCTCTGGGTAGGTAGGTACTGCAGTGTGAAGTGCATATTATAGCGAGCGCGGGCAGGTAAAAGGGGAAGCGGGAGAGGCAACATAAGTCCCATCAAATATATTTCTTGAAGTATTTCCTACTTAGAGTGAAATGGTGTCTGGGAGTTAGAACAAAAGCGCCATTATAAAAGATTTCTAGTCGTTATGTGCGCTCGTTCTCATGATTAAAATAAAACTGCTGTATTCCTTTCCGTTAATTAGGGTTCCGTACCAAAAAAGGTAAAACAACAGAAACCCTTATGGTGCGACTCCGTCCGTCTGTCTGTCTGTCTGTCACAAACTGAAATATATCACGAACTACTTAAGCTATCAATTTGAAATTTGGAATGGTTTTAAATGAGAGTTTTCCACGTGCATGGAATATGAGAAATTTAAATTAACATTTTAATTTTCTATGAAAAATTACGAATATGAGGGGGGGGGGGGCAAAAAAAAATTCAACTAGTAGGTCAAGTGGGGTATAATATGAAAGGGCTGGAGTTGTACTTTTTGAAACAGTTTTTCTTTTTTTTTCTACATTGGTAAAATTTTGATTTATGAAGGAAAATGTAAAAAAAACCATTCCCCCCCCCCCTTATCTCCAAAGTTATCCAAGCGAAAAATTTTAAATAATTACTTGTGATTAAGATAAATATAAAAAAGTATAACTTTTTCTATATCTAGCGTATTTTTTGTTTTATTTTCACAAATCATTTCCTAGTTAAGTTAGCAATTTAATCAACTTTATAATTATTTTTTTCTTTTGAAATTCCTATAAGACTATAATAGAAGTACTCTCTTTCAATTAAAAAAATAATAATCAAGATTGGTTCACGTGATAAACAATAATCGCTAAAACACCAACATACATACTAAGTTGATTGCCCTTGCACGTTAGTATCAAATGGGGCCGATAGATGGCGCTAAGATTTAAGATTTAAGATTTTTCTAGAATCAATGGGGGTGGGACGGGTATCTTTCAATAGCAGGTCAAAAAGAATTCGTGATACAATTGTCTTGGCAGTTCGATGGTCTTGGTTTAAATAGTATTCGTTATTTGAAATTGAATTCTGTTGTGTTGAGTTAAAATAAGTAATTTAACAGGCGACTTCGGTCTATTTGTCATCGTATTCGTTGGGCTTTGGCTTCGTAATGGGAAAAACTGAAGCGGATCGGCTAGGAAAAAACTAAATAAAATACACTCATTGATACATTGAGTATTAGAATTCGTTGTTTTCTCTTCTGTTTCATACGAGGGTAATTTATATTTTACGGGTTTATAAAAGCTTAAAGAGAAAATTTCATATGGATGTTGATAGTTTTTCTTACGTAATTGAAAATAATTACATCGAAGATGACTGCGTGGATAAATTTCGTGCAATTCTTGCTCATCATGCTAGCTACAGAATGAAGGTGTCAAATATAGGGACATTTTCTTAACCTTGAGTTAATTGATAGTTTGTACGGAACCCTCGGTGCGCGAGTCAGACTCGCACTTGACCGGTTTTATTTTTATTTTGAAACACCACATTAGGAACAGAATTTAAAGGCTTGGGAACCTACGGCGAAAATTGTATTCATTATTTTGACATCGACTGTACATGGAATCAATTTGAATAGGTTCGAATAGATAAATAATCGTTAGTCCTAGTTACGATGTATGCCGGCAGCAGCCTCGGGTTATATTTATTCAGGTAAAATACTATAGACATTAAGTATTCGTTTTGAGTACCTATAAAGTCCGTTAACTAACACATTCGGACACGCAACCCCAAACAAATCGTTTTTAAGGTTGGCATGGCGTTAAATACATGTCATCAACTTTGCGATACCAATAAAAAAAATCGTCATTCGTCAGCCTCGTAGGCAGGGTATACCCGCAGTACCTACCCACTAGGTTAAAATAAACATTAAAAACCTATAAAACATAAAATCCATTACTGTTTTTAAGTGAGAAATTCCGTAAAAACATATGTAGGCCAAACGTTTCATTACCTAGTCTTAATAGTCTAATCATTAGACGCTTAGGCGGGTAAAGAATAAGAAGACAACTCCTAAATTTGTTGCATGAAGCGAGTGTCAGTTACTCAACATGTCGGGTAGCATGACTAGCATGAACCAATCGAGGCCGTAACTGGAAATTGTGCATGTCACGCGAGGACTACTGCTCTAGCATGACGAACAGCAACTTTATCACTTTAAATTTGGTCTCGCTTGCTCGCTGATGTTACGCACGGGACATTCTGCGACATTTGAATTAAAGTTGTTTTTTTTTGGTTGCCCTTGATTCCCCACTTCATAATACACACAACAATACATGTCAGCCAAACTACATATTTAGCCTTGTTTAAAATTATATAAAGTCACCCAAAGGGCTACGGAGAGGGCTATGTTCATGTGTATGTTTCCCTCAAACAAGTTGTATCCAAATCGCGAAAAAAAACCATCTGTTCCATACATTTTGGCGGCTGAGCTCACACCGTTTTCATGGAACAGCTGGTTTTTTTTCGCGATTTGGATACAACTTATTTGATCAATTTCGAACGAGATGACCCAGCGAATCACCTCCCAAAATTCCTTTCGGGTCTGCCTTAGTCGGGCAAAAACTCGTCATGCATGCTCACATACACTCACATATATAATTCATGAAACTACTGTCCCGTTTTCTCAAACACATTTGTGAAAGTGTCAGATAAAAACAAACGAATCATAGCAGCATTTTAGCTAGAATAAGTTCAATAAACGTTTACAAATAAGGAGTATGATTGACATACGATTTATATGGAAGTATGGGCATGCTAGTACGGCAGAGCCTGACTCACACTAAGACCAGTTCTAGATATACATTGATTAGTGGTTGACTGTCACAAATTCAATGCTTTGATTGTGTACGATAAGGGAAAAGAAAGTGGTCACATTAAAGCCGTGCATTGGAAATTATCGCGTGCTTTGAAACGCCGTTCTAACTAGGTTAAGAAACAATAAGGTCTGATTTTCAGATATATGATTCTTGACTATATGATTGTGTATCTGATTTTATCGATACATGATTGCTTAAAATTTCCTCGATAGAAAAAAATTCCAAAGATGGGTCTGTATTTTCTTTTTTTTACTCAGCCTACTCAAAAGACGCATTATTTTACGACACAATCAAGTTAATAATATGATTAGTATTTTATCTCATCTAAAATCTCACTCTATGAAATATAAATAAAACTTCAGTAACTTAGGTATTTATCGAAATTGGAAAAAAAACCATTTCCGAATAAACACATCTCTTTACATCTCTTTTCCTCGTGCGCGGAAGGCATCAGCGTGTCTCTGTTTATCCGTGTACTCGTAGACCTAACTATTACCTCAGCCCGGTTAGAGATGACTGGTTGACGTTAGTAAATATCTATCTAGCTTTATATCTGTGGATGTTTGTTATTTGATCGCTGCTTATACGCCGCGCCATGGTCTCGGCAAGCATTCCTTGCGTTCTGGAGCCCCAAGGACTAAGCCGTACCGATGGCAAGAGACCGGATTGTCTTACGCCGATTCCCTGGGCAAAAGGCCGCTGCCTGCTATGGGATGCAACCCGTGTAAGCACATTTGCACCCTCCACCTTTACCATACCATGAGGATAGCAGGTGCTACATGGAAAATACGCCCACCTCGAATCGGCGTACGACTTTGTTCCGGTCGCAATCGAGACGGCTGGTCCTTGGTGTTCGGAGGGCAGGAGGCTTGTTTGGGAGCTGGGTCGGCGTCTAAGAGAAGGGCTGCGACCCTCGTTCTGGCTCTTACCTGGTCCAACAAATATCGGTGGCAGTTCAGCGGGGCAATGCAGCCGGTATTTATGGCAGCTTTGGACCAGATGGGAGCCGGTCATAAAAAAATATTTACACTTCATTTTCTTTCTTGGTTTTCAATGCTGTTATATTATTTTCTAGTTTTAGTTTTAATTTAGTTTTCTTATTATTCTCTTAGTGGTTAGTCTTAGTTTATAATTTTTATTTAATATATTTTGTGTGTTGTAAAAACATTTGTAATAACAAAGGAACATGTTAAATTAACAAAAATACACAAAACTTACTATAACTATATCTTTTGTGTGTTTATTAAGTCAATAATAAAAAAATATTTAGTTAATTCATTTATGTATATGTTTATTAAGCAGTAAGTCTCCCAAATAAAATAAAATGAAGTTAACACTCTTGATGCGAATGTTTTCATGCCAGCCACGCTTGGAGGGCAATTCGAATCATAACTTCGCATTTCAAAGTGTTCGGCGTGCTCATATTGCATCGTAAGGACCTGTTTACACATAGAAATGATTTCAGTATGGCCGACGACGAAAGAAGCGAGACATTGCGTGTAATTACACGTTCAAAGGTACGTACGTAACTTTGACGACCGGTTAGCCTAGTGGGAAGTGTCGCTGCCAATGAAGCTGAAGGTCCTGTGTTCGAATCCCGGTAAGGGCAAATATTTGTGTGATGAGCATGAATATTTGTTTCTCAGTCCTGGATGTTTTCAATGTATTTAAGTATTTATAAAGATTAAAAATATCGTCGTCTAGTACCCATAACACAAGCCTCATTAAGCTTACTATGGGACTAGGTCGATTTGTGTAAGATTGTCCCCTAACAGAACGAGTGTTAGGACAGCTCAGCTGTCATTTGCCACTTATTTAGTAGTATAGGATATGCATAAACATAGGCCGGTAAAGGGGCCTGGTGAGGTATCTACGAAATGTAAAACGCAATATGTATAATACCTAAACAAGGACTTAAATATATGTACAGGACTTTATTGACAATGTCATACAGGTATGTACAGATATTTATGTACGTATATTAATACCCCTGACTGTACATGTGTAACTTATCATTAATGTTTTGTAAGTATGATATATTTATCGGCGTTCTTTTAATGTTTATTATGGTTATAACCTTATTACCATTTAAGGCTGATTTACGGATCGTCTCGAACTGTGTAATTACTGACGCGGTTATGAGATCTTACGCTGCATAAGGTGTTGGTCTCTCCCTCCGGTTATAGGCCGTAAGTATAGCACTACCGCAGATGGAATAAGGTAAACGTCCCAATATTGGACACCTTAATACCGAACAGTTGTTACATTGTTTCACCTCCTTTGTTATGAATTAAGATTGAAAGTGTGTTGGGCCATTGTCAAGCACAGGGACCTGTAACTACTTCTTGACCGCATGCTATAGGCCTCCGTGCAGTTCGGTCCGTCTTCAAGTAGATCGCATGGGCCCGATTGCATTTTGCAACCCTCTTAAGAGTCCGCAGTAAGCTCGATTCTCCGTGCAAACGTAATTACGCTCTCGTTTTAAAACTACGTGTTGGATTGTAACGAAACTTTGCATGGACAATGACATGAGGTATGTCAAGGTCTGTAATTAGTTAAGGTAGCTTTAGATACCACAGTAAAAAAATACAGCGAATTCAAATTTTTCATACAAACCTTGTTTTTGTTATATTTCGTTTGTTTTGTAATCTGGAACCATATAAACTAATTACAGACATAGATATATACCGCATGTCATTGTATATGCAATGCAAATTTCGTCACAATCCAACAGGTAGTTTTAAAATGAGAGCGTAACTAAGTTTGTATGGGAAGGTGAAATTCGGCCGAGCTTAAGTACTGCGGCCTCTTAAATTGCATCAGTTCAGCGCACTGGAATCGAAGGATTCCAGAGAAACAAATATTTCTCGGTTCTGTGGAAGGCACATGACAGTACTGAGAAATATTTGTTTCTCTAGATAATACCTAGATTATTATAAAAGGAATAACAAATAAGATAACTGGTCTACAAGGATTTGCTCACATCTTCTTTAGTCTTAGTGTAAATAAGAAGTTAGTGGTCGCTTCTGCAGTCGGCGCCCGGTAGTGTTTTGACGTTTGTCACTGATGACCTCCATCTCGGTTTCACTGCAATAAAGTCGATCTGATTTCTGTACATGATGAGTATCCAGAAGAAACCAAAACACCAGAATGCTTTTTTTCCTACCCTCGTTTAGCACACAGCACGCTTACCCTTAGTGGACCTGCGGTAGAAATTCTCAGTGAATTGATCAAATAATTGCAGTTGCAATAATTGGTTTAATTATGATCAAATTAGCAGCGAACTTGTTTTAAATTTGCTAAGTACTGTTACACGGTTAAAGGCACTTTAATGCGGTATTGAAACGCACACAAGAAATAAAGATTGCTAAGAGCAAATCAAATAACCATTACCAATCTACGTATCCCGCCTTAACCAAATCTAATGAGCGTTAGAGTCCGCAGTAAGCTCGGCCGAATTTCACCTTCCCATACAAACGTAGTTACGCTCTCATTTTAAAACTACGTGTTTAACGTGTTGGATTGTGACGAAACTATGCATATACAATGACATGAGGTATATCTATGTCTGTAATTAGTGTATATAGTTCCAGTTTATATAACAAACGAAATACAGCAAAAACAAGTTTTGTATGAAAAACTGAAATTCGCTGTATTTTTTTACTATGGTATCTGAACTGAAGCTACAAAAACTAATTATAGACATAGATATACCTCATGTCATTGTATATGCAAAGTTTCGTTACAATCCAATACGTAGTTTTAAAATGAGAGCGTAACTACGTTTGTACGGAGAATCGAGCTTACTGCGGAGTCTTAAATTTATTGATTGAATAAGGCGTTATTTTGCGGAATACAAGTTGCTAGTTTTTTTTGCTATTCTGTCAAAGAATTTGCCCGTGTATTATTGATGATGAGATGTACCTACGTCCTCCGCAAAAATAATACAACAAACCTACCACCAATAATGAAGAAACCTCGACACGTTATCCGCCTCTCTGCGAGGCATCATTGAGAGAAGTTTGCCTATACAATTTAAAGAATTCCCTCGATTTCTCCATTACTGGCGTCTTCGAGTAATCGGGGAACTTTCCATCAAAATGAGATTCCGACGAATTGAGAACCTCCTCCGTTTTTGAAGTCGATTAAAGATTACGATGGCAAGTCTTTACTTATAGCGTTTATAATATTTTCATTACACTTGGCAATACCACACTACTTACACAACATGATGATAAAACCCGCTTCTTGACATCACACATGGCCATTACTGGTCGACTTTCAGCGCAAGGCCGGCCGGATCACTTAATTACCAATACGAAAACTTCTTGAACGACACCCCAATCATTAAACTCTATCTACTTAGTAGTTGTGTGGATCCAGTTTTTGATAAAGTACGCCGTCTATTCAATCCTCTACATATTAATGCGATTGCAAATATTACAAATAACTTAATTACATATTTACTTACGAGAGGTTTCAGTTAATTAAAACACGTAAAGAGAGAGAGAGAGTATCGTTGTAGAGTCAAATGCATCAATTACTGACAAGAAAAAGGACGCAATAATATCTGACTCGCCCTTCGCCACGCCACGGAGCGCGTCTTGTGGCTCGCTCCGTGACACCAAGCTCAGTGAGAACCCTTTAGCATAATAGATATTATGCTATATACTTAAGCCCACTGATCTTCTCTTTTAGTTTAGATTTTATGTACATACGAGTATAAGTACCAAAATCTTTGCGCTAATAAATAGTTTACTTTCTTTCTTTCTTTCTTTCTTTCCTAAAACATCTGACTGAAATCTAGCTGTAGAACACAAATAGAGTTCATGCAGATATTTTTGAGCGCCTCGTTCAATCATATCTTATTGCAGGTGACTGTAACCAACTGCAGTTTAACCACGGCCCAATCTGGTTCTGACAATATGAACTGGCTCCAGAGGTTCTTAACCGGACCACTGGTGGTCCCTGGAGGCACCCGAAGTGGTCCACGAAGCCGTCCATCTGAAATATTCAATACTTAGTTGCGGCTAAAAGGTTAAGAACTACTGACTGGCTCTATGCTCTGTGAAGGCTGTGGGCTCAATTGCATAGCGCTATTGACTAATTAACATTAGACTCGCATAGTGTTGGATGGAGCGCTCTCGCTCTTAAACATTTGGCTACGCTCTCGCGTGAGGGTGCTAACCAATGCGATTCCAATCTAATCTTGGGACTTCTATCGAGCATTACCGAATAGAACCCCACGGCATAAAATACCACAAAGTAATACGTTCGCTTAATTAGAGTGAATTTTAGAAAATAAATTTCTCATTAAAGTTGTCCTATGCATTTTGCAAAAATCCGACGTTTTCACTGACAAGCTAGGTCACGAGGTATAAATATTTCTTTCCATTCAAATGTCTACAATGACTAACCCACGAATGTATGACGTAAACGACACCCGTGGTGTCTCATAAAATCAAAGAGTGACCACTGTTTTGGCTAATTTGGGGTATTGAGTAATTAACCCATTTACAAATCTTTAATTTAAAATTAGTATCGCGTTTTCATACATTTGGCAACTTAGGCGCGAGCCAGACGCAGAAAATTTCTTGCACCACCATTAGCATGGCAGTACTCCTGCAGAACCACTATCGGCGTACAAAAATAACAGGTGGAATGTAATAAATTGATTACCCAGTCTTAGTACAGCTAATTAATCAGATTAGAAAACATTTACATTTCATAATAACAATTAAAAAATCGAGTTCCCTAATACTGTCGTTAAAATATCATAAAGGCGATTTCACATTTAAGGTAAAAGTGAAACAAGTGAGGTGATTTACATGTAGCCTTATTTTTGGAATGCGGTGTAGGCGAAGCCAGCTATCACCGACGGCGCGCGGGCTGCCAATGCATTGCGACCTCTGACAGGAGCAACACGTGCACTTAAATTAAAAATATATTAAAAAAGTAAAAAAGTATTTGTCATAATGAAGACTTTGATTTTAGTAGTGGCCAGTTTGGCGTGTGCTTTTGGTAAGTTTTATAGCATCATATTTAGTTCTAATGGTTTATATGAGTTATTTTTATAACAGCGAAGCAAAGCGAATTTAATAATTACCTAGAAATAAGGATTTATTTTATACCTATTTACTTTATACGTATTTGTTTATACTGTACGGTTAAAATGGACTCTATAGGTGGAAAGTCTTTTCTGGTTTAGCTGGCAGCTAAAAGTAACTGTAACATTCATTATATAATAGTTTTTGTGTACTTAGCTAGTTTTTATTCAGTAAAGAATAAAAACTTTAATTTAATTTACTGTTTCGATAATCTCGTTCGGAAAAAGAGTAAACAGATTTTTTCTCACTGCGTCTGTCACGATTTTCGTTGGTAGACTGAACTTTCGACTAAAATTGGAAAACTTGTATCGGTAAATTATCAATACACCGTCACTAAAATGATTGACTAGATCGGGTTATGTTGCTTGGTGCCAATGTCACATTATCGCTGTTTTTTTTTAATTCTGCGAACCTGTATTCGTATCGGTGATTTCCAGAATTTTTATTTTTAGATAAATCGTAGCTTGGTAATGTGTGTGTGTAAGGACACAATTCGAGAACTTAATAAATGGTGGTTTTACTTACTTACTGGTGTCATCATAGGGTGTATTTAAGCGCTGGATTGTGCACACTTGTGCACAATGTATACTATATTCTGGCAAGTATAATGCACCTCATTATACACTGAACGGTTTTTGTTTTTATCCTAATTGTAAATTTATTAAAACCATGACATAATGAATAGGTATACCTAATCCCAATGCCTCTATTTTAACTTTCAAAAATTCCGTTGTCTGACACCAAGCATTCCGGTCCATTACACAATTTAATTATACTTTTGTCATCATTGGTAGATATGTCGTAACTGAATATCTTCGTTAGCATCATTGCTTAAAAATAACGAACCATGATATTAGCCACAATAACAAGAATGTGCTGATGCGATAAATGGCTTAGGAAATCCTTTTTCCTAATATGACCATATAAGGAGGTCAAATGGTCATCATTTGACCTCCGTTTGCATTTCTACATCCACACCATTACATAGGCCAATAACAAAATCGAATCATCAATGCGTATCGACTCGGAACAGGGATGTTGACTGATATTCAAATTAACAACTTTTTATAAAACGTCAAAAACGCTTGTTATGAAGTTTGTAGGAAAATCATGATTTGAAGTGACGTCATGATTTTCTGTTAAACTTGGTTCGATCGGTATGTCGTTGTTTATTCGTAATGTTAATATAATTTATTTTAACTCTCGTCATTTACCGTACCCATAAAAAACCTCTACTCCAATAAAGGCACTTAAAGATTCTCACACAACAACTATAAGAACCTTGTCGGATGGTGTATTTAAATCACGAATTCGATTTAAGCGATGAGCACGCTCTCACTTTTGTAGGTATTCATTTGTTATTTCAAGGCTACGAAGTCGCCACGAACCCGTAATAAAGTATAACGTCACAGTGAAGTGTGAAAGTACCTTGTATCCCGAATCAGGTTACCCTTACAGGGGCTAGTTTGGGACTCCTTAATCACCTTGAATATAAATGCGTGACATTCTCCATCTGGTTTTGGCAATGCCAAGTGGCTTTAATTATTGACGGTAAAGCTCAATAGGTAGGTCATGTAAAGGTTGTATAAATTACAGATCTTCCGAAATTGGCTGGCATTTAATAAGTTTGAATTTGGAATAGTAGCTAACAGCTCTGTTTGATGGGAAAATAGCAGACGGCTGCCGGATGTCGTGGGGCTATGGAACAAGTAAGGCGATGTATGTAAAAGTATCTTATGATAGAAGACGAAGTATATCTGTGTGTAACCTAGTGTCTTTAGGAATGTCGTTGGCGTCAACTACTGATTCTTTCAGTTGGTAGGTATTGATAAAGGAAATCTGGAAGAGCATTCCCGTTTTTCCTATTTATGGTTTGTTGCACCAACTTAAGATCACAGGCCGATCGACGTTAATTATGAAGCAGCTGCCGGCAGCTGGCATTCCAAAGGAACTTATCAAACTTTCCATACATTCAGATTTTAACGAACACCGCCTACGATTACAGACGGTTTGATTATGAGATCTCAACAGAATCAACAGTGATGTAACTTGGGGTGGGTGGGCGGTGTTCGTTAAAATCTGAATGTACATATGGAAAGTTTGACAAGTTTCTATGGAGTGACAGTTGCCAACGATGTTTAACGTTGATCGGTCTGTTCTGTAATCGTATGTTGCTGCAACATGCCCTTAAATTGGCAGGCACCGAGTGAAGTTGTCTAGAAATCAATCCTTATGTTATTTGGCTCGCTTAGTACACGCGATTCATTTATTGAGAATAGAAAGCGTTTCCGTTCGCAGTGAGATTAAGTAACTATTCAGGTGTTACCTGTAAAGGAAGGAAATTGCTACCCGTGGTATAGTGTAACAATGAAGTAAGGATGTGTAGGAGATAAATATATAGACAGGAAGGAAGCCGTAAACTAACTATGCTAGGTTATTAACGTCAGCACATGCTTTATTTACTTGCAAATGTCGTATGGAAGTAAATATTTGTAGTATTCGTCCGCGATTATATAGTTTGGGAATTTAATAGTAGTCATTCAGTCCATATACACTTTGACGTAAGAAGGTATAATGGCAAATTTGACACCTTCAATCCCATTATTCTACTCACGAACAAATAATAAACTTGCAAGAAGTTCTTTTAAAAGTTCAGTTCACATGCTATTCGGATGAGCTGAAATTTTGGTACTTATGTCAAGTTCGATTGCTAACGCAATATCTTGTGACCAACGAGCTGACCTGGTGGAGGCAGAAGGTAGACATAGCATCTCCTTTTCAGAAAATATATAGTTTTTTTTGTCGATTCAGTTTTTTGTAATTCAAAACGAAAGCGATTGGCTTGCGATTTTTACAGCTCGCAGAGCCACTAGTGGTCTTAACCTCTATTTTTATGAATGAAGATAGAAATTGTCATGTACCTATAGGGTCAGTGTGAAGCACTGGCACGTTAGCCCTAAACACTGAACTGCGACACGTATGTTATGTTGTCTATGACTATAACTATGTACGTCAAAGTCTAAGCGCTATATATCGCTTCATAACGGCTCAGGCCTTGTTGTTGTTATTGAGGTCATAGAAATAGAGCTTCATTGAGAGATAATATAGTATACGCTATTACTTGTTCTCTATGTACCTATAGATACACTATTCCATATAAGAAAAGAAAAATGGTGCTTTAATCGTCGTGCGATTTCAAGGAAAACCTATAAATATATAGTATTACTATTCTTGAAAAGACCTTAACTAATAAATAATAACTAATTAACTTGCTTCACTCTCGATCTGTAACTGACCGTTTTTTCGTGTTTTTTATGACTTATCGTATTAACAACAACGAGGTTTACCGAAAAAGTATCCCATATTTACTTCAAAATTGGCAATTTTAGGCAAATAAACTGTTTTTTGAACGTATTTTCAGTGAAAATGAGTTAAAAATAAAAATCTCTCGTGGGTTATGAGAGACGTCAATAAGGAACATTTATATGTAGATTTTATATATAAAAGTGCATAAACAACATACTAATATCGAAAACATACTTTTTTGACCACGCTTGAATTAAAGCATAAAAAAATACATATTAATTATTTTTTCATGAAAAATCTCATGCAAATAGATAAACGACTGAAGAACCGACAATCGTTTGTACCATAAATATTATCTATAGTTTTGACAGAGGAATATCAACTCAAAACTCTTCAAAACACTCAAAAAGCGCTTAATGATCAAAATGAGTAAAACTAGTAGAATATGTCCCTTTGATAATATACTTAAACAAACAATCGTAGATGAACTTGGCCGTTAAAATTCTAATTCATTCAATAAACCATATTCTTGAATATGGTGTACTTCGTTGTTAATGATGAAATGGAGGTATTTTTGATAGGCTGGCAATACGTTACTACAGTATGCTGCATATCCATTGGGCTGAAGAAAGTGGTGTCAGCAAAATTCTGGTCAAATCTCTTAAATACTTAAGCCCAAAATACAAATAACAATACCTTGTTACAACTATAATTATTGAAGCTGCTCACAAAATTTAATCGGTTGAGAAATGCGAGCTGTAGAGGAGATCAGCTGGACAGCCGGACAGCCGGACAGCCGGACAACCGGACAGCCGGACATATTAAAAATTATGGACCAAGCTGAAACGGCGAACTTCGTCCGCGTCGCTCGCTCGTTCAATTATTATTGTGGTTAGTATTTGTAATATTTCAATCTAGTTACTAATGACTCATACTTGGTTTTAAATATCAAACTAGTTTGAGTCATTCATTGCAAAACGCGAACCGAGAAAACGGGTAAACAATTTGAGTGTGTTGTTTAACGGGCTAGCCGAGGGTTTCATCGATTTTTGACAAGTTTTGAATCGTATCCTCTACTTTTGCACTACAGATAGAATTATAAATCAAACGGCTATCGGTTCTTCAATCTTGTATCTCCATTTTTGTCTACCGGATTTTAAACAAATGAATACTTAATTTTATATGTTTTTTAAAACATTGTCTAAAAAAACACATCTCTATTGACGTGAAAGATCTAACATATACGAAATCTACATATTTGGGTTCGTCTGTGACGTCTCTAAGAACTAGTCTAAGGTTTTCATTTTAAACCAGTTTTTGGCCTAAAATTGTTCAACTTTGATGCCAAATATCTCGAAAACAATGAATTTCGAAGTAAATATGGGATACTATATTGCTTAAAGCCGTTGTTGGTAATATAATAAGGTACAAAAAACATTCGCGGGTGAAAATAGAGAAAATACGGATAGTACGATTTTTATCCCAGATATGAAACCCAGCTAGATCGATTTTCGCCCCCGTAAACCCCTACATTCCAGATAATCATTGAAATCGTTGGAGCTGTTTTCAAGAACGTGATTACAAATATATATACGTAGGGATATATTGATATAATAGTATAGTATATAGTATTAAAAGCTCTATTAAGTACTATCGACAATACAGCTAACTGACAATCGGTGCACCTTAAGTGCATTGTAATAAGGTTCTATATAAACACAGGATGGTCAGTTAACAGTGTTGTCGTTAGTATATAACTAGCTGCGAGCAGTGACAAAGAGACCACAGTATAAAATATAACCTATATACTTGCCTACTAACCACGTGCATCTGTAAAATGGTTTTATTGCATGAAATCATATAAACGAAGACGCCGTTTATGCGGATGACCCAAAAATTTGGCTTAATAGCTGGCTTTGGCTTTGGAATTTTTCACCGGAGACACGAATCTCCACACTACTAAAAATGTTGTAAGTAATAAACGAAGTTCCTAAATTTACGTATTTTGTACACAAACCCGTCATTTCAAAGAAAGGAAGAATGAAAACATTTATGCGAGCAAAAAACCAACTGTAGACACATACGCACATACTCGGTTTCATCGTTTCTCCGCAAACAAAAGAGTTACTAACGATCTCTTGAATCGAATGGGCAACGATTGTACATGTTGTGTCACGAATATGACTATAATAGTTATCACAACTACATACTTAAGGTCAAAGGACTACACAACCTTTAAGCGATATCGACATGGGCATTAACCGCCAATGAACCGATTAGCAATCGTCCCGTCCTCCTTTCACTTACGTCCTGAGGCATTTTTTCAACTCGATCGAGACGATAGTGACTGGCTCGATCACGATTCGAGTCGAGTCTCGCACGGTATTATGACACGAGTGGTCTCATGTCGGCGATATGAGACACGCATAGTAATTCAGTGCCTATCTTAAAACCATTTGACTGATTCAGCCGCGTGAATAAATTAAGTGGCTCGTGGGAATCGAAATAACGTGCAATCGGGAATGTTCGAGTCTTATGAATACCTGCGTTACAGCTTAGCTAATATTCGATTATAGGTATTTTGTATTAAAAAAAATAGTTTTTCTCGCCAGTAACGTTGACCCGCAATACTGTGTGCTTGATATATTATATTCTACGTTTATCGTAGATTTTTAGTAATATCAAATCGTTATTTATGATTTATTATCAGTTCTTCTGAAAAATAATAAGAAAATTACAACTGTGCATGCCACTGTGACACACAACTACGAGAATAAAGTCCTTTAATTATCTTTAATTCAATCTCACATTATACATTATTTATTTATTAATTTTAAGGAGAACTAACAGTTATAAAAATTCTTGAGATATCAAGCTGCCTCGACTCTAACAATTAGAGCACGTCACTACATCACTTCTAGCCGTACATTACTCGGTTACCACATGGCACGTCGACGAGTACCATACAATAGTTAGGCGTTGTGTACTCTAAACCACGGTAAACGCTCTATTAATTCTTAACAGCCTGTTGCAAGAGCAATTTGACTATTGACTGCTGTCACGGATATTGGCTACGATGTGGTGCTGCCGTCAGCCCGAACGGAATTCTTACATATTCATTTTCTTTCCTTAAACGGACTCGCTTACTAAATTGAACCGAAATCGATTGTGAAGAAGTGAATACTGTTACGCAAACTACGTAACAGTTTTTTTTGCCGATTGTTTTCAACGGAATACTGAATGTTGCGGAAGGTTCTAAATTCGACTATTAATTTTATGTAGATACAGGCCTATGTCCAGCAGTGGACATTTTTCGGCTGATATGATCATGATGATAATATAATACTAAATAGAAAGCGCAGCTGACGCTGTTAGTGTTAAATATCAGTCAAAGTCAGTACAGATTCTTTGCTGCACGCCTATATTAAAATGAGTAGCAGAACGCAATATCTACTGCGAAAATGTTATAACGACCGTACCAACATTAGTAACCTCTCGGTAAAGTACAAAACACCGTAGCGATTCCACCCCACCAAATGTGGAATTGGCTTTAAACTGAGACCTGCATAATCTTATCATCAGATTGGCGTTTACGATGACAGCTGGATTATTCGCGGCCATTGAAACTAGCTGCTATAAAAATACGCAAGTTTAATTTAAACCAGATACTTACCAAAGTGATTGAGACAATTGTAGATTATCTAATTGAGACTCCATTAGGAACGATATCAATTACTTACAACGAACAAGGAGATAAATAGCAAGTTTGCCGTCTGGTTCTTAATGAAGGACATTGTTAAGTAACAAAATATGAGCCAGATCGGTAGCCACACCCTTGCTCGCGATATTGTATTACCGTGCTACTTGGGAATACGAAGAAATTGATTGGTAATTCCAATGCGACATGGCGTGTGCGGCGGGTGGGCTGCTCTTACATAACGTTGAGGAAATTTGGTATTGAGCAGTGAATATGTATGCTGAAAATTAAAACGATTACTACTTTTAAAGTAGGTATACAATAGTTATTTGTTGTACAAGGGTGCAAAGTTTTATTTTACCCGCGAGTGTTTCAACACACGAGAATTAAAATACATTTTCATCTCTCATACTCTGAAAGTAGATCATTGTTTATCTAAACAGCGGGTTGAAAGTGAGGCATGTCGCCCCTAGGGTTGAAAAGAAATAAAAAATAAAAAAGCAATGGCAGAAACCTGTACAGCCACAGTTTCAGAGAATTGTATTGATTTTTGAAACTGGTTGACAATCATACCTACATTATTTTTTTAAATATTTATAGATATATTTATATATATATATTTTGAAAGATTAATTGTTGCATGACTATTATTGCTATTTGAAGTTATTTAAATATTTTTTAAGAGTTCATAGTTCAATGTAACCGCATCAGAACCACGTCATAGTCATAAAAAAAAAAATGGCAAACCTATACTGCCACACTTCCATAAAATTGCGTTGATTTTTTTTAAGCTCGTTGATAAGTATGATGGTTGATGGTTTTAATTCTTTATTACTATGTGGTATATATAAATACATTTAATAATGTAATTTGACTTCAAAAAAAGAATTCAAATTAGTTTTTCGATATAACCACTTCGAAAGGGCGTTCGGTAAATGGTGCACACACAAACATTATTAAAACTGTCAAAAGTTTCCGCCCATATGGTCCACACACAAACGCTTTTAAAATGGGTTTAATTCTCTGACTGATTCAGAAAATATAGGTAGGTTAAGGTTTTGGTTTTCATTTCATTTCCTCGTACTCGAAATGAAAAGTAGAGTGTTTAACTCGGGGAAAGCCACCCATTTCAGCCTCGAACTATTGGCGCTCTCACTTCGTTCGAGTGCCGAAATATCTCGTCAGGAATCGGTGGCTTTCAACCCTCAGTTAACAATCTACTATTGCACCCGTGTGTAACAAAAAACTTTTCACCTCACTGTAGCGACGAAAGTGCAACATGCAAAACAACTTTATTTAATTTAAATAATAATACTTCTTTAATTTTTTAACAGTAATAATAACGTTAAGTAATATCAAGTAGAATTTTGGTCAAGTGCGCGTCGGATTTTAGTTTTCCCATACATTTTGAGACCCAGCGCCTGGTGAAGGCAACACGCAATTTTTTAAAAGTTCTTAAATATTAATTTTATTCTGTTTTTTAGTATTTGTTGTTATAGCGGCAACAGAAATACATCATCTGTGAAATTTTTGTCTTATGAGCGTTTTACGTTTTGTTATTGTGTCAAAAGCTACTTAAACACGCTCCAAGGTCAAATTACTTTCCCCACGAATGGATAAAATGCTTTTTTGCCCACTGGTTTTAAATAATAAAAGACGGCTTTCCGAGGCAGTGAGGGAAAAAATTATTCTAGCTACGTACATAGTGGGAAAATGCGAAAAGGTTTACAGTAAGCAGTTTTGCGACCAGTATTGGCATAGTTTTTAGGAAAACGACTGCCATCTAACCTTTAAATCTGAGGGATATACGAAGATAGGTACTTTTGATTAGGCCATGTCAAATGAGTGGGTAATTTGACTGGTAAAATTCTCAGCTCGCCTCAAGGCCTCTTACTCGCCTTAACTACTGTTGCCATAGACAACAACCAGGATCGACGGCTTAACGTGCCTTTCAAAACACGGAAGCTCGCAGTAACCTCTCAAAGAGGTTACCAGGTGCTTTACCTTTAATTGATGTGACTGCGGGCTCCGCTAGGCTGAGAGCGCTTCAACAATGTTATGTACGATTGAGATTTTTTATGTCATTGGAATTGGAATCTTCTACCTTCGGCGGTAGAGTTGCTTCTTGAATGGACAACTTTGATCCAATTCGGCCAGCTCGAATAATCTCAAGTGTCTCAAGTAGGTATACACAGTATTTAACTCATTTGCGATTCCGCGTCCACGCAACGGTGAAATTGGTAATGTGGGAAACAGAAGACGTACGGTTTGCGCAATATTAGGTAGGTATTATTTATTTATTTCAAGCACGTTTACTAACTAGACTTTGAATAGATACGGCTACGATTACGACACCGTTGGGAGACAGCGTCTGTCTCGCAAAGCAATTCTCTGGGTAGGACATACATTCAGAATGTTATGCCACCAGCGCCTATGTCAATAAGTATATTTAGAAGAGAATTTGGCAAACCGACTGCTTTTAAAACGTAACATAAAGGTATAATATAGATGCCATCACAATAATTTGCTACCATTAAGTTGATCGGACGATGGAGCCAGAAGGAGCTCTTCAATGGCCAATAGTAAAGGCCACTAGGTACTTATAATTAAAACAAGCATTACAAAAAAAGGACTACGGAAAACGAACTGAAAACAAAACAGTGTCTTTCTCATACGGTCAGCGTCATATAGGTAGTTAGTACCAGCCAAGGTAGCCAAATATTACGGTACACGTCTTTATTACTGTAAGAATAAGGGTGTGTTACGAATTATTTGGCTACTCTGGCTGCTACTAACTATATGACGCTGATTGTACAACAAATTGTAGTCCATGTAACCGCCGGAGCAGAATTTTGAATCGACTGACTCATTCAACAAAATCGGCTCAGTATCTTAAACGCTAAACGTAAATCAAACATTACATACTCGTAGACTGCTAAAATCGTATGCCACCAATTCGGCTTTGCCGCAGTCGGGGAAAGAATAAACTTATACATATGTGCGGACAGTCATAATACTTTACACATCTATATGCGACATGCGTATTATGCGACCTGGCACTCAAGAGTTAGGTAACAACACTCAACAGTAATCAGGCTCCTTTCGAATCCGGCCTATCTTCTAAAGGCCTTATTAATCTTATAATACACCCGCCGTGTGATTCTTTATGGAACGAGCGAGCTACGGAATGACTTCGTTTCAGCTTGTTACAATTGATTGATATGAATCACTGTTAGCGAACATAGAGATTAGTAAAACTATGTATGTGATTTATGGAAAGTGAAGGATTCATGTTGATTTATATATCTGGAAATCCATATTAAAATACTTAACATGGTATTCATGTTCAAAAGTTACCGTAGTTAACGTAGCTTATCCCGTTTGTATTCTCGATGAATGCTTGGGTAATATGTCTTTAACTCTCAAATATAAGAAAGATAATCTTAATTATTTACTTGTACTATAGAAATCTATAAGTGGTTTTATTCTTATTTCAGCGCAAGAGTTCAAGTGTCCCGAGAAGAGTGGCTTCTACGCAGACCCGTACCAATGCGACCTCTATTACAAGTGCAGCAAAGGTCAGTATCGTGATTGAAAAGGTTAACGAGTGCTGGTATGTGAAAGTAGGTACTGCAATGCAGTTCCGACAGAATGTAAGGACAAATGTCAGAAGAATTAAAAAAAAAACAACCGAATTCCTTTTTTTTGAAGTCCCATTTAGAGGCCCATGCTAACATACAAACTAACAGGGCAAGTTAAAAATAAAATAAATTAAAAGCTTGTAAAGAAAATTATATTGTTTTGCTTCATATCACGTTAGTAATTCTCGGTCTACTTCTTGGAAACCGTTGCAGTGTGTTAATGTTAACTTATTAAAATACTCGACGTAGTGTCAAAACTTTGCGGTCTCGACATTTAGCGCTATGTGCTTACGGCGGCAAATAGAGTGTGAAAACTTAGTTTCTACACAGTTACGACAATGTTGGCGTACGTATCCAAAAGGCCCGAGTCACCATGCGAACTGTGTGCAGATACGACTATTTATACTGCAGAACTGAGGAATTTTTACTAGCTGACCCAACTTGAAGTTTATTGAGCATGGCGAATTGCACTTGGCAATGGAAATTATGTTTCGTATTTCATTGATATTATAATTCATTCATGTAATGTTTCTAGTGCGTAATTATACTATTGTGAGGTTAAAACGACGAAGTTATTACGAAACCTATGGCGACGGTCGGCCCATAGCGATCGGGCCCCATTCTATACGTCATCCAAAGTCCGATTACTTAGTTTGGCCCTTGTGACAACCATAAATCAAAAATAATGAATTAAATTACTTGGTGAGCGCAGAAAGTAGCTCTGTGTTTATTAGGTTGCTAAGAAAATAAATTATAAATAAAATTATTTTCAGTGGCATGTATAAACACGAACGTACAGACCAACGTACTTTTCTTATCGTCTCAAAGTGCGCGTATTCCATTTTGTAACTAAAGAGAGAACAATTTGAATGCAAACACTAATGCCCTTATTCATAAAACTTAAAATGCCTCTGCTAAATAAAAGGTGCTCTGTCCCTTTCTTACGAACACAAATGTCAAAGTGACAGATAAGGACAAACGAACTTTAACGGCATTTTAGTGAAAATAGGCTTGAAGTACGTTTATGAATACGGACGTAAATCTTTACGATCAAAATTATTAACTACCCCAACCGTGCCAACAGTGCCGTAGTTAAAATAATCAAAAGATACGTTGCAATAATTAATAAAAATATCCGTGCGACAACCCAGTCCATAAACGACTTAATAATAATAAGGCGACTTCCTGAGTCAGCGGGGCAGGATCGGTATGCGGTATTTTAAGACCTGCGTTTGCAGTAGGTACTGCATTCGTACCACCGTTTCCGAGCGCCCCGCTCAGTGAGGAAGCACTTATTTAAATGAAGGCACGACTGAAAGTTGACACTAATAGTAATAGCTTAGACGATATCGTTCCGGCTCCTTAGCTCGAAAAATCAGGACGTCACCTTAGTTCTGCCGTCCTAAGCAAAAAGGACGCATCTGACTATGAGACTCGTAGTCAGATGCGTCCTTTTTGCTTAGGACGGCAGTTTTGTGTAGCTGTCTCACTCCCGTATTTTCCACAGGCAAATCCGAAGCGAAGCTGTGCCCCGACGGTTTGGTCTTCCTCGACGAGAACCCGATCAAGGAGCGATGTGACATCCCCTCCAACGTCGACTGCGGAGACAGGAAAGAGCTGCGTGCGTATTTGGGATTAGTAGCGACATTGCACAGATAAACGAATAAAAAAATATTTTGCATAATAATTAGTGGCTTTTAGTGTTTCGTGTAAAGCTGCGTCCGCTGTTTTAGATGTTTTTAAACATCTAAGATGTTATCCGCCTGTTTCGGCAAACAACTAGGGTACCCATTGTTTTGATTGGCAAAACATTTTTCACGTTTAAAACTCATGAAAACACGGTGAGCGGACGCGGCTTTACACATCACGCTGGTGTTTTTTGCCGACTTTGAACTGTAAACCTAATTCAATACAATTTATTTTCTTATTGCAATTTCGAACCATCACTGGCTTTCAATTTACTCACACGCACGCCACACCACAACACAATACTCGTAAAGTAAAGGTATATAAATATGGGATAGTAACAATTACTATAACTTAAATCCAAAAAGATTTATAAACAATGCCTATTTCAATTTGAATTTTCAGAGGAGGCCCAGCCCACTAAGGACTGCCCGCGCCAGAACGGTTACTTCAAGCACCCCGACCCACAGGTAACGTATTGAACTTAACCTACCGAGAAGAAATCGAGCGTTTATTGTTATTCACAAACCTTTACATTTTAAAATCAGAAGAAATGACACTACTGGCGACATCTAGTTTCGAGTAAAAAAAGCCTTTTATAGTGTTATTCTTTCTGTGTTTGAGAAATTTAGAATTTTCGACGCAATCGACGTCTACTGCTTTAACTACTTCCGGTATCCATTATTACTTTTCAGAATTTGATGCTTGATGTCACTAGCATTAGCAGTAACTTTGATTAGCAGTCTTCAACAGGCACAGAGAGTTATCCCAGAGATCACTAAAAGACCTTTACTACAAACGTTTGGCTGCTCTCAATTTGTATTTCACATCATTTAGTTAGTAGAATTTAGTAATGCAAAACTTTATTGTTTATTTATTAATCAATCACAAACGTTCTTAACGCTGTAACATTCTTCCACAACACCGTGAATGTAGTTTAACAGCGTGTCCCACTATAGACACTAGAGTAGAAGTGAATCTCCAAATGAGGCTTCACGCCTTCTCTGGAGGACCTATTAGAGTTTGGCCACAACTTTAAGCGGCGTCAGCTGTGCGCCAAGCCGTCAGGGCTTCGAGATTCGCTGACTAAAATATTAAGCTGTGTTCTGTGAATTCTGTAGGCGTGCGACAAATTCATCTACTGCTCGGACGGCGTCCCCAACGAACACCCGTGCCCGCCCGGCCTCATCTTCGACGAGGAGAGCTCCAACTGCGACTGGAAGGAGGCCGTCAACAGGCAGTGCGATCATCCCACTAAGGGTAAGAGGTTTCTACAACTAAAGCTTGCACTAAACCGTCTGTAATCGTAAGCGGTGTTCGTTAAAATCGGAATGTACGGAAAGCTTGACAAGTTTCATGGAATGAAAGTTGCCGGCGCCTTATATAACGTTGATCGGTCTGTAATCGTTCTCTGTAAGTTGGTGCAACCCGCCCTTTAATCCTAAACTATTTGACCGGCGGCTCCATGCGCGGATTGCAAAGAATGCAGAAATTAAATTGATATGATTATTCTCCTTTGTCTCTGTGTGTCTTTTGTGTAGTGAATAAATGTCTTCTTTCTTTCTTTCTTTCTTTCTATATGTGTAGAGTTTCTGGATGGACATACCTATGTCCATCTAGATATTCAGTTTTATACACCCATGCAATTCAAATCGTATGGTTCGGTCCGAGCGTCCCTACATTAAAAAAATTACAAAGCTACAGGGTCCCAGACTTTTCTTCTTTAAGATAAGCACGAGATTCCATATAACTCGCTCCTTGTCCTGTGGGTTCGTAACTAATCAGTATGAGAGACAGAAGTAGTCAGATGCAAAGGTTAATAGAAAATAACTAAAATGAATATTATGTGCAGACGTTCTTGACGACGGATTCTCCTGCCCCGACGGCGACGTGATGGGGCCCAACGGCCGCGCGCTCCCGCACCCCACCTTCCCCCACCCCGAGGACTGCCAGAAGTTCTACATCTGCCGCAACGGTGTGCAGCCCCAGAAGGGCAGCTGCCCCCTCGGCAAGGTCTACAACGAGGACACCTTCATGTGTGACGAGCCCGAGAAGGTTCCGGGATGGTGAGTAGCTATACACGGCCAGTGACTCACATGAGTCATGTCTCTTATCTTCCCCACCCCGAGGACTACCAGAAGTTCTACATCTCGCAGCTGCCCGTTCGGCATGGTCTACAACGAGAACACGTCATGTGCGAGGAGCCCGAGAAGGTTCCGGGATGGTGAGTAGCTATACACGGCCAGTGACTCACATGAGTCATGTCTCTTGTCTTCCCCCACCCCGAGGACTACCAGAAGTTCTACATCTCGCAGCTGCCCGCTCGGCATAGTCTACAACGTGGGCACGTCAAGTGCGACGAGTACCAGAAGTTTCGGGGATGGTGAGTATATACGGCCATGCAGTGACTCACATGAGTCGTGCGTCTATAAGCGGTTTTCGCTACAAAAAGGAAAAATACTGCTGCTCGCTACGGAGTAGAGCAAGTAGCGTTGCTTGGCATTTTTAACTGCCACGTTACACAAGTAGCGCTACGCCGTAGTACGTATGTCATACGTCAAGGAATTGAATTCCTACCCATTTCGTTGAAATGTCATTGGACATTCGCAATACAATAAAGTAGTAAATTATATTTCAGTAATAGCATTGAAATGTCAATACGTATTATTTGTTACTTCACATTACGGATAACCTCTTTGCGAAAAGTTATCATTCGCTTTTCTAATTACGAACATGTGCTAGTGTCAATCGAGAAAATTTAAAAATAATTTTCAAATACGTTAATAATTTGAAAAATAAAATGCTTGCCGCTAATATCATATAAATAACAGAACTAGCGAAATGACAAACTTATCCGGCTGGACTCCAGTTTTGGCAAAGTACCTTGGCGTCCCAAAGTTCTGTTCACCATGTCAACGTAGTCATATATCAAAGTAACGTCGTGTTCTAGCTAGCTCTTATAGTGACAGTTTGCAAATGCTATACGAAATTGAACCGTAGGTGGGTTGGAAATTAAATTCCTTGATTGAACGTAGCAGCTTATCTTTATGTCGCAAAAAGCGCCTATAGCGTTCCGATGGCGCTGAATAGGTTAAATAATGCAGAATGGTGAACTTTTAACAAAATCTACCTGAACAAGGAAACGAAAAAAAACGCTAAATGTACAAATGAAGGTACGTTTTTTTTTTCATAGCGTGTTTTATATACATTTTTGATTTGAAACTTCATCGATACAGCTAACATCTGAATCATTAAAACGCTAAAAAAATAGTTACGGTAGTTTCCAGAAAATTAAATTCGCTGAAAGGGTTCATGCTGACAAAACTCCTGAATTATATTATACTGAAAATGTACCTTTTCTAACGTTTATCTTATTTGTTTCAGTGAAAACTTCTACGAAGGAGCGCAGCTCGAGAAGATCAAATCTTCCAAGAAAGCGTAGAGTGCCGTAGTTATTTTAAGCATTAGATATGTATTTTAAATAAATTTAAATCCTACTAATCTTGTTTATTTTTAATAGACGCTTATATTAAACTTCAATGTTCCGTTCAAATCTTGCGAGCCTTTGACCAACTTCCCTCTCCTCACATCTAGTTGAAATTATGTAAGTCCATAAAGCTAGTATGACGATGGAACACCTCGATTACTCAAATAAACCCATTGTGTTTGTACTTATGATAATTCTCTCAATGATTAATTCTATAACATAACTGTGGAAGAAAGTACAGGTGGCAATAATATAAGTCGTTATTACGAAGGAGACACTATTAGAAGCCCGACGCCGAAGGCTCGAGAAAAAAATCTTACCATCCGTGTCGCACACAATGTATTTCATCACATTTGGGAGGTAACAACTTCATTTTAAACAAAAATATTAGGTAACCACAATAAAAAAAAATGGCCATCTTCGTCAAATTGAACAATCTGGAGTTCAATTTGACGTAACGCTCGTCACGTTAAGATTCTTCGGCATACAGCCACGATTCAAAACCACTGTTAAAATATTTTACAGAGACACTTATTACCACAATGTAATTTTTAACTACTTATTTAAATAATTCAGCTATACATGGTTTATTACTGTTTATACCTTTAGATTTATTTATAAACAGGTTTTCAAACATCGTATTTGAGTTAAAATTAAAACCACCTTGCTTTATAAGTGACACAAGAGTGACAGATACAATTTAAGAATACGAAACCCTAAAAGCACCATTACGCCCGTGGCTGTAATGTAGGTTATTGTTACTCTGTAGGCCTGCGTGTTATGAATCCCATTACGGTCAAGTATGAAAATATATTTTTTCGACATCTTATTTTATTTGAAGACTACCGCCTATGGGACTACTAACGCCATCTAGTTTCAATGAGTGCATATAATTAACAGAAAAGTTTGCGATTTGCGATTGTTTGCTGGATATCTGCTGCGGTAAGTTCCCACCATATTAATTAATTATTTTAAACTATTACAAAATACAAGAAAAAGTACAAATGGGGGACGTACACTCGTAAGGCATTCTCTACTACCGCGAAACAAAAACGAACTTCGTTCGTGTGTCTCCCTCTCTGTCGCACTTGCTTGTTCGAGCGATAGAGAGGAAGATACACGAACGAAGTTCGTTTTCGTTTCACGGTAGCCGGGCAGTACCTACTAGACTAAACAGGTCGTCAACGAAATCAGTATTACTACCTAATTTTAAATATTATCGCAGAAGAAGGAAATCAGGCAGACCCGCGGCAAAAAATATGGCTTTGTCTTCGAAGGGCCTTTCTCTGTATGTATACTAGGATGGGAAGTTCCGGAGATCGCCACCTAAATACAAACATAAAAAACTGCACCATTACAAACTCACTACACTTTCGCAAACTTTTCCTTTTAATCCTTTTAATAATATTAGAATTGATAACAGCTGTAGTATTTTTTGTTTTTCATAAATTGTAGCCAACCATTTAACATACTTTAAAGTTACCGCAATCGATCCAAATTTACCCAAACCAGAAAAGTTCAGGCCACTTATTAATCCACTTTTATAATCGATTGCGATTGGGGCCCAATTATTCCCCCCTCCACCCCCCGCGATCGGCCCCGCTATTCACAACACGTCTCGAGTGGCCTCACCACTCACATCGAGTATTTCTTGACCCCGAGAAACTCAACGAATATGCGTGAGTAGCTGTTGCCCGCGACATCCTTCCACCTTCCATACTAACTTTAGAAACCCCTTTCGCCCCCTTAGGGGATGATTTCCGAGATGAAAGTATTTGGTATACATAAATATAGGCTCTACACTATGTGTATACCAAAATTCATCTTAATCCGTTTAGCCGTTTTTCCGTGATTGAGTAACAAACATCCAATTACTTATCTAAACTTTCGCATTTGTAATACTAGCTTCCGCCCACGACTTCGTCTGCGTGGACCCGGGATAAGAACTATACTATATTTTAATCCAGGCTATAAACTATGTTTGTGCGAAATTTCATCCAAATCAGTTGAGCCGTTAAAACGTGATCACGTAACAAACATTTAAAAGTCTAAACATCCAAACACTCCAAAATCCACTTTTCATTTATAATATTAGTAGGATTTGTAGAATAAAAACTAAATAAAAGCTTGTAAAAAGAACATTCCTTCAACATCAGCTTGTATATATGTCCCACTGCTGCCATCTCAATAAAATAAATAATAACAAAAAAAACGAGAACAGTTTTGTACTAAGCCAATCCCTTATATATGGACAATTCCACATTTCCTAGTTCTAGTGACTATTACAAGAGTGCCGTAGATTGAAGGATCCTAATATTATCTTTAGAATTAGATGCTAAGCCAATCTGTGAAGTACCTCCAGGCAGAGTAAGTACAATTTGTCATCTGTGGTCTTCATTATCAGTTCCAAATTTGTGGTTTCCTAGAGTAAGCAACTACACGAGTCGCATTATTACAGGACCTCGATTTCTCGTGGATTTTTTGCAACAATGGGATCAATCTGGAAACATATACTATCAAATAATAAACTAATTGTACCTACAGATTGGTTCCTAATGAAGCCGTACTGAAGTAACAAACATAAAAAATTGAAAAATAATAAAACCGAATATTGAACCGGACTTACTTTGGTTCGCCGTCGAGTCAGTCGTAAGCTTTGTGAACAACAGCACAGGTTACGCAAGGGCAGCGTAAGAATACGAGAAACGAGACAAACGGGTCCGACAAAGAAACATAATATATGTCGGTCGATTGTCAATTTTTTGTGTCACGACTCATGAGAACATTGTTGTCAAATCTGAGCCACGATTCCATCTGGGACATCAGTCTTAATTGACACATTGTCAACGTATAATTCTTACATATGTCTGTATACATATGCACAGTAAACATTTATTTTACTGGCATTCGGCGCAAGTGTAAAATCGTCAACACGAAATTACCATTTTGAAATTGGACGAAAAGTTATACCTTGTGTCTAAGTGGGTATACTTTACTCATGTAATTTTTTTTCTTTTTCAATATGAATTTAACCTGAATGGAATTTTACCAGTATGAATAATATTAGGTGCATATTTATACACGTGCATAGTTAATGTTGTCTAATTGAAATTAACAAAATTGAATATGAAAATCCACTATTTTCTACAAAATTCATGTAGGTATGACGTATTTCCGATTAGTCATATTTTTGGAGTGTACGTATTTCTTCCATATTGGACGCATTTCTTTCGACCTATATGAAAGTGTCGTAGTATGTCAATTTTACTTTTACTTAGGACGTAACTACATTTTAGTATTATTCTGGACAGTTTCCATGTCGAGGATTTTCAAATTGAGATTATTCAGATTCGACTAATAATTTTGAGATCAATTTTCTACGGGCGAATATTTTGACGACGATTACTGTCGGTCCTAACCAACACATTTACGAGTAGGTACAGGTAAATACATTTCGTTAACGAACTGCTTTATATTAGTATGCCAAATGGCAAAACATAGCGAAACAAATCATTGTACAAGATCTATATTTAACCTATGTTTACAAATAAATACATTTTTATTTTGATTTTTTCATACAAATCATTGAGCACGCAATGTATTCAATTCACTTGTGTACGACACGTGACGACATGCATAAATGTCAAAACGTTTGGTTAGTCAAATCAGGAAGACTATGATTAACTAAACATATCCGACAAAAAGAACTAAACATCACACAAAACGAGATTACCTTTTTTACCGAATTCACACCAAAAATGTAGTTAGTACATCGGATATATGATTTATAAAACAAAAATACGAATTGTTTATCAAAAATACTAACTGGCACTCTAAATATTTATCACGTAGGCAGTAGGGAGTAGGGGACAGGGACTTGGTGGCAGGAACGTGGCAAAACCGACTCGGATTGCGGATAGGTTAGAAGACGAAAGCGGGAGCAAGGCTTATTTTTTTTATAAAAGAGCCGACAAAACTTGTTTAAAAAAAAATTAAAAACACTCACGGTCAAATGTTACGCGTCTGTGACGAAAACCTTTATCGTGTTCGTGTTCTATGACATTTAGAAATACATCAATCTTTGCTGGCGTGTAACTCGGCCATATTTAATTTTAGAGAAAAGTTTTTCTTATGTAAGATGCTTATTTTGACGTGATCTGACCCACTCAGTGTGCCAGTGTTTAGTGCTTGTTAAGTAAGCACTTGATTATTTTGTTTGTGTACTTAATTATATAAAGATGACTGATTTCATTGGGTTTAATTTAGAATAAACGATGTTCCTAAAAGTAAATCAGGTGATGGTTTTCCTAAAAAAAACTTTTAATGTTTGTTGAATTAAGGAATTGTTAGTTATATATTTTGATATAAGTTAGTAAAACAGTTCAGCAAATACTATTAAACAGTATATTTAATTTGATTTATTTAGTGTGTATAATTTGTGTGCAAGTCAATATTTTTGGGATAACTTTGAAATATTTTGTTCGAAAAAAGGGAATATATAGATATCGATTTGATTACATGCCTTTATAATATTAGTCGGAAGTGGGCTTAATCAATAAATACCTTTTCGCCTCAGCAGCTCGAACAAGCATATTTTGCTGCGTGAAAATAAAAATGCGATTTTGCTCACTCCGTGAGACAAAGCAGCTTTTTACTTTTGTTGCGGAGCACTGACATTTCGTTGTATGGGGTCTATTACAAGTTCAGAATATTAGAACTTTATTAGCTCTGTCCCTCTTATTCCATTACGAAAAAAGAAAATGGCAGACGTAGGTCGATCCATCGACCATCAGATTTCAAAGTAGACTCCCAAAAGAGTACACGTTCGAAAACTATCAAATTAACCAGTTTAAATTACCAAAATAATTATACAAAAGAATTTTCAATTGAAGAATATTTAAATAAAAGATCTCAGAATATACTCCGTTTTTCATAATAAATAGGTAAACATGTTTTTTTTTACGCTATTTAATAATTCTAGTTCAAACAATCTTAAATTTTATGAACGTATACCACAGATGCAGTTTCCGAACGCAAGCGCGGCGCCCCGCCCCTTTTAAAAAATTGCGCGCTGTTATTTGTTTCTGATTTAATTATAGGTAGGTATAAAGTATATTATTCTTCATTCTTGCGTTATTGATATTAGTTTTAAATTAAAAAAACTACTAGGATAAATCAATTCTCTATCTAACTAGGAAATATAGTGAAGTCAATGACGTGACGAAGGCAGTATTTTAACAACAGTACCTACGGCTAGTTTTTGGTGTGCACGCGCGATACACGTAATAGGTATGCAAATGTGTGCTCTTATGATAATGATAATATATTTCAGAAATATCTCGAAGATATTAGTAAAATCAGTGAATTTCAACAAAAATACGGTTAGTTTTTAGTGATGTGTTAGTATAACGCGACACTCGTATAGATACTGAAATATCCTTTGGTGTCTCGTGCCTTGTCTCGCCTTTCTAGTATTGACTAACGGAGCGGCCGGCGCTGAGGAGTTAAAACTAGCAGTAATGAACGTCTAATTAAGTTTCCTTCCTGAATAATCTTGAGACGAATAGGTACGTGATACTATGATATATTTTTAATGTGAATATGTTCTCACTGCTGAGGTGAAAAGTTGTATGTGTTACTCGAGAGCAAAGTATATGCATCTCGTGCTTTTGAGTCCTTCGCTGCGCTCAAGATTCAAACGCTACGCTCGTGATTCAATTATAGAATTTTCGCTTCCTCAGGACTCAAAATCATAACTCCCAGCAAAAACAAACTTTGCTCTCTTGTTGCACAAATAACTATTGCCTATACATTTGATTATACCAATTTTACAAGTTCCCTTATACATTAGCGAGCGAGTCACAACTTTAGTCCCATTAAGGCGCACCACACACTGCCGCCGCATCCCGCTGCGGCGTGCGGAGCTACAGTTCGCAAACGCAAAGTTGTATGCCAGTAGGCACCTCAGTTTGCAAATTTTCTCACGGTACTTCATACTGCACCGCACCTCCGTCTGGCAAAATACGGTATTGGACAAAAGACAAATCAGCTTAGTTTTATAAAACGTCAATTTTTTTTAGGGATTACTACGACACATTTAAACAACGTCCTCATTGTAAGTTTTTATACATACATCCCTAAAAGGGGTAGGCAGAGCACATGAAACTTGTGTTGCAGTACCACTTTTAGCATAAATCTGGGTATAAAAGATCGACAAAATATGATATCGCAGTAACAGGTTGCTAGCCCATCGCCCGCAACACACTTCAACCCTGTTCCAAAGTTCAAAGATTTTTATTTGTGTATTCAATCTGATTACAGTGGTGGTAAATAATTAATTATATGTAGCACTATACCCTGCCCGACGGCGTACAAATTCTTGATTGTAGCAATGTTTCTAAATACTAACATGCAAAATAAATTTAAATATCTCTATTGTTAATGTCAGAAATCATGTCATATTGAATTATTACAGCAAAAAGAATAAAAATGTCAAGAGTTTATGTTTCATATCGAATTATTAAATTTATACAGCAAAAAGTCAGAAATAGAATAAAAACAATTTCCCTTAGTCGACTCGTGCGACACCCTCAGGAAGAAGGGAGGTGGTGCTATTCTAACCCGACACCACACGGGGACCGACACCACACGGGTAATTAATTAAAAAGATCTTAAAATAGCAATCATAAATGAGACATTGATACTTTCCGAGTATTTCCTAATGTTTGTCAGTTGCTAATGGGGAAACAATTTATTTTCACTGTTGTCTAATACCTAATTTGTGTGATGAGCGCCTAAGGGTTACATTCGTCTGAACTGGACATGAAGCACGAACACAATGCAGCTATACTAGTTTGTACAATGCTTTTTGTCGTGCTAGCACTCAATGTTAGGTAATGATTTCTTTGGTCTGCTTGACTTGTTTTGGTCGTAAGCGGGTCAGGCGAGGACTTTGTAACAACCAATACTGATACTAGTACCTAATGCGTGTTGTCATTTCACACTTAAAGGGGCTTCTAGCTCCAATGACCTTAGATCTGTACCTGTTCGTTCGACCATAACATGGTTTACCGAAATAGTATCCTATATTTACTTAAAAACTCACAGTTTTCGATACGGAATCGACAATAAAAACTACATAATTTTTGAATCTGCTTACAAAATTTCACAAGAATCGGTTGGGAAATGCGACCTGACCCCGTAGCATGCACGGCCTTATCACACGATAAGTGACAAGATAAAGCGTCCGTCACTGGCTGACACCGTTCTATAGAACGAGACGGACGCTCTATCTTGTCACTTATCGCGTGATAAGACCGACCATGATACGGGGTCTGTAGAGGAGAACAGCTGGCCAGCCGGGCATCTGGACATCCAGACATACGAAAGAATTTTGTTAAAGCTGGAAAGGAGAACTTCGTTCGTTTCGCTCGCTCGTTCAATAAATACACGACACACGATATCTCGCTGTGCCTTAAGTCTTCAGAAAGCCTGCGCCTTAAGCCATGAGAAGCGCCAAAAACGGTTTCTCTTTATCAGACGCCTTAAAGCTTACTGGTTATCTAAACATCTATTACGAAATTATATCGTATTGACAGACCTGACAGCCAGTTTTGTTCACGAGTCATGGGAGTTTTGTCAAGTCACACATTTCTATTGAGCAATTTGAATCGCATTTTTTACCGACTTCATAAAGGAGGTGATTATCAATTCGTCGGAATCTTAATTTTTTTATGTATGATCCCTGATTACTCGAAGAGGCCTGGATCGATTTGGAAAAATTGTTTTTTGTTTGAAAGGGTTCCCAGGAGGTCCCATTGTCATTAGGTCAGAATCTAATGATGGGGTCCTAGAAAATTCTAGGGAACTCTTCAAATAAGGCGAAGTACTGAATTAAAGTCGGTTAAAGCTTTCTTTTTAGGGTTCCGTACCCAAAAGGTAAAAACGGGACCCTGTTACTAAGGCTCCGCTGTCCGTCCGTCCGTCCGTCTGTCACCAGGCTGTATCTCATGAACCGTGATAGGACAGTTGACAATTTCACAGATGATGTATTTCTGTGGGCGTTGCATGGTTGCCATTTTATCACTTATCGTTGTGGTAAAGACGCCCATCACGCTCTGACAAGTATGCGAGTGCCAGAGTGACGGATGCCTTGTCCACAACGATAAGTGATAAAATGGCAGCCGTGCTACTCGTACGCCCGCTGTTGCCGCTATAACAACGAATACTAAATAAATAAAATAAAATACATACTTATTTAAAGGCGCTCCCATACAACAAACGTGATTTTTTTTGTGCGCGAGTCCGACTCGCACTTAGCCGGTTTTTAAAGTTAATTATTGACGTTTGTAATACGTCACAGCGTCACGGAACAAATACGATCGTGTCAGTCGCATTCGGGCAAATTTTCAACTCGCATATGTGCGAGAGCCGAGTTTAGCGGAAGTGACAAGACCATGCCTGACCATGGCATTAGTGCATTTTTTGTTTAAACGATGGATAGCGAGAAATTAGTTTCTATCAAACATGAATTACTATCTTTTAACGCCGACTGCACTTTTTGTGACAGTCACCAAGTACTTATTGAGAGGACTCTAATGAACCCTGACACGTTTTATTTTGTGTGAATTGTCTCCATCATCAGACTAGTTTCATGGTACCATAATATTGCATCATCATCTGACTTACACAAAAAGAGAGAAATCGGTCAAATTTGACTGTGATTTGACCTAAACAAACTTATTAATTAGCTAAAATACATAAACTGCAAGTTAAATAAAGGCATGTAAAAAATCAGTAATCAAAACGGTTAAGAAACAGTTCTGAGAATGTCAATATGGATCATTTTTCGGAACAAAAATTTTTGCTTCCGGAGAAGACCACGAAATTCACCTTCGTAGACGTTACTCTAATAGCGTTCTTCTTCGCCAACCGCACACTTTTTTATAACATAAACTGATAAAGCATTGGAGCTACAAAGAATTCTCAATAAAAAACTGCTCACAACAATTACTGTCAACCCTATCAGTGTCCACCGAAGGGTTAATCCTTTCGCGCACTGCGGTAGGGAGTCGAGTGCGCCCGCCAACGCTCCACACGACCAGTGGTGCCGCTCTGACTACGACGCGCGGACGTGCAAGATGAGGACCAGTGCCGGAATAATCTCCCTACTTGCCTGCGTGGCTTTTGGTGAGACACCTTTGTTTCTTAAACTTTGACAGTGGCCAGCTATCGATTTGGCGCTCTTTTTCTTAGATTCATCCGTATAAGCCAGCAAGAAATGCCTCTGAATTTGGAGGCAGTAAGAAGTGATGTGCTTTTGTTTATCGCGTGTTGTTTTTGTCTTTTAGCATATTTTATGGACATTGCTAGCTTATCATTGAACTTAGTGCATACAAATTCGATACTAAGCGCCCAGCGTGCGATTGGGTCTCACAATTGAAATCTGAATTTAAATGACTGATCAGTGAATTAAAAATTCGCTGCTCGTTATCTAAACTGGAACCAATAAACTTTCTTTTTCTGGGCTTCATTAACTTTTTCTCATTAATCCATAACTAACTAGACTTACCTAATTCATAATAACCAGATACTTTTAATTATCAATCAATTATGATTAAAGTATTAACTTTGAATAGCTATTGAAATGCCGAGTTTTCCGACTATTCCAAGATTATACATATGTATACATATGTATGTACCTATATATAATGTATGTTCCTGTTTATAATTTTTTGCGCGTTTCGTAATAAGGCGAAACTAGTTTTACTTGTTTACTTTTGAGACTTACATGACTTTATTTCAAAATTAAGAGAATGATTATCCTCATATGTAAATATTATAGCGCAATCATTATACTAATGTAATTTCACATACTTATAATGTATTTGGATGTTAGAAAATCTGTTAACATTATTTTGCATGTATGTATGCATTATTTTTCCTCTATTATGATATGAATAAATGTCAAAAACCAACCGAAAACCTAGCCAACCTAAAAGTCAACCTACATTTAGATTAGTCACGACTCTTTGCCCTGAATTTCCGCCTTAGACCTTAAGGCGACTAGTCACGCCAAATGATTGTTTGTGAAACGCTTAAATCTGAAATAAATATATCAATAATCTGAATGTATGAATCTCTTGTATAACATAAAATCATATGTAGAAACAATCTTGAAATGAGGCTGTTTTAAACTTAACATTTCGTATTGCTCCGTTTATCTAATATCTGAAAGTTTAATTTTCCAAAGTTATAATTTGTTTTGTCAAGTTATTTCGTGCGTGCTCGAAGAGGTCAGCATATCGAGTTAACATTAGCGAGCGTGCGAGGTAGAATACAAAAATACTGACAAACAATACTGCTACACCCGTACCTCAAAGCAAGTTTCTGTTGAATGTTCTTTCTCAATTTCCGTACACCCGAACCAATAGAATAGATCTAAGTAAAAGCTCCGCCGAACTGTTGCGTCACCAAACCAGTTGGTAGCATTAGTAACAGCATATCTATGGTAAACACTAAATCTAAACCACTGACATACAGACACAAATAGTGGGTCAATTTAATTTATTTTTACCTTGTCCCAGCAATGGGACACTCAATAGTTTGAGAAGAAACGTATACCTATTTCATTACATATTAATTTATTCGGAATTAACTAAAAAAAAAACAACAAAAAAAAGTCTAGTCAAGCCTGTAGTGTCTCCAAGTGCGCACGACAAAATACCAATTTGATTTAGATTCTATACCTTTAGTAAAATAGAAACAGTGCTGGTATACCTACATTAATACTCCTTCAACCTTGTATAGCGTTTATATATGAGTTTTCTTTTTTCATAAGCCTTTTCGGTTTGACCAGCTGACTAGCTGTCACACAATTCGCCCGTCTCTGGTGGATATTCCCCCATGTCTACCTGAGAGCAATAAAGTATTCTATTCTATTCTATTCTAAATCTCTGTTTCTCTTTGGTAAAAAATATTAATGAAAACTAAATTCGACACACTATTGGCAAATGCTTAACCAAAGACTAATTAGTAATTAGGTATTAATTGAACGTTATGAATTAAAACGTAATTTAGCTTATGATAACGACTAAGTACCCTCCTAGTGTACTTTTTGGTTTCATAGATAATATAGAAACTGATGTTATTCTTATGAGTCGATTTTATTAAAAATATAATATTCAGTGAAAATACTAGTTCGCATACCCAACGCGGAAGACTAGCATTCTATGCCGCTCCAAACTTAAAACAAATAGCCAAACCGTTATACCTTTTGATATTTTACTTATATTCGTTATTGGTAAATACTTGATGAAATTGACGAGAGAATTAGGTATATGAATTAGAAAATCTTAAAAATCAGCCCACTTGTTGAAGAATACTAAACATACGTAAAGATGACAAATATGGCTTTCTTGTAAATTTCATCTGATCATTGTGTATTTCATCTGATTTCATTGTAAATTTCATCTGATTTCATTTATGCTCTATTATATCACTCCTAACACCTACTTTCTTATTAGCAACACAAATAACATTTATTACAGGACACATCATTTTCTATATGTTATGCAATGCAAAATTTACGCATAACGCACATAACACACGCATACAATCATACATTATAGTTATTTATGCTGGTGACGTCTACTCTCCACAGTATCGCTTTAATTTTGTATTATGTAAGCTTCATCCAAGCAAGATCCACACCTTTGTAACATTAACATTGCCTGTGCGATTTTCATGTTTCATTTTCTAGTATGCCAATATGTAATGGTACTTTAACGTATAGTGAATAGGTAGAAGCTAAAGTTTATACACTTTGCTAAGAGATAATCACTTGCCACACACTTGTGTCACAATTGAAAAATACATTTAAATCACGAATGTAAATTGTTTATAAATATCTCGAAGCCTGTCCACTGACCAATACACAAAAGAAAAACATTTCTAATTATCTAAATAAAATTGGAACGAATAAATGCAAGCGTCAAACCTATCGTGGCCAAATAATTATTTGGCAGTATCCTACAAAGTTGGTCCCATTATCTCCTCAGTGGGTATAAAGCGGTAGCCTATACAATACCTAAATGTGGCGAATAGAGTAAATGGTTTCCTGCGGCTGGTTGCCACACAGATTGGAAAGGTGGCTCAAGGCCCACACCTGCTCGAGCGACATTTAAAAAAAATCGGACGTAGCGTAGCGTAGCTAAATTAACAATGCTTATGACATTGAAAGAAATTTTAAAAGTGTGTATTTCTGTCCAATACAGAAGTTATAAGTACCCATCTCTGTTCAATCTGGCAATAATCGTAGCACCTTCATACACCATTCCTATTAAATGCTACAAAATGTACGATGTTTGATCATAGATTAAGGTAGATCTAGTCAAGTAATTTATAAAAATGTCTACTAATGCGGTCAGTAAAATCTCGTATGAATGTATTTTGAGCGCATTATTGTAAAGCTCGGCCTGCACTACAGATTTTGTCATTATTTCTGTCTGCTCTAAAAAGTTTCAGTGATATTTTAAGTTCTGGTAAATATTAACTTCAAGTTAATTATCAATTTAATTATCATCTTGTATATTAACCTTAGAAAATTAACTTCAAGACACTGACTTTAATAGATTATATTGCTTGTACTTATTTAGCCACTCCTAGCTGCTGTAGGATAAGATACCTAGTTACGTGTAATAACAGAGAGATACGGAAATGGTGAATATCCTTCGGATAACCGGACGGACGTGAGTACTTTAAAGGATTCTCAAATAGAAATCGAACAGCTGCGACCATTAACTTGATTATGAAGATATTTTTTATCAAACTTTATAAATAAATACCGGTAAAATGGACGTACGTTTTTAAACAGTGGCTGAGAAATATAGATTTATCGATACGCCTTTAATTAAACCATTTCCACCTTCATTTTTGTTAAATAGATTGTACAGTAATTTTGTGTGTTTGTGTCAAATCCAATGAAATAAAAACTGTTTTGTGTGCGCTTGCAACGTTGAAGTGTCAGGACAAGAGCATTAGATAATTAAAAATCTACAACAAATTAGTAGTATTTTACGAGTATTATTATTTTAGTTTAATAGATAGCTCTATTACACTTAAATATATACACGGCATATTGCTCTTAAATTATCTTATGAAGAATCGAGAATAGTCTTTTAATGATACAACTTTCTATCAGAAGTGGCACCTTAATACTACTACACATCTATCGCTATCAATTTGTCTTCATCAATGGTCTTTCTAAGTACATCAAGTTGGTGTGATTCATTGCATCGTTTGTAGTGTGCTTTAGGAAAATACTCCAAAATTTAAATAAATCGAGATATTACATGTTTTGCTTTTAAAATATTGGTCGTAAATAAACCTTGCTAACCACGACTTGCATTCCCAGTGTCTAACAATGGGCTACGTGTACGTGAGCGGTTTTTCAACTTCTGTTGGTTGCATTTTTGTTTGTATGTGACCGTGACATGAATTCAATATAAAAAGTAATGTATTTAAAATAACTAGAGCCACGGTCATTGACAGCGTTTAGATTTTGTTTCTGTTTCAATGTAAACGTTGTATACGATAGTATACAAGATGATAATTAAAATTAATTACGTCAAATTAAAACCATGTTAAATATATCTAAGAAGGACCTCGTAGCGTTGTACCAAAGATGTTGGCGGCATTATACCAATCAATCAATCAATCAATCAAAACATTTATTCGTGACAAACACAACACAGATAATAATAAAAATATACAAGATTCAGTATCCCTAACCTTTAGGAACAGAAGAGTTTATTTTTACCCAACGCTTTGAAAGTTTTATTCCGTTACACAAATGAAAGTCAGCGTCAAACAAATCAAACTTTGGTTAAACAATGGAAAATTTCCCTGGAGTTAACCTTATTCACCTGAGTTAATTCACCTGGGGGAATCAAGAACACTAAGGGCACACAATGTCAAATGTATTTTCAATAAACCCAATTAAACCTTAGTATTAGTCAGCCCTTTCATTAATAACTGCCATGAATGTCATGCGTGTATTTGTTCTCGCGTACAGCTACCCGTTTGCATAACGGCTCCGGAATGGACAGTAATTAAACAGCTATTGAGGAGTATTACGCCAGCACGTAAGAAGGTCAACTCGCTGTAATTGTAAACCTGAATAAAATAGCCCATTTATACTTATCGGTACTTATAAAAGGCATAATAATGGATGAGCAAAAAGTACAATTAAGTATGATTTTATTATAATTAAGGCTATGAATACAACATTTAGCTGTACTTAAAACCTATTGTATTAAAAGATATGGATCGTAATGGTAAGACATAGAAGTGGTTAGTATTTTACTTAATTGGCCTTTAGTGCATAAACGCGGATTAAGGAACTACTATATACTTCTATATGGTAAACGTACTTTAAATGAGGAATGTTGCTAATATATCAGTAACTAACTTCCACCAGCTCTGTCCGCGGAAACCTCGTTTATATCGCAGCTCCATACAATTTTTCACCCGTCATTTCACCCCCTTAGGTATGATTTATGGGATAAAAAACTATCTTATGTCCTTCTCCGGGAATCAAACTATCTCTATATCAAATTTTACCTAAATCGGTTCAGCGGTTTAAGCGTGAAGAGGTAACAGAGAGACAGAAAGACAGGCACATAATTTTGCATTTATAATATTATAGTATGGATCAAATCCAATTGCTTCAAATCCATTGAAGCGTCAGTTGCAAGAGATTTATTTAAGGTATTGGTATTAATCAACCGCAATAAGTTTGGGAATGGAATAGCTGTCAGTTCGTATAAACTTTGACGTACTTAATACATACATACGAGTACATGAAACTTACATCCCAGTGCCACTGTTAGCATAATTGTGGGCATAAAAGATTGACAAGATGTGATATCGCAGTGATAGGTTGCTAGCCCATCCACAACACACTTCAACCCTGTTCCCTTAGTACGAAACTTACGACACCCCCAGGAAAAGGGGGTGGTGTTATTCTAACCCGACACCACACGGAACTCACACCAACCAACAAATTAGAACCATTTGTTAAACGAATACTTACACTTAGATGAAAACAGAAGGCATTAGTCTAACCATGACTCTAATAATTCATTGTTGTTATCCACTGTTTTTGCAAGCTCTGAAATATAAACGATCCCTCAGGGCCTAAGTACTTGCAAAATATTAATTTGATGTTGAAAAAGCATATCTGATACCTCTATCCTAGAATTTATCCCCCTTGGGTAACCAGGGATATCGAGGTGATGCCTTGATTCGACTCGACCAGTCGACCGTCCACGTGACAGAGACACGCGTATGCCTTCCGCGCACGAGAAAAAGAGATGGAACCCTTCGGGAATGGCTATTTTGGTCACATTTCGATAAATACCTAAGTAAGTGAAGTTTTATTTATATTTCATTAAGTGAGATTTTTAGATGAGATAATAGTACATTGTGATACAAGAGTGAGGTATGTTGATAATTCCGCCTCTGATGTAATTATCAAAGCTCACGCGTTTCATACGACGTTTTTCAACACATTTTGTGAGGAAAAAATCCTTTTCTTAAGATGAAAATTTTATAGGCCTGCCAAGTTATTTTCTTTACTTATTAATGGCAACAGCTTGTTACTCACATTTTGTATACATCGCCAAGAATTTCTAGTGGCGTCCATTCTTTTTATCACTTTTCTAGTCGCCACGAGTCAATATTTTTGTTAATAACTAAACACGCATTAGCAATGTTTACAAATATCTGTGAAACGTGCTGTGAAATAACCTATAATGGCGCGCAACAGTTTTTTTTTCGTGAAGTTTGCGCAGTGCGCGTGCATGTGTTCAGCCAGACTTAGATGAAATCTTTAAATAGCCTATATACAAAGTAAAATAAATATTTTCGTTTTAAAATGTTATATTTATTAATTCATGTAAAATGTTATCAAAAGTGAATAGTTTTCCTAAATTAAACGTTTCTGTATCATATCCAAAAAGAAATAGTCAATTAATTAACAAAAAGGATTTAATTTTTTTAGTCAAGTATGGATCCATTTGCCGAGAATTTAAAAAAAAGCTGTACATTCTGTACAACTTGGTTAATTTAAGAATGCACCGTGTGCATGCATACATCTTGCTGCAAGGTGCCAACGTGACTTAATCGGGATATAACCATAACACACAAGTGTCGTAATGTTATAAAACACGCGTGTTTAATATCCAGGATTATGAGCCTAAAAGCGACACAATAAGAGGTACGTTACGAGCAATTGTGTTGAAAAATACTATTATTAACTTGATTGTGTCGTAAATTAATGTATTGTTTGAGTAGGCTGAGTAAAAATGGGAAAATAAAAACCCAACTTTGGTTTTTTTTATCGAGGAAACTAGGCAATTATTGTATCGATTAAATCAGATAAACAATCATATACCTAGTCAAGAATCATATATCTGAAAATCAGACCTTATTGATTCTTAATCTATTCAGAACGGCGGTTCAAAGCACGCGATCATTTCCAAGGCACCCCGTTAACACAAGCTTCACGCGAATGCAAGACTTATATTCGATTGTGTACTGGCTTTTTCTTAGCGTTTGTGTTCGAAGCGTTTAAATGTCCCGTTCGTTTCCTCATTGTGCACGTTCACGAGCGTATTGTCTCAGCGAGTACTTTCCATCTCGATCGTTACGTAATGCGCACCACGGTTCGTCGCCGGTGAACACAATGGACATAGTAACACAGTAGGACTGACATTGGGCTTAACGATGCTTGACGGCATCGCGACCTGGGCTGTTATTCGCTACGCACTAATGCGGCTCACCCCGCCGGTCATCCGTCACGAAACTAAACCTCTACCTGCGCTTAGTTACTACGCATCGCGGTGTCAAGATATTTTGTGGGTGAGCGTTGAGGTGAGCTTAAAACAAGTTACAAATACATTAAAACACATATTCCCATATCTCTGGTGGATTCACGGTCATTTAATTAAGGGCAATTTTGTAGATAGTGGCGGAATCACCGACGGACTGAAAAGTCAAATGATCAACTTTTTATGAAACGTCAAATTCCCACCATTAGTGAGCACCACTCAATTCCCATTCAATCAAACAAGTTGAGGCGTGATGTTTTCCGAGTATTTTCGTGAGGTTTGTTTATTTGTACTATTCAGAGCAATGACGCGTAGTTGCGTCCAAGAGGCAACCGGCAACCATTATGTAACTTATTTTAAGCTCACCTCAACGCTCACACACAAATATATCTTGACACCGCGATGCGTAGTAACTAAGCGAAGGCAGAGGTCTAGTTTCGTGACGGGTGATCGGCGGGGTGAGCCGCATTAGTGCGTAGCGAATACAGCTCGGTATTTAAGCGTAACGCCCATTGGCTCGCGGTATTTGAGCTTCCGAAGTGTTGGGGATCCGCCCTGTGCAACCCGAACTGACCCAACTCGGACGCGGCTTGTGGCGAAAATAGAAAAATATTATGAAAAAATATTTTTTGTTGGGAGGCAGCCGATTGAAACAGCGGTTGCCTGAAAGTGTGAACGCTGTTTAATATAAGGAAATGATTAGTCGAATACCTGCCGACAATTTTTTTGTCCTCCCTCCCATTTCCGGTCCAGTGCAAATTGGGTCAGTACGGGTTGCATTGCACAGGGCCGGGTCCACCACACTTTGGGAGCCCAAATACCGTGAGCCATCCGGTTGCCTCTCAGACACTGAAAGTACGCGTCATTACTTTAACTATACCTAAACCTAATGTAAGAACAATTAATTTTCACTGTTGCCAATTATTACCAAACTGCGATTAAAATGACACTGGAGGTGACAGTTTCGCCATATGAATACGTCAACCTTTATTTCAACTGACAGATATTCGATTCTTGGGAATGTCATATCTGTCAACGCGGACGAGAAAATTAAATTTTGTGATGACCCATCTCTCGTGTGAAATGTCCCTATACGTCGACAAGGGGAAATACCCCTTGGCAAAATACCTATTTAACACGCAAGGAGTGAAAAGCCAAAAAAACCCGTTTTGTGAAACTCGCGTCTGCGCTGTTATCCTTCACGCGGTCACGCGGTCACGCTCCTCACTCCACCCGTCACGCCTAACGAAATCAGACCTCTAGCTACGCTTAGTTACTACGGATCGCGGCGTAAAGATGTGATGAGAAGCGCGTCTGCTGTGCCTGTGCTGTTTGTCGAGACGTTCACCCCGTTATCTGGCTGGTTAAAGGAAGATCGCTTTTCACACTTCTGATATAATACGCGATACGTTACAGTCTCGTTTTGTTAGAGTAATCGGTTAGAAGCACGCTAGGGCTGTCAGCAGACATTGTAATTTTAAGTAGTGAAATGAATATTGGTACTATGATGTTTGGTATTGGTAACAATGATGACTAAGATTTTTTTTGATGTCATTCGAACCAGTTTTTGGAGAGGAACAAATGTTTGTATGGGAGCAACTACAATTAAAGAACATAAATACCCAAAAAATTGAGACAAAGATTGACCTCGCTGGTGGCAGCGCAAAACGCTTCATACTTACTGATACACACGTATGACGTCACAACTGACATTTGTACTAATTGTTGTATGGAAAATCAGGTAAATTGTTGTTTCGGTCGCGAAATACTGCGTTTAAGTACATAGTTGTCATACAATTTTGTTTCTATAAAAGCGTAAGGATTCTATTGGTAGCTTTAACATTAACAGCTTTGGACAATAAAAAAATGCATATTTTTCTAAACTTTCATGGTTCATATCTTTTTATGATTTTAATTATAGTTTATAATGTATACTTTATTACGATAATTTGGTGGTTCACTATCCATTTAGCATCACTATGTTATCAATTTGAACGTGAGGCATCGTGCCCATTGACATACAAGATTAGTATTGTACCTACATGTACAACGGGATAAGTTCTTTAAGTGGTCAGGGTAACGTGTTGCTACGTACAGGACATAGGCTTCGGCTAGAGAGTCACTAATCAACAACACGTAAAAATTGTTAAAAGTTTCATCATCATATCAGCCGTAAGAAGCCCACTGCTGGACAAAGACCTCCCCAAGAGAGTGCCACAATCACCGGTCCGGCGCCACCCGCAACCAGAGGACTCCCATAACCTTTACCAGGTCATCAGCCCACCTTCGATACCCACGCTGCGCCTTCCGGTACGTGGTCGCCACTCGAGAACCTTTCCGCCCCAACCGCCGGCAATCGGTTCTACGTGCAATGTGCCCCACGGTTGTGCCCCCATGTTGAGTTTAGCGATTCGGAGAAGTACTGATGTAGTTGATAAATTGTTTTATTAATTTATTACATTGTGTAACGGAAGTTACTCCGTTTATTTAGTACGAGTACCAGCTGCCCGCGCACGCGCGGTTTACAAATACCGCAAGTATTTCTATGTAAGGGGTAAATTGCCGAACTACTTAATCGTCCGATTTCAGAATGCTAGACTTAAAGAATGGACATTGCTAGTGTCACTAATTAACAACACGTGAAAAATAATTCTAAGCCTTACTTATAGAAATTTGTACTTTTATAAAAACTTACTAGGTTCAATGTCCATAATTATTTTAGTAATAGAGCCCGCTTAACTCAGTCCTCGCCTGCGCGGCGTGCGGTGCGGGGATAGGACGATAAAGGGGCGCGGGTGGCGTGCGGGAGGCGAAGCTCGGCGCCCGCACGCCACCCGCGCGGGCGCAGGCAAGGGCCGAGCTAGGCGTAACGCCTACGAGTATCATGGGTAACTTACGTAAAGACAATCTGTGGCTACATAAACGAATCCTCTAGAGGCACGATCGACGACAAATATATGTTTACACTTTTGAAATTTATTCCCTTGTGATAAGGCGAAGAATGTATACATCTTTTTGGAATACTATTCAACAACCAACTCGATAATGAAATTGAGAAATGCCGGAAGCCGGCGAAATGTTTTCTCCGCCATCTTATTTACGCAACAAACAAAATATGAATTCACGGAACTCCCCGCGCATGGCTGCAGCTGCAGAGATGCGTTATTTTATTTGTCCTTTAAACTAAGTAGTCTCAGATGTTGAAAATCCACACCGAAAATTAGAATGCGAACGTAATTCTTTATTTTCACGCTCAAACCGCTAAAGGATTTGTATTTTTGGCCTTTGTTGGAATGGAATTGGAGATGACAATCTGGTACTAATCTCTGTATTCGTAAAAACTCAAGAATTAATGATTTCAAACAAAAAATATGAAACAATCTCTGTATTTGGCTATATTTTATTAAAAATGATGCTCGATGCCGTAGTACGAGACTGGCTGCGCCATTCGAGTTAGCGAGAAAAAGGGCGCAAACGCCATGCAATCCGCGGCGTTTACCCGTTCGGCCGACACACAATTAGTTCTCACGCGCTAATTTGCAAGTGAAATAGTTTACTTCGGTTGTTATATTCAAGTTTTCACTTCTGCCGGCACTCCCGTGCAACCCGGTCTTTTTTAGCCAACGTTAAGAGGACACAGAGCTTCTGGCGCCAATTGAATTTAGGTGTTCTATGTACAGCTCCAGCCGCTCGCTCCTGCCTGTGTGCCTCACACACACACCCATGGGTGCCACGGAGCGCATAGAATACCTAAATTGAATCGGCGCTAGAAGCTAAGTATTAATATAAAAACTTTTCATCCATTCAACAGACGGGTGAAGGTCGTGCCCCAACTCGTAGGTATCCTCTTAATAGGTAATATAATAAGGCAATATGATGATGTGGTTTCTAGTAGCCAAAGTTTTTTCGTACTTATTGATCTTTGTTTCTACAGTGTACCAAAAATGGGGTGGGAACCGATCAAGGGCATAACAGGTATCGTGTTCTGATAAGAAAAAACTAAAAGAAAGATTTTTTGACGCTTATCAGAACACCATACCTGTTATGCCCTTGATCGGTTCACACCCCATTTTTGGTACACTCTGTTTAATATAACAAAGTAGTAGAGTATTCCACTTTACTGAATACGAAATTGCGATCATATCGTAAGTTTCATGAACGAAAGGAAGTGTATACTGAATTAAGTATCTGTACATTTTTTGCTACACAATGTTGCTGCACTGGGTGCCAATATTTTTAGTTGTGTGTAGGTCAAAGCATGACTTTTTAATCAGTATTTATTTTTAGCTATACTTACTCTTAAAACTTGCTATTTCGAAATCTAAGTAAGATGATAACATATAGATTAGCATCATAAATTAGTTCTCGTGATTAAACCGATCGGAAATGTCAATCGCCGATAAAAAACTAAAGGTCAAATAAACCAGAACATTTCATATTTATATGCACGGAATTATGTTGACCTGGACTGGCAATCACAAAGACTGACACAACTTGCTCAGGCTAGCCAGTTTAATACTGGTTGAAGTCTCATCAGTTGAAGTGAGTCGAGCCAGGTCGTGAATGGCATAGCTGATCGCCATAATTGAAGTTCTTATAAGTCAACAATCGGGCAGTGCAGTAAGCTCGATTCTTCATACAAACGTAGTTACGCTCTCATTTTAACTACGTGTTCGATTGTAACGAAACTTTGCATGTACAATGACATGAGGTATGTCCAGGTCTGTAATTAGTTTATGTAGCTTCAGATACCATAGTAAAAAAAAATACAGCGAATTCAAGTTTTTCATACACAACTTGTTTTTGCTGTACTTCATTTGTTTTATAAATTGGAACCATATAAACTGACTAGCTTCTGCCCTAGACTTCGTCTGCGTGGCCCCGAGATGAAAACTATCTTCATGCAAAATTTCGTCCAAATCGGTTGAGCCGTTTAAGCGTGATTAAGTAACAAACATCCAAACATCTAAACATCCAAACATCCAAACTTTCACATTTATAATATTAGTAGGATTCAGACATAGATATACCGCATGTCATTGTATATGCAAAGTTTCGTTACAATCCAACAGGTAATTTTAAAATAAGAACGAAACTCCGTTTGTATGGGAAGGTGAAATTCGGCCGAGCTTACTGCAGACTCTTTAGAAATCCCAAGAAAAAAACCCCATTATCATTAATTCATTATAGTTTTAATTTTTACGTTTGATTCATGTAATAACGCTATGTAATTATCTGCTTTAACGTCTTTGTCCGGAATTTTAGGTTAACTAGTGATGCAATATCGCTTCCAACGGAAACAAATTTCCGTTAATATTGCCGAGACCAATACTGCTTGTAAAATGTAACGCTCCTTAAAATCAAGAAGGTACGAGAGTTTTTTTTAACGTTGTTTAATTGCTAAATATTTTTTTAACGAATGTAGGTACACTACATGATAAAAAAATCAGAAGAATTGAGTACCTCCTCCTCTTTTTAAGTCGTCAAAATGCCTTTGAGCGTGTCGAATAGCGGCTGGAACTGTCGTGCTAGCACTTTTCGCAACCTTGCTTCACTTATGCGCGACCCCCTCACTTTGGTGATAACGTGTCGTTATGGGCCATTAAAATGCTGCAAATTAATCATTTACTGGGTAATAAAGTCACAATTTAAACACATGTATAATCTAAACAAGTCAGTAGCGTAAGAAACGCTCTGTCTATGTATATATTTTGCCTCTATATTTTCGTATATTTATGGACTCGTCGTATTTTGAACTGCAACCTATATAAATTTGTATCCAATTTTTGTTTGTAACCATCTTGAAAATACAAGACAACCTATAAAGTCAGCGCTTAAGTAGTTACAAAACCGTTTACTCGTATCCGCTACATTTTAAGCTGTATGGTATTTCGGTATGATGAGGAAAGTCTATTGACACAAGAAAAGTTCCCATGTCCATGTTATAACAATGCGCCAACTTTCGACACGCTCCCATTTTTAGATTCAATTTATTGATGATTGAATGATGAGAATTGTGTACTTGTGCACTTTATCACATAACTGTAAACCCTCAGAAAAAAATACGGTTTTGATGAAGACCAACCAACAACAGACGATTTATGTATTTAAAGCTTGATGTAGGTAATTAATGAATATAATTTAAATGTACCAAAACAAAACATTCATGTATAACCTTTTACACACCACATGTAATAATGGAAAAGGTATATAAGTATTGCTTTAATGGGGACCTTTATATTGGAGTCATCTTTTTGTAGACACCAGGGGGGCTAGTACGCTAAGTTTTATGTCGAACATAAAGGATTCGTCCCATTCTGGCAAATATGCGAGTGCAAGAGGGACGAATGCTTTACGTCGGACATAAAACCTAGTGTGCTAGGGGGGCAAAGTGTTTTGTCTAATGGTAATTGCATTAAGAACCCTTTTTCATCAACTTGGAGTTACAATAAACTATAATTTGGTCATAAAGTCAAAACAGCAACGTTTTATGCAGCTTCAAAACGTTGCATTAGTATAAAGTTTGCAGAGAAATAAGAACCAGAGATGTCACGATATTCTAATAGCCATCGTCCGTTTCTTAATTTTTATTTATTTAAATATTCTTTCAAATAGCGACTTTAAGTTAAAGCCTGATGTTTTCCGAGTATTCTCTCTCATGGGTTTTGTTTATTACCTAATGAGGATTACTGTAATTGTTTTTTGCTGTTAATTAGGTCAATTAGCGTTTATTTCATATTTACTACTACAAAGGAAACAGAAACACGCACCTTTTTATCGTCATTGTAACGAGAGCGAAAAAGTTAGGTGTGCCAATTCCGTGTTCATATATATTAGTAGCAATATTAGAAGGTTAAACTACGCCAACCGGCATTTTAGTGGCGTGGTGGAGCGAAAGTAACGAGTGGACAACCTTGGTAGTCGGCACGTTAATGCTGACCGCCTCCGATTTATTAATTGTCTTTGATTTTACGTGGTATTATTATCACATTTTTCTGTGGACAAAATGACATTCTACGGACTACGCTGTTTTAAGTTCATAGACAATATTTGCATAGCACCTTTAATCGTAATTTTTACCAATAAAGGTGAAACACAGGGTGTAATTTTGTTTAATAAGCTGTCAAACATTGCGACGTTTATCTTATTTGTTAAATATTTCAAAAACTATGGATTTAACTTTTCGGATACCTACATTAAAAAATGAATGTTGTACTTTGGGAATAGGGGTGACTTTAAATTAAGAGGGAGCACTAAGCAGTTTTAACTTTTTCTTATTATTTTATCACATTACTTGTAAGTAGTAAATGCGCGTCGGAAGATTCATAACTGCAAAGACACCCTAGTTTAAGGTACATCTACGTTGCCATAAATTCAATTGTAATTTCTAACCCCTTTTGGAATAAAGAACAACTAATCAAACCTAATAACTGTAATAACTGATTTGTAAAAATAAATTAAACCATCAACAATATCCTCGATCGTGTTGTCACGCCCGCTTTGGCTACTTTTATTTTCAAGATACGGTATCGATAAATCGTATATATGTATACATGTGCTCTCATGCACCATGTAAAACCTAACCAGAAATATGTGAGATGGTTTTTATAGAGACTCGTTACAACAGTTTTGCAGGGCAATAGATTAAGTTTTGTGACCCATTATTTAGTTAAAAATAAATAATAATTAAAAATAAACATTGAAACTCAAATTATTCCAACTACATTGATAGTTACCGAGTTTACAATTATAAGTTATATGTAGGTACATGACTGCCTATAAAATTTAATTGACGGTAAAAAAAAACAGAAGACAATCGATTTTCCACAAGCTAGCTAATAACGATTAATAAACTATAATTTATAAAAAGTTGTGTCTCTTCCAAGTACCTACTTAGATCAAAGTATTTTACGTCAATCCGTAAAATGGCTAATACTGCCTCCACGCGTGCGGAAATACCCCTTTCTGGCTAGGGGAGACGTAAAATTGTCTAAGACCACATATTTATGCCTTCAAATACCTGCGATCTGAAGCTCCCTTTGTTTTGCCGCACTAGGTGAGTAGTGTACTATTAAGGCGATTAAACTGCAATAGGATTGTTTAGTAGAAGACTTTCCTGAATAAGGGTAGGTACCTACAAGTGTTCACACCTCCAATGAAGCAATAGGGGTTATTACCCCGTCGACCCGGTGTCGACATACGGTCACGCTCCACGCGACCGATTACGAAGCCTATGTGCTATTATATTGAAAGCAACCTCGGGTTAAGTGCGTAATAACCCCCTGAGCGTTGCCGATTTCGATTGGTCTAATTAATTATTGGTAGTGGTTAGGAGTTATTTTGCGGCCACATTGTGGTGCGTGTTATAATGCGTTAAGGATAGACACCAAGAATGTACCTACATATAGTTAAAGCAATGACAAGTAGTTTCAGTGTCCGAGAGGCAACCAGATGACTCGCGGTATTTGAGCTCCTGAAGCGTTGTGGAACAGCGTACACACTTTAAGGCAACCGATGTTTCAATCTGCTGCTTCACAACAAAAGAAAAACATTTCTATATTTTTTTCTATTTCCGCCCCGTCTACGTTGGCTCAGTTCAGGTTGCATAGGACAGTTCCACAACACGTCGGGAGATCAAATACCGCGTGCCATCCGGTTGTCTGCAACTACGTCACATTGCTCTGAATACTCGTAATAGTTATGGGGTGGATAATATATGTGTACTGTAAATATAAATATTTTATTGAAGCTGCATCTAGGTAGTGTGTACAGGTATTATCTCACTTTTTATTTCTCCTTCGCCTGTCCCAATACTGTAGGTAGTTTATTTATTACATTTGTATGACGTTTCCGTGAGTCACTGACGGTGCTGGCTGAAAATCAGCGCTGCAGGTGCACACATGCTGAGGTGTCAGAACACCTCAGCATAATGCTGAGCCAGTGTCCGGTTCACTGCCGCAGAGACACACTTGTTTCATGTTTTATCTGTTTTTGTTTTTTGATTATTTTATTGTTTAACACGTGTGTCCTGTGTGTTTTTGAATAAATGTATCTTTCTTTCTTTCTTTCTCTTTCTAAAAATGGACAATATTAAAATTAATTGTGTATTATTTTGCCTTAGACAATGTTTTTAATGTGGATAAGTCAAGACCACGATTGGCGTTTAAAACGCAAACAGTTTTGGATCGTTTAAATTTTAAACATTTCTTTGTAAAAAAACGGGCGAAGTTGTGCCACTTCACCTGGCGTCGCTATTCAATAAATCATAGCGACAGGTGAAATGGATCATTCGAGCACCGTGCGTGGATCTCTGATATGTACTGAATCTCTTACTTAAAATATGGTAAAAAAAGTCATAAATTAATTTTTTTTTTTACAGTCAACGCTGGCATCCTACTCGAGCATGCGCCTGAGTGTCCAGAACACTATGGAGTGCAGGTAAACACATTTACTTACTTATTGCTTTTTGTCTTTGCCAAAATGGCTTGTGTTATGACTTTTATGCACTTGTTGAAAGATTCACTGTGAAAAATTATGCATAGCGAATGCACTTAAAAACCATTACTTTTGTATCGTTACTAAAGTTGACCACATACAAAATGTATGATCTCCCGTTATGTACAGAATTAATTCACGAAAACATAAAACTGATTTCATTTCAGAACGAATTCGTGTAGGGTCTGCCATGTTCTATAGAAGATTCGAAAAATCGTGCGTCATGTGTCATGTGATTTCACGGAAAACCAATGTAAAACGTAAACAATAGTATAAATAGGTAGTATGCTTGAAAATACTAAATTAGCCAAATAAGTTAAATAAAAAATCCCTTCGTATCTTTGATAATAACTTAATAACGAACCGGAGACGATTGCATTGTGCCCGTTAAAAACCGAATGTTACAAACGAGGTATAGGTAAACGACACAATGTTTGACAACTGCGTGACGTTGCCAGCTGTTGCCGGAAGTTTCTATTTTTTCCGTCGACGGCACATCAATTTACCTCGTTCCAGATAAAATTAGATTATCAACGGACAAATTGGCCTACATTTCTCCGCCTCTCAAGGATACCAACGATAGGTATTGTACAATAATGCCTACACCTGCCTACACCAATTTGGAAAATTCTTTTTTGCTTGAAAGGGTATCCTTCCCAGGTGGTCGCATGGTCAACAGACTAGGATCTGGGCCAGATCCTAACCTTACATCGCCAGATCATCAGGCGATGTAAGAAATTAACGGTACTCTTCAAATAACGCGGAGTACTGAATTGAAGTCGGTTTTTTTTTTTTAAAGTACCTATATTATAACTTAAAAAAAAAAACTTTGAAATCGCATGGCAATTCAAGCACGATTGTTATAATCTTAATGTAATAACTTACCTATAGATGGCACGATCAATATAATTATAGAAAGTGTGATTCATAGCGTCAGCGACAGTGATAATTAATTCAGTTGTTTTATTAATTGCCCAGCGAATTTCCCTACACAATAATTATGCGCATTGTAAGCGAATGTCGGTTACAACACCAAGTGTAAGCCAGGCGATGTGTTCAATCATATTGAAGAGGGCTTATTCTCTCCTAATGTTTATTTAAAGTGAATAAGTCGGTGTGATTGTAAGAGTGCAGATTTGTACGGTTGTAAGTTTTTAAGGGTTCTCCAGAATGTACTCAAAACATATGACATCCCGTTGAAAAACAATGTCGCCAGTATATGGCGCAGATATTCAGGACGGACGCAGATTTTATTTTATCTCGTAGCTCCGCCTGAGGTCTCTGTATTACGTGGGAAGAGTTACGCAGGCAGCTAGTAGAAGATAAAACTGTCATCGCGAAGTTCCGCCAGCGTAATAAAAGGATCGTAGGCGAAGCCGCGCTATAAATTACAGCCTACGGCCATTCTAAAGGCTCTTTCCATATACTGTTTTTTAATCGGGTGAGTATTTACGGAGATTACCCCTCCCCTACACATAAACTTGAAAAGCTATAACTTTACCTCTTCACAGCAAGAGTACCTATAGGTATGTAAATACAATAATCATATTCCACGTAATACTCCCACACGCAGAAAATGCTCTCGAAAGTAAAGATCGTCTCCATCATTCCAGGCCTACGCCCACCCAGAGCTGTGCGACCAATTCTTCCTCTGCACCAACGGGACCCTGACGGTCGAGACCTGTGAAAATGGTCTACTCTTTGACGGTAAAGGCGCCGTTCACAACCACTGCAACTACCACTGGGCTGTGGACTGCGGGCAGAGGAAAGCTGACCGTGAGTTTTGACTACGTCTCAATAAAGTCGTTCTCAAACTTCCTATTTACGTCAACAGGGGTCACATTCCCTTTTAAAATGCAGTACTTTTTGAAATTAGGTAGATTTATTCAAGTAAACAGCAAGGCAGTATATTATTATTTGCGCTGCTACAGGTCACGCGGATAAAATAACACATCTTGTAAAACCCTGTTTTGATCAAAGTCAGCCCATGATTGAAAGTACCCCAGTTTACGGCAACATATTCCCAATAATCCGTGAAATACCTAAATGCCCCCGTGCTCTGCAATAGCTCATTACTTGGTACCTTCAATCTTAACCCATAAGTCGACATGGGAAAAATACTGGTTATTTTAAATACAAAAATCCACAGCAAAAGCTAAAACATACCATTCTCTTAGTGGTTCATCTTAGTTAATGTTTTGTGTGTTTTCTCCAAGCTGGATGTTTAATGTTTATTATAATACGATAAAATTTAGTACCTACTTAGTAGAAAATTAGAACTTATGATAATGAGCCTGCTAATTAATAGTTGTTTGTAATTCAATATAATACGAAGTACTTTATAAATAAGGACTGCCCCTTTCGCAGTTAGTTATGTAAAATACATTAATAGTAATACATAAACTTAAGAATATTTTTTAATCTGTATAAATTAATTAAATTATATTTTTAGTCAATAAAAAATATATATCGGGCTAACGGTGACTATATTGTGGTCAGTCCATAGAAAAAAACCTCTTCTCGCGGATTTTCGTCGGCTATTTGGCGCGGTGGACTCAGTATGCTGTATTTTGAAAAAACTTTACCATGAGCATACTAATGTCGCCCAGATCTCCTGACATGTCGGTAAGTATACCGACTGCCAGTAGGCAGTATTAGTTCCGCGCAAAAGTCACAAATTGCTCAGGAAGCTTTCATTAATGTAGGTAGTAAATAATCTATACTGACTTGACTGACGGTTGACTTGTTGAGCTTACTGATACCGCAGCTCGGCATCGCCAAATGCGGAACTGGCCAAAGTACAAAAGTATAACATTGTCCGTGACCAATCACATCGTTGACCATGCCTAAGACTCAGTGAATCAAAAATTGTGCAGACCGTAGCTAAGACCCCCGATCTACCGCAAGAACAATTACAACAGTATTAACCAACAATCTTCCACAGTGGTCGCCCTCTCCACCCCCGGTTGCGAGTTCCAGTTCGGCATCTACCCCGACAGCGAAGAGTGCTCCACCAGCTACGTGAAGTGCGCTTACGGCATCCCTGAGCAAGAGCCTTGCACTCCTGGTTTGGTGTACGACCACCGTACCCACGCGTGCAACTGGCCTGATCTGCTGCAGCCGTTCTGTAACCCTGAAGGTAAGGAAAACTATTCACTCAATGCTGGTGACCAATTTTCCCTCTGTATCAATGCCATTCACAATCGCTGCAACTACCATTGAGCTGTGGATTACGTATCATAAGTAAATAATTACCCAATAAACCGTATGGTAAAGCAAGAGCCTTGCACGCCGGGTCTGGTGTACGACCACCGTGCCCACGGGTTCAATTGGCCTGATCTGCTGCAGCGTCCTGTAACCCTGAAGGTGTGGAGAAAATTCACTGGCTTGATAAAACCATCCCTAGGAGTACCGTTAAGCTGGATTCATACTTGTCTGACGAATGATTGTTATGTAATCGTAATAAACGTATGAAATCGATATTGTTATGTCGCGTCACGACTTAATCAGATGAATTTGAATTAGATTATAGATAGAATCACAACAAACGTTTTGCGTTTCTTTATTAGTGAATAAATATCAATTTACAGGTCGTAATAGATTCACATTTCACAATACCACGATATGACCTGAAGACCGCAGCCATTTTGTCATGAAACAAAAACGGCTACTGTTCCAAATTCAAAATTATTTGACAAATCCTGTTTCAGAAAGAGATTTGTACACGCGTTTATAACTCCTCTACAGTACTTTGCTCTAACTCCCATTGAAAAAGTTACTTAGTTAAGCTACCCCTCCCGCTGTTGCGCAGATACTTCATCAACTTTTAATATTTTTGTTCCAACACACAATGACGGATGCCATGCATGTGTCGCATGATACATTTAAATTACGGTTTATTCATCGTAAAGCATCAGCAATCATTCATCACACAATTATTATACGAAACCATTTATCCGCAGCGGTCGTCGGCTTCAAGTGCCCGTCTAAAGTGCCCGCCAACACGCAATCCGCCAAGTTTTGGCCGTTCCCCCGCTTCCCTGTGCCCGGCGACTGCCACCACCTGATCACCTGCGTGGAGGGACAGCCCCGCCTCATCACCTGCGAGGAGGGCAAGGTCTTCGATGACCAGAACTTGACCTGCGAGGACCCGGAGTTGGTGCCCCATTGCGGCCATGCGTGATTTATCTGTGGCAGTGTTGCGAAACGGATATTATGATTCATGAACTCATTTTTGTTTCTAGAGCCCATTGTTGTTTACAGTAGAGTCAGGTGAATTGTCAAGTCAACTTATTAGGTTGATTGTATAACCGTCTGTTGGTTTTGCTGATAATTCAACAACTTCTGAATTCAATTTCCCATGGTTCTGTTAGTCTGCCAATAATCGCAATGGTTCTACATATAGTTATCTAACATGGAACCTCATCATTAAATAAACCCATACTTTTACAATTCGCATTACATTGCCTAGAGTCATTGATCCGATGATTAATAGGTCATAGACTCGTTCATGTACATACCAACATTATATAAGAAACAGATCGTTGACTTGCAAGTTCCTTTTTACTCACGTTTCGCAACACCGTTACTTCTAATTAATTTTAAATGCCATCCATTTTCAAGTATTTTCTAAGCAGAAGGTTTAACGTCTCTTTTAAAATAATGACTCAATTAACGTTTTTTTTACTGAAACCTATTTATTTCCATATACATAAATTACGACACTACTTGGCGAGCCAAATAACATTACCTACTCTTGAATTTGCTGAACAACTTCGTATTTCGTGACACGTGGCCGTCAATTTTAGAAACGCAGCCTGCTACTCAGAGAATCACGTAACGTTTTGAACGCGCGTTAGGACATTCCAACTGTTATTTTTCCATATAACAATTTTATTAATTATAGATTTACTTAACGTACGTACAATGCGTTATGTGATCGACCTGCCGATAAGTAATTTTCTGACTATTATTTTAAACATCTACGAACTTTCAAAAGCTAAGCTTAAGATTTTTTGTAAACAGGAATGTGTTACTTGGTTTACTTTTTGTTTAATATTTCACCCTACATCCCAGTTCGTTACGAAAAAGGTCTAAAGTTACAAAACCATTCACCGCTAAGAATCGCTACGCGCCGATCCCGTGGTTTTCCCCGTATGTAGCGGAAATCGACTACGACCTACGGCCGCTATGTGGGTTCCTGGCAGTGAAAGAAATAAGCATGAAATTAGCGACAAATGCGAGGCAAGACGTTGTATTGACAGTGCTAACGTTATTTGGCTCGCTTAGTAGTTTTAGTAAAGTTTACTACAAATTTTATGTCACCTATGATAAAGTTGCCAAATGCCGAGGATTCGTGATATTAGTTACCATAGATATACATGTTTTGATACGTCAAAGTTTATTTGTATTTTCATGTACACTTCTATGTAAATAGACCAGCAAAAAGATGGATATGTAAATAGGAAAATAAAATATATAAAAATAAAACTGATGTTTTAATCTATGTATACAGAAGAAATATTTATTCGAGACCAAATCAAAACAACACATAATTGAAATATTTACAACATATATAAAAAGAGTGTTTTAATCTATGTAATTGTAATGAAACACTAATGATTGATATGTTTCTAAGTCTTTCTTTTTTGATACCAAGACTGTGGCAAACTAGAAAACGGCCGCCGGGTGATGGACGGCGTAGCTTATGGACGCCCGCGACGTTGGAGGAGACACAAAACACGTAGCCGACCCTTTAATGATTTCAGGATTCGTTGTGTTGACAGCAATACATAAATCTAGGTATCTGCTGTCAACAGCGCATCGCCGGGGTCGGCCTTTCTCACCACCAGGAACACGACAACCAATGATGCTTACAGAGTAAGTAGTAGTATTTTCAATAATCATGCCTTATTTATTTATTAAATTTTTATTGCACAAGAGAAAATCTCATGGTACAACGGGCGGACTTAATGCTATAAAGCATTCTCTACCAGTCAACCTTAAGGCAAAGCAGATAAAATGTGGGCAGTGCAACTTAATTTAAAACAAAAGCTCTAATAGAATAGAATATCATTTATTCATGACAACAACACATACATTACACATAGATCACAAATACATCAGAGAGAACAACATTGTCACGAAATGGTTCCATCTCAGCGTTGTGCTGGCCTGGTGGCCAGCGCTGGTCTTCCGATGGAACCATCCGGTGACTCCACGGCGTAACACATATTTTACACTCGCACAAAAAATAAGAAAAATAATAATAGTAATATAAAACAGAAAACAATACCGCAAAGACAAATAATCAGATTCCCGAACGCAACCATAAACATAACAAGTGGAAGTTTCCGGCAACTAAAACGTCAAACTAACAAGACTGACATTGACATGTGATGTGATGCGACGCGGGCACAATGCATGTTTGTTCACCTGTTTATCAAATTAATGACCATGTTCCTTTAACCCATTCGCCGCCACTGACTTAAACTCAAGTTTGTCACCGTTGCCACCCACCTGCCACCGAATTTATACGAAGTCCAAAAACAATAGACTTAACTTGCGTGGCGTGGGGGTGCCACCACGCATTTTTTTCTGTGTCAGCATAAGGGCCAGCATAAATAATAACATTTTTCCTGTCCCTGGCAGACCGAACAAAGTTAGAAGACACCGAATACATTTACTAAACCTAGATTTAACGGGTCAAGGCAGTGTAAAAAAGTAATTGTGCCGATTTTCAACAAAATAGTGCAATCTTCAAGAACACACAGGGAAACTGCAAGTAATTAAATGTACAAAGCGTATAGACTATTTCAATCACGGCCAAATATCACTTCCCGTTTTCTCGGAATTCTATTTTATTTCAAGGTCTGTAAGATACCGGTATTTTCTCTTTCTTAGAACGGCGGAACGAAGCAATTGTTTAAGTATGCAGAGGGGCTACCGGGAAACGAAAACGAACTTCGTTCGTGTATCTCCCTCTCTATCGCTCGAACTAGCAAGTGCGACAGAGACGGAGATACACAAACGAAGTTCGTTTTCGTTTCGCGGTAGCCCCTCAGGTGATTTTTTTATTAGGTTTTAATCTCCGTCGAAATCAGTGGAGCGTACGACTACAGATCGGTCACTCACTTTGCTGTATTATTTTGTCAAAGTATTCGTGTTGCATCCCTTTCCTTATTAAATAATAAAATAGGTAAAAAGCATTTTAAGGTTTGTAGTATATTTTCTACTTCATTGTATTCTTTTAAAATAACCCCCGTTTAACTTAAAAATGTTTTTTATCTATTTTATTTTCTAGTTTTTAGTATTTTATTAACTTACTAAATATTTTAATTCTATTTAGTTCATTTATAAAGCCTCATTGTTGCAAGGTATCGTTACTGTCAGTTTGTTGCAATCTAACTCCTCAATGACTTCACTCGACTCACTAGCTAGCTGGTCGTCGTGACACTTAAGCGGCAATTACACTACGTCGTTTACCTAATGCGGTCGCCGAATTCATTTTAAACTACTTAGGCCAACAAACGTCGTCTTGTCGTTGGCAGCTGTCGATCGCCGAATGCAGCCGACTAACGTGTGCTTTACACTTTTGCGGTCGCCGCATGCAAGCATGCGGCGAACGACGAAGTGTAGTTGCCGCTTTATTGAGTGCTATACAAAATGCTAAAACTAAACGTTATAGCTAAATTTGGATTTGTGCTGTATTGACATTGACATAGATCCTTTCACGGTTATCTGGTCATTAAGAGAACTCCACTTTACTGCGATGACCTATATAAAATCTCCTAGCAAATTGGTCTAATATAAGGATGAACATGGATAAGTCAAAGATCATGTCACATGTCCATGTTGTGCCAACTCCCATTACAATTGGAGACGTTTTTAATTATATACCTAGGACTGCCCATTTAGGTAGGTTCAACTTTGAGAAAGCGGTCAATTGAAGAATCCGACTCGGCTGGAAGCTAAGTATCTTATCGTCCAATCTTCCGTAGTGTAATAAGATGAGAGTCTTTAACCAGTGTGTGTTGCCAATGTTGAAGTATGGAATCGAAACGTGATGGCTTACTATGGGCCTCGTAAAAAGGCTCATAGTCACCCAGAGGACAATGGAGAGGGCTATCCTGGGAGTTTCTCTGCGTGATCGCATCAGAAATGTGAAAGAGGTTATCCGCAAAAGAAATAAGGTAACCGATATAGCCCTCCGAATCTCTAAACTTAAGTGGCAGTGTTCGGGGCACTCTGTACGCAGAACCGATGGACGTTGGGGCGGAAAGTTTCTGGAGTGGCGACCACTTACCGAAAGAGGTAGCGTGGGTAAACCACCCACAAGGTGGACTGATGACCTGGTAAAGATCGCGGGAGTCAGCTGGATGCGGGTGGCGCAGGATCGGTAATTGAGGCACTCTTTAGGGGAGGCCTATGTCCAGCAGTGGAAGTCTTTCGGCTGATATGATGGTAGAAAAATCACTTTAGCTAGTCATCATAAGAGGCTTCGTTACCAAGTGCTATATAAAATGCTACTAGACCTAACATTTAACTGAATTTTGAAATGTATAGCTTGAATATTAGCTGATATCCTATCACAAGAAGCTGGTCATCAGGAGATCCTCATTTAGTGAGTGGTATAGAAAATACTACGATACCTAAAAGTAAAACCAAAGTTTGAAATTGTTAGGTTGAATATTGGCTGACACAGTTCTCAGCGCACTTTATTCCTTGGCTTGCTGTGGGTACCTAATAGTGTACTACTAACGACGTATCGTTTTTAACCACCCTACGCCACACGGTCTGCGACACGATAGAAAATCTTGACTAGGGCGAACGATTCATACCTAGATTTTAGTTTAACTTTTAACAAAATCGACTGAAACACATCACAGACATCAGTAGTCAAGCCTTTCCTTTTGATATATATATGGTGGCGAGGTTAATTTATCATGTTCTGACAAGTATGCGAGTGACGGTTGAGTTATCCACAACGATAAGTGTTAAAATGGCAACTAATTTCGGCCAGTTTTTTTTTGTCCTCGCTTCTACCTAATTTATTACCCTAACGACTGTGGTATAAGATACACACAATATCTTAGGCCCGCTGCTGGGTCTCAGGTTTATAAATGGAGGTAGAAAAAGAAATGAGTACTTTAGACCTAATACGTTTATTGTTCTAATAAATGCTCATTCCTCGACCGCCTTATTGCCCTTCGTGGGGCGCTGGGGCTTGCGGCGGCTCGGCTGGGAGCCTGAGGGCTTTGGCTTCACGGTGGGGGGGTTCTCCAGGGCTTCCAGCTCGGCGTCCGTCAGCTGACCCTTGTACCAGTCGGCGCTGGAACAAATGGAGAATAAAATTCACCACTGTCGAAGGAAGAATGTTTTTAAACGACTTCAAAAAAAAGGAGGAGGTTCTCAATTCGGTTGTATTTTTTTTAAATTTTTTTTTCAATGTTTGTTACCTCAGACCTCCGTCATTGATGAGCCGATTCGTAAAATCTTTTTTTGTTCGTAAGTATATGCTTCCAGGTGGGTCCCATTTTTTTGTAAATTCAATTGGATGATGGGATCCATGAGGAATTGAGGGAACTCCTCAATTATATTAGGCACGCGTGTAGTGATTTTGGTATTTTCTATTATAACTCGTGTATTTACATCCGGAAATCATAAATTGGTGGAGTGGAATTGATGATGAAGACCACAGATGACTTAAGGAATTCCTCATTTATGTACTTAAACTATAATATGCTATATATTACTACTTATATGTTATATGGCTGAGTAAATTTTTGATCTACAAAACGAGCAATTTCCGCCAAATACTGTTTGAAAGCTGGTGATTCCCTAAAAGGTATTTAAAAACAATAGAATGATCGTGCCTAGTCAATTACGAACATATTATATGGCGTGGGGTGTTCTCGTTGACGCACACTAAGAAGAACTTGCTGAATCAACGTCACTATTAGCCCAAACCAAGGCTGGGTAATATTTCAAGCATTGAGAACATATAATACGTTGAGACAATGATCCAATAGGTCACAGACATCACCCGCTAGTTACCGTTCTGTTAAACTCACCACTCAGGCACCTTCCTGGCCCACTCGCACTTCTTGCTGACATCGTCGAAGGCCTGGCCGAGCTTACAGCCGGACCGGCGGGGGGTGTTTCCGTTGATGCACACGTAGAAGAACTGGCAGTCGTCGGGGTCCGCGTAGCGCGGGTGCGTCAGGCCAAAGGTCTCGTTTACGGCCGGGCAGTCGAATTTAAACACATCTGTGAAAGGTACCCATGTTAGGGGATTTGATGCGCTAAAAGCGCATCAAAGCTTGGCTATAACATCCGTTATAGCCAAGTTAAAGAAAATGTGTGTGTGTCATTCGACTGGTAGTGGCCGTGATTCTTAGATAATCCAAGATGGGATTGTGTAGGTAGTCAGTGTAGTCTCTGTCACACGCTAAAATTGCATATTAATTAAAGTATGATTACAGTAACCAAATGTTCCTACACAACAGTCAATACAAAGATAATCTATGTTAGATTTAAGTGCTAGTGAAGTATAAACCAAATTTGAAAGCCTGGAAACATCCAGGATATCACTAGCATCGTGTCGTGTTACAAAATATCCACTCACTTTCTTCTGGAAACCGGAGCTGCCGTCTTTTGTCACCCTCAAATCGATTGTGACAACAATAGTTCCCAAGCGGAGTAAAGGCAGTTTTGCTTTTTATAAATCAGTTTATAGGTAGACCGCTTAACTCCGTCGTAACCTGCACGGCGCGCGGGTGTGGGGTGCGACGAGAACGAGGCGCGGGCAACGTGCGGCAGGCGAAGCCGCGCCCGGTATCGTCGTACACCTATATACTACCATTTATAAAAGCCGAAATCAAGTGAGCAGAAATATGAATTAGTAAACACCAAATTCGTAGTTACCAGCGGCGCCACAGCCCTTCTTCTTAGCTTCATCAGGCCAGGTGCAGATGCCGGTCTTCTCGTTGTACACCAGTCCGTCGGGGCATGTGATCATGTTGAATTTGCCGTCTACACAGAAGTAGAATATGCCGCACTCCTTCGGGTCCTCGTGCGAGAAGTAGCCGTTGCGGCGGACGCAGTGCAGCGTGGGTTTAGGCTCCTCTGTTGAAGTAAATGATTGTAAATGTTTGGGTATTGCTAATTGGTATACAGGAGAAACCTGGATAGCGCTTAGGGTAGGACCAAACCGTCTGCAATCGTTAAGCTGTGTTCGTTAAAAACGGAATGTGTGGAGAGTTTGGCAAGTTGGTTTTCAACCCACAAATTGATGATGATGATTGTCCGGGAACTTAGTTAATGGGAAAGTACCAAAGTTTTCCGTTGTGATACGAAAATTAACCATACAATTCTATGGCCACAACGGAACTTTTTTCATTTCTTCAGTTTGTATAGCTAACTACTGACCAACCAGGCTAACTACTGGCCAAGAATTTGGTCCTTACCCTAATTGCATCCCGTACCAAATGTTTGGGAGTTATTTCCGGGATGAAACATACCCTACTACCGTCTCAGAGAATCAAACTTCATCTTATTCAAATCAGCTATTTAATTCGTAACAAGAGTGTAGTGTTATTCCAGCGCGATATCCTACTAATATTATAAATGCGAAAGTTTAGACGTTTGGATGTTTGGACGTATGTTACTCAATCACGCTTAAACGGCTGAACCGATTTGAATGAAATTTTGCACGAAGATAGTTTATAGCTTGGATTAAAATATAGGATAGTTTTTATCTCGGCTCCATGCGGACGAAGTCGCGGGCGGAAGCTAGTTTGTTAATAAGCAGTGGAACAAAGAAACTAAAAATGTCGTCCCAAAAAATTAACACTCCTTCTGCCGCAGACGGGTAAAAAGATTCCAATGATTCTCAACATACTCGTAATTAAAAGTGCATCTATTAATGGCTAACAAAACAGCCGTCACTGACATGTTGACACTTTTGCATCTTAATCCATTGCAATAAGGACACAAGTGTGTAGATATATTTGACGTGGACACAATAGCGGCCGGCTCCCCTTGAGATTGGAAAGTTGCTCGATCTGGTCGACCTCCGCATCTCCGATGTAATACTATAATCTGTATTCAGTTGATGCGACCCGCGAATCACGCAGTTCCAGACAGATCACGTGTTTGAGAGCACGTGTGTCTATTGGACATTGAATTGAATACGCCCATGATTATGCACTTTGAAAGAATACCTTGTTGAAATATGAAATCATAGTATAGATACCTAAGCTTTAGAGGAAGTATCCCAACAGAACATGTGTCAACGTAAAGAACGGAAAAGCTCCTGAGCAGCTAAACTGAGAACTTGATTTAAAATGGCTTATCAATTATCGTAGACAACCTACTTAATTTGGGCGTAATTGTTTGTTTGCCCGTGGTTTGACCCTAAGGGATCGTCCTAATACAACGCGACTACGCGATTATCGCAAGTTCGCGAGAGTAAAATTCACGCGAACTTGCAATAATCGCGTAGTCGCGTAGTATTAGGATCATCCCTCAGTCGTATCAATTAGTTTGGGGCAAACAAAAATCAGGGGAGTAATCACGTAACATTTCGAACGCGCGTTAGGACAACTCAACTATAATTTTTCATATAATAATAATAATAATTGACATTTAGATCTACCTAACGTTCGTACAATGCGTTACCAACGTGATCGACCTGCAGATCAATCATTCATTCAAGTTTAGCCTGATGTTCTTATCAGAATCAGGGCTCCATAGCATTAGCTGTGATGCAATCGGGATCAAAGCCATTGCTTTGATCCCGAACGCAAACGGTAGGATAGTTCCCATGCACATTCCCGAAAACGGTTGTCAACGGTGCTGGCAAACGTCGCCTCACAGAGAGTCAGCTTATATTGTGTAGTGATTGTGATAGCCATAATATTTTTTACATCGACATTGCCGCAATATTACCCACTTAGTCCGCTTCTTTTGGGAAGGGGATTATTGGCAATGAATGGTCACTAATGATTATAATTGCCTTACGACTCTTACGAGAAACATAGGACATAGTGTCTCTCTCTCAGAAGTAGGTACAGTTGTGTTTTCCAAAATCTGTACAAACAACCTTTCAAAAATATCTGCACGTTCGTCTTATGTCATTAACAATATATACTGTGTATAGATATAGATATAGGTATTGAAAGGTTGTCTGTATACAGGTTGCAAAACTGAAACGATTGCTTTAGACCCTTAATCGTAAATTGAAATCAAGTGGTATTTATTAGCTCTGGTAAAATGGTAAGTCCAGGAAAAAACTTCTGGATATAAAATATTATTTCACGTTCAACTCAAAATGACGCAGGGTTCAATGACCGGACGTCACTTTACCTACACCCCGGACGACAATTAGAATAACGAACTTACAGAGGATAAGTTCCGACCGCAAAATTTTCGACTGTAAACAAAAAAGCACTAAAGCAAACATACGAAACCAAGTACGGGTCATTAAACTCATTTGTACCTACCTAAGCTTCATCTTAGCATAAGTTCAACCGAGTCCATGCACTTCAACATGACCTTTGCAAAGCGTACCTGAACTTAGGCCGTTTCATGCGAAAAATATTTAACGTATAAGGCAAGAAATATCTTATCACATTCTACCGCGCGCGCGCGCTCAGTGCAAATATTAGGCAGTAAGTCCCATCCTAATTTCAATTCTCGCCCACCCACGCCCCGCCTCGCCTCGCCGGTGGAAAACCACCTTAACACGTTCGTGTAGATATCTTTTGTTTTGTTTGGTCTATGACATGCCCCTTTGTCATAAACAAATTGTTGTTGTTCTTTTCACTTAAATCTGTTTATTACTATTATAATTTACTTTAAAAACAAAGTTTTAACCGACTTCAATTTAGTACTCCGCCAAGCCACGAGAACATTTCTTTTCCAATTTACCTCATGAACTGATTTCCGAGAGCAAATGCGATGATTATTATAGATAAAAACCCAATCGCTGTATGTGACCCGATAATATTTGAGGACTTCCTTCAATTCCACAAGGATCACCCTTGGCACTTCATTAGTTGCTGTTTCAACGGAATCTTATCAGAATCTGTGATATACTTTTGTACTTTTAAGTACATAATTGAGGAATTCCATAAGTCATCTGTGGTCTTAATCATCAATTCCACTCCACCAATTTATGATTTCCGGATGTAAATACACGAGTTATAATAGAAAATACCAAAATCACTACACACGTGCCTAATATAATTGAGGAGTTCCCTCAATTCCTCGTGGATCCCATCATCTAAAAGATTTTCAAAAAAATGGGACCCACGTGGAAGTATACAGGGTGTTTTTTTTAAATGGGACAGTATGGGGAAATCCGAATCTAATGGAGATAGAGGAAAAGTGCCCAAGGAGACATTAGGTGTTTTTTTATGTAAACAAATTTGGCTCGTTAAAATTTTTGGTCAAGCGTGAGTTGTTCTTAAAAATTTATAAGGTTGGTCAATTTTTTTTGACGCGGGTCGGCTCTTTTTCATGTAAGGATTATTTCATTGTATGGAAAGAAAAAAATCTGAACAGCAGAAGTTGGTCAAATTTAACATTTACTCAAGTAATAAACCAACTGTATGAAGATTAGTTTTCATTAAATTTGACCAACTTCTGCTGTTCAGATTTTTTTCTTTCCATAGAATGAAATAATCCTTACATAAAACAGAGCCGACCCGCGTCAAAAAAAAATTGACCAACTTTATAATTTTTTAAGAACAACTCACGCTTGACCAAAAATTTTAACGAGCCAAATTTGTTTACATAAAAAAACACCTAATGTCTCCTTGGACACTTTTCCTCTATCTCCTTTAGATTCGGATTTCCCCATACTGTCCCATTTAAAAAAAACACTCTGTATACTTACCAAAAAAAAATAAAAATGAATCGGCTCATCAATGACGGAGTTCTGAGGTAACAAACATTGAAAAAAAAAAATACAACCGAATTGAGAACTTCCCCTTTTTTTTTGAAATCGGTTAAAAAACCGGCCAAGACCACTAATTTGTACGAAAATTGGCCATTCCAAGTACATATTTAGTTGGTCGACTATTACTCGCTAACTACTTATGCCTACTTGTCCGTGCCTTGTTGACTAAGGAACCCTAAAAATAAGTAAGTCTGATAGATATATGTTTAAGTACTTTTACGTTTTAAAATAATCGCAATTACCTATTCTCAACTGCCACAACGTCCTTGCTTTACTATTTTCCTTCCCACGGAGATGAAAATTGCCCGTTGTTGGTAAGCATGAGAGGAGCCCTGTGCCCAGCACAGATGTACGCTGATTTATGATATATTATTATTACAACATATCTCGGGGCTATGGTATCCCGGAACTTTGGAAGGCATGCGTGGGGCCGAAGCCCAGAGACCCTTTAAGACAACAGTAATGTAAAGCGAGGGATACACATTATTATATGGCCCCGGCCCCCATCGTTGTGTTTCCCTCGAAGACACAGATATTACATTATATGCACGTGCAGTACAATAATGAAGTCATTTAACACAGAGCGAAGCAGTCATTTCCACCTTCATGAATTACAGTTGATATGTGCTGACAGGCGTTCGAAAACTTACGCGATCGCCATGCTGGTTTGTTTCTTGCTGCCAATATAACATTATCCTTACTGCAAGCATTTCGGACCCACTCCATTCACACAAATGGACATAGTGTCTCTCTGCCTGACGTCTGTCTGTTTCGTTTCCCATGATGTAAGTTACAAATATTAAATCGGGCAGACGTAGACGGTTGGACGTTCCGCAGACTGCTGCCCCGGTATTCTGTAACTTGTTTTAAGCTCACCTCAACGTTTACCCACAAATATATCTTGACGCCGCGATTCGTAGTAACTAAGCGTAGGTAGAGGTCTAGTTTCGTTAGGTGTGACGAGTGGGGTGAAGAGTAAGAGCGTGTAAAGAATAACAGCCCTGGTTATCAATAGGCACATACGTAGTTTAGGCCTCTGTGAGCAGTCGAGGTTAAAGGGAAGGTCGCACTTCTCGTCATCAGGGTTGTAGTCGTTGAACACCATGCCGTCGGGACACAGCTTCTCAATGATTTCTCCTTGTCTGTGAAGTTAAAAAAATTAAGTTATAAAAAGCTTTACTAAATGAATAAAAAATCGGCCAAGTGCGTGAAGGGCCACGCGCAGTGTAGGGTGCCGTAGTTGCCTGTCTGTTTTTGTTGCATCGACACGCGCGCGGCAACTGAATGGAGCGGTTGCGTTGGCTGAATTTGTACTAAAGTTGGCCTTTGCACTTACACGTTAAGTTGGTCGACTATTACTTGGTAACTAGTTATGCCTATTTAGCCATTTTTCATTATATGTACTACTGCTACGAATATGACTCGAACAAAAATTAGGGTTTTAAAGCCCAATATCTCGCAAGCGAATCACTGGGTTGAAAAATGGTTTTATAAATCCATAATATTGAACAAGCTTTCCAACAATACTCCACACTATGGGTAGTAAGGGTTACTGAGCTAAGCCGCAGAGGGACAGACGGACATGGCGAAACTATAAGGGTTCATTGTTGACTACGGAACCCTAAAAAAACTGATTTACGAATTATCATTTGATTTAACAGTAGCTTTTCGACGAAGGAAAACATCGTGCGGAAACCGATCAAATCCCAACAAGGGTGCAACAAGGTGTTAGTTTTCCCTCTCGATCAGCAGGTCAGATGGCAGTCGATTTATTAAAAACTAGTGCCTGCGTTTAATCTTGGGATTAGGTGCCAAAGCGGATCCTGGACTTTTTTAGAGTATAAAATGGAAAACGCTAGGAGCTATTTCTAAAATCTTTGACATAATTAGGAAAATCTTGTTGCTTTTTAAACAAGGTAGACAAACGAAATCATAACAGATTATTTAGTTAGTTAATAGTGAAGTGGTAGCCTCAGGGTTCATAATTGAGTTGAGATTAAAAATAAACAGTCATTGAAATGCCATTCTTTTAAGAACGGTTACGAGTATAAATAGATGCATTTAAGGAAAAGAAGGCTGCATTCCAACACGTTCGCGAGTAAAATGTTTACCGGTTACAAAAACCACAAAGGTTCTTTTGAACGTGTGGATACAAGTTGATGCTTGTTTTATGTTTCACTGGTAGGTGGCTGGTAGGATGCGGGTGGCACAGGAACGATCATTGTGGCACTCTTTGGGGGAGGCCTTTCTCCAGCACAGCACTTCGTCTTTCGGCTGATATGATGATTATGCATTGTCACACACTGATCCTGACAGTTATAGATACTTGAGCCTAATTTTTAGTCTTAAAATATCCTCATAAAGCGGTCTTTGCTTAACCACAGTTCATTCAATCAGAGGGGTAATCACGTAACGTTCCGAATGCGTGTTAGTGCAATTTCACTGTCATATTTCTATTGTATATAACGTGACATTTAGATCTATCTGACGCGCGTATAATAACCCCTAGCCAATATACGCAATGAGTCAAATCCAAACAAAATAAAATAAATATGGTCCTCAATCTGGTCTCTCAATGAATAGATCCAAGACCCAGATAATGACCAATGGCACGAAGCGTAGGGTTGAGGTAGACGGGCAGCCAATACGTTACGTCGACGAGTACACATATTTAGGCCAATTAGCTTCCTTCAACCAAAGGCAGGATAAAGAAATTGAAAGACGAATCCAGAATGCCTGGAGAAGCTATTGGTCTATAAAAGAGCATCTGAAAGGAGATCTTCCTTTGACCCTGAAGCGAAGACTCGTCGATATGTGTATTCTGCCCGTCCTAACCTACGGTGCCCAAACCTGGTCACTCACCGAGGCACAAAAGACCAGATTGAAGGTTTGCCAACGGGCTATGGAGCGTAGCATACTGGGAGTGAAACGGATCGACCGTATCTGAAACTCTACGCTGCGCTCAAAAACCCGCATTGCCGATGTTGGGGTTAAGACCGCCATGTTGGAATGGGAATGGCTGGCCACGTCTGCCGCATGCATCCACAGAGGTGGGCGAAAATAGCCATGGACTGGGTGCCACACGATGGGCGGCGGCGACGTGGCAGGCCGAGACGGAGATGACGCATTTTGTAGCGATTGGCCACAGATTGCTCAAATCCGGGACGAGTGGAAGTCGAGAGAGGAGGCCTTTGCCCAGCAGTGGGGCACTGTATAGGCTTTATAAATAAATGGTCCTTTATTGTCTTACCTGCATTCATAGTACTTGTCGCACTGTTCAGCGTCCGCAAAGAAGCCGTCGTCGGGACACGAGTTGGTGATCTCTGCGTCGCGATCCGCCTCGGCCTGCGCCCGCACAGGCGCGTTCGCCGGTTTGCGGTTCTGTTTCTTTGGTAGTGCGGTAGACGCCAGCACTGTGGATTAGAGGGATGTTCATTCAGCTTGTGTATTAGTAATTGTCTGGCGTCCTTTGCTTCGAATACATTTTGACAATTGCTTGCCTCCGAGGGTGGTCCATTTCAACCCATTCCTTGAGACAACTTTAGTTGGCTTCTTACCACTGAACCTAGCCTGACTATTACAAGTTACGAGCGATTGTAGATCTTATTAAAATAATAATGTTATTGGGTTAGTCAATTATTTCCTGTTGTTTTCTGTCCCGTAAGCCAGCTGGTCGAATATGTAATGCATTGTACGTACGTCAGATCTAAATGGCACTTTTTGTATGGGAATGCACCAACAGCCTCCTGCACGGCTATCACGCGACGGTGCGCGAGCTCTCTCGATTTTAATCGCACTATCCGTCACTTTCTTATTAGAAAACTTAGAACAAGAGGTATAGTGCGAGAAAAATCTAGAGTATGTCGCGGCCGTCGCATGATAGACGTACTGAGCGCCTGAGTCCTGTATTCTGTTCTGTCAATGTGAGCTATGACAAGTAACCATGAATTAGATTAGTACTTACCACATAATACCTACACTAACATAGCTCCTAAGTTAATAATGTAACTAAAACTAACAACTATGGATGTAACTTTAATCCGAAATAAACGTATTTATTATTATTATTATATAGAAAGAAAGAAAGAAAGAAAGAAGACATTTATTCACTACACAAAAGACACACAGAGACAAAGGGAGTACAGTGAAGGGGAGTACATACAATGCAATTGACACATAATGTGTGTGTCTTCGCGGCAGTGAATCGGTCGCTGTCTCAGCATTATGCCAAGGTGTCAGACAGACACCTACAGCGCTGATTTTCAGACAGCACCGTACGTGACCCACGGAACGCAACACAACATACTGCCGATACAAACGTATACACATAATAAATAAATAATTTATATACTAAATCTGTTAAATATGTGACACAAGCACAATGGGATGAGAAACAATGTGAAAAACGCGAAACGGATGGGATGTTTGAAAAAAAAATAAAAAATGGTTAAAAATTAAATAAATTGCTGGATGGGTTAGGGTTGGGATTTTTGGAGCGTCAACAAATAGCCCTTAAGCTGGCGCCTAAAGGTATACCTGCTAGACGCTCCTTGGATAGGTGGGGGGAGATCATTCCAACACTTGGACGCCGCGAACCTGAAGCTACCTCGAAACGCCGCGGTCCGATGCTTTGGCACCAGAATCATCGCCTTACACCTACGCGCACTCTTGGGCCATACAAGTCTACTCAGCAAATATGCTGGGACCCCAGATCGCACTATGCCAAAGAGAAGAGTGGCAAGGTGAAGCCGTCTGCGTGCAGGCATGTTCAGCAGACCAGCGGCGTTCAAGTAGGGAGTGATATGGGAGCGGGGTGGGACTCGGAAACAGAAACGAATGCATGCGTTTTGCACTCGCTGTATGAGCTTTTTTGTACGACCAGTAATGCAGCCAGCATAGAAAACATCACAATAGTTTAATCTTGACAATATCAGCGATTCACAAAGGTTAACACGCAAATCAACACTTAAGTAATCGCGAACATTGTAAAGAACTTTAAGGCGGTAGAAGCATATATATAAGGTACATACAGTACGATTACTGTTAGTTAAGACCTGACAGATGGATTGCCTTCATTTAATTTTCAACTTTAATTTCATACAAATAAAGCATTTTTCAGAATACTGTTACCCACATCTACCGATTTAGTAATAACTATTTTATTTGTATAAGATTAAAGTTGAAAATTAAATGAAAGCAATCCATCTGTCAGGTCTTAACTAATCGTACTGTAAACGTCCAAGTCGTCGACGTTGCACTGGTGTATGACATGGGCCGTTGTGTCAAAGCAATATGGGGTAAATTGTAACTAAGAGTATTTTTCTTCATTCGAATTTAAGCCATGTGACGCGCATGTGTGTGCTGCGTGCGGACCGGGACATTTACCTTATATTGTTCGGCCATAGTTTTATCATTGATCTCATAAATTTACTGTTAAAAGTGGCTTGCATTGAAACCTCGGACTTCCTGCTCACCGTTGACAATGAGATAAAGGCCGGCCGTTTTCTAATAAACCTTTCTCTTATAAGATGAAGGTAATCGGTGCAGCTGTACAATGGCATTCGTTTATTATTTAGATGATTGGATTCTTCATCATGTCAAGATCATGTTGATAATGTTACTAATAGTATATAGACCCTTAGTCAATACCAGTGACTCTGTGAGCTTTAAAACTCGCCAGTCAGACGAGACAGACGAGAGAGAAAGATTTTAGAAAAAAAAATGCAACTGACAAGGTCACAAAACTCCACGAGAAATGCAACCTTTAGAGGAGAACAGCTGGACAGCGGGACAGCTGGACATCCGGACATACGAAAGTAAAATTTGGCCCAAGCTAACTTTTGATGCTGACTGCACTAATGCGTCGTGCCCTTGTGGCCGGGATGCAATGATTTTACTTTGCTCGTTGACCCACATTCTGTTAGACTGAGGACCTTCTGTACGTAAGCGCCATAATTTATTCTGTGACTAGAGAGACTTGACAAGCAAGGTCTGATATGTGTAAGTTACATTAAAACTTCCCACCAGACCCCGTTATCAGGCGGTGAAAACTTATTGAAAATACTAGGGTTGGCACTGCACATAATTATTACCTACATTATTATTTTAACCTGTAGAATTTGATGTAAAGAATATACTTAGTTTATTCGTGGGCGAGATGAGATATGACATATGTTGAGCCAACGGGCTTCAAAAAGTTTTCATGTGATTGTTAAACTCCATAATAGGTAGGTACTTAGTTGTCATTTATTTGTAAAATATATTTCATGTCATATAAATCATTATCTTATCCAGTAAAAACATATTTTTCCTGGAAACGCGTGCTGATTTTTCTCAGTTTAAAACGGAGTTGATGGCGAAATTGGATATAAACCGATTGCGACGCGGAAATGGCTATGACTATGAATCAGTGTATTAGGTTTCAATAGTTAGTTAATTTTAATAATAATATTTGAACCCACCCAAATGACTATCCTCTAGCCGCCCAGAGGCCTTTTAAAAGCCCGGGTCAGTTGTTGAAAATTCAAATACCTACATTCCATTTAAAAGAAACTCAAACTGTGTGCTACGTATGTAATTTCTTTTTGATGTTGTAGGTATATTGCAATATAGTTTTAGTGTATATGATCTCAAACTATGCCTAATATTATATCAAAGAGCTGGTTTATGTTACTAAAAGTTGTTTTCAGCGTATTGGAGCGCTCTCTTGCAGGGTATCCACGGAAGACCAGCGTCAAAGTACTCACATCTATGACGATTCAAAATTCTCATAACGGTTACTTCTCTTATGTATTAGCCTAAGTTTAAAAACCTGCCAAGTGCGAGTCGGATTCGCGCACGAAGGGCTCCGTACCATTATCTATAAAAAAAGCAATAAAATCACGTTTGTTGTATGGAAGCCCCCTTAAATATTTGTTTAATTCTGTTATTAAGTATTTGTTGTTATAGCGACAACAGAAATACATCAACTGTGAAAATTTCAACTGTCTATCACGGTTCATGAGATACAGCCTGGTGATAGACGGACAGACAGACAGACGGTAATTTGGACTTAGTAATAGGGTCCTGTTTTACCCTTTGGGTACAAAACCCTTAAAAGTCATGAATAAACTTATTTCCTTTTTTTCTTTTTGTTCTTTCTAATGTGAAAGCCAATTAGAGTACCAACTTCAATTCACATCGACATCGCAAACTCACTCAACCATACCGCTATAACAGATATAACAGATGTTATCGGCAGGTATCGTGTGGGTGCTAATATTAATCTATTGCCAAATGGAAGAACATTGTGGGCAACAAAGAGGGTGAGGCAACACATTTGCGCTGATTTCTCTGTTACCTAACCTCCTAGAATGAACTCGACAAATGCTATGTACGTCGAAAGTATTTTTAGACCTGCGCTTGCATATTGACTGAACTCATTTGTACAACCAGTGCTCTAAATGAAATTCAACAAAGTGGAGCACAGAGAATATTTAATGTGGCCGCCTTTTTATAAAACTGTCATAGGAATTGGAATCTTCAACCTTGTACGCTAGAGTTGCTTTTTGAAAGGACTACCTGCCTGTTGCCTGTTGTCTACCTCTACCTACATGTTATTGTATTGTTTTTGTTTTTAACTGCTTTGTTTGTGTGAGGTGTGCAATAAAGAGTATTTGTATTGTATTGTATTGTATTGTACCTTGATGCACTTCCGACAACTCAAATAGTCTCGAGAGTAATGGGTTTGTTTTCTAGCTGACTTGTCACTTAATTCCGATATTTATTTGTAAATGGGTTTTCGAAAGAGTTCTCTCATCCCATCAAAATGGTTAGAACCATTTAGATGAGATTTACTATACAGGATTTACCGGGGACGAACAATCGGAAAGGTGTAAGCGAATGAAATCTATCCACACTAATATTATAAATGCGAAAGTGTGTCTGTCTGTTTACCTGTCTCTCTCCACGCTTACGCCGCTGAATCGATTTATATGAAATTGGTACAGAGATAATTTTTATCCCGGAAATCATACCGTAAGTGTGGTAAGGTAAAATGGGGGGTGGAAGTTTATTGTTATTAATTTACTGTTGTCGCCTAGATTCCCTTATACTAGTCGTTATACTGACAGTGTTATATTTGCATCAGTATTATTTACTTGGTTCCGCGCATCCCGGAGTCATCAGGAATCACTCCTTGGAATGAAGGCGCGCAAACTCTCAATTACAGAATCTGTACCGACTTGACAATGGCAGATCACAGTTTCCTAATGCCGCATCGACTATTTACCGCCAAATCATCCTCTTAGCGTTATTCCCGGTTGTGCCCTAAAGCAGCCCGGGGTCCGCTTTGGCACCTAATCGCAAGATTTGGCATAATTACAAGTTTAACGAAAGCGACTGCCATCTAACCTTCCAACCCAGAGGAAAAACTAGACCTTATTGGGACGACCGCTTTAGCCTAGTTGGTAGTGACCCTGCCTACGAAGCAAGAGGTCCTGCGTTCGAATCCCGGTAAGGGCATTTATTTGTGTGATGAGCACGAATATTTGTTCCTGAGTCATGGATGTTTTCTATGTATTTAAGTATTTATTTATCTATATAAGTATGTTTATCGTCGTCTAGTACCCATGGTACAAGCTTTGCTTAGTTTGGGACTAGGTCGATTTGTGTAAGATTGTCCCCTAATATTTATTTATTTATTTTATTGATTGGACGAGGTGCTTTATAAGCCTCTTCTGCACTTTTAATAAAGAATGTCGAGTTCTACTTCTGATGCGGACTGTCCATTCCTATTCAACATCATCATCATCATATCAGCGGAAAGACGTCCACTGCTGGACATAGGCCTCCCCCAAAGAGTGCCAAAGTGACCGGTCCTGCGCCACCCGCATCCAGCGGAATTCCATCCATTCCTAATACGGTATCGAAACGTTACCCTTAAATAAAAAAATTCAAGCAAGAAACGCAACTTCACGCAACGAATCAGTTAAGTATTACTTTGGCATTCGGCATTCGTTTACATATTTGTATAATATTAAAATTTAAACACATCGTAGCATTCCCTTAAATCTCTGTAACGTCGTATGTTACCGAGGCGGCCTATGACTTATGCCAGTCTTTGTGTATTTTAATTCAAAACTTGTTTTATAAATATATGTAGGTATTTAATAGCCTCTAGTTAGTATTCGTAGCCAAATGGCGTGCCCGTTCTAGGAATTGCATATCTAGAATACAAGGTCAATATCTTTTCGAATGCACGACGTGCATATTAAATTAAAGGTCAGGTATATATATAGGTTATAGTTGCAGAGGAATATAATGGGTTGGAACACTTTCGAATCAACACCTTTATGTTATGCAATTTTAGCATATACGTGTTATAAGTTTCAGGTGATAACAACTAGAAAGGGTTGGCAGGGCAGAGCGCACATATAAAGCTTCACTTAAACACGCTGCACACCTAGTAACAAATACATAATATATACCGAACACTTATATATAGGTTAATAGAGCTGTATTCACCTCCTTCTCTTATAACAGTTATAAAAGTACACCTACTTAAAAACAAAAGCATAACAGCAGCAGCAGTTCGCAGCGCAAAGTTACATGAAACTTACCAACTAGGCACGCGAGGTAGACCAGCCCTATACTCGACTTGAACGCCATCTTTCGATAAAATACACTATTATGTAATAAAATAACACTTTTTTATGTGAGTTTGTGAAGTTGAACAGACGCTAGCACCGCACTCTGGCGCACTGAACATAACAGTTTTTGTCTTCGAGTCTTAGCGAGTGAGCGTCTCGGCGAAAGGCTGCCTTACGTCTGTCCTTTTCACTCTCAGTGCCTCGGGTATGAGGGGGCACTCTTCCCTCAAATGAAGTCGGAACACTTAAGATCCTGTTATTGTTAGTCGTGTTCAGCAAGGAAATTAGGATGGAAAGAATGCGTAAAGTATAGTTCTTAATTGTTTTTTAACGATGAGGTATATCCCTAATTAATCTAATTAAGTTAATTAAGTTGGCATTACGAGTATGTAATAATACATTGAGGCTCAACCTGCAGGTTGATTGTGTAATTTGATTTGCAATTTCAGCATCAGGTTTTGGTTGGACAACCGACTCAAAAGAAAAAGACAAGTCCACTATTACCCAAAAACTTTATTTATTTTCGTTGAGAATTATTTTGGATAAGTGTCGAAATTGTAATCAATCATCGCCAATAATCGTGCTGAAACGGAAAATCAGGCTGTTTACTGATGTGCCGTTACCAATATCCCCATTGCATTATATTGGCTGCGTTATTGGCAATTTTGTAAAATTGCACACGTTCACGGCAACGGCTACGACAACAACGAATGATTGCCTAACTTTTGATAAACTGGGTCATACAGAGTGAAAAATACGGAAGTTTTTCCGAATATATCATAACACATCCTACAGTAGGTTAGCACCATGCTGAGTCGGGGCTTTTCGTGGACCCTGCTACTTTTACGTTACTGTGTTTTGTTTTTTATACCCATTGTTTTGTCCACGAATAAATGTTTTCTTTCTTTCTTTCTTTCTTTCTTTCTTTCTTTCAGTAATAAAGACGTGTAGATACCGAAAATTTGGCTACTTTTGCTGCTAATCTATACGATGCTAACTGTACAAGTATTATTCCAACATGAAATGTTGGAATACTTAAGTACAATAGTATGAACGAACAAGTTATCTTAAGTGCAATTTTATAGAAATATAACATATTGATTTTACGAGTATTTAAAGATGTAGCTAGGTTGGTTTAGGTTAGTTTAGTATTTAAGTCTAGTAGTGTCATGTGTCTGAACTGCTTTAATTTTAAGAATAAATAAATATGACTGTGAATAACTCTATAATGTAATATGAAACAATGTGATTTTAGTAATTAAATCTCTAATAAAATGAAGTAACTTCTTATGTGCCGCAATCGGCGTGTTAATTAAATACTAGGAATGGTAACATTTTTTATTGCCTTTTTAGGGTTTCGTAACCAAAATGGCAAAAACGGAACTCCTATAGTTTCGCCATGTCCGTCTGTCCGTCTGCGGCTTAGCTCAGTGACCCTTACTACTAGAAAGATGTATTGGTAAATAAATCAATCAATCTTAATTTCTTTTAAAGTACCTTTTCTACACGGTGAGAGATGTATTTTTTTTCTCGTTCAACCCATGGTATGGGGTATCCTTGGATAGCTTGTTCAAAAATATTATGAGTGTCTCCAAACCATTTTTCAATTTACTGGTCCATTTGTGTAAATATTGGGCTTTAAAGCCCCAATTTTTGTTAGAGTCATGCATGTGTCCCCACCCCCTGCCGGCTAAATGGCTGCTACTAGGAATGTGAAAAAAAAATCGTAGCCGTAGTACCTACATATAATTGATTTAAAAGAAAAACTATTACGGCTAAATAGTCATTACTAGTTACCGAGTAATAGTCGAACAACTTAAAATGTACTTGAAAATGCCAACTTTCGTACACATTTGGCCGACGCCGCACCATGCACTTGGCTGCAATACAGACAGGCAACTACGGAACCCTACAATGCGTGTCGCCCGACACGCACTTGGCCAGTTTATTAAGTATTATTAGAACTAGTCATTTGGACGTGCATAATGGACTAATCCATTATTTAGTAACCAGTTTCTGAGGTTTATGTTTGACACAAGCAGCTTTCAACAGCACTGGCTGAATGATAGTGTTTATAATAGACGTATATCATTCGCCCCTCTCGCACTCATAAGTAGGTACTTGGAATTTGGCCCAAATATACATGCCAAGGTAATCGTCTTTTTTTCTGGGAGGACAATCCGTTGTGGATATATCCTCAACACGGGGATAGCGCAAAGTTTATTTCGGACTCGCACCGACTAAAAATCCCCCGATGGTTCTCAGCGACGCTTTTCGGATGGTTCTGGGATCTCGGAACGCACCAGTAGCGTCACGCCTCTGTGGGTTAGAATGGTAGACCTATATTTTTTATAGACGATTACAGGCCCCAACTGCGACCATGTGCTGCCCCGAGGGTCCCATTCCCGGTGCCAGGGGTACGACATAGAGGGAATATATTTTATATACACCATATTCTAATTGGCCGGGCTACAGGGCGCTGCGGCGACATTTTATAGTCGCCGCCTCCGTCTCCTTGCAGACCATGACACTCACACACTCACAGTGCCTGACACTGCCCAAAATGTTCCCCAAAATACTTTCAATCTTAATGGCATCAAGTGGACAGCCCGCCGTACAAACGAATCAATCCTGAGCCAGCTGAAGATTAGAACTCGACTCTCCACCATATGTACTCAACGCGGACTTTGATTTTTCGGACACGTGGCTAGACAGGAGGACAGTCTAGAAAAAATGATACTGTTCGATCATGTGGGCGGGAAGAGAGTTAGAGGAAGAGCGTCTATCCGGTGGATAGACTCCGCAAAAGCATCAGCAGGAACCAGCGCTCAGACTTGCCTGCGGATAGCTCAAAATAGAAGTGCTCGGAGGAAGGTAATGAGACGTCCGTGGTAGTCACGACCCTCATCAATGAGGAAACGACCAAGAAGAAGAAGAGAGAAGATATATGAATTATGTGTCATAATATGTCATATAGCTCTGTCAGCGGGCAATGTTCGCGTGCATGCAAATCTCGCTTTCAACGAGCGTGCGAGAAACTGATATCGCGTCGGTTTCACTCTGCGAATCGATTGTTCAAATACTCTACTTTTAGCGATCCGCGGGCACACAATAAATAAAGTAAGTACTTAGTTACTTACAGAAAGTACGTACACTGTCCAACAAAACCGACATTTTGACAGCTCCAAAATCAATCATGGCATCCTGCTCTACCGTTTGTGCTCTTTCATCTTTTTAGGGTCGTTACCTTTGCGCGCTTTTGTGTAGTCGACATTTGAAGTCATAATCCTGTTTACCAATTCGTTAGTTAGCTTAATCATTAGTCAGAGCTAAAAAACTGCTGACCCAAGTCGTATGGGTAATCAAACCTGGTGAAAACCCTATCAATTAAAGGGGGGCGATGCCGTAGTACGAGACTGGCTGCGCCATTCGAGTTAGCGAGAAAAAGGGCGCAAACGCCATGCAATCCGCGGCGCTTACCCGTTCGGCCGACACACATATGTTCTCACGCGCTAATTTGCAAGTGAAATAGTTTACTTCTGTCGCTACGGTATTCGCCGATTAGAAATGTCAAAATATTCAAGTTTTCACTTCTGCCGGCACTCCCGGAGTGCAACCCGGTCTTTTTTTTCAAATTTCGGTAACAGCTGCAATGCCAAGATTTAAGCCATCCCCAGGCTGAAAAACCAAAGTCCCTCCTTCGAAGTGAAGCCTGGGATTCATAATGGGCGATGTGGCACAATGTTGCCAAACTTTGCTCTATATGACACACGATGCGGGTTTACATAGTTCCATGGGTCGCGGGACATTTTCACCATTGTACAGTAACCACAATAGTAACCAAACTTTAGGTACTTAGGAACTAAATTTTTACCTTTATAAAAGGAGCTCGTGCTTGCCCATTTAATGACGGTTACATTACAGCAGCACATACTATGCACATGTGTGAAAGTAACGCGACGTTCTGAATTGTAAAAGTTGTAGGCGTAAATATCTTGGCGTGATATATTTCATTATAGGTAGAAAAGATGTTTGATTATTTATTATAATTTGAGTGTTGAATGAGCCGTTCAATTTTAGAGCATTTTCGTAAAAACTGGGGAGATTTGGACATATTATTGTTTTGTAACCCATCATGACATATTTCAATGTTAAACCTGCCTATCATAAAAATGCTTGCAGTTCCAATATGTCTTTAATCGTTAGTCTATGATTGAAAGCTATACTTAATAATAATTTAAATACAAACTTTTCTGTTCAAAATGATAATCATTAATCAAGCCTACCGTAAAATTAAGGAATGGATGACGCTGAACCTCTACAATTGTTTATGTTAATTTATGGTCGTGGGGTTGTACCAGAAATAGCGACTGCACGTGAGGATATTCCTCTAAACAAATTCAGTCAATTAACAGTACTAATGAAGTGCCTAGACGTAGGCGTCGGCATAATTAAGAGGACATCTTGCATGCCTGCTAACACAAAACGCCAAATTATAGTAGCAGAATCCTGTAACTTAGACCCTTCTCTGTGAAGAAAATTGTTTAAACAAGAACATTCGGACGCAACACCCACTGTGCGCCCACTGCGGTCTCGGCAACATACTATAGGCAAAATCATATACCTATAATATTAATTGCAGAGAAGAACAAGGACTGACTTTAAGAGTTAATAAACAAATGTAGGTAATTTAGTGTAGTACTTTATGAATAATTATTCAATAGTCTACATTTATAGTGTAATTTTATTGTTCACACACGAAGATATTTTTTTTTGTAACCAAGAGCACACAGCAACGCTTAGAAGCATTGTTAAAATCGGAAAATAAACATGGAACTTTATATCATAGACATTGTAGCAATTCTATCCGAAAGAACAAGTATTGCTTGCTTTTGCATTTTGCAGGATGCTTTTATTCGAACTAATCTTAAGTCTTAACACATTAGGTAGGTAGGTACTTGTCATCAATTTGGTTACCTACTAAATTACGAATATTTTGGTATCAAAGTAAATAAATTAGTGTTCTTTAATTATAATTGTTAGTCTATCATGCATTAAACATATAGAAACAGAAAAAAAAAACATAATGCAGCCATCTTTGTACGCTCAGACGACATTGTTCATGATTTAAATGACAACAAAGTATTTGCCTTCGGGCACAAGTGAATAATGTCTGCATGCACCCTCCATCAAGATACCATCGTACTTTGCTACGATCACTGATACAACAATGTCTTTCAGATAGAGCGTATAAAGGGCCGACCACACTAATGTTCTAAATACGCAAACGCACCGTCAACGCATTGACTGTTGCTGAACTGGACTGGTAGGCGGCATCTGTATGCGGTATTTTGTAAATTCCGAAAGCTTAACTGATGTCGTCTAGATTTTATATACTACTGTAAATTATATATTATATAGTGACACCAATAGCTTTGACATTGACACCGGACCGACTCCGCAATAGTGACTTGGTCGTGCCGTGCACACTGACCCGTAAATTTTGCTGCTTCAAAATCGCACTAAATGACGTACGTGGAGTTATTATCTTATTATGCACCACAGCGTTCGACGTAAAAAAGTCAACTGCGCTACACTGCGTTTGTGTCAGCGTATTTCGTGCGCCAGTATAATGTAGTCGGTCCTTTATACCAAGGCATGCTTGCTGGTACTTGAGTACTTCCATTCACGTAAGATAGGACTCGAAGTCTTTCTTGAGTACATGCTCCAAAAGTAATACACGATACTTATCTAGAATATCACTATAGAATGAATGCATTTCAGGTATGGGTGTCCTTTTATTCTGTTTATGGAGAATAATGAATGACAGAGAAAAGTCAAAAATACTGTCGTGTTGCAACTTTTAGGGTTCGCGTCTTTTCGGTGGAGATTGCCAAAGTTAAGGGCTTTAAAGCCTAATTTTTGGTTGAATTCTGAATCTTCATAAACGGCGTAGCCTCTTCTACATATTATTATATGCGATAAAAACCTATTATATATAAACATAAGTCTATTGCCCACTGAAAAGACGATTTTTGTTTTACTGACTGACAATGACCCCGAGTTGATTGAGGCGATGCCTTGATTTGAGTCGAACACGCCCCCTAGACAGAGACACGCTGATGCCTTCCGCGCACGAGGAAAAGAGATGTAACACTATTCGGGAATGGCTTTTTTGGACAAATTTCAGTAAATACCTAACTTAGAGACGTTTTATTTAAATTTCATTAAGTGAGATTTTAGATGAGATAAAATACTATATTATTAACTTGATTGTGTCGTAAAATAATGTATCGTTTGAGTAGGCTGAGTAAAATAAGAAAAATACAGACCCAACTTTGGATTTTTTTTCTATCGAGGAAATTTTAAGCAATCATGTATCGATAAAATCAGATAAACAATCATATGGTCAAGATTCATATATCTGAAAATCAGACCTTATTGTTTCTCAATGTAGTCAGAACGGCGTTTCAAAGCACGCGATAATTTCCAATGCACAGCCTTAAAGCGATTTACGAATAGGTAGTTTATTTGTCTTGTGTGTTGTGTAGAATATGACCTACGATTTTAAAATGTAAGGGGTACTTCTGTAACGGGAACAGCGGTGGAAAATTAAATAAGTTTGAATTGGCTAAATAATAGGTTTGAGGGCAAAATAGTATATTTTTCAGCAATTGTTTGCCCTCAAACAATTTTAAATCAATTCAACAATTAATCGCCTAAAATGGCCGGGATTTATGATCAAGTGGCATTTTTTTTTTGTATATATTTAATAGGTTTGCCCTCATAACTCAATGTGTTCTTTAATCCTTAAATATTTTTTTTTTCAAATAATCGAAATTCTTTATTAAAAACAAAATAAAGCTTAATTTAACTTAACCTAAACCAAACCTAACCGCCAGCGTGTCGACGTCACCCCGCATCGCAGGATGCCTATTTCCGCTCCAAGGGACACAAGCTAACACTAACCTACTAATAATACCATTGTTACGGGTATATTTTTTTTTTCTTACCTCGTATCTTAACCCATTCAGGGCCCATGACGACACATATGCGTCAGACCGCCGTAGTCGCTTTCCGCTACATACGAGGAAAACCACGGGATCGGCTACGAGCGTAGTGCGTAGCGATTCTGGGCAATGAATGTGTTAACACTTTCGCTACCAGGAACCCTCCTAGCGGGCGCCTACGCCGTAGTCGCTTTCCGCCACATACGAGGAAAACCACAGGATCGGCTACGAGCGTAGCGCGTAGCAATTCTTGGTCGCGAAAGTGTTAAGACTAGTAAAAACAACATAAAGCAACCTTCTTCTAAAATAATATTCTGCGAACGAAGTTTTTATTCATGTAATGGGCGAGGGAATGTCGCGGCCGTCCCATGATAGACGTGCTGCTAAGTATTAATTAAGGGTGGGTTGCACTAAACCGATTGTAATCGTAAGCGGTGTTCGTTAAAATCTGGATGCATGGAAACCTTGACAAGTTTGTATGGAATGACAGCGGCCGGAGCCATATTTAACGTTGATCGGTCTGTAAGTTGAATCAACCCACCCTAATTCTGATAAATGAAGAATCAGTTATTGTATTACTACCTAAAAACCGGTTAGGGGTCTAAGGTATGTCCTTCAGACTTCAAATAAAAATGGCAAAGACGTGCATATTTAAGTATATAAGATAAATGCAATACAAAATGTCTGAAATGCTTATCTTCATGTCATATTAAATTAGTTAAGCAGTTTAAGCGTGAATAGATAATAAACTGACAGACAGAATTACTTACTTATTTATATTAGTATGGATTTCTGAGGATGGCCAGCTCGTAGTAGAAAAACAAGGTTACAGATATTGAACTGTATTTGTACTGCAATAACTGATAAGAAATAGCCAACTCTCGTGGAATAGCCCCATTGCGTAGGAAAATATGTGAGATAAAAAGATGTTCAGCTCCACCCGCGTGTCAAGCAGAACAGAAACAAAGAAGCGGGATAAAATGTAGCGTATGTTTATCCTGAAAGTCTATTATATTAAACTGATTAAATATTTTTGAAAGCGGATGAATAGGTAGTCCCGGTCATTATACCCTAAAAACAAACATACAAATTTACTTACACACGCAAAAACTCAAATTATGTTGTAAGTCAAGTACTTATGTGAAGCTAGTAGTTATTAAGTCTTCGGCCGGAATGGGCTATTGATGGTCCAGTTAGAAATTATCAAAATTGCGAGACTTTCTATGTAGAATGGTATTTTATAACATTCATTTATTCACGGAACTTCTTAAATGGAAACTGGCCTTAAGTTCTCGTGAAAGTTATCATAAATTACTTATAATTTTTTTACCTTTTTTAATAATATTCTGCACCTTGTATACATTGCTCGATTCGGAACAGCAGGTCGATCACGTAACACATTGTAACGTAAGTACGTTAGGTAGCTCTAAATGTCAACTTTTATATGGAAAAGTGACAGTTGAGTTGAAGAATAACTTTTCTTGTGTTTTCAAACCGAGAGTATAATATCATTGCCGAATTCGTCTCCTTATGGCCAATTTAATATAATAATACTTACCTAAGATAAACATGACGCGCATAAATAGTTTCTCAATGGCTTGCTAGGGTTCGAATTGACACAACCGATATCGAATTATTTCCCAAATAATAATAATATTCATTTTATGCATTTAGGGAGATGCATAAAATATATAATTTATCAGACCACAATAGGTATAATAGTCCAGTCAATGAACTGACAACTAGTATGGAAAAAATTACAATTTTGGAAATAAATTATAATAGCTTATTTTTTATGTGTAACGGATATATTATCAATTAAATAGTTACCCAGCGACAAAATATGACAAAATCTCAGACATCATAAAAATGACAAATTAACTAGCTTCTGTAAAAAGTCAGAAAAAATATGAATAAATATTTATTCATTTATATTTTGCTCTGTAATAATCAAGATAAATCGTACAAAAAAGACAATGCAATATCTACTTCCGGGTGCAAAGTTTGTCGGATTCTTGAATAAATCATCTTAGAATGACATTTTAAAATGAACTCAACAAAAAAAAACGCTATCATAAATTAATATTTTTCAAAACCGTATTTTGCCTGGAGTATAACAATAAGATAAGATAGTTATGTCCCGCCTATAAAGGTACACGACCACAGTAAAAATATAATAAACGTCGTATCCTTATAAACTTTCATCCAAGCTTTAACTAGAACCCACGTATGTTCATATAAAGGTACTTGTTTGTACCGACGATGCTATAAAAGCTAGGGTCCGAACTTGCCCTAGACATTGACCAGGCGATTGCGGGCAGATTGCGTTTGTACCCTGTGGCCCCAAGTTCCCAGTTTTCCATACCATGTTGAAAATTATTGTGCTTATAACTTTGGGGCATTTGGCCTGTGCCAGTCCCTTGCTGGAGAAAAATGTCAATGAAAATCGTCAGAAAAGGTTGCTATGTGAGTATTCTTTTGTTTTTCTAGATATTCAAATAGAGTTTTAGTTTATCTCTGTTGAAATGAAAACATAGTACCTTCATGGTAATGATTAGAAAGTGTAATTAAAGCAGCTAGCATGATAAGTTTTATGGCCACGTATTACATGACGTTTCGGTACATTTGGGCCGTAATACTTGACCATAAAACCTATCGTGCTAGCTAAGCAGCTGTCTGACTCCGATCATATATTGCGATGGTTTAAGAGTTTAATTTGTTTGTTGTATTTTTCATTTTTTAATATTTCTATTTGATAATGCATCATCATCATCATATCCGCCAAAAGACGTCCACTGCTGGACATAGGCCTCCCCCAAAGAGTTCCACAATGACCGGATGATAATGCATGACTTTTCATTATTTTTAAAATCTTTTTTGTTGCGTTCACCATAAAACCTGAGTTTTTATGTAGTTACTCGTATTTATAACTATTACCTAGATAAGATTCGCGGCATACTCCTGAGCTAAGAGTGTCAATTTAGTTTGTTTAGCATCCAACTTGGTTCTAAGGTGTGAGGCCGAGCGGGCAATAGGGGGTCCTATTGCCCGCCCGGCCTCACACCTTCCATGAATAGTTTTAAAGATGCATTGGCAAGCATATCTTTCAATCGATTTTGAATGTCAACAACATCTTCTAAACCACCAAAGACAGCCAAACATTGTTTATTTCTTTAATCTTTATTGCAAGAAAGAATGCATTATATAAATTACTAGCTTCCGCCCTCAACTTCGTCTGCGTGGACCCGGGATAAAAACTATCCTATATTTTAAGTCAGGCTATAAACTATCTTCGTGCAAAGTTTCATCCAAATCGGTTAAGCCACTTAAGCGTGATTGAGTAACAAACATCCAAACATCCAAACATCTAAACATCCAAACATCCAAACTTTCGCATTTATAATATTAAGTAGGATTACTGGAGGGCATCATTTTGCACATATCAATATATCCCCATAATACTTAAGCTGAATATTTACAGCTCGTGATTAGGTTTTAGACGACGACATATTTCAAAGACGAAAATACTTAAAATAGGTACTTAAAAGCAAGCTTGCATTCGAGCGGATGCTGCAAGAATTCGATTATTATTTATCCCCATAATGATAGTATGTAGCAGTATATCTATTTTTATGTCTATTTTGTATTTATGTAGTGTGTAACACATTTGTGTTTTATATTCACGTGCTTTTAATAGAAATTATCATACATTTATATATTTTCACCTTACCGGGATTCGAAGCCATTGCAGGAACGTTAGCATCGTAGGCAGGGTCGCTATCCATTAGGCTAAACATAAAAATGCTGTAATATATCATCATAATTACAACCGATATTACGAAGACTTGAGGTCATTCACCTAGCACATATTGTCTACATAATATTTATAATCACATAATCCATGTTGCATGTATGAGTACCATGTCGTAATGCCTAAGTAAAATGGGCACTTGCACTTCGAAATGATCTCGAACTTGTGGCCTTTTAGAGCCGGGGTGGAATGGAACATAGGGTTGGTCCACTATTTATCATTCGAGCCATCCATTAAACGGACTTTGTTGGCAAGAATACAGGGTGAAAAAGTACACATTCAATTCGGCTTATTTGTTTGTCATATACTATTTTACATAAATCGCAGGTCAGTATGATCATGAGCATTTTTGCTTTTAACATTTTGACACGACAATGTGTTTGACAAATTAAGTAAAACAGTGTTCTAATTATTCACTATGTAACTTCTGAAAACAACTATAAATTCTTTGGTTATATATTTTAAAAGCGAAGTGTGAAACATTGGACAGTGAAAATTTTCACGAATTATTTATTTATTTAAAGCTTTATTGCACAGTAACAAGTTAAAATTACAAAAGGCGAACTTAGGGCCATAAGGCATTCTCTGCCAGTCAACCTTTAGGCCAAACAGAAAATAATCATAGCTATGTATGAGAACAACACAGAAATGAAGTTAGCGGAAAAAATACTGGTATGTTATTATTATATGTTAATACTGATCATTCCAATGAATGTAATATAATAGTATTATGTGTAAAATAGTATTATGAGTTTCTAAAATTTAAATAATTAAAACAGTAAAAAAGTGGCTCAGAAATTAACAAACTTGTGTAAGAATTATGAAAAAAAAAATACCAGGATTTCCAGAAGGTATCATGTTTAACTGAATTCTATGAAAGCAACCAGGTGTGTACTAACTTTATACTCGAGGGTTAACTATTTAATTGCAGAAAACTCAAAGTGTACGTAGCTACTTCAACGTCATACTTAGACGAAGTAGTTAGAACTAACTAAAGTAACTATATATAGATATACCTCATTCCATATTACATTAGAATTTGAACGGACGATGTCGTCTGCGTTTTTCCGTTTAACTGGGATATCTAAGGGAGATATTGTACTATTTTTACTTATTTCGATCATAAGTGCTTCTCAAACATTACAATACGAATGTTTTCTGCGTTTAAAAATGGTCTACCTTGAAATCTCATGACACCTAATTCACGATTATCCTAATCTTATATGAAATAGGGTACCTATAAGTTTAAAGACGAATACATTTTCTGCTTAAATGTAACGTCCACCCCGTATAATTCTATATTTTATCGGACTGTCAGAACACGACAAGATGCGGTGCAGTGCATAAAGGGTGATTTGCAGCTTTTCATACTTGATTTATGGTTGAGATTATTAAATGTATTCGACGTTTTATAAAACTGACATTGGAATTTGAATCTTCTATCTTCGACGTAGGGTTGCTTTCTGAATGGACTACATTGATGCAATTCGGCCAACTCAAGTAATCTTAAGTATATATTGTTTGTCGGTCGGGCATGTGAATCGGATGACTTGCACCTATTCGTTGTACCAGATAGTTCTGTGGATATGAGTGTACGAATCAAATGACCGCTGTGGAATCTTTAAGGTCAAAGGTGTAGTTTGATGTTTAAAGCCCTCTAAGCTAAGAATACCATTTTATTTGAATAACCGCCCATGTTTATTGAAATTATGTTATTGTTACAGTTTACGACGAACAAGGCAACCTCATCAAGACTTACAACAATCCTCTCCGCGATTTCCCGGAACAGATTGAGAAATTCCCGTTCTTCGGACCGTTTTTGCAACCACTCTACAACTATATTCGCGTAAGTTACTCAGAAGTTACTGGAAATATATTTACCTTACTAATACGGCCAAGGGGGGTAGGGGGGCGCCGATTAATCAACTACCTTCAGTTAGCGACCACCCGAAGGACGTGGATTCTTTTCAATTAATAATTTACTTTAAAAACAAAGTTTTAACCGACTTCAATTTAGTACTCCGCCAAGCCACGAGAACATTTCCATATTTCTTTTCCAATTTACCACATGAACTGATTTCCGAGAGCAAATGCGTTGATTATTAGAGAAAAAAACCTAATCGCTGTATGTGACCCGATAATATTTGAGGACTTCCGTCGATTCCACAAGGATCACCTTTGGGACTTCATTAGTTGCTATTTCAACGGAATCTTATCAGAATCTGTGATATACTTTTGTACTTTTAAGTACATAATTGAGGAATTCCATAAGTCATCTGTGGTCTTCATCATCAATTCCACTCCACCAAATTTATGATTTCCGGGTGTAAATACACAAGTTATAATAGAAAATACCAAAATCACTACACGCGTGCCTAATATAATTGAGGAGTTCCCTCAATTCCTCATGGATCCCATCATCCATTTGAATTTTTGAAAAAAAATGGGACCCACCTGGAAGCATATACGTACAAACGAAAAAAAAAATTTACGAATCGGCTCATCAATGACGAAGTTCTGAGTCTCCTTCTTTTTTTTGAAGTCGGTTAAAAATAATAACGTTTCTACAGACCCTTGAAAAAAAAATACAACCGAATTGAGAGCCTCCTCCTTTTTTTGAAGTCGGTTAAAAAGTGAGCAGAAGTTAGAATTAATTTTATAAGTAGAAATCTACAAAAATCAAACAAGAAAACATCCTTTCTGTTCACCAACTCAGCGAAATTGCACACTATAGTACATTGTTGTAAAGGCTAGAAAGTAGGCAATAGATGTACGAGTGGGTTCGAGGTACGAGCCGAAGGTGAGGACCTCGAAGGAGACAGTCCATCTATTGCACTTTTGGCCGAGACATTAGACATAGTGCTTTTCAAGCCTACTGCGAGGAAATTGCAAATAATTAAAATTAAGTAAGTACCTAATGAAAGATCATAATGTGAAACACTGTAGCTCGACCCCACTCGCGTGCCGGGGGGGCCTGAGATTGAGCGAATCGCTGTTCAAACGGTCCAACAATAATATTGAATAGAATAAAATAGAATAGAATAATAATTTATTGCCAAAAACAAGTACAGACATACACAAACAGTGACAAATACAGAATAAGAATATGCTAGAAATAAAAAGTACATTGTTGGACAGTTTGAACTCATAGTTGGCCTGTTCGTGCGATGTCCGACTAACCCCACCCCACTTGCTTTGAAGCCTGAATTCTGACCATCTTTTGCCACATTTCCGAGCAGTGGCGTGAAAAATACATATTTAAGCGTTTTTATTTCGTTTGTAACCATGTCTTCCAAATGCATATGGTCGTTGTACGGTCGACTACAAAAAGATCGATACGGCCAAAGTTACAAAAATATGTATACACTACTTTATTGCCTTAACATTAAGGTCGTGTATATATTTGTAGTCGTACGTACAGTCAAGTGCAAAATTATTAATTAATTTATTTATTTCCACACATACAATTATCATTACAGGCTGGGCCCAATGCATAATGTAGCAACAAATTATCTATTATAATGAAATAACTACTTAGGTATCTATTCAATATAACAAAGAGTTAATAATGCTATTTTTGTGAATTCACTAATCGTACATGAGAATAGGTCTACATGCGTGGCTATGAGGTTCACGGTACGCACGGCGCGCGTCATCGGCGCCTCGCGCAGCAGCTTTGGTCGATTATGTGTCGATTTAATACTCTCATAAATATGTAGGTACCGAAACCTATAATCCGCTGACATTCGAGCGATGGGATATATAAATTTATGAGTAGGTATGTTATATGTATGTAGAAAAATATAATTGTAATAGGTAAAACCAAATAGAATAATATTTAGACATATTTTCTTAATCGTGCACTTAAGTCACGTTCACTCATTGGTTTATTCATAACCTTTTTTTTAATTAATACTACTTATACGTAGCTGTGTGTTTAATCATTCACCTCAACTCTCTTGCCGATACCTATATCAATTATCAGAATGACTGTATCAAACATTGGGACATTCACCCTATGTTATGTTATGAGTGTACATAATCGGGGAATCGGCCAGTAAAATACCTTACTAACCTACTGCATACTATTTATTTACACATGCTATTTATTTTTATAGCCGCTCCAAACCTTCAGCGGACGTCCAACGACCTACATGATCCCCGTATCAGATGAAGTTATACACCAGATTGCCCAAGACCCGATCATGCAAAATAAGCTGCTCCTTCTGCCGAGGGATCCAGTTATTGAACATAATGCCTTATGTCTGGGGAAGAGGTCTCAAATTCCCTCGCCAAAATTGTGCAATAATTTCCTTAACTGCTGGGACGGGTGGGCGTTTGAGCAGGAGTGTCCGAGCGGCTTGCTGTTCTCTAGCGAAGGGTACTGTGACTATCCGCAGAGGGTTGACTGTACTAGCAGGCGTATGAACGGTAAGTACCTACTGCTTGTCTTATATATTATTGCAATGGTTATTACATGTAATAAACGTCGCGTTTATTCCCCCGCTGCACGATATCTGAAGATTCCAAATTCAAACCTATTAACTGCCAGTCACTGTTTTGGTAGATTTGATTTGGTGACCAGTGCAAAAACGCGTATCGATATCATTTTTATGGGAGCATTAATCCCATAATAATGTACCGAAACCTTAATCTGCTGACATAAGATAAGATCGATAGGACATCATTACGAGTAAGTTGTATGCAACCATATTTTGACACTGTACCAACACCCCAGTATCTTGCAGCACCATCGGAGTTAAAAAATACGTAGGTAGGTAGTATACAGGTTGAAAAGTTAAAATTAGTTTGTACTGACACTTTGTCTTGCTACCGGTGTTAAGTCCGAATACCAGAAAATAAAAGAAATTGGCAGTACAAACGACAACACTGTTAACTGACCGTCCTGTGTTTATATAGAACCTTATTACAATGCACTTAAGGTGCACCGATGGTCAGTTAGCTGTGTTGTCGATAGTACCTTTAAGGCAATAATCTTTCTATGAAAATGTTATACATTTTAACTTGAAGAAGCTACCCATCTGCTGCTCCGCTGATGAGAATGTATATCTTGTCACATAAAGTTTCCTCAAAGGTTAGTTACGCCTGGCTCACACACAATTGTGTAAGGAAATGAAATTGTGAACTTAGTAGGTGTCGTCAACTGTGGAAATGCCACGTTAAGTAATGAACAGGTTGATTGCACAACCTCGAACGCGTTCCGATAACCGAGCGGCAGTTAATCTTTGACTTTTCATCATTTATATGAGAAAATATTCAGCATACAATCAGTAACAGTTAAACTTAATGACGACCATTTTAGCCTAGTTGATAGTGACCCTGCCTTCGAAGCTACACCATGCATTTAATAAGACTGCAATGAAACTGAAAAGCTAGAAGTTCTGGATTCAAATCCCGGTGGCATCAATTTGTGTGATGAGTACAAATAGTCACACAAATAGGTCTTGGGCTTGAATCCTAATAAAGCCATCTTTGTGTGATCAGCATGTATATTTATTTGTTCTTCAGTCATGGATGTTTTCTATGTAGGTATTTAAGTATTTATTACATACAAATATGTATTGACGTCTCAGTACAAGCTTTATTAGGGCGGTTTGTTTAAGACTGTCCGCAAATATTTATTCATTTAATCATATGGATAGTCCATACGCCTACTGACTAATCAGACCGTAGCGTATGGACTATCCATAAGCCTACCGCCGTTTTTTTAAGCGGTAGGCCTAAGCCTACCGCTTAAAAAAACGGTACCTGCGTGGTGTGGAAGGTGTGTGCTGGTGTGACGTTAGAGGTCAATTTAGTGTCCATTTCGATGGTGCTGTCACCCCTCGCGCACCACGTTACTAAGTTCAAGAAAACGTCACCCTCTTCAAAAACTACTCTTGATTGTGTTAAAGTGCCGGCTCCAGTGCGCTGCGCGCAAGATTTCGAGGCATTTCGCAGTGAGTGGAGCTGCCACGAGTTCTTCGTGTGCGTCAACCGACTGCCCGTGCGCTTCCAGTGCCCGGCGGACCTCGCCTTCAACACGGTATACCACTTCTATTTTAATAATTATCGGACACCTTGCATTTTTGACATAGAAGACACTTGGAATATATATATGTTGAGTGGTTTATGTGAGAGGTAGGGGACAGCGGAGCGTAGCGGATCCCGGGGCGGCTTTGAGCACTAGGTCCCCCCAAAGGGTCCTTGACCAAATCTAACCTCACCGTGGCCTCGAGCTTCAAATCAAACGGGAAAGCCTCTCCCTAACCACAATCCGGACCCGCCACTGCCCCGGAATGATGTTACCCTCATAGAAGACTACAGCCATAATAACACCATGTATTTGCTCTGTAGGTAAAGTAGACGTGGTGTGCCAGACATTGGTCTCTTGCTGTCGACACAGCGCACTCTCAAATCATTAAAGGGTCACTAATGCGCCAGTTACTTTGCTTTGTCCGCATCAGACGGTGACACAATTATGCCCTCATTTGAACTCTGACATCTTTGGTAGATTTTCACCCTAAATGTTTTTCTTACAATTTTCCAGGACCTGGGTATCTGTGATTACCCTGCACATGTGAACTGCTCCGCGTCAGTTAACCCGTCAGCAGCCGCCGAGGTCCAGGCCCCAGCTACGGAAGGCGCCACCGTTACTGACGGCAAGACCGTACTAATGAAGACCTCGGCCTACAATACCCAGAGTAAGTAAAGTAAATACAACGTCTAGTGCGAGTCAGACTCATGTACGTTGATGTGCCGTCGCCGGAGATATTCCTAAAAGTTCCCGTATGAGGAATATTCCAGAGGTGGCGACATTCCATATCCTCATATCAGCCGAAAGACGTCCACTGCTGGACATAGGCCTCTCCCAAAGAGACTTTCCATATAAACCTCGGGAATTTTCCCGGGAACGGCACATTACAAGTCCTGTTCTCTCATGATTGGTAAGTAATTTAACTTCATTTTGGGGCGTATCTATATTGAAAATGCCTTTACATCTTACATCCAATATTTGACAGTTGTCATCCCAGTATAATTTATTTATTTATACACTACCTGTTGCCCGCGACTCCGTCCGCGTAGAACTTGTTATCGCCTTAGAAATATGATTATCTTAAGGGATTATTTCCCTGATAAAAAAACTATCCTATATCCTTCCAAGGGTCTCAAATTATCTGTACCTGGGTCATTCTTGAGAATTGCATTATTCATCTCATTCCCGTGGCGTTTTTTATTTTAAGAATTTTTTACTAAGTTACAATAAAATCCAATTAAATATTTAATAATAAACACATTTATCGAATAGGCATCACTTTGGGTCAATTAGGTTCGGAAATATACCAATTCAAAGTTCAGCTGTCAGGGGAATGAGAAAAAATGTCAGGGGAATCATAAAAAGTACAAGGGAATCAGAAAAATGAGAGGGGAATCATAAAAACTACAAGGGAATCATAAAATTGACAAGGGAATGATAATCTTTGGTATTTAATCAGATGTTTTATTAAATAAATACAAAATTATCGAACTTGGAATAAATAAAAAATTCACAGTATTTTTTTTCTTAATATTCTTATAGACTAGTACCATAATTTGAGACTTATAGTATCATTGACATTAATTCTTTGCATGACTTGCAAAAATCATCATTAACCTAGCGTTTCTCCCGGATCGACCTATGTCTGCCATTTTCTTTTTTCGTAATGGAATGAAAGGGACAGTGCTAATAAAGTTCAAATATTCTGAACTTGTAGGTAATAGACCCCATACGACGAAATGTCAGTGCTCCGCACCAAAATTAAAAAGCTACTTTGTCTCACGGAGTGAGCAAAATCGCATTTTGCACACTGTTTTCACGCAGCAAAATATGCTTGTTCGAGCTGCTGAGGTGAAAATGTATTTATAAGAAGTCTACCAAGTATCCACTTGTCATTATTAAATTAGTAATTATGTCACTCACACCCGAGGAATGTACCAGAATCCTGACGATGCTGGAAAATGGGAGAAGTCAGCGAGAAACCGCAAGAATAGTCGGTGTATTGTTTTTTACAGTTCAGCGTGTTCGCCAAAGTTTTCTAGAAACTAGTTCGAACCTACGCAGACCAATAACAGGCAGACCTAGGTGTACGACGGCACGGGAAGATCGTGATCTAGTCAACACTATGCTGCGAAATCGGTTTCTTACGGGAACAGCAATGACTCATCATTTTTTAGGGCTTGGTGGAACCAACTTAGTGCTTGGACTGTAAGACGGCAAATTGATGAAGGTAATTTGAAACCATTTACACCCGTCCCGAAACTCGAGACGCACCATCGTAAAGCAAGACGAATTTATATGATAAAATATTTATTTTCAAGAAAACTTCAGAAATCTATCATTACCCCGTTCAAAAAACCGGGGAATGAGAATCAGGGGAATCAGAAACCGAGGGAATCAGAGTCAGGGGAATAAGAAAAAGTATGTTTTTTGTCGATTATGCCGAAACTATTATTAATATAAGAGTATCTATTAAATCAAAACACGCATTCATTCATGTGTTATTCTCTACACTAAACATTGTATGCCAATTGCAGGAAATAGATTTTATATGAAAATACAGAGTAATCATAGTCATAGTGAACCAAAGTCAGGGGAATTAGATATCTACCTTCATTGCTCAGAGCTCCAGCGACCGACGCGTCCTCTCTCCGCGGCGTTGCTAGCGCTAACTGACAAGGGTGAGGCACGGCAGAGGTTACGCGTCACAATACATTGCAGTAGGGATGTGCGCGTTGTTTAGTCAGGCATCAGGGGAATCATACGTTAGCTCTGGACAAACCTTTGATATAGATTCCTATAAAAACTGTGATAAATAGGGGAACCATATATTTTTTAATTGAATCTTTAACTTATATTCTAACGATTTACCTCGATACAATATTTGATTTCAATCCATAACTAGTTTTTTTCAGAGTAGATTGTTCACAAAATGGCGGATGGACGCATCAGGGGAATCATGTTTTAGGTGTTTGATATTTTTTTATGGCAGATTCTACTTACCTTAAAATAAAAAATAATCCTGCCCCAGTTAGATTAAGTGTTGAACTACTAAACAAAAATGTGTCAGGTTAATTATTTTATTTTTTCGGGTACTTTTTCCCTCTGGACGCTGAAAATTGACCCTCTCAAGAATCACCCACCTACGGAAAAATCCGTTCAGATGTGAAAGGTGCGATGAGATCGTTAGTTTAAATTGCTAAATCTAAATTAAAAACTCTGTTTTTAAAAATATAAATATCTTACAATCATCAACATACGTTTCGGCTTAAATTGTATATTTTTTATAATGAATAGCTTCTGCCCGCGACTACGTTCGCGTTGACTGTTTTTTTAACTGACTTCAAAAAAGGAGGAGGTTCTCAATTCGGTTGTTTTTTTTTTTTAATGTTTGTTACCTCAGAACTCCGTCATTGATGAGCCGATTCATAAAATATTTTTTTTGTTTGTAAGTATATGCTTCCAAGTGGGTCCCATTTTTTTGAAAATTCAATTGGATGATGGGATCCATGAGGAATTGAGGGAACTCCTCAATTATATTAGGCACGCGTGTAGTGATTTTGGTATTTTCTATTATAACTCGTGTATTTACATCCGGAAATCATAAATTGGTGGAGTGGAATTGATGATGAAGACCACAGATGACTTATGGACTTCCTCAATTATGTACTTAAAAGTACAAAAGTATATCACAGATTCTGATAAGATTCCGTTGAAATAGCAACTAATGAAGTGCCAAGGGTGATCCTTGTGGAATTGACGGAAGTCCTCAAATATTATCGGGTTACATACAGCGATTGGTTTTTTTTCTATAATAATCAACGCATTTGCTCTCGGAAATCAGTTCATGAGGTAAATTGGAAAATAAATGTTCTCGTGGCTTGGCGGAGTACTAAATTGAAGTCGCTTAAAACTTTGTTTTTAAAGTAAATTATTTTTCATTATTACTTATACATTAGAATCTTTGCACACCGCGTTTTTTAAGCGTTTGTGTCGATTTCTTTACACGTGATTCGATACAAACGCGCGTCTACGGTGCATAGGCCCGTACTACACAGACTTAAATGGCACCTAAGTGGAGCATGAAAAAAATTATACAATTCATATTAATAAATATTAAATATTAATTACATTAATGTTAACTATTAACACGTTATTTACAGCTATGTTATGTACCCAACCCCCGAATTTTTTGTCCGCGTTAGCCGACCTTTCCCAGATGGCGTGATCCGTCTCCTTTTCGGGAATATTGCCTTATCGTGCCCCAATAGCGTGAGTGTTATCCCTCTGCGGCTGATTTTCGCCCAGTCGCCGTGCTTCATATCGGCCTTATATCTCTCGAAGGACAGGAAGGTCATCATAATGCCGATAAAGAAATATTACAATTATTTTGGCATCAATGTACTCGTAACTACATTGATATCAATATAATTAAAATACTTCATTATATACCTACAACATTTTTAGTTTCCCCAGTGGGCATCAGCACAAACAGTTGTTCGCAGCTGGTGACTCGCGAGCAAGCGACGTACAGCTGCCCGTGAGAGAAGCAGTCCGTGCGCAGGTCGACGCCGGCTGCGCGGAGAGTCTGCCTCTGCGACTTGTTTATGATCATAGCGAAGCACACGCTCACTGGAAACTGCAATTGCTTGAACTGGTACGGGAAGTAGTTCGGTATCAGTGGAATGCGCGGTATATAAATACAGCTTCCCCAGTACCGCAGCCCGTAAGGATCGGAACCTCGATGCGATTCCGCTGCAGTCTCACTACCTTGGCGGGTGCCATTATACAGCTTCGGCGGAGATAGGTTCCGAAGCAGCATAAAAGGGACTCCGATCTTCAGGGTCAATGTGTGCGCTGGTAACCCTGATGCGCTCAGAGTTTAAAAATTCCACCGGGTACCTATGTCGTGGCAGTTCCCTCATCTAAGACAGTGTTAATCGCTTTCAATTTGCGTTAAAATTCGAGCGTTAACAGCAGCAGCCTGGTCATTTTTGGGGGTAAGTATGGTTCTTGACTTGCGACTTCTCTGAGGTCAAGCAGTCTTCTTGTTGTGTAAATGTTTCAGAAGCCCGAGAATCCGCTGTAAATCTTGTTTCACGTTCCGTAATAGTCTCGGAAACTTGCGACAACGAATGGCGTTCACGATCGTGGCCGAGACGTGCTTCCCTATCTTCACTGTTTTCAAGGAATTTAGAAGCCCGGGAAGCTTCTTCGGAGTCCTGAGATCTTGCCACTCGTTTTCTGGCGGCCTCTAGAAATTCGTGTCCGGTTCGACCTCTTTCTTGAAGGCATCTTGAGTAATAACGTTTTTGGGGACTTTTGACACATAATTTTGTGATTTGACAGACGATTTGACAGAATAAAATAAACGTGTGAGTATCTACTCTACATTAATCTAAAAACTATTTATATACAAAAACATACTTACTGAATTCAACCCCATTTTTAACCCCTTTGCACCCTTATCTTTATAATTTTTATAGCCTATTGCGTGGCCGAAGATCCATTGAACGTTTTAGTGAAAGTTGCATATTAATCCATTCGATAGTTTTCCCATGATACCTGGACTCAAACAGACAAACAGAAGACATAACACTCCTTTTCGTTGGGCTGTCGTATTAGTAAACAGATAGATGGCGCTGTTGCGTAAAGTAAAGACGACTTTATCCAAATATTCTCAAATTTGGCCTGTGGGTCACCGTAACTCCATCAAACTTTTTTATACGTTTAATATGGTTTGTTGGAGTTCAGACGCCGACAAAAATCTGGAGAATGACCTTCTAAATGCGTGGAAATTGTTGAAGTTCTGCATCGCGCTATTGAAATTTTTAATGTGTGTTGTATAAATACAATTTCCTTCAAGTTCTGCTTATTATGTCTCACTGACAACTTCAACGAACTTTCACATTAATTATATGTAGAGATGCATGGGAGAGCCAACAGCATCATGTTTGCCGGGTGTGTGCGATTGTCAAAAATCGGCTGTTAAAAAATATCTATTTATAGTGTAACGTTGAGTATTGAGTTTGAGTGAGTTTTTTTTAGTATTTGAGTATCATGAGCTTGGTTATTATATATTACATATTGATACAATATTTTAATGCAATGCCGTTACTAAATTCCTAGAGGAAATATTTGTAACTTAAGATGGACATAGTATTATATTATATTGTATCTATCTAATCAAAATAAACGGTAAAACGTAGGATATTACTATGATAGCAATGATCAATGATAATGATCTATGTGTTAAATATTGCAATTGCCTTGTACTAGGAGTTACCTGGAAAGTTCTAGATTGTCTGGCAATATTGTTTTTGAAGGCGTTGAGAAAGCGTCAACTCTCTGTTAACGCTCCAATGAGTCATGGAATACTAGTTATTAAAGAAAGACCGACGTCTCTTAGCATTACTAAGGTACTTACATCCTTAGTCATTTGGCAGACTGAACATTATAGGCTGATTCAACATTAATCTTGTTTATTACAGTACTTCGATAAGGCAACGTTATTTAGCAATGGTCGAAAGTTACTTTGACTACAGAAGTGAAACTACTGTTGCTGGTATTTGTTGAAGAAACGAAATATAATCGGATATGACAATCTAAAGCTACTAAAATGCGGATTTGCCGGGTGGAACCTGAATGTGATATTTCGAACTTTAATGAGACCTCACCGATGATGCCTAGATTTCTTTGCTTAGTCGTATTATATTTGCGCAGTAGTAGTACAACATTGCATCATCTGACCCCGTAGCATGGACGGCCTTATCACACTATAAGTGACAAGATAGAGCGTCCGTCACTAGCTGACACCGTTCAATAGAACGAGACGGACGCTCTATCTGGTCACTTATCGCGTGATAAGGCCGACCATGATACGGGGTCTGGAGTACTGCAAGCTTGTTCCTAACTGATTGGGATGCATACCGCTCGACTCCCGCACACACCGCGCCAAATAGTAAGCACTCATTGAAGTAGCCGCGCAGTAAAGAATCTGTAACGTCTTCGTGACAGAGAAATGGCCTTAACAGCGACTAAAAATCATGAAAAGAGTTCACCCACATTTTTATAAATTTCTTTTGAAATAGACTGTAAGTAAATGTATTTTTTTACAGGTTGGTCATCCCACTCGCACGTCGCGATGTCGCGCCAAGATGCGGTCCGCCAACTCCAACTAGGTCGTATCGCCAACGTGAATACAGCTTACTAATACCACATGACGATACAGATGTCATCCAAAAGGACGCGGTGCCATGCCAGTATTTTGCTAAGTATGATAATGAAAACTGGATACAGATATTAACTGCATTAGTGCCCAGTCTTTTTGATTGATTGAATTAATTGTATTAAGAATCAAAACTTAGAACTATGATACTCAAAATAAGTAAGTAGGTATTTGGTGTCGCCAAAAATGAATACTTTGGTACAATAAAGAATTACCTAATGTTCGGTGGCATAGAGCAAACAGTCTTTATGGTCATGAGTGACTGTTGACCTTGTTAGCGATGCGTTTCATACTTTAATTCTACTAGCGAATTACTGTATATATAATTACCTAAGGGCCTACGCAGACTGAGTTATTAATGCGCGCGCGTTTGTGTTGGCGATTTACACGTGATTTGACAAATCCGCGCTTCGACGACGGCGCGTTTAAAAAACGCAATCTGCACGTAGAATCTACAAAATAGTCGATTACAGATAAGGTGGACCGCGTATCCATTCCATAGCAACGGGGGCAGTAGGTGTTAAACTGGGCATGTTTACTTTTGAACCTGCGCAAATGCTACCATCTTGGTACTATACCTACTGGTACAACCTATAAATTTTAGCTCAGAATTGCTGTAAATTAATTCACAAATTTCTAGTAAATGATATTAGCAGTAACAGCAACGAAAATAAACTAGATTGTGGCTTTCATATGAAAAATACGAGAATACCGGCAGGTAAGTACCTAGGTATTCGATTATATATTTGCGTAACCGGCATTTAGCGATAGCAAATAGCAAAACTGAGGGGTTGTTTACGTTGCATTCCTCAGGCGGATTCGACCCACGTACATTGGATTCGATAGTCGATCGTGTCATAATAAATACAGCCATAATCCATACTTATATAAATGCGAAGTCTGTCTGTCTGTTACCTCTTCACGCTTAAAACGCTGAACCGGTTTAGATGAAATTTGGTATAGAGATGGTTTGAGTCCCTGGGCAAGACATAGGATATAGTTTTGTGCAATGAATTCGTAGACTATGCATGCATCTTTGCCTCATGTTAAATGTAGGAATCAGACTAATATTACAGTATTGTAATCATAGTTATTGTAATTTCAATAAATATTTGCATTTATCGCCAATTGGAGTTTCTTTGTAAGAATAATGCATCTTTCATCCCGTGGCAGCTTTAGTTGACTACGGTTGAAGAATAAGATTGAAGTGAGTCGTGGGCAATGGTATAACTACTTCCTAAAACTTTTAAACTCGAAAATTATTTAATGTGCTTGTATTTACCCATTTTGGGGAAAATAGCGTGAGTTTATGTGTGTGTTATCCATGTGTCGGAAATGGTTAAACATTAAGAGTATGTGCGAGCATACGAACATGTGAATTTGGGCCGCCGTAATCCCCTATTTCCTCCGACAAATCAAAATCTAATGCAAATAGTTTTAGTAACATCGATTAACTTTACGCTATGTCCCTATTGTTCTACGTTATTTGATAACTGGTATTGTTAATGAACCACAGCCGCTTGTAAACCGGTAGAAATACACTAACTTAACCATCGCCTAAAAACGTACATTTGACGTTTCGTAAAGATAACTCTGATACATGCATACTTGCCTGGCATAGTACAAATTTTTGCTAATCTACACGCTTAAGCAAAAGCAGAAACTTTTGCTCTTGACTGTAATCTTGGAAAAAATACATTACATAGGTCTACATTTTGCAGAAAATGGGGGAGTGCGGCAGCTCGAAATGCAAGTTTTTGTATGGGGCGCGCGCCAGCCCGCATCTCCCTTTAACTTTCACATCTGGTTTTAAAGATAGCCTTCGATTCGTGCGTTATTTATTATTCTTGTGAGCAAATTAAATAAAAGCAGTAAAAATATATATTTCAAACGATTTCCTTGTCCATTCGATGTTTGTGTCTATTTCCTTTCATTAATCGACGATCAAAGAGAATTTCCTGGTAATAATAATACGGGGAAACGACTAGTATAACGTCAACGTAAGTGGATAATAACAACGCAATTATAGAAAATAGAAAATTTATTTACAGTACCAATTTCATTCGTAAAACTAGCAAACTAAACTTACACTAAATGTATGACTAAAACCGACGTCAGCGTCAGAATCCAAAGAATTGGGAGAGAAACACTTTTTTGGCAACAATTGTAAATATACAGGTTGGTACAATTTTTGTCATAAAAAATGTGTGAAAATGAGTGTGTGCTTAAACTAGGTTTGGAAATAGAACACCTCGAGCGCCTCCTCAGAAAGGCGTCATGATTCAACCACCTTGAAACGGTACCACATCCGAACTACCTACTTTTTTTAAAACAATGTTACACATAACGACCTATGACCGGGATTCGAACCCGGTACCGCCAGATTTGTAGGCAGGACCACCACCAACTAAGCTAAAGTTGTTGTGAAACCCTGCCTATAAATGGTGTCGTTGTGTTTCTGGGAACATTTAAATATAGAAAACTATGTAAGTATGTAAAACTTTTAGCACTTTGCTTCTGGGCACTATTTCAACTACCTACTTGCCAACCATATTTGACATGTTATAAAGGAACCTTAAACATCGCCAAACTCGAACGTTTGAACTTTAACGAAAAGGTAATACGATATTTTGGTACCGTCGAGGTACACGTCCCAATAATTGACATGTTCGTCACCTTCACTGGAAGTGTCAGTTATTGGGACTTTGCGCTGGCACATTTATTTTACATACTTATATCTACTCAAAAATAATTCCTTGTTATTTTTAACATTATCAAATGTCACAGATTCAACATTGTCCGAGTTAGAAGTTCTAACATTCGCATTTTAGAAAAATGCTTTAAAACTGAAACCATAATTAATTACTAAAAAGAAAATACTTAGGTATGTTGTACTGGTACTTATACAAAATGAATTAAAAAAAATTGTGAGGTCAAGTCTCGTTTGGGATATGAACACAGTAAAAATAACTGTCTGCAAAAAATGGGGCATCAAAAACGTACCTACATTGCAAAGTTAGGTTTAGTGAATATATAAGGACCCAACTCTCAATTCACTGAAGAGGCATGTTCTATAATAAGTCGGAAAGATTGAATTTCAGTCTGTCTTTGGAGCCGCTCCGCAGCATTCAGAATCCCAGTTTCTTCAGCGCCTTTAGATCCACGTCTCCGTAATAGTCCTCGCTGAAATAGTACAAATTTATTGTAAAGACTTATAACATGATTTTTAAATTACGCAATTTATGAAAGGGTATTTTACAAGATTTAACAGCAATATAACCCTGCGACGTCAGTTAAATTGGCCACTGACTGATTAACTGATTAAACTCGTAAGTCCCGGGTTGACATCTGCGACTTTGAATTTAGAACCTTAGTTAAATTCTTTTGGTTCGAAAGCGATTTGAATTTGTGCTCGTACGGTCGAGGTCAAAAATATGTTTGCACTTATTACACTTATTACAGGGCAATAAGGTGCAAAAGTGTAAGCATATCTTTGACCTCGACTGTACTAGAACGTGGTTTGGACCAGTCTATGTACCAGCCTCATGACAGGATTATATCAGTGTTATAATCTCTCAAAGAGTTCCAAGTCCTTATAAATTGGGCAAGTTATAATCACAACAAGATGATAAATGGACTCTTCAATGGACTGTAAGTAATTTTTTTTCTGAGCTTGAAATTCCAAGCCTCAAGACAAAAGTCACTGCAATCACCATAATTGTATTGCATCAATTTAGTTATTTATTAGTTTATGCAACAATTGAAGGGACGGCTATGGTCATAATCTTATAGCATCAATTTACTTATCTATATCTATATATTACAACAATGCGTTTATAATTTTATTCATCAATTGAAAGTAAATCTAGGCGCGCATCACAGTCCAGTGAGTGGAGATCTCCAGTTAGAAAGCGTGTCTTGAAAACTCACTGGTAATAACTTCGTCGTTAAATGAACAACAGCAATTTAAAACTAGTAGTTATTGTTAATGGTAAAATAACATACCTGGGTAACCAAGGAAAGGTTGACGAAAGACTGGTTAGGTGTAATGTTACCAGTGCTTTAGACAGAAGAAACTAGAACTAGAAGTGGAGTAAGCATGAGAAGGTATTAATGTTATTGTATAGAAAGTATTTGAGTGCATTAGAGTAGGTACATTGTGAACGTAACAACCATGTGTGGAATGTTACAAGGAAGTGGTGCAGTGCTTACGACACAAGTAAAGGACAAACAAATCGTTTTATTATTTTTTATTTTATCACTAAAAATAAAACTTAAGTATTACAGTTTCTATCAAACAACAACAGTCGCAGTGAAATTTAGTACAAAAGTAAAAAAAATATTTACAAGATCATGGGTGTTAAAATGTGGTCACTCTAGTCAAACTGAACTAAGGGGTCGTAAATGCAAGCCTCCTCGCGGAGGCGGCCACGGAACCGGCTATGATTGTAATAGTATATCAAAAATCATGTTTTGCAGGACTATCAAAACTAAGATACAATAAGAAAATAAATATATCTACCGCGATATGATCTCAACTAAAGTAATGTCCTATAACCTGCCTCTGAAACTATTAAGAAAGGCTTCAACGAGAAAAGTATTTGGCAACTAGAAATGAATATAAGTCAATTGGCATAACTCACTACACATTCGAATTTTAAATTTTAAATTTGAACCTGGGACACTGCCGCGCATACCAAAAGGAGGTTGGTTCGTTTTGATATGCGCATCGTGGGTCTTAGAGGATGTGAGTATTTAAGAGTATTGGTGGGTAAGAGTGTTTAGTTCTCCTTCTGGGGACGGGGTTTGAGGGGCTTGTGCACGCGGGTCTGGCCGTCGCTCTGGAGGCCGGCCAGCAGCTCGCTCTTGCGGATAGCCTTCAGATCCAGGTCTCCGTAGTAGTCCTCGCTGAAAATGGACGAGCACCTTACTGCTAACCGCTCGGCATCGCCATTGCTTAACTTAACTAGCCACTTTACTAGTAATTACAAAAATCTATATTTCTACTAAGTCAACGTTGTGTGTATGAGCGGCCGGTTGCCGAGAGAATTGTGTAACAAATTCCTGTCGTTAGAGTAAACCGCCTTGAAACGCCAACAAGAACAGTATCCGATCCGTTCGCTTTTCTAAGTAACGTTATCTAACACTTGTTTTTCTTTACCAGTCATGTAGTCGGAGCTTGCAAAAAGTTACAAAAAAAAACTAGGTTCGACCTTGACTTGACCGGTTGTGCCGGCCCGGCGCATCTCAGATCGAAGCGATTGTTCGACGCAGCCAGACCATGAACCGAGTTTGAAAGGTTTCATTGTTCTCGAAACATTTTCTTAAGGATGCATCGTGTCCTTTGAATGCTAGGAGTGAGCGTTTACTTTATCGATATAACTTTTAACTCAACCCATTACACCGTATTTGCATCCTCTGCTTAACCGTGAATAATGAATCATCCGTACTGGCTGACAATTACGGTTCGAAATTTAAATATTCAATGTTTTGTCCAGCTAAATGGCATTGTTAGGACATGAATGAATGTACTGTTAGTCTGAGGAGTACGGAACAGGCGGTCATTGTCATGCGTGCCGTTACACCTGGCGGCATTGACCACGGCCCTCCAAACATCAACCATGCGCGAGCGACAATCTTAAGTCATGTTAATTTCAACGCTGTCCTAGATATGCCGCGTAATAACCATGCAAGGCTCCGAACCGCATACTTGCCGACAGGAATTCGACTGGGCGGCCTACCTACCTCGACAACTACGTTTTCTATTCCTATGTTGCGATACATTCATTAAGTTATAATTATCAAGTGCGGAAGAATGGTTAGTCACAGGGATGACAGTTGTTTGGTTAATATAGTGTTATCTCTGTGACAGTTGTCAACATAGGGTTAACCAGTTGGGAATAACTGTTCAAGTTGCTCAGTATATTCTGCTTTTGCTTGAACATAACCGAATACCACGCATACACTCAACTCTTAACTTAACATGTTTATCATTAAGAAAACACCGTTTTTAGGTGATTTGTTAAAAGAATATGTCTCAGAGATTCCAATTGTTATACCGTTTGCCAGGTAAGTTGGAGCGTATGCGCTTATAGAAAAGTTCAAGACTCACCATCCGGGGACATCTTCGGGGTCTTCGCAGTTGCCGGTGCCGTCGGCGTCACCGATCTTGAACACTGTGCCGATGGGGCAGCCGTACTCGCGAGCGACACCCTCGAGGCAGATGTAGTATTTGCGGCAGTCTTCGGGGTGAGCGTGACGGCTGAATGAGCCAGCGTTGGAGACCTCACCGGGGGCGGGGCAGGCAAAACCGTTGGCAACCTCTGGGGAGTGGTAGGACTGATAAAGTAGGATTTTGGATTTTTTATAGTCACATAGAAAGCTTTTGTTTAACTTTAATGTAAACGACGGTGATGACCATTTGAACATTGGTGTAGCAAAAGCTAGTGATAAAACAGTCCTGGATAGGTAAGGTCCCATAAGGTACATTCGATTTTTAGAAAGGTAATCGGAATCTAAAAAGGTATATTTGGCTCCCAACATCTCAATATAATTACAAGCAGCTGAAGAAAAATTACATAGAACATTATTTGACTTACCCTCGTTCTTGCACTCAGGGACCTGGTCGGCCCACATGCACACACGGGCCTCTCTGTCGTACGCGAGACCGGGGCTGCACTGGTAGCGAGAAGCCTCGCCGTTCCAGCAGTTCCAGAATACGTCGCACTTCTGCTCATCGGGGAAGATGCCGTACAGCCGCTGGCAGTGGGGGGTGTTGATTGGGGGCTCTGGAAGAGATTGTGGTGTTAGGCCGCGATAAGATATGCACTGAATCGACTATCGACTTTTTGCAGAAACTACAATACCATAGAGTTAACTTTTCCCAAAGACAAGATTCAAGTTTTTTTTGAGGTGTGCAACAAAGTGTATTTGTATTGTATTGTCAAATAATTAACTCGGTGCTAGTTCTGAGTTAATTATTTGACAATACCATACAAAGGCACCAACGAGACATTTCAAAAATTGCTAAATATATGTGGAAAGTTCTCGGTAATTTTATAACATTTATTATCACCCTCCTACTAGCGTTATCCCAGTTGTACCCCAAAAGAGCTTGGAGTCTTCTATGGAACCTAATCCTATGATTTGGTGTAGACACTAGTTTTACGAAAGCGACTGACAGCCTTCTAATTCAGAGAGAAAATTGGTCCTTGTTGGTATAACTACATGTAACTTCGCTCAATATGCATCGACTTTATGCAGAAACTACGTTCTCAAAGACAAACGTCAAATAAGCTAGAATTTAATAATAAACTTCACTAGTGTTTTAAACTCAAACAGACGTTAAGTTCGATGTAGTGTCGTACCTGGCGACAACATCACGTTTCCACTAACTAATCAATTCAGATATCAATCAGCTTCGCCATTGTGTGCGTAAAGATTTAAATGCAAATTAATCGCGAACAAAACATCAAATATATTCAATTTGGACAAGAAATATCTTCCGAATAAAACCAAATGTCAGACCGCATTGTCCACATCTTGTCGACCTTCGCGACATCCTGGTCGGGTCGAGTTTTCGCACACGTATATTAAAGGACATTATTTAAATCATAACCTTGACCCAAAACAAGCTCGACTCATGGCGTTACATGGGTAAATAATTCAGCACAGGTGTCTTCATTTGCGATTCTAAACGGATTTATGTGTTTATGGAGTGCTTGTATTAGTATTCGATTGCGTTAGTATGAGCAATAAACTAAATCTGACCCTTGGAACAACACGTGCCATGTACCTCACTATAGGTATTTACAGATTTCCTAGCTAACGTTTTAACTTTTTTTCAAGAACGATTTTTTACTCTATCACATTCAGTGCCAACGATTTCGTAGCTCAACGCTCGTAGCCGATGACATGGGGAACTCCGTATGTAGAGGTGAGCGCTTGCAACCAGAAAGCTCATCGGGTTCATAGGGCTGAAAATGAACCTCCTAAACCCTTGGTTTTTTTTAAATACCGAAAAGTGATGATTTAATCTCACTCACCAAGCTGCGTCCTCTCGCCGCACTCAACGTTGTGGAGGTAGTCGCAGTTCTCGGTGAGGTACTTGGAATCGGTGGCGTCGAAGGCGAGGCCGTTGCCGCATGTCTTCAGTTCAGCGACACCGTTGTCGCACTTCCAGTATTTGTCACAGGAGATGTGGTGGGGGTAGAAGCCGAAATCGTCCGGGCATTTGAAGGATTCCTGGCCCATCGCTGTGGAGGGAGAATAGAGTTAGGAACCAGAACTTCATTGAACAATACGTTTAAACGAGTGCGACGGAATATGAGGAATTTTACAGGTGACTAAAGTTAGATAGGCATAGCAATGGTAAGAACAATACAATTAAATTGTAATATCATCTAAAAACTATGGTAGCTTTTGGAAAATGAAGAATGACACATCTGATCTACTATATTAGCGACCAATTTACCGCAAGCTTGGTAAATAAGTTCTCACATCTCCCGTTACGTTTGGAAGACTCCCAGCACTTGTCAAACTGCCATAAGTACGAGTAGCAATGAGGAAACGCGAACACGAATCCTCTTGAATTTTAATTGAAATTTCAAAATAAACCACAGTTTGCGCCAGCGATTATGGAGTCATTTTGCAACACGCGGGCAGGGCCACTCTCTCTGAGGAATGCGCCCCGGCGGGTTGCGCAACACAGCTGTTATCACTATTTGTTACTTGCGACACTATTGTCGCGTTGTCCACGTGTTCAGCGTCTTTTGTGCGAGATGACGGTGTGGCAACACGACTAATCGTTGTGACAATTGGTCCACCGAAGAGCAAGTGTCTTGGGACCGAAACACTTGTCAACCGCATTGTGGTGTGTTTACTTTCAAAACGTTGTGATTAACAAGATAAAACAAACAAGTTGTTAATCAACTAAAGAAGAATAAATGACTGTGAATAATCCTAGTTTATTGTGGCAAATATAGGTAGACCTCTTCATAATGACCCGCCTTTTGGAGATGTAAGGCTAGATCAGCAGTACACAATTAAATTGAAGATGAAGATGAGATGTACAAGAAAATCCTTTAAATAACGAAACGCTTAACAAATAATTTTCGTAATGTGGGAGTGCACAGGTCACGTTACGTCACGGCACCGGTTGACATTTGATACCGGAGGCATCTAGGAAGTTTCTCAATGCGCCTCTCGCTGGCCTCTGCAAATGTTATTCATGCAGATTACCTAAGTTTGCAGTCGCTTATACGTTTTTAGGTTAATTTACGGTTACCTACTAAACTAATGAAAAGCATGGAGGTATCCGTTCAAGATAATGTGATTGGCATGTGCTTCCATACCGAAGTGATCGTGACGCGTCGATCGTTTTATGGTACGAGTATCAATTAATATCCGAACTAGAATCCTCCGATCGTTTCATAAAAACACGCGCCCACTTATAAAACGGCCGTTACAACATTTTTAAGCGTGTGATGAAAACGGTGTTAATTAATTTATGTAACAGATCGATTTTCAGGTCGTGATGAGCAATTAGGTGTTTGCAAAACGCGATCTTGTTCTAGTATTTTGGTGCTTAATCATTACCAAATTATCTTTGACTAGGCTTTCATCATACACAAATAAATATACACTCGCGGACAAAGAATACGGGTTGGTAAAATACCGTCATATTTCCTAAAATAGTGCGTAAGAGGTTGTACAATTAATCATGTCATGATCTTTATTTAATTTTACATATAAACTGCTAATAACAGTAAAAAATATAACGTTACCAGGTTTAAATCGGACTCGTAAAAACCCATGAAAAAAACCAATGTCAACGGAGCGAGATATCGCAAAAATCATGATTTTCGGATATTGATATTTTTATGATAGGATCCAGGAAATTGCTAATACAGTTGGGTATTGTAAAGAATAGCATATTATGTAAATAAAACAAGTATTAAATATTTTAAAAAACCTATTGCAGTTATTTAATTTAGGGTGACCCGAAATATTTGACCGCGAGTGTATTACCAAACGTAATATACTACCATTTCTACACATTGTGGGCTGGTCTATGACTCTTCATCTGATAACCCACTCTTAAATGCTTACGTTGAGGTATTCATTAGTTAAGAGCGCTTAAATGGCCATGCTGATATATTCCGCTCAACAACTACAGTAGTAATCTACATAAACATTAATAGTCTAGACAACTTCTCTCTGAATCGAATTTCTCAAGGCAATCCAGGTTAGCGACCTGAAATTTCTTAATAATTGAATTCAGTGTTTTACTGCAATATTAATAAAAAAAAGCAACATTACTCGCGTGTTTTGTTTCGCTTAATTTGATCGTTTCACGCCGCTTGCCCGCAATGATAAGATAATTGTGACTTAATTGCTTGAACTCTATTAGACAATCGTGTACTTTCTACGCTTATCATGCACAGACAAGCGTAATTGGCCGTGAAGTATTGCAACGCATTGTGCGAAACGACAGTTTTCCAGTGGCGCAAACAGGCCGAATTAGGGGTAGCCGTTAAATACTAGCTAATCAGATTCTAGCTTTTTTCTCCACAATTTAGGTCGCCAATGAAATTGGATTTGTCATCACATTGCACGCAGCCTCAATTGACCTAAACTGTAGTCATGTTTGACTAATCGTGGTTTAATAGTAACTCTATCCCTTAGAATTCTAAAGCCTAATGACGTGGTGCGTTACAACATTGAGCGCGGTGTACACCGCAAAACGATACGTCAATCCTGTAGCAAGAAGCAGCCCAGTGGCCGCAAATAATGGATGTCATACGAGTAATGTGGGGCGCCCGGCCGGGTGTGAAGGTGTTGCAATAGACACCAGAGCCCTGACGGTGACATAATGTCGATCTGCCTACTCAGTGAGCCGTTGTGTAACCGAGACGTGTGTTCAATCAGCCAATATGCATGCTGATTGATTTACGACTTTTATAACTGCATCAGAGAGTACCTTTTTGTGTGTACTTGTTAACAACAATTGGGATACGGCAAACACACGTTGTGGGTTAAGTTTATCGTATTACGTATACTCGTAGGTCTGAAAGCCAAATCAGAGGTTGCCGGATTTTTGTTTTTCTACTATTTATTCATTCAGGCTGAAAATCATTTCTTATGTAGATAATTCATGTAAAGCCAGAAAGCAAAGAACATGCATGCGTGCAATCTCCAGTACCTAGTAAGGATATTGATCTGAGAGCGGGCAAAAACATTATTTTCTCTTATATGCAAATATTTGGTACAACAAGACGTCTCATAGGAGTTTAAATATTACTTAACCCCAAAAACACGGCAGCGCATGCGCATATTATCGCATGTTATTTAATATATATACCGTTATAGCAACTCGGGTGAAAGCCCTAAGCTGACCCAGAGGCGGCACTCTCGATTTCGGATGCGTTAGGCAATCTGACCTTTGCGGACTACTTAGTTCGAATCAAGTTCGAATTTAGAATACACGTTTGAAATTGAGAGAGAGATAATAAAATAGTGTGCTAAAAAAGTTAACTCCACTAACGATTGCAATTGCTGGTATTCGATGGACAGTCTTGCAAACCTCTATTTAAAAAGTACAAAGTTTTGACAATCGCTAGTCTCTATATACTTGAAATATGCAAGTTCGTTCGTAACAACATTCATCTCTTCGAATTAAAGTGTTACTTAAATAAACGTATAATCACACATAAAGCCCTAGTCTGACCAAAATATAGACTAAAGGTTAATCGCAAAAACTGTTACCATATGGCAATAACGATATATAACGCTGTACCTATTTCGTGGACATTCTTACCTGACAACAAATTTTACTCTGCATTAAATAAATTGCTGGTTACCGAATGTTTTTATTCATTAGAAGAATATAGTAAATGCAGGCAATTGACATAGATTATCATTATTGTTTATGAAATTCACTTAATTTTAGGACATTATTATTATTATACAATTTTTAATTGAAATTATTTTAAATTTGCATGTAATGATCATCTCCTTAATTTGGCTCGTATGACTGAGACATGGCTATAATTTATGAACTGAATATACTTTCATTGTTATGAACTAACCACAGCAAATGTGTGTACGCCTGCATAGGCAGGATTTAGTGATACTATATTGTCATTTGTACCTTGGACTACCTATTTGTACCTGAATTCTTCACACAATAAAATGATTTACTGATTTACTGAATTCGAAATTCGGTTTCAAAATTTAAATAGACACAAATGGTCAGCCAGCTACATGCTGCGTTGAGACTATTTCGGTACATGTTTCTTATGTTTTCTGATTGTTATTTCTCTGTTTGGAGCATATTGTTTAGTGTGTAAACAAAAATGTTTGCGGTTTCTATTTTTTTGTACTTATTTATTAGTAACTTTTTTTTTCTATCAGTTTTTATACAGTTACGTGGAACAATCTTAGAATTATCTGATTTGGGGCCATACAAAAACATCTGTGCTTTCTAAGGTAATTTGTTATAATTGCGATTGAAATGATTGCTTCACTTTCATTGTTATGAACTAACCACAGCAAATGTGTGTACGCCTGCATAGGCAGGATTTAGTGATACTATATTGTCATTTGTACCTTGGACTACCTATTTGTACCTGAATTCTTCACACAATAAAATGATTTACTGATTTACTGAATTCGAAATTCGGTTTCAAAATTTAAATAGACACAAATGGTCAGCCAGCTACATGCTGCGTTGAGACTATTTCGGTACATGTTTCTTATGTTTTCTGATTGTTATTTCTCTGTTTGGAGCATATTGTTTAGTGTGTAAACAAAAATGTTTGCGGTTTCAATTTTTTTGTACTTATTTATTAGTAACTTTTTTTTTCTATCAGTTTTTATACAGTTACGTGGAACAATCTTAGAATTATCTGATTTGGGGCCATACAAAAACATCTGTGCTTTCTAAGGTAATTTGTTATAATTGCGATTGAAATGATTGCGTCTAAAATGATGTAACTTAATATAACATTAGATAACAATTGCTGGTGAAAGTTGTGAGCACTTAGATTCGACGCGGGAGTCGGTTCGTGTGTTGTCAGTGCTACGTGAATGATGAGTGATGACTCGTGATGGATGCGAGATGTTGATTGACGTACTATTGTTAGGTAAAGTTGGATATGAGTCAATGTGTTGATTGAAGTTTTAAAAGATCAATATTATAGAGCGAGCCTTATTTTGAGAAACAACTAGGCTCATGTTTGCCTTTACTTGTATTTAATTATTTATTTATCTATGTAAGTATGTTTATCGTCGTCTAGTACCCATAGTACAAGCTTTGCTTAGTTTGGGACTAGGTCGATTTGTGTAAGATTGTCCCCTAATATTTATTTATTTATTATTTACTTCTCATGATGTTTATGACGTTGACTGCATGGGAATTTTATTTATGCAATGTTATGATTACTTATCCAGCAGAATACCGACAAGTATGCCCTTGTCCTAAGAAACCAATGGATGTACAAATTATGTCTCAGTTTAAACATATCTTTGAAAACAATAGGTAATTTGTTAATTTCTAAATCTTATACAATATTTGATAAAGTCAAGGATATGGTCACCCAAGTAATATCTTAACTAAACTTAAAATGCCTTAATTATTAGTAAATGCAAATGAAAGCTTAGCACTTCATTCATCACAAATTTCGCTAAAGCAAGCAGGTTAACGAAGCCTTTACACCTCCTAAGCGTAACGGCATTGATAAAATGTTTTGACAAGTGTATAAATTAAGTTTGATTCTAGTATTCAAAACCATAGGTAGTTGATATAATAGTTGTCCCGGTGTCTCTGACTACTAATGTCGTAAGATATTGTAATGAAGAAGGGCCTGAGTTGGGTAACTATTAGGTAAAACTAATTTTATCCTGCGGCTTGCCTTAAGTGTTAAGGTTTAATTAACTTTTGCTAACACTAATGTTGCGTCAATGGTTACGACTAAAAACCTACAAGTTTGTAATATTTCCTGTGGAATATTTCCTAAAAACATTAAACCATTCTCGCCATACCACTTTTTTATTGCAGAAACCTTCTACGTCGTATGTTTTTTTTTACAATTCACGAATCGGAAGATAGCTTTGTTTGTCTCAATTTAACGCGCGCGTTGATGTCTTCTACATTCAAGCCATCGATACAACATTACATTACATACAGATTAACGATTTTACAAACAATATTTGCAACCGCACTGAACTACTTTCCTCCATACATATAAAGAGTGAAACGTTTGCGTAAAATTTAACCAACATTTCCTTGAGAAACCGGTAACAAGACCGCAACCAAACACAGCACGGAAAAGAACACAGCAGTTTTGAAAAAAAAAACGCCTTCTGTGAGTATAAGGTTATTTATAGTTGAAGGACATACAATCACCGAGGCTGTGGGACTATCTAGACAAAAGGGCAAGTGTGCTGGAGATCCGAAGATAATACCTAACAGGTATATACTTGAAATGTTAATGCGGTTATTCTAACGTTTCGATTTGAAGACAATGACACTTTTTCCTATAGTTTTAAAACAGGCAGAGGGAGTATCTTAGCTTTTGTAAGCTACAAAGTTGCGATAGAGCTGTTTCAGAACAAATATAATTTATAATCACAATAATGTAAATTGCAAAATTGTGATGTTCCATAGTAAGATAAGTTAACCGTCAGAATACCGGACATAAGTATATTATGACTGCGTAAATACCAAATACCAAATAAAGGCCCATTGCACGCTCAGTTTATTAAAATAAAATAAAATTACGACGGAAATCACAGATTATATGAATAAGTAGACTTAGAAAACTTTTCGTCCAATTCAAACTAACAACAAAAAAAAATGACTGTGTGCACGAGTGGAAAGGGCTTATAAAATAATTGCAAGTCACGTCAGAAGGCTGAATAGTTTCAGTTGCTGGAAATATCAACAGTGGGTCTTCCTGGGAACTATCTAAATAGTTTCCGCTGCATTGTTTGGCTGCATTGGTTCCGGTAACCTTGGCTTAATGAACACTTAATTAAGAACTAGTGGGAAGGTTGACGCAACGGTTCCGCGTATGTCGTTTATCCAATTGTGATTGACCAAATGAAATTAAAGATAGGTTCATGTGTAAGTCACGGTGATAGGTAATCTAATGTTTCTACTTTTTGATCCTGACTTGCGCCGTGGATGTCAATTAACAATTTAATTAACTTAACGAGCTAGTTTAATTTGCAGAGATTAATTTTTAGTAGTTAACTAATCATTACAGTTTATTTAATCAGCATTCATCATTTACATTGTTTATTGCATCATCATAATTTAATTACTACTCATCTCAAATTAGTTTTTTGTAAGAATCTATCTTGGCATTCCTTATCATTCTTAATAGTATGCAATGCAATGAAATATCCGAGGAGTTACCTTAACACCAATTTCGTTTCAATTAATAGCGATATCATTTTACCTAGACCGAAAGTTTAGCTTGTGTTGTAGTTAAATTTCTTATTAGGGTGCTCAAAAACTGAGAAGATCTAACACCTTTAAAATGGAGAGCTTTTAAAATTTGTGTAAGCTCTTTGTTTACTGATTAAATTGTATCCTGATAATGTTTTTGTCCAAAACATTTTGATCTCTTCGTAGCTGTCGGCTGATACAGCCTTGACTGTAATTGCAATGGAGCTGGTGTCAATGTATTTTAGTAACGTACATATAAACGATAAGATTGTACCGACTTTCATACCTACGTCGTTATTCAAATGACAGCTCTTTTTTCGATGTCGTAATACGTTGACTACCGAATTATTAATCAATCGATTATTAATTGAGAGGTCCAAACCTCTCAATTAATCAACGAACTATGATGCAGGGATGAAAATCGCCACAGTGACTGCTGTTGCCTAGACTTCTGGCGCGTGCAACCACGAGTAGCACAGTTTATGATGTGAGGGTTGGCAACGCTTTTGGAAATTTAACAGTGATGCAACCTTGTCATAACGTGGTCTAGTCGACTGGTTAATCCAGTTATAGTTAAGTCTCATTGATATGACAGTCACAGTGACAGGGTTACACCAGTGTTAATTCTCGCAAAGTATATAATAAATTGTGCAACATAGAGTAGTTTAGATGCGTCTCAAGATACCCATGATCGATGCGATCGGTATGCACGCACTCATGCAGATGAATAGTTTTCACCAGTTTTCTTTATTAGTGAAATGTCTACGCGCCGATACGCGGTCTAATTGAATGCCTTCACGCCACTAGAATAAATTACCACTTAGAAACGCAAGATCTTCTTTTCTTTCAGCAGTTTATTATTAATACGAGAACTGACTGCGTTTTAAATATCGCAACGAATTCTGTATTTTAAGTCATGTTTCGAACAGAGATGACATGATGGATGACAAATATTTAATGGATCCTTTTTTAGTGTTCCGTACCAAAATTGGTCTAACGGAACAGATACAGGACGTCCTGTGTGTTACGTCACCCTCGAAAAAAACCCGATGTATTTTTACTTATTGAGTCTGATTAAAATAATTTACTTTTGATATGATAAATGTAGTTTTTTTATATAAGTTTGTCGCTTTCATATTATGAAATTTGGGAATAAGGAAGAATTTTCAGCTAGTTAGAGCGTTGATCGGATAAGTTATAGCAGAGTTAAAATGAATTAAATGGGCTCTTAAATAAAGAAAAACTAATTTATGTATGAAAAATTAAAACGTTGACACGTTTACGTGTAGTATGTGTAGTAAAAAATACTATTTGATTCTAAATTATGATTCTTAATGCAAACTTCGACGCAAGCGCCGCTTTTAAGTCAACGACTCATTTTATAGAGTTGAACGTACTCGCTGGATCATGTCCAAGTTACAATGTTATTATGTAACTATTTACATACATTGTCACAGTGTTGCGAAACCGAAATAATACTTTGCATCAATTAGACATTGAGACTTGTGCCTTTGTTGAAATGCAGCTGTAAACCAGTTCTGATAAAATTATAAGTGAGTGAAAGTGAAATGGAGCAAGCTCTCGGCGTGGGACAGCTTTCGATTCGGAAATTGTGTTGAGTAAACAAAGCCCGGCCTAACCTCTGGAGCGCAGTGTTGAAAAAAAACTTATGTTGCAGATCAACGCCTATAAAGCCACAGGATAACTGTAAGATTTTCCAACAGTTGGCATTTTTGAAAATTTACTGTACTTAAGCTTTAAAGCTGGTAAAGTTTGCTGGAGTCCGCTGGATGCGGGTGGCGCAGGACCGGTCACTTTGGCACTCTTTGGGGGAGGCCTAAGTCCAGCAGTAGATGTCTTTCGGCTGATATGATGATGATGGAGCTTTAAAAACGTGTCGATACCAACAGTAGCGAAAATAGTACAATTAACCTTTGACTCGCCTGTATTTTAAATAAAACATGAATAATTAAAGTTTACAGTTGCAAACATCACAATTAAATGGATTTCTGAACTGTTAAAATACTCAAACTCCTAAATGGTTTAAAATACATATAATGATAAATGATTTGTGATGTTTGCAACTGTCCCATTGCACACAGTCGCATCGCCTTGTGGAATCAGAAAACGGTTCCACTGCCGCTGAAATCGCGATAGCAAACGTGACAACACGTTAAAAAGAAAAGTCGCCGGCAGTGAAAACCGCTCGCATCGCCACAGCAAAGATCCTCCACCGTCAACCCAAAGAAAACCGTTTGGTTTCCTTTAAGCTGCCGCGGGTTGTACGTACCCATGCCAACGGCCGCAAGCACTATTAAACACCTTGAATACATCTTGTAAGTCCTTGCACGGGAGTTGTGGTCACACTAACGATCGAGCACACACTGCGAGCGGGAGAATGGCAACCTGAGGCATTTATACTGGGTATCTGCGCGCACGCCGCCGCGCGGTGAAAAGCGGCGCCCGCGCGCCCCTCGCACCCTCCACACCCCATGCCCGAAAAGAAGACACACCAAACTTATCCCTATAACCCATCCGTTTGTACAGTCCCTAAAGGTCAATTTATTTTGGCAGGTTTACTACGAATCGTTTTTTGCATTATGATACACCAATATTATTCTTATCAGTCGTGCAAATTCGTGCACCCTAAGGGTCAGTTTCATTTGCGACGTTAGTAGGGTGATCAATGAGTAATTACTGTAATGTAATAGCTTCGTGATTTGGAATTCACAAATTAGGTATAAATAAAAAAATGGTAGTAACTAAAACAATAGGTACTTGGTTCTAGACACATCACATAATTAATTGATATTATCTATATATGCGCAGTTCAATAATTATATAAATAAAACCCGAATTAAAGTTAAGCTTGTCATACTGCACCCAGTAGTTCGTTTTTTGTAACTAACACATTGGGCATCTCCATAATTCTATCCGTCTTTTTCACATTAATATTAGGGCACTATGAGTGAGTGATCTTAAGGACAGACATGGTCCCTGAAGTCCTTGGAGATCCAACAATAACTTTATAGGCACGATAAATTTGCCAAATGACAATTCCAAGTGATGCAAAATGCTATTTAAATTGAATGCCAAAGAAAAACTAGTAAAAAATTACATTACCATAGAGATCGCGTTTTTGACGTCTTGCTTGCATTATTCAGAAAATCACCAAAACTGCATAATTTTGGCGATTTGATGAAAACAATATTATAGGTACATAATTCATAGATTTAATGGAAGCAAAAACGTTAAGTTTGTATTTGTACATTTTGAGACTTTATCGTTTCTGACATATTAAAATAATATTTATAGTTATATATGCATTATGCAAATATACCTACGTACTCAATAAAGCTAGGAAGATATTACTTTGTGTATCCTGATTCTTATTATAAAGCTGTATAATATTATATTATTCTGTATAATAAAGCTTTCCAGCTTTCCAGTATAAGTTTAGTGCTGCGTTTTTTCATCCGACTTTAATCGTCACACTGCAGTACGTACAAAATATATACTCATATATTGTCTATCTTTTATTGCTAAAGGGTATCTAAAAAGGTGCCAAGTTTGGCATTGATTTGTAACCAATTTACTGACTTAACTTGGATGATATATTGCCTTGAGTATAGATTTGGAATTGTTATAATCGGAGGAGAAGGATCAGTACTACGCCGAGGTTGATGACCAGTTTACCATATTGGGTAGTGACCCTGGCTGCGAAGCTTACGGTCCTGGGTTCAAATCCCGGTAAGGGCGAATATTTGTATGATGAGCGTGAATATTTGTTTCTGAGCCTTAGATGTGTAAAAAATCTATGCATACAAGTATTTATTTAACTATTAAATACATAATCGTCTAATACCCATAACACGAGCCTTACTATGGGTTTAGTTCGATTTGCGAAAGATTGTCCCCTAAGTATTTATTTAATAAGTAAGGTAAACATCCCAGTAGTTGACACTGACCAAATACTTGCCACTTTAAATCTTAATTCATTACCTACGATTAAGGTGGCGGTTAAGGTGTTAGACATATAGACGTTTACCTTATAATCACGTCATCTGTATACATGTTGAGAGTTCATAATGTTTGTGAAGAAATACTTAAGGTGCATGTGAAGTCCCGCATGTTGACGACCGCTTTAGCCTAGTTGGTAGTGACCCTGCCTACTAAGCAAGAGGTCCTGGGTTCGAATCCCGGTAAGGGCATTTATTTGTGTGATGAGCACGAATATTTGTTCCTGAGTCATGGATGTTTTCTATGTATTTAAGTATTTATTTATCTATATAAGTATGTTTATCGTCGTCTAGTATCCATAGTACAAGCATTGCTTAGTTTGGGACTAGGTCGATTTGTGTAAGATTGTCCCCTAATATTTTTTTTTTTAAATCCCCAATCCACACCAAGCCAGCGTGGGGTGTACCATCCGTTCCTCTCTCAGACGAGAATATAGCTGGGGCCGTAGACAAGGTTACAATCGACAAACGCTAACGCCAATAGAAAACTAATAAAATGTAGGGGAACTTTTCGTTAACATCAGTCATTCCCATACTATTTATTAGTTTACTATTGGCGTTAGCGCTTGCCGATTGTAACCTTGTCTAGGCCCCCTGATATGTGTTGTAGCTCCTTTCGTTGAGGTGGAACGTTAGCGTGAACTTTCCATACACACATGTATTTGACGTCAACTGTAGGTACCTATAATACTTTTCTGGTTTGCCCATCGTGGAAACCTAAACTTAAGGAAAACTACAAATAACATCAAGTTCACAAATAAATAAATATTAGGGGACAATCTTACTCAAATCGAGCTACCCATAGTAAGCCAAATAAGGCTTGTGTTACGTGAAAAATACTTAAATAACACCCAAGACTCAGAAACAAACATTCATACTTATCACACAAATATTAAAATAAAAGTCCATTTTATAAGAATGCATGTTTGATTGTGGAGGAAAAGAATAATCTAGTCGCCTCCCTGTTCCACCTTCATGAAAAGTGCGGCTGACGGGATGAGCAATGTATGCCATAATGTGACATACTGCACACATTATGGCATACATTGCTGTTATATGGCAAATAGTGGTACTGCCATAACAAAGTAGGCAAAGCTATCTGACACGTCCTAACGGCACTAGAAATAGTAGGTGCAGATATTTACGATATGGATATATCTGGGAAATATATCTGTATGAATCATGTCCACGTCATAGTTACCACTAGCTTCCGCCCGCGACTTCGTCCGCGTGGACCCGGAATAAAAACTATCCTATATTCTTCGAGCTATCTTCGTGCAAAATTTCTTTCAAATCGGTTCAGCCGTTTAAGCGTGATTGAGTAACAAACATCCAAACATCCAAACATCTAAACTTTCGCATTTATAATATTAGTAGGAAGTAGGATAATTAAAACCATACAAAGATATGAACTTTGAAAGTTTAGAAAAATATGCACTTTTTTATCCAAGAGTTAATTTAAAGCTACCAATAGAATCCTTACGCTTTTATAGAAACAAAATTGTATGAAAACTATGTACTTAAACGCAGTATTTCGCGATCGAAACAACAATTTACCTGATTTTCCATGCAACGATTAGTACAAATGTACAAATGTGACGTCATACTTGTATGTCTATCAGTATGAAGCGTTTTGCGCTGCCGCCAGCGAGGTCAGTATTTGTCTAAAAGTTTTGGGTATTTATGTTCTTTAATTTTAGTTGCTCCCATACAAACATTTGTTCCTCTCCAAAAACTGCTTCAAATGACATCATAAAAAAATCTTATTTATCATCCCTATTGCATGACCTTGCCTCAGGTTTGCGTGGTCAGTGGCATGAGTAAACGTGTCTCAGTTGTGAGATCTGTAACGCGAAAGCTAAGCATGCCGTCGTGTTTTCTCTGTTAGTAATTTAAAAAAAGTACTGATTCATTATTTTATTTATTTTGTGAAAAAATCTGCACAGGATAATGTGAAGTTGCAGAAATTCATTTTAAATTGTTGTTAGGTTCATACCGTCTGTCCGTCCGGCTGTCCGTCTGTCACCAGGGTGTATTTCATGAACCGTGATAGAAAGTTGAAATTTTCACAGACGATGTATTTCTGTTGCCGCTATAAGCACAAATACTAAAAAACAGAATAAAATTTATATAAATTAAGGGGGCTCCCATACAACAAACGTGATTTTTTCGCGGTTTTTATAGTTAATGGTACGGAACCCTTCGTGCGCGAGTCCGACTCGCACTTGGCCGGTTTTTCTTTCAACACTGATTCAAGTTATTCGGTGCTTATTGTCACAAATATAGACAAGCCTGTGGGAGTCAAGTTTTGACGAAGATACAGAAGCATCACTTCCTATTCGCAACTCTTAACAACAGCAATTCTACCAACACATTCGTTGTTGTTGGCAGTCTTTCTTAATAGAATAGCTAATGTTATTCTTTGAAAAACGCGATTCTTAATAACGGCATTTCGACACATCCGTTACTATCCGCATAGTATGTAGATAGGTCGCAGTAAGGAGAACTTGCAGAAGTGAGGAGCCCTAAGTACGGGATGGTTCCCCAAACGATGGAGCACATGTTGTCTTGCCCAGCGTGTCCGCACGCCTGCTCCAAGCAAGACCTTCAACAGGCGAAGAAGAAGACGAAGTATGTACTAAAATGTGTTACAATATTCTTTTTAACCACTCACTTGCTTGTGGCAACCACAGTTGCCAATTTACTAAAAAGCACCCCTAAACTGATGGTGGCAACTGTGGTTGCCAAGCGAAGTATGGGCTTCTTTGGAAAAGAAAAATTTAAAGCAATTTAGGCTACCTCTTTTAAAATCCGAAATCAAGTGAGCGGTTAACGAGTATCGTGACGGTTATGCGAGAGGGCCCTGCTCCGGATTGATAAAATAATTTTTACAGCTACTTTTATAATAAATATTTAAAATATCAGTTATTTATACACGTGGTTGTGTCTCCTAAATAATAAATTAGTCGATATATTAAGCCGCAAGAGTTGATTAATTCAATCAACATCGATCATCCCTCTAGGTGTCTCCAGAAGAAGCCGGAGGTCAACAACGATATTTAATTTTAATTACACAGGGTGAAGTTGTAGACCGTTGAACTTAGTGCTAGTTACACCAGCACTCTCGATCAATATACAAAAGGCTTAAGAACCTCGAGGAGATGAATATCTTAAGCCATTATGACGCACGGTAGATAAGAAAGTAAGCCGTGTTAATAGTATTACAACAGCTAATGTGGGACGGATGACCGGAGCAGTCGATTGATCGCGCAAGGCTTGAACACACCTACGCGATGGAAGCGAATTTGTTAGCACGTTGAGATCCGTGGGTCATGCAGATATTAGATTTTAATTTGCTTTATGTAGGATCGCGACCCGTTGTATCTAACTAAACGTGATTAAGAGTTCGCAGTAAGCTCGATTCTCCATACAAACGTAGTTACGCTCTCATTTTAAAACTACGTGTTGGATTGAAACGAAACTCTGCATGTATAATGACGTAAGGTATATCCAGGTCTGTAATTAGTTTATGTAGCTTCAGATACCATAGTAAAAAAATACAACGAATTTAAGTTTTTCATACAAAACTTTTTTTGTTGTATTTTGTTTGTTTTATAAACTGGAACCATGTAAACTAATTACAGACATAGATATACATCATGTCATTGTATATGCAGAGTTTCGTCACAATTCAACACGTAGTTTTAAAATGAGAACGAAACTCCGTTTGTATGAGAAGGTGAAATTCGGCCGAGCTTAAGTACTGCGGACTCTTAAATGTTTGTAATTTTTTTTTAACGAAGTTTTGAACAGCGGGTGTCGCGAATATTGCCACGTCGTATGGTCACGTTATGAAAAACGTTGAACCTGACGTAGCTGATAGGTAGCTAAGAAGATAGTACTTATACCGGACGCTTCCTTACAAATCAAGTATGCAGCAACGAAGATATGGAATGATCTTCCACCACCATTACGAAATCCTATGCCTTTGCTGAAGTTTAAAAAACTGGTGAAAGATCATTTACTCAAATTACAAAAAGGAATCATCCCGTAATACTACTTGGTATATTTTAAATTAAGTATCTGTTTATTTATTTGTTGTTTATTTAACTAGGCAATAATTTATATGTACTTTATTACGCACACGCAAGCACACAAACACACACACACACACACACACACACACACACACACACACACACACACACACACACACACACACACACACACACACACACACACACACACACACACACACACATACACACACGCACACACAGCCGCGCCGGTCGAAATATTGTAGCGACCGACCTGTAGGAATAGGAAAAGGACTCGTCTGAAAATCAGCGCTGGGTATTAGTATACCTACATATCCAGCAAATGGCTGAGACGGGTACCCATTGCCCTTTTGTTTGTTTTTTTCTTTGTATTCCTTGTTTTTTTTTTTATTAAGTTAGGTTTAAGTCTTATTATTATTATACTTTTTATTTAAAATTCAAATGTGGCAATAAACTTTTTTTTTTTTTTTTTTTTTTAAATTTTGTAAGCCATTTTCAGAACAATGAAAATATTTTTTATGTCTCTCTCATTTAGTATTTGGTGAATTCGGTGTGACGGTGAAGGTGGCTCTATACTGCGCGGCACACAACACTTCTGTAAATTCGAGGTTCTATCGATATTTGTGAGCCACTTAATAGCACCGTTTTCATAATATTCGTTTTCTAGGTGTGTACGTTACTGCAAATATACTTACGACCGCCAATCATATAGTAAGCGGCCTCGACCATGATCGTGTGTAGAGGATTTTCCCCCTTCCCGGTGGTCAATTTATAATGTATGTGCATTTATATCTTTTACCGCAAGGCACTTTGTCATATATTCGTCACAGATATTGCTTAGGTAACCAGGGCCCAATTAGTGGACCAGCCATACTCAATCATTTTCTATGAGGGCCGCAAAGACATTTTAGCTAAGGAGTCCCGCCCGGGCCACAAGGTTCGTTTCTATGGTTTTTATACTAGGATAGCATATTCAAGGCGGCCACATGCATAATCTCGGCGGGCCGCAGGTCTAGTATAGCTGGTCTGGACTATCTCGTAAGGTCGTCGCGCGTTGTCAGAATGATAATGTATGGAAATTCTTAGAGTTTGACAGGCGCGTGGTAAACGCGGCCTTAATAATGGTTGAGCTTATTTAACGTCGCCGACTTTTTATAAAACTGTTATTAGAATTTCAATATTCTATCTTGGACGCTAGAGTTGCTTTTTGGATGGACTACTTTGATGCAATTCAGCTAAGTCCAATATTATCAAGTATACCTATACTATGCACTCGCATAGTATAGGTATACTTGATAATATTGGACTTAGCTGAATTAGAAGTAGAGAGAAGAACTACTCGCATTCTTTTTTATCACCTGTGTTAATGAAGTTTTGCGAAAAAAACACGGTACTAACGTAAACGACGGTACTAAGATATAAAGGTAAGAGAATTCCACTTATAGTAGGTTGTGATGCTAACGCACACCACGAGGTGTGGGGCAGCACCGATACCAACTGTAAGGGGGAATCGCTATTAGAATTCATTACAAGTAGTGACCTAGAAATCATAAACACAGGCAACACACCGACGTTTGTGAATAGGGTTAGGAAAGAAGTGCTCGATATAACTCTGGCATCAAGAGAAATCTGTGACACACTAACGGGATGGAGGGTGGATGAGGAGGACAGCATGTCTGACCACCGCAGAATACTCTTCATAATCGGAAGTGGCACGGAGAAGGCAAAGGTAAGAAATCCACGAAAAACGGACTGGACGAAGTACGAGGAGGAACTAGCCAAGCTGTCTGACTCAGATAAGAAATATGAAAAGATGGAGGACCTGGAAACAGGGGCACGGAAACTCAAAGAAGACATCATGGAAGCCTACTACAAGGCGTGTCCCGAGAGGCTGGTACAAACAGGGAAGGGACAGCCATGGTGGAACAAGGAACTAGGCAGGTTAAGAAAAAGATCGCGCCGAGCAATGAGGGTCGCTCTGAAGAAGAATGACTCTGAAAGCTGGGACGCATACAGAGAGGTAAGGAATGAGTACACACGACAAAGAGAGAAGGCTAGCCGCGATGGCTGGAGAAGATATACAGAAGACATACGAGGCTATGCTGAGGGGGCACGGGTAGTGAAACTGCTAGCGGGCGAGCGAACGTGTCAACTGGGCAGCCTAAGAGTAGAGGGAGAGCTGATCACGGACCCGAGCGAGATCATTGGTATTATGCTAAGATCTCACTTTCCGGACTGTGAAGAATCAGTGGGCATTGAAGAAGAGGCAGAGCTGGGCAAACCGGACTGGGGGGCTGCCGAGGAGGTTGTGAAGGAGGAGACAGTGGAGTGGGCGATCAAATCCTTCGCACCCTTCAAGGCAGCGGGGCCGGACGGGGTACTCCCGGTGCTAATGCAGAAAGGATATGAACACATAAAAGAGAATCTAGTACGACTATACAGAGCAAGTATAGCCATAGGCTATATCCCAAAAGCATGGAGGCAAGCCAGAGTGGTATTTCTACCGAAACCGGGGAAAAATCATACCAAGAGGTAAAATCCTTTAGGAGCATAATTTTATCGTCATTTACTCTAAAGACCTTAGAGAAAATCATAGATAAATCGATAAGAGAGAAAGTAGAATGCGGAAGGAATCCATTACATGGGAACCAGCACGCATATATGGCAGGAAAGTCGACGGAGACTGCTCTACACAACCTCGCGGTCAGGGTGGAGAGAGCACTAGACACAAAACAGTATGCACTGGGCTGCTTCTTCGACGTGGAGGGAGCCTTTGACAAGGCAACCTTTGCGGCGGTGGAGAAGAGTCTAGACAGAGAAGGAATCGATCGAGCGATAGCGAGATGGATAGGCAGAATGCTGAAAGACAGGGACATAACAGCGGAACTGGGAGGTGTCTCTAAAAGAATAAGTCCGAGAAGGGGATTCCCACAGGGTGGCTGCCTGTCCCCCCTGATGTGGTGCCTACTACTGGACTCACTGGTGAAGAAAGTCAACAGGGGAGGTGTGTATATGCAGGCTTACTCTGATGACGGAGTATTACTGGTGAGAGGGACGGTCCTAAGCATCATAAGAGACATAATGAACAAATGTCTCAAAGAGGTGCTAGGATGGTGCAGGGAGAGAGGGCTGGATCTGAATCCAACAAAGACGAAACTGGTGTTATTCACCAACAAAAAGAAGAAGGTCGATATGAAACCGATAGAGATACAGAGTAAAGAAATAGAGATGGTGAAGGAGGTTAAGTATCTGGGGGTTACACTGGATAGCACTCTCAGATATAAAACCCACATTAAGGAGCAAACGGCAAAAGCTATCAGAACACTATACCAATGTAAAAGGGCAGTGGGAAGAAAATGGGGATTGAGGCCCGAAATGATTAGTTGGATCTATAAGGCAATCATCCTACCCAGAGTGCTATACGGGGCTGTGGTATGGTGGCATAGGACCCGTATAAAAGAATACCAAAAAGAACTGAATAAGGTGCAAAGACTAGCGTGTCTGATGGTCACTGGGGCTATGAGAACGACCCCGACACAGGCCATGGAGATATTGCTAGGTATGAAGACAATGCGAATTGAAGTGGAGAAAAGAGCCATGGAACAATGGTACAGAATGAAAGCATGTAAAGAATGGAGAGGAAGCTGTGTGGATAAAAGACACGCGCTGATACAGGAGGAGGTGCTATCGAAGTTACAAATGATGATAGCCAGGAATGACCTTATAAAAAGGCAGGAGATATTCGACAAGAAGTATAGAATACACATAGGAGAAAGAGACAACTGGAAAGCAGACGTTGAACACCCGATGACGGTCTGCTTCACGGATGGATCAAGAAGGACATCAACAAAGCTGGCGGGGGCGGGTATATTTATACCCAAACTACGTGAAGGAGTATCCATCCCACTGGGGAGGTATGCCAGCGTTTTCCAGGCAGAGGTGTGCGCGATAATGAGTTGCGCACAGATAATAAAGGAGACAACGCAGCAGACCGGAAGGGTAGTGATCTACACGGACAGTCAGGCAGCATTGAAGGCGCTAGGAAAGGCATCTGTAACATCTGCCCTGGTAAGAGAATGTAAGGAGGAGCTAAACAAGATAGGAGCACACTCGGGTGTCACGGTGGCATCGGCACCCATCAGGGGATTGCGGGTAACGAGAGGGCGGATGAGCTGGCAAGGGAGGGGGCGGGTAGGGAATTTATAAGCCCAGAACCGGCCCTTCCCTTCTCAGCTCAAGTCACAAACGGGGTCATAGAAAGGCTAAAAGAACAAGAAGGGGAGAGAGAATGGAGAGAGGCGTCTGGATGCAGACAGACAAAGATGATGATAGGAGGTATGGACCACAGAAGAACCAGGTATCTGCTGAAACTGGGTAAGAGCAATCTGAGACTGTTGACTGGTATCGTGACTGGTCACAATACTCTAAATAGACACTTGAAGGTAATAGGTATTAGTAATGATGGCTCCTGCCCACACTGTGGGGAGGAGGAAACAAGTAAGCATGTACTAGCGGAATGTATTATGTACGCAGCACTGCGGTTTAATACATTCGGTAAAGATGTGTTAGAGGAGAGGGAACTGAGGGATGTCAGCCTTAAAGATGTCCTTCTGTTCTGCAGGAAAACGAGAAGAATGGAAGAGGATGCGTTTAATATGGGAGCGCCGCCGGGACAGTAACCTGAGGCTCCAAACTTAGGGAATTGGGCTGAATGAACGCGACAAGCGATCGACCGCCCGCCTGTTACCGGCCGGGCGTCCCTTCAGACCATCATCACCATCATCATAGATATACATCATGTCATTGTATATGCAGAGTTTCGTCACAATTCAACACGTAGTTTTAAAATGAGAACGAAACTCCGTTTGTATGGGAAGGTGAAATTCGGCCGAGCTTAAGTACTGCGGACTCTTAAATGTTTGTAATTTTTTTTTAACGAAGTTTTGAACAGCGGAGGATGGGGGGTCGCGAATATTGCCACGTCGTATGGTCACGTCATGAAAAACGTTGAACCTGACGTAGCTGATAGGTAGCTAAGAAGATAGTACTTATACCGGACGCTTCCTTACAAATTTTGTAAGCCATTTTCAGAACAATGAAAATATTTTTTATGTCTCTCTCATTTAGTATTTGGTGAATTCGGTGTGACGGTGAAGGTGGCTCTATACTGCGCGGCACACAACACTTCTGTAAATTCGAGGTTCTATCGATATTTGTGAGCCACTTAATAGCACCGTTTTCATAATATTCGTTTTCTAGGTGTGTACGTTACTGCAAATATACTTACGACCGCCAATCATATAGTAAGCGGCCTCGACCATGATCGTGTGTAGAGGATTTTCCCCCTTCCCGGTGGTCAATTTAAAATGTATGTGCATTTATATCTTTTACCGCAAGGCACTTTGTCATATATTCGTCACAGATATTGCTTAGGTAACCAGTGCCCAATTAGTGGACCAGCCATACTCAATCATTTTCTATGAGGGCCGCAAAGACATTTTAGCTAAGGAGTCCCGCCCGGGCCATAAGGTTCGTTTCTATGGTTTTTATACTAGGATAGCATATTCAAGGCGGCCACATGCATAATCTCGGCGGGCCGCAGGTCTAGTATAGCTGGTCTGGACTATCTCGTAAGGTCGTCGCGCGTTGTCAGAATGATAATGTATGGAAATTCTTAGAGTTTGACAGGCGCGTGGTAAACGCGGCCTTAATAATGGTTGAGCTTATTTAACGTCGCCGACTTTTTATAAAACTGTTATTAGAATTTCAATATTCTATCTTGGACGCTAGAGTTGCTTTTTGGATGGACTACTTTGATGCAATTCAGCTAAGTCCAATATTATCAAGTATACCTATACTATGCACTCGCATAGTATAGGTATACTTGATAATATTGGACTTAGCTGAATTAGAAGTAGAGAGAAGAACTACTCGCATTCTTTTTTATCACCTGTGTTAATGAAGTTTTGCAAAAAAAAACATAGTGCTAATATTTTTTTATATACCTTTTGTGTCACTGCACAAAAAAGGTATGTAAAAAAAACGTATTTTTACGTTATTAGGGAAAGATCTGAATATTTTTTATGCATGCCTACTATCATGTTAAAATAATTTAACTATACTATGACGAATTATTGTTGAGAATATTAGTATAGTTGAGAACTTGAGGCAGTTTTTTTATATACTTTTTTTTAACCTCATCGGCTTTATCTTGAGCTATTCTACCAGCACTGATCATAAAGCCTTCGAGTACATAGCATGGCGCCGATGTCTTGACTAAACGTAAGTGAGTGACACGTTAAATATGCTTTGGCCAATCATTTACAACATTCACGTAATATTCGCGTCGAACTTAAAATAAAAGATAAAGATAAGACAGCCCGCGAATACCCTATTTAATTGTTCGTATGATATGCATTATTTCGCCTTTAAAGTTTGTCGCGAAATAATGCCTGATGGAACGAGTAAAATAGGGTATTTGTGTCCCACCCAGGTAACCACCCAGGGGACACGAATACCCTATTTTACTCGGCGAGTTGATCGACTAAGGCTAAGCTTGCTTGTGCACAGTCGTTGGTTAGGTGTGTTTATGTACAGAACATTTCCATTGACACCTGATAGCTCGCGTATCACGCCGCGTTCCATCCCTGTCCATATCTACTCATTTGCCAGTGGCAACCACACAGTTGTCAACTTCGCGCACCCCGAAACTGATTGTAACAACTGTGGTTGCTAAGCGAAGTATGGGCTTTGATAAAAAAAACCAAGGCCTTCTAAGCTGGCGCACATCCAACCGAGGAATGGAGAGTCGTGTTTCTGTCGCCTGAATTACTCTTTAGGAAATATTTACCCGTGTCACCATTCCTGTGACCGTTTCATAGGTTTTCATTAGCATATTTCAATGATTCAGTACTAGAATACATTTTTCAACACGTGACGTACTTATTTTTAATTGCAAACTTAAATTGAAGACCTGTATCTTTTATTTCCTATTACAAATTCTCATTCATTGAATAGCGATTAACTGCGAAACATGGGTTTAGCAAAAGATTGTAACCGGTAAGCAAGCAATGAGAATTACCAAATCTCTTAATTCATAAAGAATTATATTTAACTTTAATAGCAGGTCATTAACCACTGTTGTAATGTATCATTAGCATTTCCTTTTTATATAGGTACGGTCGTGAGAAAACGTGTTTATGTGACGACGTAACCCATTTAGGGCTAAAGGTGGACTTGGATATTTTGTAAATTTCGGTAGAAGGTATTGCTTAACTATTATGTCAAACTTTACTGTTACCCCTTTTGTGTATAGGGGTGTGTAATCGTACTAGGGTATAATGAATTAATATTTTCCACAGGCCAAGTTCCCTGAAAAACCTTTTGTTATACCTACTTACTTTATTTGTAGCCGAAAGAATGCAATCGAATGCTAAAGACCGCAATCAAAGTATCGGAATAAAATATTTATGACCATCCACAAGATTCTATACATTGGTGTAAGAATTTTAGTAATCGGACTAGTAGTTTCGGAGATTACCTCTACACGCAAACTTACACCCTCGTAACTTTACCTCTTTATTGTATCAGTATAGTTAACAGTAGGTACATAATTTAACAGTCATACCACAGTGCATACACATTTTGAGGAGTTATTGTTTAATTTTATAGACGTTGCGCGAACGCCGGCGCGTCGCCGCCGCCGGTATGCGCATTCATATCGCTGTCACCTACTGACAATCGCCTTAGGCCAACATACATCTGTCCACAGAGCACTCATGTCTACTACGCATTCAACGTTCAAGTTATACAAGATACTGGTGTTGAGGTTCGTTTGTAACGCGTTTTTAATAGCACAACAGTATGCGGAAATTCGTTAGCAGATACTCGAACCATAACCGAGACGCGGGGACAACCTCCCAGCCGTACCTACCCTTGCTAAATTATGAGCCGACAATGCATATATTTTTATGATACATTCCGGGGGAAAAAAAATGTGTTTTTTTAACCTGAGGAAATTATTCAACGTTCAATAGTGATATGGTTAGATTGGTTAGTACTAGGTTCCTACTAGAAATATTAAAATAATTATTGAGGATGGTTTTTTGTAGTCAATTTTTTTATGAAGTTTTTGTTGAATCAGTCTAATGACAAAAACATACAGTACCTATTCAATTTAGTATAGTAATTTAACTGCAGGAACTATGTTACATGAAAGAGAAAAAAAAATATTATGTCGGTTTTCGATGTGCTTTGCTTCCCATCTAATCATCTCGAGAACGCCGTATCCATATAATATTTGTCATTTGTATCATTGTAGTAAACCCGTAGTATTGAGAGACTTACCGTGACTGACTTAAATAGCTGGTTAGGTAATCATATTCTGTAAATATCTTGAAAAAATTAAAATGGGACATATTTAGGTCCTGAAGGTGCGATACTACTAAATATATAAAGCTGCTGTACCACTGATTTCTCGTTAGTAATATATGGTTGTTCTCCAAAAAGGAGTACTCGAGGAGTTTTTTCATATATAGCGGAACTGTACCTTCATCAGCACGTGAACCCCAGAAAATTCTAACATTTCAATCCGAGCCTACTACGCAGTTCGTTTAAGTTCGAAGAATTATAAACTTTGAAAGGCTTTATATCTATAAACTGTTGGCTCTACAGAGAGACAATTCTAGTCTCATATTGTAACAGTCTACTTTAAAAACGTCCTGAGAAGGTACTATAGAAACTAGTCCCTTGGGATTATAATAAAACTGTATTTTCGATTTTTGAAAAAGTAGCGTTTGGTGCTCGAGGTCACAAACTTGAATTGTTAATTGGGCCAATAGTCTGCAAAAAATCAGAACGACCGGATTTCACGCAAGCTCTGGATGTAAGTATAAAGTTACTGGACTATAATATGAGCTTCATTTCGTATTCTTTTCTTGATACAAGTCTTGTTGAATTCCTGCTCGACTACTACATGCTGTCTCGTTTTGCATGCTGTAACATTGTTCTCGATGTTGTTCTCTTGTGTTGAATACGAGTATTTTTTTAATTGTATCATTACGTTAATCGATGTGTGATAATCATTTATGTTACTAATTAATCGTTCTTTATTTGTTAGTTATTACACACGACAAGTTAATGTTTAGAATATGAATGTCGAAATGACCTGCAATGTAATTTCAATAGAATACTTTATATTGGCGAAGTAGCCGAAAATTTAATCCGAAACCATATTTAAAAAAAAAACGCAATGTTTAAAGGTGAGTTTAAAAGTGAGGGCCAGACGAGCGTAATTTGAGAACTTATATATACAGGGTGTGGCCTATAATAGGAGCAAAAAATTACACGGTGGATTACTAAGCCAATCAGCAATCAGTTCTTAAAGGTTTAAGAAAAAAAAAATGTTTAAAGTTTTATCATCCTTGACTACTTTTACTTAACTGGAACTGTTAAATAGACTACCCAAAAATTTATGGAAAAGATAGACACAATTAATCACTAAGTATGACATAAGTGCCCAGTGTTCTACCAAGATATTGAATGAGTTACATGCTACGATATCGTGATGTCAAAATTCATTACCTACTAATAATGGCTCACAACTTCAAATATATTTTTTCCGGAATTCAATAATTTTGAAGCATTGGGACCGATATAGACTAACTGCTGATATTCCATGGAGTCATCGTTTCAATTTTTTGTTCCTATTACAGGCCACTCCCGGTATATACCTACTGTTTATAGAGTGGTCCAGCGACGTAATTTTTTTTTTATTGATTTGATTTTTTTTTTTGTGTGAGGGGTGGGATCCCTTCCCACTATTTTTAAAGGCCATACTACCGAAATTTTCTATGAAATCATAACTTGGAAACAAGGAAAAATCGCGGAACATACATGGGGTATTTTCAGGTACCCCTGGATGGAAGGAACCCAAAAAAAATGAATTGGCGTCGCTGTTTGGACCATCCTGTATAGTCATAGAAAAGACAAATTATAAACTTAATATTTGCGTAACGTACGTATTATTATACACATACCTAACTCTACTTAGCGACTCAATCACAAGTCATGATTGCTGAGCATGCAGCAGAACAACATTTACTGAAATGGAAATTAGTTGTTCCTTTCCGACTTCCACGTGACAAGGACATTCGAGATATGCGCATTTATTAAAAAAAGTGCGGTTTATATTAAGGTTTATCCTAAGTTGGTACACTTGACGTTTGTAAAGTAAAAGTCTGTCTGCCCGTGGCTTAGCTCAGTGATCCTCACTACTTGGAGGCTGTAATTTGGCATGGGTGCACAATAGGTTCCGAGTAGGTATGTCCTAAAACCCACCCCCGACCCGGACCACCGGGGGATGGGCAGCAGCATCCTCATCACTGACCATCCGTGCATCTTATGTGCATTGTATAAGGTTCAATATAAATACAAGATGGTCAGCGAACTGTGTTGGCGTTTGTACAGTGGAAACCGCCAACCCGCATGCCAAGCGCCCCTATGACAAGTATTGTGGCACTCCAGCAGTAGACGTCTTTCGGCAGATATAATGTGCAATAGGGCAAATCCACAATTGCTAAGGTCGCCATCATCGAAATCGATGAGAAAGACATACATATGAATTGTGCCAATAAAGTGGTAGAATAAAAAAATATTAGGGTAGGTACCTACAACGTAGTCATGATGTATTATTTTGCTCGTCAATCCCAAACCTCGGGTGTCGGTTATCAACAGGTTTTAGAAACCACTTTACGGAAAATGGAACCGTTATTAAAACTTCACCTTCAAACTAAGTTTTTACAATCTCAATTCCCAGTTGTTTGCCACAGTAGTATAAAAATGTGTTCTTCACTTAATACATTTTTTTAGCATAGGTACTGATAAGTCAATGCGAAAAATTTAACAGTTATTTAATTTAAATTAAATTTTAGTCAGACACGTTACTGATATCATTTCGGTATTAAATTCAAATCAATGCGCCTAATAGCGCTTGGAAACGGTACCTGTTATTTATTATTCAAGGTGGCAATGGCGGTCGAAATGCAGCGACACTCTTCACATGAAACACTGTTCGATAAACAATCTCGTTAACGTTTTTTCTAGAAGGCCATAGTTGCTTATGGGTGTCTGCAATGAAATGTACAAATTAGGCTTGCTGAGTGGTGTCCTTATCCCTATCCAGTGATGGGACTCCACTATAGGTACTAAATATTCAGTGACTCTTTTATTTAGATTAATACTCGGTCATAGTTTTCAAATAAATATGTTAATCTTCTTTTACCTTTGCAGTTTTTTTTAATAAAAATATATAGTCTTTGTTGGTTCGACCCTTTTTGGAGTGTTCGTTATTTATTCATCGCGTCAGTATTAAGGCGATAGGTATTAAACACAGAACAAGTAAATACTATATTCCGTGGTATTATAACTTCGTACTTCGCGCCTTTAAGTTGACTATAGGAGACGCTACACCTACGAGTCGGACGGCCATGCAAGGTCAAAGAAAATCTAGTATATAATAAAAGTTTGTATTGCAGCTTTGTAATCACGAAGTATCGTACTAATTCGAAAAAAAAATGCATTCCCTTATCTATGGAACTTGACACAATAACACCTCTCTAGTATACTCCTCCGTATAGTTCAGATTATTTGAATTGGCCGAATGCATCAAAGTGATCCATTCAAAAAGCAACTCTACCGACCCAGATTGAAGATACCAATTCCAATGTCAGTTTTATAAAAAGTGGGCCACATTCAATAATCTCAACTATATCTTGTGTAGGTGTAGTTAAGATCAGCTTTAATAAGCTAACATTACCAAACCGGAACCATTAAGGGAATTAAAAACTTGATTTAAAGTATTGGGCCATGTGTAATTCTGTTAATCATCCTAATTGTGGCTTTAATCAATTGTTATTCACGTTTTTCGAGCGAATAAATTATTTATTATTATTATTCTTTAATTGACTATAACTAGGTATTGGTTTACAAAATACACCTATATTTTAAACTTCATTCATACATATTGGCTTAATAGTTTTTAGAGTACCTATTAATTCCTGTGACAGACAGATGGACAGGCCCATTGGACAGATAGACGGGCTCGACGCAACTATAAAGGTCCGTTTTTGCTATTATGGCTACGGAACCCTAAAAAGTACTCTTAAGGCTGTGCATTGGAAATTATCACGTGCTTTGAAAAGCCGTTCTGACTAGATTAAGAAACAATAAGGTCTGATTTTCAGATATATATGATTCTTGACTATATTATTGTTTATCTGATTTTATCGATATATGATCGCTTAAAATTTCCTCGATAGAAAAAAATTCCAAAGTTGGGTCTATATTTTCCTTTTTTTACTCAGCCTACTCAAACGATACATTATTTTACGACACAATCAAGTTAATACTATAGTATTTTATCTCATCTAAAATCTCACTTTATGAAATTTAAATAAAACGTCTCTTAAGTTAGGTATTTATCGAAATTTGTCCAAAAAAGCCATTCCCGAAGAGTGTTATCTCTTTTCCTCGCACGTGGAAGGCATCAGCGTGTCTCTGTCTAGGGGGCGTGTTCGACTCAAATCAAGGCATCGCCTTAACTTGAGTGTGCAATTTATTGCAATTATTTCAGTAAGGAAACGGACTTTGACAGGATTTCTTGAGAGAAACGGACGATGATAAGATAACGTTCCTATTGGCGTCGGTTTCAAATTTGAAATAAAACCAACAAATTCATCAAAGCCTTTTTCAACGCAGTCTAGTTAAGACTGCGTTGAAAAAATGCAATCTGCACACTGAAAACTATTCAAACTGCAAACTTATTGTGGACTAACCTGGTGCCTACATTCGCCAGAAACATCGTTGTCAAACCTTTATTGATTTGAGCATTTATTGTGTTGTTAGCTGCGATCTTAGAGGCGTTAGCAAAATAAGTAAATTTAAATCTTACAACAGCTGACTTGCAAACACCACTATCACTTTAGTATAAGATGCATGTCGCATCTCACTTGCAGTAACAGTTACTCAAGCTGCAGTAATTGTTGTGTGATTGATTTGGCCCTCAACTATCAGATGTGACAGGCGGATTAACTAAACGAGAAGTTAATGACGTCATGTGGGATTATATTATATTATTGGATATTATGGTAATGCAGCAGTAGGTATGTATACCTGAGTAGATGAATTGATTGGTAAATACCGAGGGAAATCGTGTTGTAAATATTCATATTCTTTTTAAACTATAAGTACTTGAAAATTTGTAGGTTCGGGAAGAGTTAATTTCATGAAAATCGCTGTAATAACACCATTTTCAGATACAGTAAGCAATAATCTTACTTGTTTTTGTGATTTAACGGCGGCCTTTAAATTTTAGAGGCCTTGGATGCCTCGTGTAACATTACACAGAGGTCATTTTATTTTAAGAAAAAAATTATAGAACATTGTGATACAAGTGAGGTATGTTGACAATTACATCAGAGGCGGAATTATCACGCGAGCCGCAGGTGAGCGTGATAAGAGAGCCGAGGATTGTAATTATCAAAGCTCACGCTTTCATACGACGTTTTTCAACACATTTTGCGAGGAAAAAATCCTTTTCATAAGATGAAAATTTGATAGGCCTGTCAAGTTACTTTCTTTACTTATTGATGTCAACAGGTTTTTACTCACATGTTGTATACATCGTCAAGAATTTCTAGAGGCGTCCATTCTTTTTATCACTTTTCTAGTCACCACGAATCAACATTTTTGTTAATAACCCAACACGCATTAACAATGTTTACAAATATCTGTGAAATAACCTATAATGGCGCGCATCAATTTTTTTTTTGTGAAGTTTGCGCAATGCGCTTTAGATGAAATCTCTAAACAGCCAATACAAAATAAATAAATAATTTCGTTTTAAAATGTTATCTTTATTAATTCATGTAAAATGTTATCAAAAGTGAATAGTTTTACTAAATTAACCGTTTCTTTATCATATCCATAAAGAAATAGTCAATTAATAACAAAAAGGATTTAATTTGTTTAGTCGGGTAAGAATCCATTTGCCGAGAATTAAAAAAAAGCTGTACATTCTGTACAACCCGGTTAGTTTAACAATGCACCGTGCGCATGCATACATCTTACTGCAAGGTGCCAACGTGACTTAATCGGGATATAACCATAACACAAAAGTATCGTAATGTTATTAAACACGCGTGTTTAATATCCAGGATTATGAGCCTAAAAGCGACACAATAAGAGGTACGTAACGAGCAATTGTGTTGAAAAGATATTTAACGGTGTTTCAATTATAGAGAGGTCTTCGACGCCTCCCATGTCATTTGCAGCAGTCATATACATATAATAAAAAAAGTTTATTTATGCGTCAATAGAGGTCCCGAAATTTCAATTTCAGAGGTCTTTTGGTGCCAAGGAACCGGGACCAGCCATTTAGTTGCAATTATAGAGGTCTCTCAATTCTCCAGGTACCAATTAATCAGGTTTCACTGTATAATATTAAGTGGTAAAAAAATTTGTGTGTGTCGCTTTGTTAGAATGTAGCTATGTAGGAAAGTTAGTTTTGGGGGTAATCTCCGGAACTATTACCCATCTGGATTCTAAAACTCTTTCCCCAGTGTATAGAATGGTTTCACGATGAACATAGGCTATCTTCTATCCCGTGGCTTTGCGTGCGTTCTGTGTAAGGGCGGAGACGGGCGGTAAGTTTTAGAATAAATTTTGCCATTGTATTTACATTGTATTGTTATTATTTGGCTGCGTGACAGCGAAGGCATAGTCGGGTCAGCTATTTATGTGTATTGGTGTCTCTACATTCTGTAGAATCTCCATTACTTCTGAATTTGTGTGAAACGATTGAGTTATCTATCCTATCGATCGGTGACATGAAGGTGGTTGTAAGCTAAGTTTTGTTTTTTATGGCAGTCAACTTTTATTACATAACTAGCTGTACCTGCGACTTTGTTTGCACGGTAATATTTTGGGAACTTGGGAGTTAACGCATTTCTTCACTTGGACATGGGACACGACACATACAGTTCTAATTTAACTTATCAAGTGAAACTTTGAGCTAATCTATTTTAACTAAAATGCCGTTGAAATTAGTTTATCTTTATCCGTCACTCTGTTATTTAAGTCCGTAAGAAACGGACAAAAAACATTTTGTTTATCACAGGTATTTTAAGTTTTATGAATAAGGGTATTTTAAGTTTTATGAATATGAGGATAAAAGGTGTTTACTGTTACAGTTAACAGTGTTGTCGTTTGTACCTACTAAACTTTTATCCTCTTGGATGGTCAGTACCATCCTGTGTTTATATAGAACCTTATTACAATGTAATTAAGGTGCACCGATGGTCAGTTAGCTGTGGCATTAATAAAATAAAATAAAAACATTAAGTAGATCCAACAGGTAGGACTTAGGCTGCAGCATTAAATGTTTATATGTTCTCTACATATTTTAAACAATGTTTTATATTAAATAAATAAAACACGTAATGACTGAAATGGATTGAGTTACTCCGACTCTCAGGTAAAGATGTGTTTAGGAATTCATAATAGTACACATTGACCTTTCAAGTACACATTGACCGTTAAGTGTTTACGCGGAACAAAAGGTCTCTTTTTAATTAGATATCAGACGGCTCATTTATATTTTCCAAACTATACCTACCTAATACTACTCCCTTTGTAATAAGCATAATTACCAAAAATATTAAAGCATATGTTTATTTTTTTCATATCGCAATGTGTTTCAGATGGCACTGGCACGTTCTGCCAAATCTTCTGTATGGTCCCGCCATCGGCAATTTAGTTAATTTTTTAGTCATAACCACTTTGTTTTTTTTTTTCATTTATTGGAGTGCATACAGTTGCATAGTATAATAAATGTATTTTCCTGTATGTTGGTCAATTTCTGTGGCTGAATGTCTACTTAAAGGCGCGAAGTGCGAAGTTATAATACTGACGCGATTGATAATTAATGTTCATAAAAGGCCCGTTCTATACTGAAAAACCAGTATCGTGATAAATACTCAGCGTGTAATCTTGCAGAAACTCAAATAGACTTTACGGCTGAACGCGAGAACAGCGCGATGGCATGCCATTAAAAAAAAGGAGAGTCAGACTTTTGACGTTTGATGTTATTTCGTTGAAATTTGTTCATACATTTATTGAAATTACATATATGATTGCCTAAAATTTCCTCGATAGATAGTTGGGTCTTTTTCCCTTTTTTACTCAGCCTACTCAGAGAAAACATTATTTTACGACACAATCAAGTTAATACTATAGTATCTTATCTCATCTAAAATCATCTTACTTAATGAAATATAAATAAAGTTTCAGTAAGTTAGGAATTTATCGGTCCAAAAAAGCCATTCCCGAAGAGTGTTGCATATGTTTTTTTCATGCGCGGAAGGCAAAAGCGTGTGTCAAGGGGGCGTGGTCGACTTGAATCAAGGCATCCCCTTAATACGAATTTAGCGCATGTAAGTTTCCATATCAGAATAGTATATTTTTTATGCTCTATCGTTTAGTATGCGTTTTGTAAATGACTATCACTATCACACACACCGGATCGAAATTAGTAATGTTGGATAGCTATGGCAAGCCGCCATTTAGACGTCACTGACAGTTGACAGATATGGCAGCTAGGATTTCAAGAAGAAATGATAAACTTAATGACGTCAAATGTTTTGGAAAATTAATTATTCGTCGCAGTCGGATAAAAACTATCCTTACCGGAAGCTAGAGTAATAATGTACTTGTAAAAAAGTTTCATGTATGACCGTTCATGGGAAGCTGAGATTATTCGTGACAGAACAATGCTTAGAATACTATTTTTATACTGGCTGATTCATTTTTGAAATCAGAGATTTTTATATGTGTAGATTATAAGTATATATTAGTCATTTTATGTGCTAATAAAAACTGCAGTGGGACATAACTGCCTTGATATCCCTAATAACAATGGTCCAGCATGTCATCATAGTAGTTAGTGCAAGTCTTTCTTAATTACAAGCTAACTATATTAAATAGAGATATATATTAATAGCGGCGTCATTTAAATAAATAGTAATAGATACTTAGATGACATAATGTAGACGAGGACATCGACTCGGAGAATATTCATTTGTTTGTTAAAAGTTTTGGTACTTATAATTCTCGAATGAGCCACAAGTCGTGATCAATAGTTAAAATTCAAATTTTCAGGGATTTTCTCAGCCGCAGAGGTCAGTCGGATATTATAAAACCGGATGGGTAACCGTAAATTAAGTTTATTTGTGTAGAACCGTGATGCTCGAAGTGATCCCTCTCGGCTCCGATGGAAAATACTATATCATTTTTTATATTTTTAATACTATACACCGTGAAAATTGGACTTGCGGGGACATCGCCTAAATTAACTAGGAATAAATTGTTGAATTTTGCTCTACCGGACACGCGGTCCTTGAAAGAGTCACTAGAATTCGACGAAGATATTTATTTCAACTTCACAGAATTAACCAACAAATACAATTATCCAACAGAAGAACATCGGATCATCACTGAAGACGGATACATTCTCACCTTATTCAGGATATTGGCGAAATGCGAGCAAGCTACCGGATATCCCATTATATTACTCCATGGCGTCTTTGATAGTGCTGACACGTGGATTCTAGCAGGACCGCAGAATGGCTTAGGCTTTGTTCTGGCCGATAGCTGCTATGACGTGTGGGCAGCTAACCATAGAGGCAACGTTTACTCAAGGAAACATCTTATATATGATCCGGACAAAGACCCCGTGTACTGGGACTACTCGTTTGACGAACACGGTTTTTACGACGTCCCGGCGATGGTCGACTACGTCATTGCAAGAACTGGACTTTCAAAAGTGAATTATATGGGACATTCCCAAGGAACGACGGATTTTTTCGCGATGGCGTCGCTGAAGCCCGAGTATAACGCCAAAATACAGCTGTCAGTGCACCTAGCTCCTGTAGTCTACTTGAAAAACGTCGGTGTGCCGATACTGAAGTTGCTGGCACCTTCAGTAGCCAGTCTTAAAGATGCACTGGACAAAGCTGGCCTTTCAGAAGTTCTAGCAAAGCACCAGTTAGCTCATGCGTTCATGGAATACTCCTGTCGTTTTGCTCCGGACGCTATTTGTGGAACGGGTTTTTTCGTCACTACGGGATATAAAAGCGGATCTATATCTTCGAGGACATTGTCTGTGGCTGGAGGGCACCTTTTCTCGGGTATATCGACTAAAAGCTTAGCTCATTTGGGACAGTTGATATCATCGCAAAAGTTCCAGCGATACGATGAAGGAACACAGCGGAACATAGAAAGATATCGCACATCTCGTCCACCCGAGTATGATTTAACTATGGTGACATCGGCAGTTCTATTGATGACAGGACAGAATGATTTTCTGTCGCCATTGCAGGACGTTAATGACCTCGCTGCAAAATTACCGAATTTAGTACAAAATTGTATCGTCCCAGATCCTACGTGGAGCCACAATAATCATTTATGGGGGAAGAATGTTTGGATGTTTGAATTTCCTAAGATTTTGGAGTATTTGAAGTTGTTTAACTCAGTGTTCTAAAGTTTCGTTATGAACGTTGTGAACTATTTAATAAGGTTTAATTGTTTATTTCATTTGTATGCACTTGGTTTATATTATACAAAATTATGGTGATAAAAGAGTTCAAAGATTATGTTTAGTAAATGGCTTAGGTTTAATTATGTTCGTTGAATAAATAATTGGTAAGGAACATCAAAGTAAATCTAGTACAATATTTTTGCGATTTGTTTTCATATCCGTCCTCTTCTCTTCTCGCGTCGTATTCCTCTGGCCGTCGGTCGTGATTTCCCTGTTGGGGAAGCAACTTTTCTTATGGATTTTAGTAAGGGGACCTAAAAACACACCGGTCTTCGTTACAAAGATTGAATTGTACCCTGGGATTTTTTCTCATGAAAACTGAGGGAAAAACGCTCGTTGAGCTCCAGCGAACTAATGGCGAAACGTTCCAGGGTCATTCTCAGAGAGCTAAATTTTGCACGTCCGGGCCTAAATTCGTATTTAAACAAAATTATAATAAATGTGTATTTTTTTGTAGGATAGGTTACTCCTATACCTAGGTGTTGCACCTTAGATCGAAGCCTTGTCATTAGTTGTTTAATAGATATGTTTTTTCAAAGCCCTGTTCTCAAATTACCACAACGCGTCCACGCGCTTTCTTAGTTTACGAAATAGTCTTAAACTTTGAAAGAGTACAGATTTTTGTTATTTTTTATCGCATTTTAAATAAAGGAATGGTTTACCTACGACATATAAAACAGACAACAAAATACATTAAATTTTCTTTAACAAAATAATTAATGAAAATCTTGTCCAGCCTAAAGGAATAATTGCCTGCACCGCTTACAATCGCGGGCGCACAGCCCTGGTTAAAACTATCTGGCACATCACTATAGCACAGGCCGCGAGCCAACAGTTGTGCCGAGGTGCTCGATGAGTGCGGACGTATTTGTGTCAGTGTTGTCGCGGGACTGCACATAAGTATCTAATTGCCTCTACTTTGGTTTTCGAAATTTCTAATTCATGTTGTCATGTTTAATAATTCATCTGTGATCGTCAGTGGGTTACAGCTTATTATAAAGAAAGCAGAATAGTGGGCTTCGCTGGTTCTGATCTATATATTTAAGCTATATTTTCATTTAACAGCAGTTTTTCTACGAAAATGTGTTTCTCTCGAAGAGCCACGACGCTAATTGCCAGGATTTTTCTAATTGCCATCGAATTGATTTAGTGTTAAAATATATTATAATTAGGTATATAACATTAAATATAACCGATATTATATTATATAAACGAATGTAAAATACCATTTTCTTTAAATTCTATCAGAAGTGACCATTTAGGTCATGCCACGCTCTATTGGAATCGATCTGTCATCACGGACAGGACTATTCTAGCCAACCGGCCAGATATCGTGCTGACAGATCGATCGAAACACCAGGCAGTGCTTGTCGACGTCAGCATCCTCCACGACGAGAACCTAGTGAAAGCTGAGAAGGACAAAGCCAGCAAGTACCTAGACTTGGCTCATGAGGTAACCACCATGTGGAATGTTGATTCAACGATCATTTTCCCGATAGTTGTTTCTGCAAACGGTCTAATAGCGAAGAGTCTCGACCAACAGTTCAATACTCTCCCGCAGATTGCTAGGTCAAGAGTCAGAGACAGAAGGCTGTATACTACTGGTCACTGCGTCGGTAGTGAGGTCAGGAGGTGCATTCTGGTACGCCCTAATCCTCCCTTGCTGGCTTTGTCCTTCTCGTCTCGGCCTTCGCGAGTTTCTCGCAATGAGGGATGCTAATGTTGAGCACTGCCTTCTTTTTATCAATAGGTTTTACTGGATTTAACATGTTGTAATATTGTTAACGGTTAAAGTTTCTAAGTGCATATATCTAACGAGACAGAACTGCCATTACATTTATTTTGTCTGAAAAGTGTATTCTTAGTATAGCGATCATTTGTGAGTTTTCATACGTTGTTTACATAACAAAATATTTTTTTTCTAATCGCCGGAACGGAGCGAATTTCCATGTTCTAATCGCCAGGATCCTAGAGAAATTAAGATCACCATAACTCAAATACCGCGTATGCTATTACAGTGCTAAAGTAATTAAATAGGTAATTGTCGTGTAAGGATTCCATTTTCAGTCATATTGTATGGAAATAATGAAGGAATAAAAAGGGTGGTGGCAATTAGGCTGAGAACGCCCGCAGTGAGAATGGCCGTCCAACATAATCTGGGATAGGTATAATAATTATGGTAAGCCAGAAAGCATAGACTAATAACCTGGTCAAGATCGCGGAAGTTCGCTGGATGCAGGGGGCGCTGGACCGATCGCGTTGGCACTCTTTGGGGAAGACCCATGTCCAGCAGTGGACGTCATAATATGTTAGCGTCGTCTCCTTAGCACGGGTCCCGCGCCTCCGTAAGCGTCGTCTATCCATAAACGCGGTCAACCCCGCTATCCTGCAACTTGTTTTAATTTCACCTCAACGCTCACCCACAAATAAATCTTGACGCCGCTTTTCGTAGTACCTAAGCGTAGGTAGAGGTCTAGTTTCGTTAGGTGAGATGCATGAGCGCGTAAAGAATAACATCTCTAATACGTAACACACTTATCCGACGAGTCTTGACGCTTCGCTCGATCCTTTGGCCCGGCCTTCAAACGGGTCTACAAATTTTTATCGTTCATGATCAAACCACTATTCGCGGAGTGGCCGTTCATGATCTACTTTACCAAGCGCAGATACATCGTAATTAAAAAATAATCCGGTTAGATTATTATTAGATGTAAGCTTGAAGACGTCTTTTTGGTTACTCAAAGGGACTTCTTTAAGCTTATGTCGCACACAGCGTTAGGCGGATGTCACACTGCGCGGCATCTCCGGACGGAGGTGCGGAGCTGCATACAAATTTCGCCGGACGGAGGTGAGGTGCAGTGTGTTACGACACACTGCACCGCCAGTGTGGTACGCCACACGGAATTTATGTACAAACTGAGGTACTTGCATACAACGAGCTCCGCATCTCGGTCCGGAGATGCGGCGCAGTGTGACGTCCGCCTTACATACATTTAGCAGCATTTTGATTGCAGTCATATGCATATGTCAAGTTGATACAAATAATTTCAACTGAAATAATCAACTAAAGTTAATAGCTTCATTATAATTCTTAGTTAACCTGGCACTACAGAAGGCTACCCTTCTGTAGTGCCCGACAGCAACACGCATCTCCCGCCGATGCACGCGCCGCGTGTCCATAAACAAGGCCGAATACCGAGTGTCGAATTATAGCAAATCATTACCGAAAAACGACATGGGAATGACAGTATTTTCCATGTCATTATTACTGATTGTTTGTGGACCGCTTTATTCTACGGAAACACAGGAAACAGCCTCGCATAGTCAACAGCAAAAGTAGATCATCATTTTAGTACCTTGTCACTTTCACTACTTTGACGCATCCCAACTGTCACAGTATTGTTACAATACGTGCGATTAAGTACTAAAATTATCATCTATATTTGCTGTTGACTGTACTCGCGTGTACTGTAGCTAAAAATCAACTTCAACGCTATGATGCAAAAGTTTAGAAAAGTAAGTACCCAAAGAAAAACGGACTAAGAATGGACAAAGTCCTCGTCGCAAGAACTTTGAACTAAACAAAACAAAACCCATATAGCATAAGAAAATTAATAAAATCAGGGGAAATAATTCGTGTAGTTTTGTAAATTGGTACAATTATACCGTGTGGTGTCCAGATAAACATACTAAAAGTCCTCGAGGGTGGGGGCTGTGCTGAGGGCGTAGGGGGGGTGGGGCTGAAGGTACCTTTATTTTCGTACATATCTCGAATATCTTTACGAATAGCGTTATAATTAACCCCCCCCCCCCGAGGACTTTTAGTATGTTTATCTGGACACAACACGGTATAATTGTACCAATTTACAAAACTACACGAATTATTTCCCCTGATTGCCCTTATTCGGCTTAATTTTCTTAGACTAATACGCCGTACGAAAGATGACAACAACTGTCAACTAGTAGAACTTATTCCGTTGCAATGAGATTTACGAATGGTCTGTTAAGAGGGAAGAATACGACGTACTCATAGATAAAAAAAGAGAAAATGTATTTCCACTTCTAAATAGTTTCCAAACTCAATGATTTTTTGTCATGAAATACATTCAAGGTTTATAGATTTTCCTTTTTTCAAAATTTGCAATAAATTCAATTATAGGCTATTAAAATCATTTTTTCTGAATCGAAACTATTAACCTAGAATATATTATGCTGACAGACGCGATCGATATCAGATTCAAAGTGATTTGTTAAGATTTAGTTAGTGGAAATGGTTTTCTCCCGAAATGGAAATTTCATCAAAAAACGACCTCTTGTCAGTAGCAAGCTGCTAGCTGCTGCTTGCCTCGTAAGGCGAATCCTCTACGCGGTCTGGTAAAAAGGTAAATTTTGAGGGCCTCATCGTCAATGGCCTTCAAGTCCTTGTCAAATTTTGACAGCTCTCAGAAAAATAATCAAAATACATTCATCTATAAATTACATGTTCACTTTCTAGAAATAAAGGCCCCTTTTAACAAAAAATACATTTTTATGCCGATTTTCGCAAGTTTCCGAGAAGGACAAGCACAGCATATCGAGCTGACATTAGCGAGCGAGCGAGACAACATTTTGACAGCTGCATTCGCCTTAACTGTGTTGTCGATGCACGATAGTACAATTTGTACCATCGTGCATCGACAATACAATTCGCATCGGGTGACACAATAGGATAGGTTTCGAGAAATAGACCTCGACGGCGTGTGAGCTGCCTTTTAAACAGTTTGCCAATAAAGCGCAGCGTTGCACAGGTGAATGACTTTCTGACGGTTAGCGTTAAGATTCGCAGTACATGTAATGTGCCCTAGAAGTGTCAGTGTGCCCTAGAGATGTAAAGTATATTTGACTGTTGTTTTAGCAATGGTTAAGCTTTGAAGGAAACCGTAATGCGGAGAGATTTGACGATTTGTCCATTCCTACCAGCACTTAACTGCTTCTCCCTTTTGTGTACCCAATTCGTATGTATACAGTGTGTGACTTCCATAAGAACATATAAATAAGGGCTGAAAGTATTTGCAATGGTATCTCCAGTAAAAAAGGAGATTTTATTTCATACAAAATAATTCGGCACGCAATGTATCAACAACTGACAGAAACATTAGAAAAAAGGTAATTGTTATATTTATTCGATAAAACGGTTACCAGCTCTTAAAGCTATTACTTAAATGTTCTAATGGATGTCACACGCTGTATATTGATAGTTTATCAAATATAACTTACTACTCGAATTAAGTGGAATCCGGGACGATTGCATGTGTAAAAGATTTCGTTCACATTGGACTTATCTTCGCAACGATATACGTATCGCCAAACTTACTCTAGAGCTGGTAGTTTCTGGTAGATCTCTTGTGCAACCAAATACCCAATTTGCTCATAAGTAGCCTTCATGGCTTAAGCGGTCTATCGGAACTCGCAAACCCCTAGTGGTGAGTTAAGCAACGTCGAACGTGGTTAGTTATTGGATGGGTGACCGGTTTGAGTACATACTTACTTACTTAACTGAACGCATCAGTGCTTTGGAAGGGACGCTAAGACGATGGTCCCGATCCTAACACTAGGTTAGCACATACCTAGACTACACTTACAAATTGTTGTTGGGAAGAGGTCTGTAATTAGGTTACGCCAATTCGAGTAAATAAGTAGGTATTATGTAAGAGAAATCCGTGCCGAGATTATCATTTTGCTTTAGTGATAGTGACGCCGTATTTGTGTAGCGGCTACTTCATGTATGGTCATATGATTTTGGAAACAAATTTCGCTTAACTATGCACAGATAACGTCAAAAGTAAGTGATCAAAATCAGTATTTCAAAACATGTTCTAGCATAAGCCCCAGAAATAACAAATTATACCAGTGTCATTTTTAACTTAACAATTAATTAGTCCAAAGAATATGATCATAACCCACAGAAGCTACATGTCAAATCAATATGTCAAAGCGTAATAATAACACACGCTGTCATAACTATTTACGTACTCAACGAATTACTAATTTTTAGCTGAGAATCAAGTGAAAGTCAGAATTTCAACATGTCGAAATAAAAATTCGGCATTAAAAAAGGATTTATTTAAAATATTTCAAAAGATCAAGCTGAAGTAATAGGAACCTATGACATTAAGAGTCCGCAGTAAGCTCGATTCTCCATACAAACGTAGTTACGCTCTCATTTTTAAAACTACGTGTTGGATTGTAACGGAACTTTGCATGTACAATGACACGAGAAATACACTATGTCTGTAATTAGTTTATGTAGCTTCAGATACCATAGTAAAAAAATACAGCGAATTTAAGTTTTTAAACAAAACTTGTTTTTGCTGTATTTCGTTTGTTTTATAAATTGGAACCATATAAACTAATTACAGACATGGATATACCTCATGTCATTGTATATGCAAAGTTTCGTCACAATCCAACAGGTAGTTTTAAAATGAGAGCGTAACTACGTTTGTATGGGAAGGTGAAATTCGGCGGAGCTTACTGCTGGCTCTTAAGCAATGACGCGTAGTGTCCGTAACCGAGAGGCAACCGGATGGCTCGCGGTATTTGAGCTCTCGAAGCTTTGTGGAACCGCCCTGTGCAATCCGAACTGAGCCAACTTGGACGGGCGGTTCCACAACGCTTCGGGAGCTTAAATACCGCGTCATTGCTTTGCATATTAACCCTTGACGGACACGAGAGTCACTTCGAGCGTTTGTCTGACGAATATAACCGACATTAACCGGGCATCTGACTTGTATCCCGAGGTGATATTGCGAGGTCATACAGTCCCAAAAACCCGTCTTTTCTAGATAAACAGTGTAATTTCATACAATCAATAATTACTTTAACTGTTTGAATGGTCTGTCACTTGGTTTTCAAGATTCGAAAAGAATGTGATTACTTACTTATGACACATTACAAGAATAGTCAGTAACATCCGTCTTAATTTAATATTTCCGTAACCTTTTTCAGTTTATCAGTTTCTTTTGCTGCTGCGAAGTGCAGTACATTCTCAACTCAGGACCTTATTTATCGTCCCTAACGTAATTACGGAATCAAAGAAGCACAAAATGCCATAGAACCACTCCGATTACTTAATCGGCCCAGCGCCTTTGTGAAATTTGGGACGAAATTTTGAATATCTATGCACCGTTCAAGGTCCTGTGTAGATTTATATTCGACACAACGTATAAATCATATATTATGTAAATGACATTACGAAAATGCAGGCGTGTCGCGAATCAGCTTACGAAAAGTAACGGTGCTTTTATTGCATTACGCTCTCGGCCTTAACTACATATCGGTCGGCTGTGATAATGCATGTGTCGTCCGCGAACTGATAGACAGAGCCCTCAGTTATAATTTTACACATTTCATTCAGATACAACAAGTATTCGATTGGGCCAATAATAGATCCCTGTGCCGTCCCTTTTTTCGTTTTGACAGCCTCTCTATGTGTTATTAAATTCAAATTCAAATTCAAAATTCTTTATTTGTTTAAAGTACATATTTTTAGCAAGGGATGGGGCCGCCCAGTAAGCATTATTGCCTGTGTTGGGAGACACCGCTCTTCCAGTAACATGAGACACATAGGTACTTGTTAACTAATTTGTTACAAAAACTAACTAACCAACTTACATAATTGTAATGCAAAACTTATTAAAATGTAATGTAAAGGTGTGTGTGTGTGTGTGTGTGTGTGTGTGTGTGTGTATTTGTGAGTGAATGTTCTAAAGCAGTAAATTCTCTATCTCATCGTAACTTTTTATTTTTAGCCATTTTACAAGCACTTTTTTGCATTCATTATATGTTTTTGAGTGAATGTCTATAGTTTTATTTATTTTATTATAAAGGCGTGCTGATCTTGTAGCAAAATGCCTGTTGGCAAATGTAGTCCTGTTTTTTGTAAACATTGCCACGTCGATAATCCTCCTTTTCCTCTTATAATTGCCATTGTATGGTAGTATTCTATGTATTTTTGAAGTGCATTGCAATATATACAATTTCCTTACCGACAGAAGATCACTTAAATTATATAACTCTGCAGTTGGGAATCTCACTTTTTTAAAGTACATAACCTTAATTAATGCACGTTGAGCTCGTTCCAGGTGAATAAAGTGACTTTTGACTGCACCTCCCCAAACGGATACTTATACAATAAATTATTACTGACTGAGCCAAACATGTGTATATCTCGTTTATGAAGTTGCGCGACTTAGGTCGACTAATTTCGGGTGTACTTGGTAAAATATTTCTTAGCACTCTAAATACCCATGTCAGTTTCCTAAGCCTACTGATAATCTGGTCAATATGGGCATACCAATTTAAGTGCTGATCTAGGAGAACCCCCAGATATTTCGTGTGTGTAATTTTCTCTATTGTCGGACAAGTGCAGGTAACATCGTTCAAAGTGTGACAAGTGTGTTATTGTTATTAACCTTAGTAATATATGTTTTTTAGCAAATCAACTAGGGGGCCCTGTATACCGTTCTGCTCTAGTTTGCTGAATAGCGTTTCATATTTTAGTATATCAAAAGCTTTACTGAAATCAATGAAAACAACGAGCACATGCCTTTTCTCATACATATGCTCTGATTTCATTGGTGAATTCACAAAGTAGCTTCGAGGCCTTCGGTTTATTTGAAAACCGAATTGTTTAGTGTTGTATTTCTCAGCGGCCTTGTCAATACACGATAGTATAGTGATTATATAGTCTGTAGTGTTATAACCTATGTAAGTCCCTTTTTTGTAGATAGGTTATTCCAATTTTAAGTTCGTCGGGATACACAGATGTAGCAATGCAGGAATTATTTAAATGTGTTAACACTGGTGTCATTTTTGCACAGTTATTGTTTATGTCTGTCGTCCAATACACAATCTAATCCTACTATCCTACTAATCCTACTAATATTATAAATGCGAAAGTTTAGATATTTGGATGTTTGGATGTTTGTTTAAACGCTCGTTTGTTAAAAATCACGCTTAAACGGCTGAACCGATTTGAATGAAATTTTGCACGAAGATAGTTTATAGCTTGGATTAAAATATAGGATAGTTTTTATCCCGGGTCCACGCGGACGAAGTCGCGGGCGGAAGCTAGTAATATTATAAATGCGAAAGTTTAGATGTTTGGATGTTTGTTACTCAATCACGCTTAAACGGCTGAACCGATTTGAATGAAATTTTGCACGAAGATAGTTTATAGCCTGGATTAACATATAGGATAGTTTTTATCCCGAGTTCACATAGACGAAGTCGCGGGCGGAAGCTAGTATATATTATTCTGAGTAGTATACTCATTCGGTTCCAGGTGAGCTTTACACAGTAGAAGGCGGTCAGTACGCACTACTAGGGCAAAGAACCAAAAGTCGCTAGTTTTCTCAGCGGAAATCAAAACAATTGAACTGGATAGTTACACCGAACCTAAATATGTCACGAACCTTACCGGGCGTGGCCCGGTTATGCGACCCACTGCGGTCCCAATGGGCAAAAGTGTCCACAGTAACGGAAGCGAATGTGAGCCGATTTGTAATGGTGACCTATTATGACTTGTGACGTTTACGGTGCTATTATATCAAGATGGTATTGGGAATTAACGCTGCAGACATTCTTCCCCTTTATTCATAAAAGTTGTCATGCCTCCGTTAACTTCCTTTTTCTTACAAATACCAAACCCAGATGTCAAAGTGACAGATAAGGAGAAGACAAACGAAATTAGCAATATTTTAGTTAACAAGTGGAATCAGAAGACTTTTCATAATAAAACCTTGCTCAACATCTACCCTGCACAACTGCTCATGAGGAATCCAACGACACATGAGTCTGAGGCAGTCTGGTAATAAAAAAGGTTTAATGGCAAGTTTCATCAAATCATGTTTTAGCTCACCATTTCCCTTAATTGGCGAAGTTGAGGCAACGCGACTCCGCTGGCTCGGCCACTCGGAGAGGATGAGAGATAATCGTGCAGTAATATCTTTTTGGGACTGCTCAATGGAAAACGTTCGGTTAGCCGTCCCGGATACATTGTTGTGACGAGGACCTCAAATGTCTTATCAGTATCACTATCGGAACACAGAACTGGCGTGAACTGGGATGATGGAGAGTATCGAAGGGCGGCGTTTTCTTGTGTCGGATATGGTTTCTTGTGGCTCCTTTTCGGATCACCGAGTCAGCGTAGTAAGTTCACAGACTCAATCCACTTTGTGTTAAGGGGCTACCCGAGGTTTCATCGATTTTTGAAAAGTTTTGAATCGTATCTCCTACTTTTTCAATACAGATAGATTTATAAATAAAACGGCTATCGATTCTTCAATCTTTTATCTCCATGTTCGTCTACCGGATTTTGATTTTATATGATTTTTTTTAAACATTGTCTAAAAAAACACTTATTTCGTATCTCTTTTGACGTGAAAGACCTAACATATACGAAATCTACATATTTGGGTTCGTCCGTGACGTCTCTAAAGGCTAGTCTAAGGTTTTCATTTTAAACCAATTAACACAAAAGTTATGGCCAGAAAACCAGTTTTTTGGTCTAAAATTGTTCAACTTTGATGCCAAATATCTCGAAAACAATGAACTTTGAAGTAAATATGGGATACTATATTCACTATATACAAAAAACATTAGAAAACTAAGGCATTCAGATCGAAGGTCATTAGCGTATGGGAGCCCCTTAAAGACAACTTGTGATATGGCGTCGGTTTTGCTTATATTGTGGTAAGTATAGCATCTAATGCAAAATATACGTCTTGTGAAGTTTCAGGATATCATCGTTATTACACAATAATCAAAAAAGTGTATTATCAAGACTTAATTTTAGTTAAACATTGGCTATGTTGCTGAATGACAATGTCAGCTGTAAAACATTTCACATGATTAAGTAAGTATTATCTTAAGTTAAGGTCAGCAAACTGAAGCACTGAAGTGATCAAACATTATCTACTTACTAAAAATAATGGTTTCAGCTAGTAATCACCGCCGAGACATTACCTATCAAAGAAGACCTTCCATTAAAGAGTTGGTATTAATTATGACGAATTCCGACCATTAGTAACGACATACTTATACCAGCAGACGAGATATCTACCTTTCACAACACAAAAAATGTACTGTTTCATGTACATAAATATCGAAGACAGCCTTAGATATTTAAATGTCGAGGCATCCATCATTTGCGGTAATTGCAATTCCTCACCACGGCATTCGAAAATATAAGCTAAAGATAAAATCAGCGTAGGGTCATTACGCTGGTTACGCGACCACCTTCGGTTAGCGACCACCTGAAGGAGAAGGTTTTTTCTATTGAAGATAATATCAATTCTACAGACCCTATTGAGACAATTAGTTGTACATGCATTTTTGTTGTTGTTTTAGAATAGGAATCTACTAAAAACCGAGGAAATATCCTTTCAGTTCACCAACTCAGCTAAGTGGTCGCCAACCGGCACATAAAATTAGGTGGTCGCTAACCGGCGAAATGACCCTACTTAATTCGTAATGTTTCTTTACAATTTATCTGGTATTATGTTAGTATTAGCTTTTGTCAACTTCGCGCGTGTAGTAAGGCACTCTCATCGAATCTAACTACCTAAGCACCACTTTTTAACATTATTGATATTTGAGGAAAAACAAGTCTTAAGTGCAAAAAAGGTAACAAACAAACTGTACTGTTACGTTCCCATCTCTTAAATTTTTCACGAATTACAAGTATTTGTACGTAATCTAACCTTTCAAAACTAGGTTACTGCAGAGTTGACTATTTTTTGTACAGTCTTACTCATTCACTGAATGAACATATAGGTTTGAATGTTAAATATTTCATATGTATATCTAGTTACTTAAATTATTTTTATAAAAAATACACTGAATGATACTAAACATAAGACATTATTTTCTTATCTATACGATATCTATTAAATTTAATTCTAAATTACGTCATCATATAATTATACATTCAAAAGTGAGTCGCTTATACTATCCGCCCAGAAAAGTCAGGGTCGTCACAGTTGAAGTTTACTTTTTAAAGAATTTAAGGTTAATCATCTTTGGTCTAAATATCAATGATTTAATTTATTCATCTTGTAGTTTTAGATTTCGCTTACAAGTTGTGGTTATAATGATTGTAGCCGGCAACTTAATATATTTTTTTAATTAATTATTTAAACATTATTCACGTCAGTTAAGTATGAATTCGACTCTTCAATTGTTTAAAAGGTGCCTAGGTACCTCTATAGAAAGGAGTGTTACTGGCCTATCACGAAAATCAACCATTCCAGCACGGCTACCACAATCACAAGACGGCGCGCGAGCTCTCTCTATTTTTCTCGCACTACCCGTCTTTCTCTTATTTGAAAAAATAAAAAGAGAGCGAGAAAAATCGAGAGGGCTCGCGCGCTGTCTTGTGATAGCCGTGCAGCACTCGTAGATATTATAAACAGTAGCATAATGATCGGATAATTACTGATTGCTACACACATTGTGTCTAGCAATCAGTAATTATCCGATCATAAGGTATAAGCACGCGAATTGAGTTTAAAAATAAAGTAGGTTTCATTTGGATTATGTAATTAATTTAAGAAATGTGTAATTTTACTGTAGCTAGGCTAATTATTTATCGCTTTTGCTCCAACTTATAATTAAAATTATTTTTAAGAGTATCATATCATAATCATGATGGTGTTGTAGTGATATTGCTTACTTAAATCTTATGTAATCTACTGTATGATATTGATTTTAAACAGAGGTATATGCGCACACAGCTTGTACAAAATTATGAGTGACCGATACTCCACAGATCTATGAATTCTTAATTTTGATGGTTCTCTTGACTCTCAAATATTCACGGAATTTATGAATTCAGTCACAATTTACATTGTATATGAATTTTAGGTAGGTACATGCATAAAATTTCATAAAGAACTATCATGTTAACTACAGAAAATAATTTACTTTAAAAACAAAGTTTTAACCGACTTCAATTTAGTACTCCGCCAAGCCACGAGAACATTTATTTTCCAATTTACCTCATGAACTGATTTCCGAGAGCAAATGCGTTGATTATTATAGAAAAAAACCCAATCGCTGTATGTGACCCGATAATATTTGAGGACTTCCGTCAATTCCACAAGGATCACCCTTGGCACTTCATTAGTTGCTGTTTCAACGGAATCTTATCAGAATCTGTGATATACTTTTGTACTTTTAAGTACATAATTGAGGAATTCCATAAGTGATCTGTGGAATTGATGATGAAGAATCAATTCCACTCCACCAATTTATGATTTCCGGATGTAAATACACGAGTTATAATAGAAAATACCAAAATCACTACACACGTGCCTAATATAATTGAGGAGTTCCCTACATTCCTCGTGGATCCCATCATCCAATTGAATTTTCAAAAAAATAGGATCCATCTGGAAGTATATACTCACCAACAAAAAAAATAATTTATGAATCGGCTCATCAATGACGGAGTTCTGAGGTAACATTGAAAATAAATAAATAATAATAACCGAATTGAGAACCTCCTCCTTTTTTTTGAAGTCGGTTAAAAAGGATGAATAGTCGAGCTTAAAATTACATTTCCATGTGGACACTGCATTTTCTCCCTATTTTAATTTACAATTGCTAGGATTGGCGCTGAAAATTGAATTTTATGTGCTCTACCTACCTTTTTACAGGGATTAGTAAACGTCCTAATCCTTGACGTTGTAAAAACGCCAACACAGTCAACTGATCATCCTGCATTTATATTGAACGTTATTACAATGCATATAAATTATTACAGTGCACGGATGGTCAGTTAATTGTGTTGTTGATGGTACTAGTGTATGACATGGGGACTTTATATTAAAGTGACACGGCTTATATTCGAATAAAGACAAATTCTGTTAGGTCGATTTTAACTTATATATATGACAAAAAGTGCCCTCGTCATACACTAATGCAACCTCGAGGACTAATTCCACTGTTCGTATGTATAAGTAGGTACTTAAAATAATAATTTTATTTATTATGTATCTAAGTTGCACTTCTCATTTTTCAACCACGCTCAATTTAGTTGAAATTTGGAATTACTGAGTACGTATGTAATGAGAGTTCGGTGACAAGGCAATAGTATATTTATTTATTGAATAATAATCAATAATAAATCAGTCTATATGTATACATCCCACTGCTGGGCACTTTATCACGGATGATGGTTTATTTCTTAATTTAATCTTTATGCACAAATTACAACTTATCGTACAAAAGGCGGCCTAACCGCCGTAAGCATTCTCTACCACTCAGCCATTGGGCAAAGGAGACAAATTGACTGACTTAATCTGAGATGACACAGAAAGTGGCTATAGCAATTCTAAAAATGAATATTCCATCGTTTTTGTGCCCATGGAACCGTCTCAACGAATACTTGGTAACAAAGTAATAAAATTTTTTTTGGAAAAAAAGATTGTAAGCACATACCAATTTTTTTTATTATTCTCATAAACTTAAGTATGTATATGGTTAGGCTTCCGGTCGTGTCGCTCCCAATGGTTAGATATAGAGAATCCACACGAAGAGAGTTGCATACAATAATAGTTACTGCATCATGGTATTATGTACATAGCGAATATGCCACATAACTTCTGACACGGCCACTGACCTCAGATAGCATTCGGCCTTTCAACTTTCTCTCACTCATATCTACCATAAATGCGATTTATAAAAAAGTACCTTATTTTGTTTGCTGCCAGATTGTTTTTGCACATACCCGATGCATTAAGAACTAGTTATAGCAGGGTAACTAGTTAATCCTCTGTATATACTTACATTCACTTGTCTCACATCGAAGATGTGTTCTGTGTTGCGATATCCTAACCGCGTCTTATAGGGGCACGCACTTGAAATTATTTGTGGACTATGGATTTATTGAAACGCTAACGCTTATAGCGAATTGATATATCTGAAAAAATATATTCCTTTGATATTTAATTAATAATTGGCACGTTTGAATTTGTTGTAGAACATTTAATTATTTTAATGACCCAATACTCGACACCTTAATGCCAAATAGTGGCCACCTATTGGTTGAAAATTGACGTTTACCTTACTATGCCAATAAAATCTTTAAATGAGGCCGTTTTAAACTAAGAAGTTGCTAATCTTGCATCTTTACCACAACTCTTCACGGTGGTCTGAAAAATTATAATGATAATTCGCTTTGTCAATATTAACTTCAATTCAAATTATGCTTGTTGGTCCGTGTGAGGTAAAACGTAACAGCATATTGAGCTGACAAACAACATAATATATGGGACAACAGTTGCCTCGCCTTAATGCAACGAAACTACTATGATTAGCTATTTCGCTCGGGATGCACAATGCATTCAGCCGATTATGTGTCAAACGTGAAAATAGCATAGGTTATGCAACATACACACGAGAGAGTGTATGAGTTAACGAATTTTCTGGATATACCGCATATGATCCATTCACATATGTTAATTTCAATACAAGTTAAGATTCACTCAACCTCATGAGACAAACTGTTATGGTTTCCCCGTAAGCCCGTAACGGCGACAGGATAAACCACGTCTCATCAATATCATCATGCAACTAAAATTCAAGAAAACTCCAAAAACTTTCGTAGTTTTCCGTGGCTCTGATGTTATCGCTGGAGACATTATGTTATGTAGTACGCGGCCCAGCAGCCTTATTGAATGCCAATACGTTGCATCACACCTCTTGTATTCTCTTAGTAAGTATAGATATTATGTACTCGTGAATCCTCTGGCCTTACGCTCTTTTCAAACTTGCTTAGTATTCTGCCAAGCCTACGCAAAGTGTCGTATGTTAATACGAGACCGTAACTCGTTGAACCTTTCTGTGATAGGAAATTTACTCGCTTTGGAATTATTTGCTCGCCTCGAATTCCAATCAGGTTACCCATTATTCTATTTCGTTAACAACTCGGTAAACAAACCCTTTTAGATGACTGTGTCGTATTGCACGGTCAAGTGACGTGTTTGTTAAAAAATAACTACAGCAATGTCAAATATAATAATCTACATTAGCTACAGCAAATCCTAGATAAGCAAAAGCTATAATTTTTTTCACTAACATGAGTCAGGTTCTTTATGACGCTTACGTGGAATAAATTACTCGTAAATTTCGCCCATATTAAGATGAAATTCCAAAAGGTGCAAAGCCTATCAAAATGGCGTGTCTAACTCGTGTCAATACATTGACTGAGGTGCAGCCACGTTACTTTTCTGGTTGGTAATTATTCTATGCAAGTGGTGCAAGTTTCCCTGCAGGTGATCTTGCGAATGAACGATGTGAAATTTAAATATCATTGTACCTACTACAATAATATACAGGGTGAATCCTAAGTCATGAATATATATATATAATATATGTTTCTTACTGTTTAATAAGTACAATCATGTGGACGTGACAATAAGCAAAAATATGTAAACGTTGTTTGTTAATTCGTCAATGAAAAAAAATGTTTTAAGTTTAGTGAGTCTCATGGTCACCCTAATTGCTGCATCAAACTGTCACTAAGTAACAGATCATGTCTTGTCGAATAAGGTGACCATAAGGTTGGAGTTTTTACTATTTAAAATTATTATCAATAAAGTTTAATTGTTTGCTTCCAGAGTTAATACAATGAATTTGCCTTAAAATACTGCGATAGTAACGGATATTTCTATTTACCTAAGGTTTAACCCTGTATAGTAGACGGAGAAATGTATTTGTTTGAAAGAATATCACCTACCCTCAGCCTTCTAGTGTACGACCAATTCAACCGACAGCCTTCTAGAATACGACAAAATGAACCGATAATGCCAAACAAGTCGTATATAATTGCCAAAAAGATTACACAGCCGGTCAAAATTCTTAAAGAAATATAATTCTTGCTTATCAATTTATAATCATTTCATAATTACGTATATTGCATAATAATTACTCCCAATAATTTTTCAACCGTTTTACTGAAGTAAACAAAATTCGCGTCAATTGAACATGTGCAAATATCAACTTTCCCTGGTTAGTCTGAATAATTGTCTCGTCACTATGCGTTCGGTGTCTGAGCCGAACAATGCGGTATTTAGAATATTAGGTAGTGATTCCTTTATTTGCCTGTTACCGAAGAATAATGTTTATCGAGGGTTCGTTCTCGTAGACACGATGTGTCTGTTTTTTAGTTCGCGGTCAGTAGCTTTTTGTCTTGAATAACATGATATATTTTGCTATATGGATCATAAAATTAACTAACGACCACTTACTTTCTGAACGACTAAGGCAGAGCCGAAAGGAAGGGATACATATAACTATGATTAAAGAAAAGTTTTATTTCCTTATTGAAGCTAAACGGTTTTATTGTAAAAGAATATAATGAAGTAGAAAATGTACTAAATAATAATAGGTACGTGCCAGTTATCAGTCATCACGCCACCCTCCTCATCAGTCTAAGGCATAGATCAGATTAAAATAAAATTTTTATCCCCCTTATTCATAAAACTTAAAATGCCTCTGCTAAAGAAAATGTGCTTTGTCCCTTTCTTACGAACACAAATGTCAAAGACAAACGAATTTTAACGCCATTTTAGTTAAAATAGGCTTGTAGTACCTACGTTTATGAATACGGCAGTTAATCTACAGCTAACGTCTCATAATGCTTTCGATGTATCGCTCCAAGATTTTATTTTAATCTGATCTATGCCCTAGACTAATTAAAATGAAACATTAGGTAATGCCACATTTTATTTCGGACGCCATCTTAGATTTGGAATTGTTTTGTAGTGTGCTGAATCTAGTCAAGCCCTTTTATTTGATTGAAAAGAGCGTTTATTCGAAATTCTGTTCAATCTGGATCAACGGTATATCAACACGAGAAAAGGCTGGTTGCCAATTATTATTTCATGACATGAGACATGAGTCATGCGTTATGCTGTTTAGTTTAATGGGTGAATCTCTTAGGCAATAAATTCGATGACATTATTAATTAGTTGAACATTGTTAGGTGCAACTTTAGTCTAGTTTGAAATACCTTTAATTATTGTATATAATAGTACATTACTTACCAAGGACTGTAAAAGAAAGACAGCCCGAAATCGCAGGTATTTGTGACCCGAGCCGCAGGCAAGGGTTGTAAATATGCGATAGAGGGCTTTCTTTTTTACTGCCCGTGGTGAGTACACAATTTTACGTCTTCGCCTAGCCATAATGTGAGCTTTACCGTACGCGTAGCGTGCAGTAAAACTCACATTATGGTCAGGTGTCATGTATGATATTGTCGTTTTATTGTCAAGTATATTCAGGTTTAGATTATTTATTTTTCCAGTGTGTGCAGTATGATTCGGAATTAAACGGATACGGTCGGAAAAGTGGTGGCACAACTCACGTATAGGTACAGTTAAGTGTAAAAATATGGGTCCATGTAACTGACCCATTTATAAATCTATGGGACATATTATGAGAAGTTGCATGCACTCATAACTTGACCTGTTTGTATGTAAGTATATAAGTATGTAATTAATTACACTAGACTGTACTCATACATTACTTACATGTGGTGTAGGTACATTACGATGCAAGTTCACAGTTCATAAAAAGAGAAGGGGAAAGCTATAAAGATTTTAAAACGCTTCTTGAATATCGGCAGGTGTTAGTGGTTGGTGGCTTGTCAGTTGTCAATCTCATTTCTATGGTAGTCTGAATCGTTAGACTAACACACAAACCAACTAACACACTAATATTGTCAGTTACAGCTTGCAAAAATTGCCTCTTTGTACGAGTTTAGCATTATAATAACCATACTGTTACCTACACGTCATATCTATTATAATTAACTAACATTATACACATTCAAAACTTCGTCAGACAATTTTTATAACGGTAAAGCAACGCGGTTACGTCTCTCGCGATTCGTCACAAACATAACAATAATGTTAGCAAGGACCGACAAAGCCTATACGTTCGTAGACGTAGTGATCATAAGCCGTTCTATGTTGCGTCGTGTGACAAAGATACTATGTCGATTTCACGGCACCATCCAAAGACAAAGAGTGAGGCTGCGGGTGCTACGCGCAATCAGGGGCACTATTCTTGCACCGCGGTCTCTACTCTCTACTAAATGTAAGAAAGTAATTAAAAATGTAAATGTCATACTGAAAGTACACAACTAACGAAATCTGGGCGACATTAATAAGCTCTCGGTAATGTTCAAAATACCCCATACCTTCTTCCAGGGAAGTGGTCGTAAGGAACAATATCTCGGAATTTTAAGGAAGGTTTCCTCTTTTTTAAGGGTTCCGTTTTTATTTTCTCCAGTTATGGATTACAATCCGCAATGGGAATCAGAACGTATATCGACTCGCAACTGCATCCTTTATTTATTGACACAATAAATAAATAGAAATAGGCGTGATTACATGTATGTATGTTATATTGACAGCTAGAGATAGAGACATATGCCAGTCCCTCGCTCTCAATGCAGCGCACCCTTAGGGAGTTTAAAACAAGTTGAATGAAAAACTAACGTTTTGCTAAACTTGCTCGAATTCCCACTGACGCGTAGCAAATTGTATAGTGGATGCGCTTATGGGAATAACATATGCATGTACATACGCACACACATTCATAAACTCCCGCTTGTATTCTCAAAAGGGGTAGGCAGAGCAATTCTATTCACATAGTATACTCTTACAACACCTATTTGAAGAAAGGGGTGCTATTTCTAATGGGGACTGCGCATGAATTACATTATTAGTAGCAGAACAGAGACCCGTGTTTGACGAGAAAGCTCCAAAGCGGTATGCGAAGACCTTTGCATAAGTGTTGCGTAAGTTGATAGCTGTATCGAGGTGTTATGATTGTTTTTTAACTGTGTAACTTTTTGGAGATGGTCTTTACCGTTACAAAACGTCTGTCATCCTTGCGAAAATATACAGGTTGGAAATAATCTATCAGCCCTGGAGAACTACCCTAAATCGTTAATTTCCCTAAGATATTCATTAATATCTGCATTTGCAGATTTTATTAAAAGCTTACCTGAACTGTTGATTTTCGGTAAACCAAAACTGAAACTAAAAAAAAAAAGTTTTCGATTCTATAGGAGGATAGGATAACATTGATATGTTAAGGATAAAATCGTCCAATAAAATCCTGGTCTTAAAAATGAAACAGTCACTGCAATGAGACATTCATTTCGTTTTCGAATAATCTGACTGTCTCTTTTAATTTTTTTATGCCAAATGAATCTTAAGGATTTAGAGTAAGTTCCTCCGGGCGGCAGATTTTTCCAGCTTATGGGTATACAATGTTAAATCCTGAGATCCTTTGAACAAGATTATGATGCAGACTTCTCATCGGTATTACATGGATTAAAATTCTTTGCACCAACTGCCGTTCATAGAAGAGGTGCTTAAATACTGGCCGCTACCGTACAAGCCTGTCTTCTGTATGTCATCTGTGTGACATGGAGCGCTCCCGTGTGTAGACACGTTCGTATATGCCTAGGCATATAGAGACAATGTGTACGCGGAAGTATTTACACCCAAATATTATTTATATTCAAGCAAAATCCCACGACACGCATAGGCATAAGTATTAGCTACAGAGGCTCTAGTATAAGTTTTACCGAAACAAAACGTTACGGCCGCTTCCGCGTTTGGCTGTGAAATCCCATACAAATTGAGGGTAAAACGCAAACGCGATCGTAAAGTTTTGTTTCGGTAAAACTTATACTAGAGCCTCAGATTTCAACGAGGAAGTACAGCCTTGAACGACCGATCGATCCCAGGAATGCAATTCGAAATGTGAATTGCATCCGTCTTCATGACCAAGCATTAGTCACCGTTGTCACCTCATGTAAATACCTATAAGTACCTACATTGGAACATTTAGTCTCTTTAATCAGAGACGCAGTAAAGTTGAGAACCTACTTCCTGCTCCTCGTCTTCGTAATCCGGGTTGCCTCCTGCAGGAACCTGGGGTCTGCTAATCTAATCCCAAGAATTAGCGTAGGCATTCATATTTGGGGAAGCGACTGTCATCTTAACTTCCATTGTATTGTCTACGTCTTTTATTTTGTACACTGGGGAAATACGGGTTGTACGTATAATCGTACCGTGGTAAAAGCCTTATACATAAGTTGTGTCTGCAATGTGTATAGTCGACTAGTATAAAAATACAATTGATTGCTTGCAATTACAAAGCACAATCTTCTAAATCAATGCTTATTATCTATTTTGAAATAACGTACGTAGGTATATCGCCATCGATACGGATGCGTTAAGCACGATACGATAAGTCGATAAATGAGAAATCTATTGATAGCTCAAAAATACCAAGACAATTCCGCTCTATGATTTATTATAGGTACTACAGTTTTCTAAATCCAATCTTATATACATCATTAATAATTTTATATACCGTCTGCTAAATATATATATAATATATAATTTAACTAAAATGATTGTACTGATTCGAAAATAAGTAGCTAATAGTGGGTTCCTCGTTGGTTCCTCGAAAGCTCAGTTGGCAAGAGCAGTACACTAACTGCGCAGATCCCGTTCGTAGCAACATTTTTGATTTTGATTAAAAAATTAAGAAAGAGAAAACATGTTTGATCTCTGATTTGTTATGTACCATCCATATTATCCATCTAATGTAAATCCATAGAAGATTTAAGCCGTATAACCCAAATCGTAAACACATGTTCACTTAAATTGACCAGTCGCACAAGTATCTAATTAGGCTTCTATATTGTAGCCTACAATTTCATTTAGGTAGTATTTACCTACGCGCCAAGCTAAGCGGTACCTACAGTATACCGTATCCATGTAAATTTCAACAACCCGGCACGAATGAATTAATGAACTGTCAACCACGTCATGTCATTAGGTTCATGCTCTATTTGATGATATTCCTGTCCGCTGACCAATAGTCTTCCTAGCAATTAACGTACCTAGAGAACTAAGAGCCTATTACAAGCTGCAGTTCAACACACAAACTTTGAGCTAACCAATAAAGGTTATAATTCCAAAGTCGTATGGCAGGACTTATGGTTGTGATTATTTAATGTGGCCGATTTTTTACAAAACTGTCATTGGAATTTGAATCTTCTACATTCGAAAGCAGTGTTGCTTTTTGAATGGACCACTTTGATGCAATTCGGCCAACTCAAATAATCTCGAGTATACCCAAGACTCATTCGGTACGATGACTCCAAGGCTAATTTCAGAGTATCGACAGTCTATTGTATCACAGATTATAGATCCACGTAGTGCTTGATTAAAATTGGAACGTAATGTTATGCTGAACTTAAAAATGATTTTACAATGACGCTGGTAAGGCGAATAAGAGTTGGAGTAATTAAACAATCAGTATAATATCATCGGTAATGAATCCAGCTGCAGTAAAAATTGCATTTAAAGTAAGCAATCATGCTAATAATACTTAATTATACTTTTGGGTAAGTACAAATATGTACCAGGCCTAGGTGAGGAAACCAGCATACATCTTCTTATAAATTAAAAGGTTTATGTGAAGCCCGCACCGAGCCAGCGTGAGGACTACAGCCTCTTTCATCCACGAGAGGAGGCCTGTGCCCAACAGTGAGACATATACAGGTTGGAACGAACAAGTTTCTGTCAAAAAATTCATTTTTGGTACAAGCTTTTATTGCTGACTGTACTTTTCTGTATACCATCATCAACTACTCATTGAGAAAATTCTAACGAGCCCAAACTCGATGGGGTTCTGTGGTTTTATTACGGAGTTCTTATGGCCACCTTCCAGCTCCATCATCAGATCAGCTCCACATCATCATAATATTGCATTGTCACGCGATTTGCATATTCGTGCAAAATTTCAACTCAATCGGAAACCGGGAAGTGGATCAAATTTAACTTGCAAGATTTGATTACAGACAGACAGATCTGTCTGTCTGTAATCAACGGGACAGGTGAAAGTAAATAAAAGCTTGTAAAATAAGGTGTGAACCGATTATACACAAGCGATGTCAACAAAAACAAAAACTGTTATGTAAATAAAAACAAATACATAAATGTAAACAAAAATAGGTTGTCTAAGAGATCGCTTTAAAGCGATAAGACCGCCTGTTGTCACCATTATTTAAAAGCAATTTTTTGTAAGATGTTTCTCACTTGTCGTGGTGCAATAAAGAGTATTTATTACTATTATTATTTTACATTAAAAATAAAAAACATACAGAAACGCATACCTATTTGAAATCTCAATGCGCTACCGAATAGGCCCTTGATCGCTTCACGACCCTTTTTTGGTACATGCTGAATACGCTGTTTTTTGAATTTTATTAAATACATAGGCCGCGTTAACGCACAGGCGTAATGTCGCGTGACACGTTGCGCGACATGTCAGGCAACTGGCGTTTCCAGCCTCCTCCGCCGCCAGCTATGCTGGTGCGTAAACGCAGCCGCAGAGTTAGAAGAAGGATCGACACTATCTATGAGTTCCATTTCTGACCAAGAGACATCACTGACAGTCTCCAGGAATGAGAGTTCAACAATATTAATCCAGGGCTAGCTGGAAAGCAAAAGATCTAGAGGATCCTACCGACCGATCATCCCCGCCACAAATTCAGAGATATAGGAAAAGCTTGAAGTCCATCAACTAAATAGCAAAGCCGAAGACCAACAGCAGTCTACATATAAACCGCTACGACCACTGGCAAGTGAGCACAACTGCAATGAAGACATCGTAAATTCAATTAGATCCTTATCTACAAACCCATCAAGATCAAAAATTGCTTTCTAATTTCAATCACGCACTTTGGTCAATAACTGAACGTAAAAGGAGGCATATATGTAATTTATTATTATACTTTTAAGATGTAGGTACAGTCCACTGCAGAGAAACGTGAGCCGTTGCATACAAAATCATATACATAGGGTCACTTACTTCTGCTATTACTGCTACACAGTAGCGATCCTATGCAACAACGGACTGGCTACAATTGAAAACGTTGCGTCGTTTAGAGTAAGGGTACTATTACAAATCGGGACTAATGAGCCACTTGCTACTGTTCATAAGACCGTATTAGTGCAAATCGAGTTTACGTTTTCTGGTTAGGTTACCTAAGTTTTTCCTTTAATAGCTGACAGATGTATTGCTGTCTGGTTCTTACTATAACGGCTTCTTTTTTTGTATTTTTTTAAATTATTTTTACGAAACAATGAGACAGAAAAACTTAAATCTATTACATTTCCCTGCAAATCTGTTTTAAGAGTCCGCAGTAAGCTCAATTCTCTATACAAACGTAGTTACGCTCTCATTTTAAAACTACATGTTGTATTGTAACGAAACTTTGCATATCCAATGACATGAGGTATATCTATGTCTGTGATTAGTTTATGTAGCTTCAGATACCATAGTAAAAGAACTAAAGCGAATTTAAGTTTTTCATACAAAACTTGTTTTTGCTGCATTTTGTTTGTTTTATAAACTGGAACCATATAAACTAAATACAGACAGATATACCTCATGTCATACATATGTATATGCAAAGTTTCGTCACAATCCAACACGTAGTTTTAAAATGAGAGCGTAACTACGTTTGTATGGGAAGGTGAAATTCGGCCGAGCTTACTGCGGACTCTTAACAGTTTGTGTGCAGGCACGAGTCTCTATAAAACTATCTATCTCATCTATAACACAATATTAACACTTTACACTATATTTTTAACTATGTATTTATGTTGCGTAATATATGTAATTGCACAATGTACGCACATAGAGCGTCGTGTCAAAACATTTTACTGGCGTGTGTTTGTACTTATTAGGCGCAAGTACTTTTTCAAAGCTTTTTTTTAATTTTAAGCTTGGCTCGTGTCGTATATCTTCGGGCAAGGTATTTAGTAGGTATGGAAGTCGTTTTGCTAACATTTTATCTCCAAATTAGTTATTACACGAGGTACTTCAAACTTACCCGCAGACACAGACCTAGTGCCATGTTTGTGCTCTATAAGATTTGAACTATGCACCTGACTGCCATGGTTGTTTACTGCTGGTAGATATTTATGTTTTAAACTAATTGGAAGGATTTAACGTTCTTTATCGGTTGTATTGTCTAAGTCAGTAATGTCGTACTGAAACGTTTTGGCCATGCGGCTATGTAGGCAATATGATATCTATCCTGTTTCTGTTATTTACCATTACATCCGGTTGAATAGACAGGTAAGAGTCGGTAATTTGACCTGGGGACCGATTTTTGACTTTCGAGCGCTCGACTCTTTCGCTCGAAAACTGTCAATAATGATGAAATGATATTTTGAACTGACGATAGAAAATTTAAAAACGAGCGGTATTGACAACTCGTATTCAATTCTATCGGCAGAAAGTAAGTGCTTGTGATTGTGACACTACAATAGCATTTACTTTTATTTAATTTTCGAGCGCTCGAAAGTCAAAAATCGGCCCCCTGTTAGTAAAAAATCCTATTGGTCGGACACCATCGGAAATGATCATACCTACCGCGGTTGACCCATAGTAACGTAATTAGTACATTACTATAGATTCCGGGAAACGAAAGGTTGCAAGGCCAAGTACATATAGCCAAGTACAGGCAACCCCGTTTCTTGCCGAGATTTGTAGTGCTTTTCTCAAACTTGCAATGAAATAAAAATAAAAAGTAGTCAATTTGTTTTATTCGTAGGTTAACACAACTAAATAATACGTTCCTGAACAAAACCGCCTGCACCGCCGCCGCCGCGTCGCCAGGGCTGTTATTCGCTACGCGCTAAAGCGGCTCACCCCGCCGGTCACCCTTCACGAAACTAGACCTCTACCTACGCTTGGTTACTATGCATCGCGGAATCAAGATATATTTGTGGGTGAGCGTTGAGGTGAGCTTAAAACAAGTTACAGAATAGGGGGCTGCTCCGGGCCCAAGCGTCCGCCGCGCCCCCCCCCGTTTAAAAACGAAAGAAGGTTGCTTTACAGACCTAGGTGTGTTAGGCTGTATGAAATTCCTTTACATATCATCTTCACTCATCACAACGGATACTTACGTAGTATTTCCGGACCTAATTTGAAGTAAGTTATGTCAACTTTTCATTGCAAGTTTATGAAAAAAATAGTTTACAATATAAAATAGCAACATACAAGATGTTTCGATGTGACGATCGGAAATGGTCGTAGTTTCCTAAATTTCTCGATGCCTCCCATTTGCGAGTATAACCGATCATTCCCGACTCGCATTACACGGCTAAATACGGTCTCGGCAAGTGGCTAATAATCCCGTTTTGTGACCGTACGATTACCTACGTGAGTGTATTCTCACTTACCTACTATAAGTATAGTATAGTGTATAGTATAGCTTATAGTATAGTCAACATCAAAATGTAAAATGAGTCAATTTTATTACGACCATAAAATCAGACGGTACAAGGGTGTGCTTAAAACAGAAAGTCGTCGTAGGCGTCTCTCATTGTTTAAAACTACAATGGCGGCATTCTGCAATACCTCAGCGCCTGAATCGTGAATCCAATAACTCCCTAAATCTACATTCGGATATGAAACCTACTCCCGCTAGACTAAGTCTAAAATCGTAATCAATTAATCTGCTTCGATTGCTTTTTTTCTTCAAGGAGATAAGTTTAGCAACTAGCATTATGTACCAAAACGAGCTTTAAGGCACTTGTAATAAGGGCGTGTAATGTAGGTATGCAGTTGCATCCGACGAAAGGATCGGATTAGTCATAGGTGATGAACATAATTATCTTAGACATCGTGAATTCCAAGGTGCGAGTTTTGACAGACTATTGTGAAATTCATGAATTCATGATTATTTATATATGAGAGAAAGCCTTTTGTTCTGCATCATCATCTAATTAAAATGCAGCGAATTTTGCTGTATGTGTATGTAATACCATTTACTTATAGCGCAGTTTAAACTAAGTTATAAGTACCTGGGCCAATTAACTTTTTCTTGACCCTTAGTTTTTTCTTCATTATCAAGTTACCACAACATGTGTATTTGATAAGATCTATAAGTTCTTATAGCTAAATAAACAGTATATTTGAACAAATATCATTTGTATCACAAAAAAATGTATTCTAGCGGAAAACATGGTTGTCCTGGTGACAAACCACAATTTTCATACAAATCGGGGGACATTTTACGTTCGCTGGAGAACCGGTGAAATTAAGGGCAAATTAATATGTTTTAATACAGTTGGTATGTGGTTTCACGCTGTAATTCATTGAGTAAGGAATCCAACAACAATTAACCACAACAGACATCGTATTTTCTTGTTATCTCCTTTTAAACAGCAAATAGTAGAAACGGGGAGGACACTAAAAAGTTGATTCACCCACCTACAAACATCTTTTGATATACCACTAAAGAACATGCAGGATTATTAGCGATGATGAGATGCACCTATTTGCGTAGGTATATTTACATGCGGTTCATGCGCCCAGCCTCCCTCCGCTCGTGCAATCATGAAAATGAATAACTACAAAAAACCACCACCAATAAAGACTTCGCCGACAGAATTCAGATCTTAATATGTGCCAAGTTCTCTAGATTATCCACAACAGTTCATTTTTTACACAAAGCAGATAAGAGATAACTTATTAGGATAAATAGTATTTAGCTCGAGATTAGACATACGCATAAAAAAAACAGAACTCATTCATCCATCACAATCAATAACAGTAACCAATCCAGCTATCCCGTCTAGACTCGAATCCGTGTCACAGAGTCGTTGCTCCCGAGCATGGCCCGCATACTGAACGGCGGCCATATTGTTCCGTCAAATGCAATGACAGCTTTGGCAATCGGTAAGTGGCACACTATCGTGACGTATTTCTTATACTTATACTTATTCCACGAATACTGATATGTAAATAAGCTGACTTATGTACCTACTCTGAGAGCTTGCCCGCGGCAACGGTGCGCTACACGTGTTGAGTCAGAGATCAGAGGCTCTAGTATAAGTTTTACCGAAACAAAACTACGATCGCGTTTGGGTTTTATCCTCAATTTGTATGGGATATACAGCTAAACGCAAACGTGGCAGTAGCGTTTTGTTTCGGTAAAACTTATACTAGAGCCTCAGAACGCAGCATCTCACTCCCATTACTGGGTACCACATAACGCTATGGTGCACAGCTGCCGTTTTTGCAGCCACTGTGTGCCGGCAGTTCATACATTTGGTAGAGTTCAATCCACGAACGCACGCCCGTCGCCCCGCTGCCCGCTGGTGTCCAGGCCACGGCCAGGACGCAGCGGGGCGAATGTCCGGTTGGGTACGCCTAAAGTTGGTCCTAATTATTTATAGTCGCGTCGCTGACGGTTAGGTATACAGGGTGTGGCCTGGAATAGGAGCAAAAAAAGCTGTTCTTTTTCTTTAAAGTAAGTTTACGTGAATTTTTTTATTCTTCTGGGGTGACAAACTACTTTTTTATAAGGTATAGAAATAAAAATAAAAGAAAACTACATAATTATAATTTTTAAAACAAAAATGCAAGAACTATTATGTTATGGCTCATTATGTCAAAATCTGCATAGACTGCTGTGCTATGCTCTCGTGGTGCCAAGATACATTACTTGGAGGTCATAACTTTAGATCAACATTTTTCCGAATTGAAAAATATATATTAAAAAAATTGGACTCCAGATGCTCTAAGGAAGCGTCCTTCTAAATATTTGCTCCTGTTACAGGCCACACACTGTTTAAGGCCTGAATTACACTGGCGCGGCCTGGGGTGGCGGTCAGTACTAAACTTGACACTTATTGTCAAAGGAGATCTTAGGCCATGAACCTTGTATTTTTTGACTACTTTTGTGACGTGAGTATCAGATTTTTTACCCGCTGGATATAAATGTAAAAAATAATGAGTAATATTGTTGATTTCTGTTACTTAAATATGTCATAGAGAACTTTTACACAAAAATGGAGGGTAAATGTCAAAGTGGCATTCGCTTCTTGTCGTGTTTTTCTGCCATTTATTTCGTAACTCATTGGTTTGCACGGAAACCGACAAAAGTAATTCGAGACAGGAGAAAATCGCCACTGACTAAAAGTTATTGAGTTGATGACTCGTCTGACGTCATAAAACGATAATCACCTGCCAGAATCGTCTTTCATATTCACCGCTGCATCTTCATTGCAATAAATATTATTATTATACAATCGCAATTAATTTTAAATTCGAGACAAAAACAGCAAAGGTCAGCCTGTCCAGAATCCATCATGGTTCAATATCATCCACTTTATTTTTGGGATTAATTGGTTTGACCCAGATGGCAAAGGATGCACCTGCGAGGCCGTCGGGAAAGCATGTTAATTTAAGTACCTAACAATGTCACTTGACAAATAACTATGTATAACCATTATTGAACGATTAGCCTACGACCGGTCAGCCTAGTGGGCAGTGAAGCTGCCGACGAAGCTGAAGGTCCTGGGTTCGAACCCCCGTAATGGCAAATATGTGTGTGATGAGCTGATGAGCATGAATATTTGTTTCCGAGTCCTGGAAGTTTTCTATGTATTTAGGTATTTATATCTATTTTATACATATCGTCTAATTACCCATAGCCTTACTGGGCTTACTATTAGATTAGGTCGATTTGTGTAAGATTTTTTCCTATTATTTACTTATTTACTTTACTCATTATTAAGCTCTGTAATCGATGATCAAATAGTACAGTTTATTCCACGAGGAATTCGTGGAATTACAAGCTTTAACTTGCAAGTATCAGCGGGGCAAGTCTTGCAACTGAATCTACAGCCGCTTACCGGTGTCCCACTCACCTGAAACGTGGTGTAATTATGTAAATTCGGTAGCAACGCAATATTACGGGACTACCGAGCTTGAAAGATGGCCTTAGCAACTCCTAAACTACACAAGATAAACCCGTCGCGTTTGGCTCGTTGGAACCTTCTTAACAAGTTGTTGATGTGCTAAAAATACAGTTGAAACCAAAAACCGTAATGAAACATCTTTTGATGGTACAGCAGCCCTGTGTTTTTTAGGGTTCAAGAGGAAAGCAACGCTTATAAAATCAATTTGTTGTCAGTTGTCTTTTAGCAACGAAGCTATCATTTTAAGAACACTTAGGTTCCCCTACCCTACGTGTTCTTAAAATATCAAGTTAAAATTAATATAAATTAATATAATAATCAGATGAAACAAAAACAACAGATTGAATTTATGTACTTACCTATCATCGATTACAATGCCATCATTTACAATTGATATAGATACAAGCCCTATAACCTAATCTGTCAGAGTGCGTGATATTGTTGCCAATCCGTGGGATTTGGAAGTTTTACTCGGAGGCTTACTCGTTGCTAATTAACAGTTCCACCTTCTGACTCCATCATCAGATCGACTTGATTGTACCGATGCCACTAAAAGAAGTTAGTGGAAATCGACTTTTAAGTATTGGTTCATCTAAAACTTGTTAAAACACTGTCGAATTGAGACGCTCCTCGTTTTTCAGCAAGTGTGCACTCGCCCTTCTGTTTACTTACTCATTACCTTAGCAGTAACATTGGATTTACGATGCCTACCAGTATTCATAAACTCGTTCAGTAATGGGAGCAAGTAGGTCTTGTTTCTCATACGGCGCTTTTGTAAGAGTATATGGGTATTAGTATTTAGGTAAATAACTGGTCATGTCTACCTCATGTTGCATTGCTTCCATTTAAATGTCTTACTCGTTTGTTATTCGCATATAAAACATCCATACAATGGTGAGATAGCCAAAAACTACCTACCTACATGCCTACTCTGCTCATGTAGATATATACAAGTACGAAGTCAGGTCATTGTCAGATGACAACGGAGGGGGGGGGGGTTAGTCCATATTTCACTACTACTACTTCAACGATAGTATACCTACTTACTCTAACCTTCTTCTTCTTCCTAAAAGGAGGTTCTATGTTCCATTGGCCAACAGGCCTGCACCATGCTGAGTCGGGGCCTTTTCGTGGCATACCTGTTGTTCTTGTTTCTGTGTTCACTTTTGTTATTGTTTTGTATGTGTCACGAATAAACGTTTTCTATTCTATTCTATTCTATTCATTGTATGTATTTTTTTAATGAATGTACACCTATTTCTCTGTCAATTGTGCACTGACTGACAACATTATTGTTTCATTCGAAAGAGTATACTCCTTGTCATCAAGCCAAGATCTGATGATGGGAACCAGGCACTCGTGTAGTGATTTGGATAATATATCTTCTAGTATAACTCGTGTCTTAAAATCTAAAGATAAGTTTTAATTTATAAAAGACAGTGGCATTAAATTATAATGTGACAGCTAAAGTTATTAAATTGTTTCCCACTTTATAATTTGATTGACTATTGTAAATATATTTCATTCATTTGTTTCCATTTTGACATTATATAATTGGATTATTTGACGCCACAGATTTAAATTATATTTAATTGAATGCAATGACTGCTAAGACTGTAAAAATGAATCAAGCTAATATCAGAAGGATTGACATGTGAACTTGTTTGCATGGAAATTGTAAAAGTTCTCTTCCAGTTTTCCTCTCGACTTGTCAACTTATTCCCGCTATGTACGGAATTATAATTGATTGATCGATTAAACTTGACATGTCATGACATAGCTGTCATGTTTTCGTGACACATTTACTTAAATATCATTGAACGTTGTATCTAAGTAGTTAACGGCCCCAAATCCTCCACGGCACGAATGGACCCTTTAAACAATTCCCGTGTCACTTTCATGGTTTCTATTTAGACATCAAATAAAAGGGCGAAGGGCCTTTGACGATGTATCCCACAAAACCGAAAGGTCACATGAGCCTATAACACATGTAGCCGATATCACTTTTTCGAGTGTTGGTGGAGCGTTTGTAATTGAATATTAGAATGCAAGAAAGTGCCGCTAGGTAACGGGGTCGATGCCCGTGTGTTGGTCCCGGAGGAGCTTGCGCCGAATTTTAATTTCAACAAGCAAATTGGGCCAAATATGGTGTAGTCAGTACACTCAGTCACGGGTAAAAATATGTTTTTTACCCTTTTATAACCCACTTCTCAATTCGTCGGAATCTTTTATTTCTTAATGTATGTTTACCCGATTGATCGAAGACGCTGGAACCACTTGATTTTTGATTCTTCTTTGAAAGGGTATCCCAGTGGGATCATGGTCATCAGCTCAGGAACTGATGATAGGATACTGGAATAATCGAGGGAACTCTTCGAATAAAGCGAAGAACTGAACCGAAGGCGGTTAAAGCTTTGTTTTTAAAGTAAATTATTTAGTGCACCGTCAGACACTTGTAGGCTTGAACGTTGCTTGCTCGTCGTTTTGGGTCCCGAAGAATCATAAACCAGTGAATATATTATAATACGGACGTCGGCAAAGCCTACTACTACACACGGCCATTGTTGCGCGCATATTTCCTCCAGGCAGCCCAGACCCCGTATCATGGTCGGCCTTATCACACGGTAAGTGATAGGATCGAGCGTCCCTCACTGGCTGACACCGTTCGACAGAACGAGATGACGCTCCTATCTTGTCACTTATCGCGTGATAAGGCCGGCCATGATACGGGGTCAGCTCCCAGTTGCTCAACTGGGTCAGCTTTTTCATGTCCCTTGGTTTTCTCTTCTTAATCAGTCACCACAACATGTTTATTTGATAAAATCTATAAGTTCTTATAGAGCCAGATAAACAGTTTATATGAACATATTTATTTCATCACGCAAAAAAAACCTATTCTACTTAGCAGAAAATTTGGCTGTCCACTGTTTTTATATTTATAAATCGGGGAACATTTTGCGTCCGCTGTCCAACCGGTGAAATTCAGGGCAAATTAATATTTTCACGCTATCATTAATTGAGTAAGGAATGCAACAACAATTAACAACATCAGATCGTATTTTCTTGTGATCTCCCTTTAAATATCAAATAGTAGAAACGGGGAGGACACTAAAAAGTTAATTCACCCGCTTAAGAGTAATTAACAGTACATCGTACACCCCTTGCCGTGCCCTCGCTGGTCAATCACATAACGCATTGTACGTACGTAAGAAAAATCTAAATGTAACATACATAACCCTTCAGGTCGACACCGGAATACAACACGGACACCCAAATCAAAAATGTGTTCGTACTACTCACATATTTCGCCGTTCATTAATTTTCCTACGCGATGTTCACTTTTTAACCTCTATACATTATATCTTGACGCCGCGATTCGTAGTAACAATAAAGCATAATCGGGGTTGTTATTCGCTAAGCGCTAACATCACCCACACGCTCACCCCACCGGTCACCCGTCACGAAACTAGACCTCTACCGACGCTTAGTTACTACACATCGCGGTGTTAAGTTATATTTGTGGGTGAGGTGAGGCGCATGAGCGAGTTATGGGTGTCACGGGCGCACGGCCGAATGTAAGAGGAACTCGGTAATCGAGGGCCGGACGGTACTTGGGCCGGACTCGGCATGTTGTACTGTGGGTCATTATTTATCCTGCTATAGCGTCAAAGGCAGAAATAGTAGAGGTTCGCTAACCATCATCATCATCATACCAGCCGAAATACGTCCACTACTGGACATAAGCCTCTCCCAAAGAGTGGCGCAATGGCCGGTCTTGCGCCACCCGCGTTCTGCGGACTCCTGCTACCTTTACCAGGTCATCAGTTCACCTTGTAGGGTCTCACGGTTTGCTAATACAAAAGTAATATTGTAACCGACTGTATTGTAATTTATGACCACGGTTTTCAGCGATGTTTGTTTATGGAATATTCACTAATTGAACATTCAGAGTGAGTTTCGGTGCAAACGGGTCTTATAACAAAATGAAAAACGAATTAATTACAGATGGCGCCAGTCATAAATATTATTTAAATTAGTTTGACCTTCCGTATAAGTTATAGTTCCTACTTCTTAGCCATAGTAATTCACGATCAGGATCGTGGTATAAGGATGAGTACCTACCATCACAATAATTTGGTACCTTAGGTACCTAATTAGGTAAAGCTAGAATGTGGAAGGTCCAATGGCTTATAGTAAATCCATGAATAAAATCTCGAATGCTCATTGACCTCCATTTTTTGTGAATTGAGAAAAACGCAATATATTATACATTTTGTTTATTATTATTATTATAAATTGCACTACTGGGGGCCTAGACAAGGTTACAATCGACAAGCGCTAACGCCAATAGAAAACTAATAAAATGTATGGGAATGACAGATGTTAACGGAAAGTGTTTAGTCGGCATATATGTCATTCCCCTACATTTTATTATTTTTTATTGGCGTTAGCGCTTGTCGATTGTAACCTTGTCTACGGCCCCAGAGCTTCTCCGATGATGGAGACATAAGGTAACGGAAGCAATCCAACGGACCCCCTCAACGAGTAGTGAAAATAAAGTAAAGACTGCAAAAAAATCTTGGTTCAAAAATGTTTTTAATTTGCCCCACCTGCAGAAGTGCATAGAAGCAGTCTACCTGGGGAGTACCTCCGCCTTATAGAAGACCGCAGACATAAAAACATCTCTTGCTTTGCAGGTTAAAGCAGGTTAACCTTAAAGTGATAATAAATCATAACACGAAAATCACGTAGAACTAGCTCCATTGTTGCGGCAAATTCGGCCCAAATTCACCAGAAAATAATAATAATAATAACAATACTACAAGATTTTCCGACTGTTCCATTTTTGAATTTATTAGCAAGTATATAGCCTTTACAATGGCGTATAACTTGTCAGTATCAATCAAATGACCATGGAGTAATCTAACTTCTTTTGGGATAACCCTCGTAGGTAATATAGATATAAGTATACTACGTAGTATTGTGTTCCTGTCGGTAAGTCAGGTCCTGAGAGTTAGTACCGAGGTTGCTCTCTGTTAAGAGTCAGGGAGTTGTCAATACAATCGAAATCAAAATAAAATCAAAAATATTTATTCATTAACTACAACTTAGATAACAGTATCAAGGATGATGCCTCTTTTTAACCGACTTCAAGAAAGGAGGAGGTTCTCAATTCGGTTGTATTTTTTTTTTTTTTTTCATGTTTGTTACCTCGGAACTCCGTCATTGATGAGCCGATTCGTATTTTTTTTTGTTTGTAAGTATATGCTACCAGGCGGATCCCATTTTTTTGAAAATTCAATTGGATGATGGGATCCATGAGGAATTGAGGGAACTCCTCAATTATATTAGGCACGCGTGTAGTGATTTTGGTATTTTCTATTATAACTCGTGTATTTACATCTGGAAATCATAAATTGGTGGAGTGGAATTGATGATGAAGACCACAGATGAGTCATGGAATTCCTCAATGATGTACTTAAAAGTACAAAAGTATATCACAGATTCTGATAAGATTCCGTTGAAATAGCAACTAATGAAGTGCCAAGTGTGATCCTTGTGGAATCGACGGAAGTTCTCAAATACTCCAGGCAAAATACGGTTTTGAAAAATATTAATTTATAATAGCGTGTTTTTTGTTGATTTCTTTTGAAAATGTTATTCTAAGATGATATATTCAAGAATCCGACCAACTATCCACCCGGAAGTAATTATGTAGATTTCAGTGAAGCATGCATTGTCTTTCTTTATACGATTTATCTTGAATATTATAAAGCAAATGTAAATGAACCAAATTAAAGACAAAAATGTATTAATATTTTTTCTGACTTCTCAGAAGTTAGTTAACTTCTCATTTTTTTGATGTCTGGATTTTTTTCGGATTATGTCGCTGGGTAAGTATTTAATTGATAATATATCCGTTACACATAAAAAATAAGCTATTATAAATTATTTCCAAAATTGTCATTTTTCCATACGAGTTGTCAGTTCATTTACAGAACTAAAATATTATCGGGTCACATACAGCGATTGGGTTTTTTTCTCTAATAATCAACGCATTTGCTCTCGGAAATCAGTTCATTGTGGTAAATTGGAAAAGAAATGTGGAAATGTTCTCGTGGCTTGGCGGAGTACTAAATTGAAGTCGGTTAAAAGTATGTTTTTAAAGTAAATTATTAAGTATTCAAGGCACCGCTCTTCCATGGATGGAAACGTTTAGTTTATATTAGTTTAACCATTTTACAACTTACAAATACCTAACCTTATATTAAGCTATAGGTATAAAAAATATACTATGTACATATTTAAAAAAATTAAGACAAACCGTACAACCGTACATGAAACTTTGTTTATGAACATTCTATTGTTCTAATTCTAACTACAAGGAATCCTCAAATCTATAAAGGGTCGCAACACATTAAACTTGTGCTTCTTCTGGAGTCACAGGCGTCCATTGGTTATAGTGTCTTCTACTGACAGGGCTAGCGCCAGTATGCCACCGATGTAGTATTGGGGAGACCTCAGCAGGTCATCTTACTCAAACAATTTGAAACGCACTACCATAGCAGTGGAACTTTTACGGCGTCAATAAATTCTCTGGAATGTAGGGTCGACTTGCTACCAATACTCTTTCTCTTTGTTTGAGTGAATCGTGAAAACAGATATTATCCAAGATAATTTCTGTTTTATTGAAGATTTCGGTCGTCCTAATTTTCATTTCAGCGCGACTTTTGTCATCTGCTGAAGACGCAAACTAATTTAACCGAGAGGTGTTATTGAACTTGTGATCATTCTCACATACTAAGTGTCACGTGATCTCAATCACTAATGACCAAATTACTATCGTCACGTCACGTTATTGATACAATTAAAATATTACATACAGTATTCTGTCTTCGTAAAAGCGTTTGAAACAATGCGTGAGTACAGAAATTCTACTTCTACCGTTGTAGGTTTCATTTCATTATGAAAACCGGACAAATGCGAATCGGACTCGCCCACCGAGGGTTCCTTACAAAATTACGAATATATAGTTTTTTCGATTTTTCCCTATATTTGCAGTATAAAGACAGTTTTTTGTGATGTAATTAAAGATGTATTATTTTTAGATTTTTCCCTGTAATTGTAGTATAAGAGGATATAACTTGCCAAATTTCAAAATTCTAGGTCAACGAAAGGTATCCTTTAAATTGTGATGCTCTTGAGAGTGTCGAAATATACGTATTTGCGGCAGTTCTTTTTTTACGCTAACTTAGAAATGTGATTTTTTCACAGCTTCAAGGGACTGTAGACTTGAGTATACTAATGGTTTTAATTTCAACTCAATACCTCCAGGCGTTCCCGAGATAAAGCGTCTTGACAGACAGACAAACGGACAACAAAGTGATCGTATAATGGTTCCTTTGTTTTCCTTTTGAGGTACGTAACCCTAAAAAGTGACATTGTAATAACCCCAACATACTTAAATCCATATCATAGTTTGACTTACGACACACATGACAAGAAAGAATGGTCGTGCTATTCAAATCCGACTGTAGGTACACGAGGAAATACCTGCCACCTATGTTTTGAACCAGATACAATATGATTACAGTTATTTGGAAGTTGGAAGTCAAGAGACCTATTTGAAGGGTCATGTTCGTTACACACACGGAGCGATGTAGGTATACTGTTATAGTCGAGGAACGAAACGGTTTGTCACTTTTCGACTTTATTTTAATGACGTTAACAACATTAAATCATTATAAAATGATTTGAAAATGATTGGATCTTAAGGTCCGAAAGTGACGAACCTTATCATTTCGCGACTGTACAATTAAAATACTGTACCTATAACATGACTTTAACATTGATTTCGATCTAGTTTGCGTGACAACTCTTGGTAACTTTATAGAAACTCAATTAAAACACGTACGATCATAACTCTATTGATAGTTCGATGGGGTACGAATACCGTTCCCTGGGAACTTATTAATGCCCTTTTACTACGTGTGTAGCTTAATTGGTAGTGGACCTGGCTACGAAGCTAGTAGTCTGTGGTTGGAATCGGTAAGGGCAACTATTTGTATAATGATTTGGTTCTTGTTCTCGTCTACAGTTTAGGATACCTATTCGAAGGATCAACACCGGACAAAAATTGGGCCCTCGCGCACCTTCGAGGTGTAATTTAGCAAAAGTATGAAATGCAATGTACAGCTATGCATACATCGTTTTAGCATTGTACCAAGACGTTGACTGATACAGAGCTTGGACACAGATGAAATACTAGTTTCTAAGCGTGGCGAGCTGGCGACCCTTTCTAGAGTTTTGTCATTAGAATAGAGTCAATTAGAGACGCCATGATTTGAGTTTTCTAGCTATCGAATAAGAATTTGGTACACATATAACCTTTCGCACGTAACTACTATTATTCTGCGCTTTGGTGTCGGCATCCTTTTTGAAGTGATACTGTGCCGTCAGCTTTGATGTGATATTGGCCGTCAGCGTGATTAGGTATTAACTCTGCACATATTTAATTCCACAGCTGCAGATACCCAGAATGCACCTCAATTGAAGGACTGATATGATCAAGTATTTTAAACTTGCAGTAATCGTTCCAACAACCGATGACATGCACGCACTTCCGCGTAAACCGGAAACTGACGTAACATACGCCCCGGTTGGCACCATCAACGGCTATTCTATTCACAACCTGTTTCATTTCACTGCCCACGACTAGTATATCTTGACACCGTAAATTCGTAATAACAAAGCGTAATTAGGTCTGCGTTTCACTGGTTTGCTCAGGTTATGAAAACGTGAACAACAGCCTCGGCGACATTGGGGCGAGGCCGATGTCAAGCTGACTTTCAACGAGGACCTTAACGTGTGTGTAATTAGCTTTATTACCAACTCCCTTAACCATTCTTTTTAGTGTTCCGTATATCTGCTCAATATCAGATACTAATATCCGACTAGGTACCCTATTTGTGCTCAACAACAGAGCGTGCATGTTTAACATGTTCATTGTCCCCATACAAAAAAAACTGACAATGTCACACGTCCAAGTTTCATTCCAGTTCGAAGCTGTGAAAACACTGTGTAAGCACAGATACCTGAAAAGCAGGTGCATGTGTTCAGGCGCGTAGTTACGAAAACAGATGGTTTTCGAAGCGCTAAAGCTTTTGGATGAGCCACCAAGAATCATAACTTTAATATTTCATTATAAATCGGAATTTTTGAATTTCTAGTATTTACTATGTCTCTAACGCTAAAGCGTCATCATGTAGGCACTCCGTCGCAGCTCGCTCGTTTTGTAATTAGACTGCTACTTTTGAACTGTAAATAATAAGAAAGAAAGAACAGAAAGATAAGTTCCTAATCTTAAGAAATAATTAACTAGTAATATTTGAGGTGTAAATCACAGGTACCTGAAAAGCAGGTGCATGTGTTCAGGCGCGTAGTTACGAAAAAAGATGGTTTTCGAAGCGCTAAAGCTTTTGAATGAGCCACCAAGAATAATAACTTTAATATTTCATTATAAATCGGAATTTTTGAATTTCTAGGATTTACTATGTCTCTAACGCTAAAGCGTCATCATCATCATCAATCATCAGCCTTTAGGTATATGTCCCACTGCTGAACAACAAAAACAAAATATGTACTATGTCAAAATTATTCTTGATAATTTACTTTAAAAACAAAGTTTTAACCGACTTCAATTTAGTACTCCGCCAAGCCACGAGAACATTTATTTTCCAATTTACCTCATGAACTGATTTCCGAGAGCAAATGCGTTGATTATTATAGAAAAAAACTCAATCGCTGTATGTGACCCGATAATATTTGAGGACTTCCGTCAATTCCACAAGGATCACCCTTGGCACTTCATTAGTTGCTATTTCAACGGAATCTTATCAGAATCTGTGATATGCTTTTGTACTTTTAAGTAGATAATTGAGGAATTCCATAAGTCATCTGTGGTCTTCATCATCAATTCCACCCCACCAAATTTATGATTTCCGGGTGTAAATACACGAGTTATAATAGAAAATACCAAAATCACTACACGCGTGCCTAATATAATTGAAGAGTTCCCTCAATTCCTCATGGATCCCATCATCCAATTGAATTTTCAAAAAAATGGGACCCACCTGGAAGTTTATACTTACCAACAAAAAAAACATTTATGAATCGGCTCATCAATGACGGAGTTCTGAGGTAACAAACATTGAAAAAAAAAAAAATACAACCGAATTGAGAACCTCCTCCTTTTTTAGAAGTTGGTTAATAAAGAAGTTATATATTCCAATCAAAATATGCTTCAGCTTTAAAACTACAAGTGGTATTTTCGCGGTGTAATTAATTTAATTGTAAGTTATCAGAAATAATAATTTATTTTGGCAATATTTCCAACGTCGCAAATTATCCGCGGGAGTAGTGGAAGAAAGAAACTAGAAGCTCTTAAGGCGACTGTACTGTACTGTACTGGTCACGATGATGAAAAGTACAGTCGCCTTAAGAGATTCTAGTTTCTTTCTCCCACTACTGGGCAAAAGTCTCCCTCTTGCCTTTGTTCTTTTAAGCATCCCGGTCTTGGCCAGACCATATGGGGACCACTCTGTTTCCATTCTGAAAAAAGAAGCGGGTTTTGTCATAGATACAACCGTTAATTAAGTTTAAGTGGATACTCATTAGTTGGCTATGGAACCCAAATAAAAAAAACCGGCCAAGCCTGCTATTATGGTGTACCCGTAAAATATATATCTGAATTTATTCACTAAATATCTATAAGTAAAGATATATGGCCACATTAACTGACGCAGATCATTTGACTCGCGATACATTGACAATGGCGGCGATTTCAGCATTATTTTCATGTCCCCCGCATAAACTAAATAACATTTTGTGATTAACAACTAATGGCAAATAAAGAAGGATTAAAAAATGTAACAAGCAATTATTTGAAATCAGATTAGGCTTCTCTACAAAAAGTTATTCCGGAAGTCGCGTGATACATTTTGAACTGTACCCCTTTACAAGAACGCGAGCAAAGAAGTATCCACGACCAAAAAATTGGTTTCTTCCCATTCTCTGGACTACTGGTACTACGAGTATTGTAGTGGCCTGAATCTTTCTGAATTCTTCTTGATTCTCTAACAGAGGCTCTAGTATAAGTTTTACCGAAAGAAAACGTTACGATCGCGTTTGCGTTTTAACCTCAATTTGTATGGGATATGACAGCTAAACGCAAACCACCGCGTTTGCGTTTTGTAACGTTTTGTTTCGGTAAAACTTATACTAGAGCCTCTGGTTTCATTAGAATGTAGATGCCTAGATTGATGCCTATAAGCATTATTTTATTAAGAGTATTATGTAAGGTAGCGTGTTTTATTTTATTTTATTAAATATGTATTCGAAAATAAAACAAAGTTATTATTGAAACATAATTTTATTTCAAAGTTAGAATTACTCGATTACTTTACGACAAACAAGCCTCGAGCGACATGTTCGTAACGCTCTCTTGACAACTTCCGTTTCCGATCGAGTCCAATACCAAATTTAAATAAACAAACTAGTTAAAATTCAACAGTGGCCCTTGAAAATGCTAAAGTAATTTGGGTAGGTAGCTTAAGCTACTTTTTCTTTAAGGTCGGTCACTATCCGAATGGACGAAAAAGGTTCATACTCGTTCATAGGCGTTCGTTCGTTCATACATACAGCGAGAAAAAAACTGTCTTTCCCACGGTCAATGGTGAACAGTTTTTATATTATTCACAAAAATATATATGGGACGCCATTTTTCACTCCTGCTATTCAGATAAGTCATTGTTGCCCCCAAATGAGGGATCAAACTTATCATCCCCAATCCTGCTATTTAGAAAAGAACCCTCAATTCAGGGATTTCCTCATAGAAGGTATGAAAAACAGTATATGCCACTCGGTAGCAAAATTATTTCCGTCTTGAACACTAGTATTCCTAGTTACGCTAAAAATTATAATTCAGAATCCTTCGCTACGCTCAGGGTTTTTTCACTTTCGCTTCAGGAATCAAGTAAGTATATATACTACCCTCGCCGTAAATATTTAATTTTGCTCCCTGGAAAATCTACTATTTTACTCCCTTCCACATACTAGGCAATAGTTATTTGTTATACAAGGGTGCAAAGTTGTATTTTACCCGCGAGTGTGGAATTAAAACACGTTGAACTACGAGCGAAGCGAGTGGTTCTAAAATAGAATCCTTAGCGTAGCGAGCGTTTCAACACACGAAAAGTAAAATACATTCGCACCCGTGTGTAACACAAAACTTTTCTCCTCACGTAGCGAGGAAAGTGCAACATGCAAAACAACTTTATTTAATTTAAATAATAATATATTTTTCATTATAAATATATTACATACCTACAGCTTAATTTACACCTCAAATATTACTAGTTAATTATTTCTTAAGATTAGGAACTTATTTTTCTGTTCTTTCTTTCTTATTATTTACAGTTCAAAGTAGCAGTCTAATTACAAAACGAGCGAGCTGCGACGGAGTACCTACATCGTGATACAAAATTGCAATCCGCTCGACCGCGTCCTGACGCGGCGGTCGGCGCCGCAACGTTCCGTTTGTTCATCGCTTAAGGGAATCGATTAGGGTTTTATGGCAGCTTACGATAGATCGAGAACTTTTTATCGACTCTTGGCATCGGACCGTATCATTAGTTAACCTATGGCCTACTACTAACCTAATAGGATACATAGAACCGTATTTTTACCAATCAATATATTTTTAAACACCTAATTGCTTAGTAAATAAGTTAGTAATTCAAATAACTGAACCCACTAACGTAAAGGCAGTAGTACATTTTAAAGCGTGTCGTTGCTATCCAAGGAACAATTTTGGATACCTTTCTACTTATTTTATAGTATATGTAGACGTTAAACTATGAATTAGGGTACCGGTAACATCCAGGAGGTCGAACAGACGCAAAGTGTGACTCCCAATTTGATATCAATGTATTCCATTCCACGCGTGACGTAAAATTTTTCGCCACTATTCGTCATATCTAAAAGTGACTCCATAATCATACGACACTTTATGCCGGCTGTACACTCACGTCGAGACATACCGAGAACGAGTGTGTTCATGATGCTCTCATCTTGTCTCGCCCGCGCGGGTCTCGCCTCCGTAAGTCGGTACGCCTCGGTCGCGTCGCGTGTCGGTTTTTGCGACCGAGTCAAAGGGTAGTTCCGCTGTTCAAATGACGCAACGAGTGTGTACATGGTGCGCTCTCGCCGAGATCTTCTCGCCCGAGACTCTCGGCGGTGAGAAGCTCTCGACGGGTGTGTACAGCCGGAACAAACATTAAGGCAAGGTTCACACAGCGGCGGCATGCGGTCCTCGTGGAGCCGCGGCATCGTAGGCCCACTCTAGGCGGATTACCTACATCGTGATACAAAATTGCAATCCGCTCGCCCGCGTGCTTACGCGGCGGGCGGCGCCGCACCGCTCCGTTTGTTTCTCGCCTAAGGGAAACGATTAGGGTTTTTAGGCAGCGTACGATACATCGAGAACTTTCATTGACTCTTGGTGCGGTTGCGATATATATTGGTAAATCTAATAAAAAGTTGCGTCCCCTCTATACACTATAATCCTACTAAGTGTATAAATATCTTATCCTACCAAGTAATAAGTTTGAATGTTTAGACGTTTGTTACTCAATCACACACAAACGGCCAAACGGATTATGATACATTTTGTATACAGAGTCTATAGCCTAAATTAAAATATAGAATAGTTTTTATCCTAGAAATCATTTCTCAAAGGAATGAAATCGATGGTGGGCGTACGGTCCATGAATCGGAGTGATTCCAATCCATGTACGCCATTCTTGGTTTTCAACGTCATTCAATAAAGATTATAATAGCGTAATCAATTAGACTTATTATTATTATTATTTATTTAAGAAACAAACAGTCGTTTATAAAAAAGGCAAAGACTTATATATATGCATAGCTTGACGTACCTCTGAAAAGACTAGTGGACGTTTCCATATATTACAGCCAATGGACTGGGGCCATCTGAATGTTTACCATTCCCCGTAATAGGTAGTTGTTTAAAGAAGTAGATATAATAGGTTGGATAGATCAGTCGTTGCCAACATTGACTGACCAGCCTAGCAATATTAATAGATATCGACATTATTGATTAATTGCCAACTGAATGGCCTCTCACAGACTTGTCATTAACTGTCAAAATTTACTATTGACCGAAGATTGACCGCGACCGCAGGCCGCGCCATTGTGTTGCAGGCATAAGCCCTCTGACGACAAGTACTATTGACCGCCACGGCCAGGGCGCGCCAGTCTGTGAGAGGCTTTAGCTTCATACGTATTCGAACCCCTTTTAGGGATAAAGGCGTGACTGTATGTATGTATGTAGCATTACCAACATTAAGTAAAATCCACGGCCTTATAGCTCGACAAGCGTATGTTAAGAAAAGGTTAGTAAGCAGATAGCAAAAAATCCGAGCACAGCAAGAAAAACCATTAAGTTTTTAATAATTACAATATTCATTCTGTACGAGTATATCCTGTGTTAACAAACCATACATTCAACCAAGCATAAAGGATGAAATTGATACTTCAAAAACATTGCATAATAGCCCCGTCCCCGTCCCGCGCCGTGCTTTGGCCATTCCCGGTGCGGCTGTGACTGTGAACCATCCTTAAGTGAATTCCAGATTTTTTACACCAAGTAAATAGTAAGTACATGATATAATTTTAATTAATAATAATGCTCGGACCTCGGATGCACGGCCTCTGAGTGCAATAGGGATACTTTTACCTAAGTTTTATAGAAATCATCAAGCCGCGTTTTTACGGATAAGCCCTCTGACGACAAGTACTATTGACCGCCACGGCCAGGGCGCGCCAGTCTGTGAGAGGCTTTAGCTTCATACGTATTCGAAAAGTTGTGAGCGGAGACTGATTTTTAGAATTAAATGTAAAAAGAGGTTGTGAATTGACGTTCCATTTAAACTAAAATTCTGTTATCGGAATTTCAAATTGCTGATTTAATAAACACGGTGCCTCGGGAGGATTCAAGAAAAAGTCGTGTTTTTAAGACCTTGACCTTTCAGATGCTTTGACATTGACAGTGTTGTAGGATTTTTCGTTTCTGCCACAGACTCAATTTTCGATAGCACTGATCAATGCAAGTCATACGAATGTTTAAGGAGTTAATGCCGCCGTATAGTTTCTAGTTAACAGGGGTTTTAGCAGTTTGCAATGAAAAAGCACTGCCAAATGCGGTCTTCTTATCCGTGCTGTTTACTTGACTAGAAACCGAACGGCGCGGCATGGAGGGAAATTACGTGCGACCACGATCCCCAGTCATGAGAGACTAGAAGAAAGATGTGTATGTGTGTCGCTCGGATGAATAAGCATTCATGAATCGAACGAGCTGTACTCTATGACATCTAACTCCACTGAGATGTTAGAAGTTAGTTTCTACGATGTATCTCGCTACAGAGCTGAGGGCTGCAGCGGCGACGCCGCTCACGTGGCTGTTGCACGCCGTCAATGTGGACGGTGGGTTTAGTGGGTTCACCCGGTTGTACACGGTGTTAGGATACGTGGAGAAACACCCGAACGGAGTCTGCTGTTTTAAGAGACGGGTGAGCCACGTGCGTTGGAGGAAATGGGCGTGTCCAGCCAGAGAGCATGTGGAAACTGGAAAAGAATAAAGGTAAATGAAGCAATTGTGTGGCAGTTTTATATCACGTTGGTTGGACGTTGTCGGTTTTTCTCCAGTAGGGAATTCGTCTCCCGCCTCTGTGGTAATTCCTACGGAAGTACCTATGCCAATTAAGTGCCCGTTTTAGGTATGAGCTCAATTGTAAGTAGGTACGTTAGTCAGCGGATGTGTCTGCTCAGTGCTAAATTAACTTAGTGTGGAGTAAGCGCATTATTGCTAACGATTTCTGATTATGATTTGATGTTAGTGAAGAAACAGCCTTCGCGGTAGATGTCACTACAAAGGGCATATTCAAGAGGCAATGCATTCCAAAACTCGTTCCAGTATAGCTAAGCTTAGTGGACTTCGAACAACTACCCCGGAGTTATGGAAGATCACAGGTTTTAACATGCTCAATGATCTATTTTCCCTTGTATTTAATTTAAATACTACGTATTTTCGCGATCTATACGAACTAGCTGCTCGCGCGGCTCCGCTCACGTATTACAAAGAAACAAGCGAAGCACGGTATAAAATAGCCTCTGTATAATAGTAGTCTATCCGGAAAGTCTGATCCATATACTGGTAAAAGAATTTTTGAGATTGGATGAGTAATTTCGGGGGTTACCCTCAATATACAAACTTACAAAGAAGTTCACCGACTTTTCCTATTTCTAATAACGGTCAAGATTAATGAAAGGTTTCTAGTCTCCAAATATATTTCCCGTAAAAGATAACTTACTCTGCTCCATCAATAGGTCTGGTGACTTGTACTTATTCATCACTATGTAATGGGCTTCCTCGTAGATGCTCGCACACATTTTGTCGACGAACGCGGCGTCCAACTGTGGAGTGAACGCGTAGCACCCTCGGCTGTACCGCGCCACTAGGAGATACAACACCCTGTGGGATAATAATGACATAAAAACCTCAAATACACGTTAGAGAATTATAAATACATTTATATGGACGCTGTGTGATCTTCGAAAATCGCGACGCCACTTGTTTCTAGGTATTTCCCTAAATAGAGCTTTTTATTTCTTCTTAATTCCTTATTATGGTATACGTACCTACTACTTAGCTACTATTTGTTAGCGACGTGGGTAATACTTACTCGCCACTTTACGACCAATAGTGCTATAATTACTACGATATGTGTCTCCTGGACCTCAGGGCTGTTATTCGCTAAGCGCTAATACGGCTCACCCCGCCGGTCACCCGTCACGAAACTAGACCTCTACCGACGCTTAGTTACTACGTATCACGGTGTCAAGATATATTTGTGGGTGAGCGTTGAGGTGAGCTTAAAACAAGTTAGAGAATAGGGGGGCAGGGTAGCGTCTCCACCAAATATGATATGTGGGCGTCGTCAGGATAGCGCAAAGTTAGCTACCTACCTACTTAATATAAATTACCTGTGGACTAGGGCGTAACCGAAATCTGAGCCGTTCTCCACGAAACTCAGGCATTCGTGCGGAGTAGAACACTTATAGGTGTGTGTACCAGGCTTGGGGGGGTTCCATCTTAGAGAAATCATACAGGCATCTGAAAACGACATTCATGACGTCAGATAAACATTGGGTTTTCATCTAGTTTCTCATATTGAAATATATATATTGCTACGGGGAGTTGCCTAAGGGAATCCACCGTGACCATACTAATACTTAGTATACCTACTTACTGGAATAATCTCCATTTGTGCCGCGGTACAGTATCCGTCTGGTTACGGTTGCAGTTCGCTAGTGAGTACCCGCCTTGAACCAAGATGGTGACAGAACAATAAAACGTGATTGAAGTTTGTGTGCAGGGCCCTGCGTTTCTCTGCAGCTGACTACATATTTATGAGAACACGAATGCTGAGGTTTAGGCAGCAATCGTTCCACAAGCTTCTTCATGATGCAACCGCTTAAGGACAGACGATAATAAAGGACTTAGCTCAGACCAAGAACAAATATAGAACATTACGAACAACCTAGAGAAGCCGGTTTTCAACCAAGCCATGATGTTTGTCATGCCCCGTCTATCTTTTTTTTCTGGGTCTGAGGGACTTACCTGACTGGTCCGGGTTCGGTATGTTGTTGTCAAAATCCAGGATCCGCTTCTCGTACCAACTCCAGTGAGAGTATTCGTCCAACAGATACTCCTGGCTAAAGCCTTGCATTTCCGCGTCGGTAACCGGGTTGAACTTTTGTAGTCTCTCGGCCCACGTGTCTTCATCTAAGAATAAATACGTAACTGAAAAAGAGGTTAATTGAGCAGTTAGGTCATTTCGGCATTTGTCGGTGCGGGCTCGGTGCGGTATCAGTAAACTGTCAACTGCCAGTCCAGTCAATTTCAGTTTTTATTGCGTGGCTACATTTAGTTACAGTACAAATGCCTCTATTGCGCAAATGTAATATAATACTGACAGTATACCGACAAGTAAGGCAAACTTAGTGACCGACATGACATCAGTATGCGGTCGGTATAGTTCAAATTAGTTGCCGCGCACCGATTCCGCTCGGCCAAAAGTGGAAGTGACCTTACCCTCAGGGGAGTACGAAGAATCGAGATAAAGCATTTTAGTATTGGGGTAAAGGGTTTAATTTTTAACCAAATTTCGGATTCGTTTAGAGTGCTTGGAAAAATCCCGACGTTAAAATGTAAAAGGCAACATTCATTAACGAAAAATTCATTCAACAGATAACGTCAGGCGCTCTGTCTCGATTTTATAAGGGTCAGTTAGTTTTTATGTATGTATGTGTAAAAACGATTGTACGTTCTACGTAAGTCAATTTATATCTTTTACTACCTATTATAGGTACCTGTGAAATAATATTTATGTAAGTAGGCTATACGGATCTGTTAACTAAATAAAATAGTATATTATTAAACATTGTGAAGGGAATAAACGAAATTGGACTAAACTTAAGTAATTAAACTACGTAAAACTAAATATTAAAAAATACTATAAACATTAGGTCCCTTTGGCACAATGCCCATCACGCAGGCAGCGTTCTCGCGGTACTTTTGGGCAGCGCCTAATAAGCTGCTGGCCTTGTGGAGCTCCCCCTTCCCTCACGAGCAAAATGCTACAAACCGTATTGGGCGGCAAGATAATTGTAGGTGTAGGAATATAGGTATTACCCCGCTTTAAAATTTGCCGTCCCAGCACACCTGCTGGTCGTAAGGAAGAGGAGGGTTCAGGGAATCAACGACATCCTGTTTTTTTTATCCTGTTAGTACGTTTATTATTGCTCTGCATGAACGGAGCTCCAGAGAAACCGGGACAATGGCACTGACGAGCGCCCTTCTAGGGATGTCGTTGAGAGCGGTATGGCGGGACAGGCGGCAGGCGCCCGAGATGCAAGCGCTTTCGAGGTGGCCCAGGCGGTTTACATTACAAATAGGACAAATCATTTATTTCGGACTATAAAATCCATATTGTTAAGAGCTATGGTTAGTGTTCTATAATTATGCTAAACTATATAACTAACGAGCCGTCTTGTGCACCGTGCAGGGATGTGCAAAGAAGTCACTGTGGAAGCGTTTTCATATACATAAGTAGGTAAGTACTTGACACCTCGTATGCTTGATTACTATGTATTTAGGTGTCTAGAAGGAATACAGCTTCGCACACATTTCTGGTGGGACTTCACCCAAGGTATGTTTATGTGTATTTATGTTTTACTTACGCTCGTAATTGTCATACTTGTTGGTCCTCATATACTTGAAGAAGCTCAATAGAACTTTGTTTTTGTTCATTATCCTTTGCATTTGTATCTTTAAGGCTATAGGCATACTGGCGTTTTTCCTTATCATCACACTTTGCAGATTCACTGAAAGAGGGCATAAAATATTAATATGATTTGATATTTATTTAGAGAAACTGGAATTATTGTTAAGTAAGTACGACGAAAATAAACGGTATCTGATAGTTATCAAATAACAATGTAGATTACCTACTTATCAAATAACAGCTTCTCGCTGCGACCTTATACTTAAAAAAGTCGGCCGCGTATAAGCGCGCCGTCCCTGCGACCTGTTTGTGGGAAGACAGCCACACAGCTGCCCCGGCGCTCCCGAGCCACTTCACCAGCTCCACTGCCCGCTGCTCCAGTACCCAGCGACCTAGCAGCCGCCGTCGCCGAGGGGAGTACCGAACTACGGCGTAAAACCAGACGGGCAATAGACCCACGCCCTAAGTTTTTTAAATAAATATTTTATTCTTTCTTGTTGACGTTCAGTTTATTTTCCACCACACCACATCCTGGGGACTGGAACGTCACACTGTAGCAGCAGCACTACTGCGTGTACTGTGGAAGTAGCAGCGGATGAATGCCATACTGAATAGCTTTGGATGTAACGTAACGACATCGTTGATTTTGCAAGTCGTGAAACGGCCGAGTCAAGTTCGAGTATCGACTGTGGCATTTTTTTTTCGTAGATACCTGCAGGTATACCTGCGATCTAGTCACCATGCAGTCACCGGGGGATGACGGGGTCATGTGGTGTTTCTATCCACTAAAAACTCCACGGTACCCTGCATCTGCGCTCTCATGCAGGGGACTCCAGGATCTCATGCTGAATACACTGGAGCCTCCCTCGCACCTCGCCACATTTGGCTCGTCCTAGGGCAAAGAGATGTTGTCGCCTTCCCTGGGGTTCCCTGCCAGAACACTGCGACCCAGATGACCCCCTTTAGTCGCCTTCAACGACAGGCGGGAGAGAGTAGACCTATTCTTGTCCGAGCCTAGGCCGCGCCGGCGTGTCGGTGGTGCACACCGCTCTTTGCGACCATAATGCCCAACAATATCAGCACACTAAATTAGATCCGAACAATTATGACTTAGTTGAGCGCCGTATGATGAATAATTATTACTTATTACATTTCAAAATTTTATTGTGATATATCCAATTATAGTTTGAATTTTATTTAAGACTACTGTTAAATTTAATATACAATTTAGAATATCGACTTACTAATCGACATTCATTACCCAAAGAAAAAAAATGGTTAAATAATAAACGAAGTTTGGTCTCGTGGTTAACTGGCGAACTATCGGAATACTTTCGATTATAAATAATAACTAAAACATGTCAAATATCCTGACAATCCCATTATATTGGACTGGATCTGCATCCCCTTATATTGGAATGTAAAAACCATTGTACCTACTTTTCTTTGGAAATTAAAAAATATATATAAAGCATTACCAACCCCCGTGTGGTGTCGGGTTAGAATAGCACCACCCCCTTTCTTCCTGTGGGTGTCGTAAGAGTCGACTAAGGGAACAGGGTTGAAGTGCGTTGTGGGCGATGGGCTAGCAACCTATCACTAGGACATCACATTTGGTCGATCTCTTATATCCACATTTATGCTAAAAGTGGCACTGGAACACAAGCTTCATGTGCTCTGCCTACCCCTTTTAGGGATAAAGGCGTGACTGTATGTATGTATGTAGCATTACCAACATTAAGTAAAATCCACGGCGTTATAGCTCGACAAGCGTATGTTAAGAAAAGGTTAGTAAGCAGATACCAAAAATCCGAGCACAGGAATATGCTGTTTATGCAAGAAAAACCATTAAGTTTTTAATAATTACAATATTCATTCTGTACGAGTATATCCTGTGTTAACAAACCATACATTCAACCAAGCATAAAGGATGAAATTGATACTTCAAAAACATTGCATAATAGCCCCGTCCCCGTCCCGCGCCGTGCTTTGGCCATTCCCGGTGCACTGTGACTGTGAACCATCCTTAAGTGAATTCCAGATTTTTTACATCAAGTAAATAGTAAGTACATGATATAATTTTAATTAATAATAATGCTCGGACCTCGGATGCACGGCCTCTGAGTGCATTAGGAATACTTTTACCTAAGTTTTATAGAAATCATCAGCCGCGTTTTTACGGATAGTTTATGAGTCGAAGAGTGATTTAGTTTAGTTACCTACTTTATGTTGGGAATAAATAAAACATTATGAGATACCTATACTTACAGTGTTTTTTTTAACTGGGGCGGTATGGAGAAAACCGAATCTATATCGTATATAACTGGAGAGAAACTGTGTTTGGAAACATTATGTTTTCTTTTGGTAATAATGATACCGATGGCTCACTCGTAGATGTGGGTACTTGGTACTAATGATAGGTAACGAATTCTCACTCGTCGCACTGCTAATGGCTCCTCTACATGATGGCCCATCCCAATGGCCCACTAGGATGGGCCAGCGTGTAGAGAGGGTAGTGGTGTCAGATGGTTTATGGCGCGGCGATGTCTTTCTCCGTCTAACGCATAGTTGCGTCCTGTACGATGGGTCGTGATGGCCCACTGTATAGAGCAGGCTTAACGTTTGAAGGACTTGGTCGCACACAATTTGACGATATTTTTGCAAGCTTTTATTACAAGCTTTTATTTACTTTCACCTGTCCCGTTGTCTGTCTGTCTGTCTGTCTGTAATCAAATCTTGCAATTTGATCCACTTCCCGGTTTCCGATGAAGTTGAAATTTTGTACGAATATGCAAAGCGCGTGACAATGCAATATTACGATGACGTGGAGCTGATTTGATGATGGAGCTAGAAGGTGGCCACAGGAACTCCGTAATAAAACCACATAACACTATAGAGTTTGGGCTCGTTAGAATCGTCTCAATGAGTAGTTGATGACGGTATACAGAAAAGTACAGTCTGCAAAAAAAGCTTGTACCAAAAATGAATTTTTTGACAGAAACTTTTTTATATTTCAGTACACGCCGACGAAAACCGCCAGATCTTTTATTTTTTTTTATTTCATCCATATTTAATTGGTTCTAGTTGGTTGAAAAACGTCCCGTTAAACTTATTTTCACTCAACCTTGATTAAATTTAATAAAAAAGGAATGTAATAATCTTAAGTGAGCCAAATTTATAGAGCTTGGTTAACACCAAGCTCTATAAATTTGGCTCACTTATAAGAGAGAGAGATAACTCTCGGGTTTATCAGTCATCCTAAGTTTATCTACAAAATCAGTTTTTACTTTGGGATTCTAAACTGAATACTACTTGAATTATACCATTGAATCTTAAGTGAGCCTTCACATAATCTGAGTTTAGTAAAAAACAAATTTTTAGACTTAATTGTCGGTAGACATATTTAATACTAAATAGTTTTTAAAATACTTAACTAGGTTTGAGGTATTCTTGACTTGCTAAAGTAGCGGTAGCTTAAAACTATTTCGTTTTTAATATTAAATTAATTAAGTAATTACTAAACTGCGTCTTTTTAAAAGCTAATTCTTATTTTAGATAAAGTTTAGATATGTAAGATTTTTGTCACTCTGTAAACACCTTCCTTAAACAGTGCACTGAGGAACATGGCATTAAGGCGAGGAAAACTGCTGATGCGTATGAAAACCTTAAATTATTATTTTGATTTTTTGGCCTATTCTTTCCGACATACTACTGGTCGTACTATAGTTAATGAAATGTTGGAATATGTCCTGAGATTTAAAAAAAATACGCATATATGAGTGTACAAAGGTGGCGACAAATGAGATGTAAATAATTATCCCATAAAAAAATCCATGTAATAATTTACTTTAAAAACAGAGTTTTAACCGACTTCAATTTAATACTCCGCCAAGCTACGAGAACATTTCCACATTTATTTTCCAATTTACCACATGAACTGATTTCCGAGAGCAAATGCGTTGATTATTAGGGAAAAAGACCCAATCGCTGTATGTGGCCCGATAATATTTGAGGACTTCCGTCGATTCCACAAGGATCACCTTTGGCACTTCATTAGTTGCTATTTCAACGGAATCTTATCAGAATCTGTGACGTACATTTGTACTTTTAAGTAGGTACATAATTGAAGAATTCCATAAGTCATCTGTGGTCTTCGTCATCAATGCCACTCCACCAAATTTATGATTTCCGGGTACACGAGTTAAAATAGAAAATACCAAAATCACTACACGCGTGCCTAATATAATTGAAGAGTTCCCTCAATTCCTCATGGATCCCATCATCCAATTGAATTTTTGAAAAAATTAGACCGACCTGAAACTACCTTCTTACAAACAAAAAAAAATTTGACGAATCGGCTCATCAATGACGGAGTTCTGAGGTAACAAACATTAAAAATAATAATAATAATCAATCTTCAACGCCTGGGTGATGCCCTTGCTTACTTACTCCTTTGGCGTACTAAGGTGGACTCAGACTGAGCTGGATGCCCTGGATCGAAGAGTCCGAGTACTGCTTACTGCGCATCGCATGCTACACCCACGCTCGTCTGTTATGAGACTGTACATCTCGCGGAAGTGTGGAGGTCGCGGCTTTTTAAATGCCAAAGACCTCCACAACCGCGAGGTGTGCAGTCTCAGGGATTATTTCCTAAACAACGAGTGTGGGATGCATCGTGACGTAGTAGCAGTAGACGGAAACTTCACCCCGCTCGCCTTGGCAAACGAGAACTGGCGCAGACTTAAAGTAATGAGCGTCGAGGACCGCAGAGCGGTGTGGAGGAGCAAGGAGCTACACGGGCGGTTCTACAAGGCCCTCACAGGGCCAGTGAACTGGCTACGTTTCGGGGATCTCTTCGGGGAAACCGAAGGTTTTGTCTGTGCAATTGCGGACGAAGTTATCATGACGAACAATTACCGGAGGTATATCCTGAAGGACGGTACGGTCGACATTTGTCGGGCATGCCGCCGTCCCGGGGAGTCACTCAGGCATATTATCTCCGGTTGTGGTCATCTTGCTAACGGCGAGTACTTGCACAGACATAACCTTGTAGCCAGGATTATTCACCAGCAACTTGCTCTGCTATACGGTCTTGTGGTTTCCGAAGTGCCTTACTATAAGTACACCCCTGCGCCAGTTCTCGAAAATGGTCGTGCCACGCTCTATTGGGATCGATCTGTCATCACGGACAGGACTATTCTTGCCAATAGGCCTGATATTGTGCTGACAGATCGATCGAAACGCCAGGCAGTGCTCGTCGACATCACCATCCCCCATGATGAGAACCTCGTGAAGGCCGAGAAGGACAAAGCCAGCAAGTACCTAGACCTGGCTCACGAGGTAACCGCCATGTGGGATGTTGATTCGACGATCATCGTCCCGATAGTCGTTTCGGCGAACGGTTTAATAGCGAAGAGTCTCGACCATCACCTCAAGAGACTTTCGCTAGATGGCTGGATCAAGGGTCAAATACAGAAGGCGGTACTCCTGGATACTGCGCGGATAGTCAGGAGGTTCCTGTCTCTGACGCCCTGACCACCGGCAGCTTAGGCCCCGCCTCGCTGCCGGCGGTACCCTAGGTTAGGTTTTTATAATGATTTTATGTTTTGTATATAGTTTTTATATTTTACTTTTTATAAATTTATTGTAAAAACCTAACTTAAGATGAAATAAGAATAAAGAGATAATAATAATAAAAATTCAACCGAATTGAGAACCTCCTCCTTTTTTTGAAGTCGGTTAAATAAGAGGCTAAGTCTCGAAACTTTTCCACCGTAAAAAATTGTGAGATATTTCGTAGAGCCAAGTCTCAGTCATGAACATCTTTATTTGCTTGCTTAATAAAATTCTGTAACTTGGCAATCACACAACTTTCCTGCATTTATGGATTTCTGCATACCTAAATCTATGTAGTAGATATTTTGATTACCAACACACAACAAATAAACTAATATACAGATAATCAATATCGTAACCGCGAGTTAAAATTAGTTAAGGTGGTTCGCGTTCCATACAAAACGTTATTTGACATTCGCACATTCGCAGGCTAACGGCGTGACATTTTAAGTAACTTATGTAGCTAACTTTCATAAATTGGCTTTCCATATGCGCGAAATTCCCCCCTTCCTAGAATGAACTTTTAAGTGAGTACGAGAATAATTTGAGAAATTAGTTTGAAACGTGATTTTGGGAAAACATGTTTTCTCTCTTCATAAGTTTCTCTTACCTCCTCCAAAACAGTTTCATCTATCGAATAGGTTCTTGACTCTTAGGTATACCCTAGAAAATGGCATAAATCTCCCTTATTTCCGTTCAACGAATTGAGGCAAATATAACATTAGGCAGAACTCATCTAAATTAAATTGTCCTTTAATCAGAACATGGGGCAGAAACCAGATGATTGGTTTGGTGGGGTTGGATCCCGTTTGAGGGACTTGGCCTCCCTGCTACTTGACTTAACTTTAATGTGAGATTTTTCACGGATGGGCTTCGATACTTTTGGGGAGCCTTGAGCCCGTTAGCCACCTCTACGCCAGCCTTGGGTCAAGACCCAACAAGCAAGCAAGCTAGTGAAGAGAATATATTAGTGTACCATCTAAGTCACACACACCAGCCTATTGCAGTCCAATGCTTAGGCCTCCCCCAAGGTACGGTACAAAGCTCTCCCGTTTTCGCTATACAGTCACTACCAGCTACCTTTTGCCAAGCCAATAGGCCTCCGTCCGAGAATCTGTTTACTCCACCGACCGTCGGCTTTGCAACAGATGTTACCAGCCCACTACTACAGTACATTTCTACATGGGGATAGCAAAAATTAAGAATATGAGGTAGACAAAACTGCAAGTTACAATTTTCACAATTCTTAAGTGGGCTACCCGAGGTTTTCATCGATTTTTGACAAGTTTTGAATCGTATCTCCTACTTTTGCACTACAGATAGAATTATAAGTCAAACGGTTATCGGTTCTTCAATCTTTTATCTCCATTTTTGTCTACCGGATTTTTAAAGAAATGAATAATTAATTTTGTATGATTTTTTAAACATTGTCTAAAAAAAACACTTATTTCGTATCCCTACTGACGTGAAAGATTTAACATAAATATACGAAATCTACATATTTGGGTTCGGCTATGGCGTCTCTAAGAACGTATCTAGGGTTTTCATTTTAAACTAGGTATTAATTAACACAAAAGTAATGTTCTGGCCATAACCAGTTTTTTGGCCAAAAATTGTTCAACTTTGATGCCAAATATCTCGAAAACCATAACCTTTGAAGTAAATGTGGGATGCTATATTGCTTAAAGCCGTTGTTGTTAATATAATAAGCTACAAAAAACATTAGAAAACTAAGGGGAGGGTAGCTTCGATGGGAAGGTAGGGAGCAGGAGAGAGCGTTGTTACTGGTCACGCACCTAATATAAAACATGTAAAATTGTAACAGGTAGCTCCATAAAATGGGCCCTTGAGAAATTTCACGGATGACGTCATTTTCTTAGACATCCAGAACAACAGCCAAGTACGTATGGGTTATATTACCATTTGCTAGGAACAGTCCAAGTCCAAAGTTCCCGTCGATTTTGTTTTCCGGTGTTCCCGCGCTTTGCACTATACGCTCCAGGGCTCTCAAGTAAATAGGCAGATCGGGTTTCGTGGGCAGCCCATTCGAATTTACAGAATTAACACTTTGATTATGTTCGAAAATTAATATTAATACGATGACCATGCATATGTTTAAGATTTCCATGATCGCTATTGTCCGTGATACTCTGAGCGAGTGCGATGGAAAACTGTTAGTCTTTTTAGAGCGAGCCTTGTTTTATAGCCTTCGGTGGAGAACAAAAGATGACTGTGTGACAAATAAAAATAGCATAAAGTTGGGGCCGCACTGCTAACGAGCGGATATTGCTCTTGGCAGTTACGTGGGTCATACACACATTTATGTTTCCTTTTCCTAAAGGTTCTCATAATTATAGATACAAAGCTGAGGTAGGGCACAGCGAAATGACATCCCGCTCGAATTTGGAGCCGCCCAACCGGAGAAGTAGGTACCTCCGCCTTGCAGAATACCGCAACCACAGCTATACCTAATAACACTACTTCTTGCTCTGTAGTAGTGTTGTGTTCCTGGTGGTGAGCATGGTCGCCAGAGCTCCCGAGGATGCGTTGTGTTGAGAGCGTGGGAATTTGTTCCTTCAGCTGTCAACGCGGCGAATCCTCAAATATATCAAGGGTCGGCATGAGATATGAAAAAATATTTCCCTTTGTCAGTGGCGGGCTAAGTATTGATATTTATTAGAATTAGTTCCCGCATAATGCTGCTTTTACTGCACTAGAGCAGACACGTATCACTTTCTGCACACTTTTTAGAACAACAACGACCCACTTTCAGAGCATGAGACATGAAAAATATTAAAATAACTACCCTTTCACTTCACACGCGGTATATAGAGCGGCCTATGGGGGTGTTTCTGGCAACATTTTACTCTGCACTCGGTGGAGATTTTAGTCCATTGGCGATTGGGCCAATTCCCAGCACAGTCAGGCATGCGCCGGCAGAATCGAATAACTAATTAGGATTTCCTCTACCTTATCCTCATACTTTATCCCTCCGAAACAAAAATATTGTCAGGCATATAAAAACGGTCACATTTTCTTCAAAAAATATATCCAAAAAAAGTAAAACCTGGTTTTCTTACCTTCTTGCGCGTGAGCATATCAAACCCTGTAAATCTCATTGAGTTGACGTCTCGTTAGTGTTGATAACTTATTTGCAAATTGCGGTTTATATGTTCAGAAATATGTACAGAAAATGAAATTTCGGAAATGTTCAGGTTTACTTCAAAAACTTAAGTAAAATATATTTTTAAGTTAAATGTATCTTACAAGATACCTTGTCTAGAATAGGGTTAAGCACACATTGTTATGCCTCGTACGGTACTGCGTAGTTTTTTAAGTCTAATTGGTGCTCTGTGTGGGCTAGTAAATAATGTTAAGTATTCTTATACAAATCGATATTCGACAAATCGAATCCCATATTAAGCCTTGGATAATGGGTACTAGACGCCCATATATTTATTAGATATACATACATAGAAAACATCCAAGACTAAGAAACAAATATTCATGCTCATCACACAGATATTTGGATTCGAACCCAGGACCTTCAGTTGCATAGGCAGCGTCACTATTATTAAAATGTGATATGAAATAACGTTTTCCCCTCGCTGCCTCGGAAAGCCGTCTTTTAAAACGCATTTTATCCACTAGTGGGGAAAGTAATTTGACCTTGGAGCGTGTTTAAGTAGCTTTTGACAGATAACAAAACGTGAAACGCTCATAATACAAAAGTTTCACAGATGATATATTTCTGTTGCCGCTATAACAACAAATACTAAACAACAAAATAAAATAAATATATAAGAACTTTAAAAAAATTGCTTGTTGTCTGCATCAGGCGCTGGGTCTCAAAATGTATGGGAAAACTAAAATCCGACTCGCACTTGACATCACATGACAATTAGAATTTATAATCATCTACCAAATACGTTAAAAAAAATTAAAATATCATTATACTTATTTGATAAACAGTTAAAACTATTCCTCACCCAAAAATGTTATTATAGCCTAAACGATTATTTTGAAGATGTACCTATTTGTAGCTAAAGTAGTTTGAAATTTAAAGTTGAATATTCTAATGCATATTAGTTGTTTAAACATTATGTTAAGAAATAAGCCCATAGTGATGGCTGTGTAATATTGTTGCGCCCTCGCACCCCGTCACATGTATAGGTACCTATCTTGTTGTTCCACCTTGTAACCTGTAATGTGACATGCAATGAAATAAATGAAATGAAATGACTTGACCAAAATTCCACATGATATTACTTAAAGTTATTATTACTGTTAAAAAATACAATAAAAGATTATTATTTAAATGAATGAAGTTGAATTGCATGTTGCACTTTCCTCGCTACAGTGACGTGAAAAGTTTTGTGTTACAAACGGGTGCAAATGTATTTTACTTCTCGTGTGTTGAAACGCTCGCTACGCTCAGGATTCTATTTTAGAACCACTCGCTTCGTGGTTCAACTATAGCATCCTTTCGCTTGCTCGTGTTTCAATTCCACACTCGCGGGTAAAATACAACTTTGCACCCTTGTATAACAAATAACTATTTTCAGTGTCTGTGTAACTAAACTCGACGCTCGCAGTGAGAGCACAGCGCCCTCCCGCGGGGTGACGGAACGCCGACCACCCTCAATAATCCCCGGTAAAACTCCTCCTAAAACCTCATTCAATTCATTTTAATATACAGAAATATAGCAAAACGCTTTTATTCGGCTGCCGATTTGCGTATAAGTACACAGTAGGTATTGTTTAATTTGGCTACCTGAATAGAAAAAAAAACGTAGATGATTAGAGCATTTCACATTGTAAATATCGTTGCATGCGCCTTTTGTTATTTATTATTGTTTTGCGATGAGCTACTTCATATTGCATCAGAGATGAGATTCGACGAGATGAGATAATCGGCAGATCTTCCGGTGTGTTCTCAGTGCGTACACATTTTCACCTAGGTATTCGGTTTTATTATACCAACATTTTTTTTCTGTCTAGGTAAGTACAGTACGATTACTGTTAGTTAAGACCTGACAGATGGATTGCCTTCATTTAATTTTCAACTTTAATTTCATATAGATAAAGCATTTTTCAGAATACTGTTACCCACATCTACAGATTTAGTAATAACTATTTTATTTGTATAAGATGAAAGTTGAAAATTAAATGAAGGCAATCCATCTGTCAGGTCTTAACTAACAGTAATCGTATTGTAGTTATATTATAATTATAACTGCCGGCGCCCAAGACTGTCGCGGCCCCGCCCGATTACGTAGAACTCGGGCGAGACCATGGGATAAAATAATCCCTATACCCATTCCGAAGGACCATTCTATGTAATGGTGAAAGAAATCTTAATATCGGTTGAGGCGTTACAATGATTACCCGCTACATAGAAACTAACATAGCTACAAAGTTTAATTTCACAGACATTATCTACTTTATTATTAGTATCTATAGATATTGTGTATTACAAATACATATCAGTATTACAGATTACAATGGAGAAAATCATCAAATCCGGTCAAGTGTGCAAGTGCAATATGATTTTGGTATCCAGGAAGATGCCTCATTTGCAGTTTAGGTATAAACTAAAAGTGGCTATGAAATGCTATATTAATGCTCTAGCTTGGCAGTTTTCTTTAGAGAAAGTACTAGTTGTTATAGAGAACAGCCTTTCCCTGAGTATCCCTAGGTCAGTCTACCTAAGTATTGTCGCGTTTATGCGGACATTAATAAAGCATTCGTCGTGTCTTACTTTTTTTTGTTAGACTGTTGGAGTGTCTTACTGCTGGGCAAAGGCCGCCTGGATTTCCACTCGTCTCTGTCCCCGCTAATCACTTGAAAATATGTCCAAGTCATACCGCGATCTCCGCCTGGGCCTGCCTCGCCGCCTGTGTCCGTATTGTGGCAACCATCAGGTAGCCGTACGAGCCCACCTCTATGGGTGCACGTGGCAAACATGGCTGGCCAGTTCCACTTAAGCAAGGCAGTCTTCTTGCCCACATCTGCTATTCTAGTTCCAGAGCGCAGTGTGGTATTTCGGACTCGAACCTAAGATACTGCGCTCCATTGCATGCTGGCAAACCTTGAGTTTGGACTTCTGAATTTCTCCCGGACTAGCAAAGCTATAGTACCTACACGTGCGAGAGGGAGTAATATGCTTTAATGTCCGATAAGCGCGATCATGCTTGCTAGGTGAATTGTTAGATGCTGCAGTAGCAGCCATTTAGCCGGCAGGGGGGCACATGACTCAAAATAAAATTTGGGCTATAAAAGCCCAATATCTCACAAACGAATCGCTAATTTGAAAAATCGTTTTAAGAAACCCATCATTTATTTTTCACTTCTCATGCTCAAAAAGTGCGTCTTTATGCTGTGCGTAGGCGACATAAAGTCGCTTTTTATGCTCTAGTGCCTAAAGTAAAATATTCGTCGAAGACCGAGGCAATCGGTCCAACAGCCACACGAGCAACATTAACTTCATAGAATAAACTCTTTATTTTTTATGTTTCGTAAGACCAAGGCATGGATACTAACAGCCAAAGTAAACAATAAAACTTCATGAAAACAGATTTTCATTTCATTTCCTCGCAATTGAAGTGAAAAGTAGAGTGTACAATTCGTCCATAAAACCCATTTTACACTCGATTTTATATCCATCCGAGCGAGCTAGCGAGCGAGGATGGATAAACGACTCGCATAAAATGGCGCGTTTTATGCACTTATTGTACAATCTATACCATCTTTTTGAACAAGCTATCCAACGATACCCCATCCATCACCATGGGATTAAGGAGAAAAAAACATACTTACATCCCCTCTTTACGTGAAGCTAGGGGAGATTTTGTCGGCGTAATTCATTTATATACCTACCCATGCCGAATTACAGCTTTCTAGTAGTAAGGGGTCACTGAGCTAAGCCGAAGACGGACACTACACGGACATGGCGAAACTAAGTATAAGGGTTCCTTGTTGACTACGGAACAACGAGATCTTTTAGTGGCCATAAATTAAAACAAAAGAAGTTTGGACCTTTAACTGATATTGCAAAAGATAAATTTTTGTAAGTATTTACTTAAGTAATTTGAAATTACCCCACGTGTTTATACCACAGACCAGTAATATGGTCTGTGGTTTTTACTTACGAAATAACACCCGAAATTAGCTCCTTAAAAAAGGTATACAATTATTTTTTATTACATTAATTTTCTATATGCTGCAAAATTTTTAAAAAGTATTTTTACCCGTTCTTTATTTTTATCAATATATCCAATACGGGTGTAGACACTAGATAAAAGAATCACAAATGTCATATTTTCTCGAAAAAGGATTAAAAATGTAGTCAGATGGTGAAAACATCAATGCGAAAGGATAAAGCATCACGAAGTTATGTGTCCAAAGTTTTAAGAAGGGTTATTATGTTCTGTCCCTTTTTCGCAAAGCGCATCTTCATATGAAACGATGACGCTGGAAGATTGTGACGTCACACTAATAGACGGCAACGTGCCGCGCCCCATCGAGTTCGACGCGGCCCCCCGGCAGCATCCTGTAATGTGACGTCACACACTGTTTGCGTTTTCTCCAAAGAATATAATACTCACTAATGAGGTTTTCTCACTCTAACAAGCAACATTAAAACGGTTGTAGCTTCGTTATTCTTTGAGATATCTGAATGGGATTTTCGTCACTAAGCATATTTTTTGCCCTCTTTCATTTGGAGTAATAATCATTTTTGAGTCTACACCCCTATTTCACCTTCACATTTTTAAGTGGACACACTCTTGTAGTCACATTAAGGCGGATGTCACACTGCGCCGCATCTCCGGACGGAGGTGCGGAGCTGCATATAAATTTCGCCAGACGGAGGTGCGGTGCAGTGTATCGTACCATACGGAATTTATGTATAAACTGAGGTCCTTGCATACAACGAGCTCCGCATCTCCGTCCGGAGATGCGGCGCAGTGTGACATCCTCCTAAACGCCATCAGTGTCATGGGGTCTATACATTTAATGATTTGTTAGCCCCAATTTATCAGAAGCTGACTAATTGGGAATGGATGAAAATATCTACACGGCTAGCATGCGACGGCGCGCGAGCTCTCTCGATTTTTCTCGCACTATCCGTCTCTTTCTTATTAGAACACTTAGAACAAGAGATATAGTGCGATAAATGGGTCAAGCCGCCTCGTAGTAAGCCAGTACTGTCTAGCTGGTCTAAATAGACAGACATTCAGATGTACTCTTTGAGTAATTGATTCCATGGATTAAAAAAACATACATATACAACTCCAGATAAAAAAATCGAGAGTATGTCGCGGCCGTCGCATGCTAGACGTGCAGAAGTGTCTGATTCTTTTTTTGGTGATACGGGTACGGGCGCGTGCACATTCAGGCTGTTCACACGCTCGTGCCCGTGCCCGTGCACGTTAATGTGTCGCTTTGAACGCGAGTATGTGAACGCGGCATTAAATAATCAAAATATTATACAGGGTGTATGCTCCATAGTTTGCCAAATTAAAACGGCAGGTAGGTTGGGTCATTAGCTATCTTTTCCGGCCTCCAAAAAAAAATTGTGGACACTGGTATTTTTTTGTATTCTTTTAAAATAATTTAGAAATTTTCTATATGCTAACGCGTTTCAACTTGAATAAAAAGAAAATAGGAAATGGGAGAGCCTAATTTTTTATTTTATTGTAAAGTCAAAATTATTTGCAAGTAAAGTCTACTTATTTTTTTATTAACCCTCAAAAAAAAATTAAGATGAAATAATTTCGTCTTGGGTAACTATGATTTGCAATGTAAAAAAAAAACTAACAATGATAATGTTCTTAAAACTCTTTAAAAAAGTTCTCTAGTCTATCCTCTTTCTAATTATGTGCAATAATGCCAAAAACCCTTTAAGGAACTTTATTAATTGCCAATTTTGTGTAAGGGACGGACTAGGCTCTTAATCGGCGTACAATATTTTTGTAAACCACATGTGACACGTGCTTAGAAATGCATCAGCTGTCTCTCTCTTTCGTCAAATAAACGATAAACAATGCCAACCAGGCAACGCGACTCCGTCCGCGTGGAACTCGTTTATATCGTAGCTCCATACAAACTTTCACCACCGATTTCACCCCCTTAGGGGATGATTTTCGGGATAAAAACTATCCTATGTCCTTCCCCGAGAATTAAGCTATCTCCATACCAAATGTCATCTCAATCGGTTCAGCGGTTTAAGCGTGAAGAGGTAACAGACAGACAGACAGACAGAAAGACACACTTTCGCATTTATAATATTAGTATGAATAGTATGGATTTGAGTCACGCGTTGATGTCTTTGTATTTTTTTTTAATCAGGTTTGCATCTTCCTGTGAATAGCGATATCTTAATAAAAATAAATAATATCACATTCACGAGACAGTGTTTTGGTACTTATGGCAATATTATTGTTACTAAATGGTATTTTTAAATTGCCACAAAACTGTCAGAAATTAGATGCGACAAATCAGAAGTCATAATTGTAGGTTTGTAGTTTGTGTTTTTGTTCCTAGTTGCGTGGTGGACTCTACAAAGTCCACCACGCAACTAGGAACAAAAGAAGCGGGTTGTGTCGGAGATACAACCGTTACAGTACGATTACTGTTAGTTAAGACCTGACAGATGGATTGCCTTCATTTAATTTTCAACTTTAATCCCGTATCCGTAAAATATATATCTGAATTAATTCCCTAAAATCTGTATAAGTACAGATAAATTGGTATATATGGCAACATTAAATGACGTAGCTCATTTGACTCGTGATACATTGAAAATGGCGGTCATTTCAGCATTATTTTCATGTCCGCCACATAAACTAAATAACATTTTGTGATTAAAAACTAATGGCAAATAAAGAAGGATTAAAAAAAAGGAAAAACATGTAACAAACAATTATTTGAAATTAGATTAGGCTTCTCTACAAAAAGTTATTCCGGAAGTCACGTGATACACGTTGAACTGTACCCCTCATGTAGTAGCTATATATTCTCTTTGATCACAATCATGAGACAGGGGTTTCTTATGGCAATATTATTTTTACTAAAAGGTATCCCTAAATTGCCACAACGACAGAAATTGGATGCGATAAATCAGAAGTGATAATTGTACGGTTTGTAGAGCCCTTTATTAAAACAAAATTGCTGGTAACACTAGAATGGCGTCTGTCAACCATTTTGAAGTATCATTCTCGGATTGTTGTCGTCCGAAGTCGTGCGTTATCTTTCCAATATTTATATAAATTATGGGTCTAGCCACAGTTGTTGAGAATGAGGGTCATTTCCAGCACGAAATGGCCAACGCGGGCACAAAACTGGTCGTTGTGGACTTCACTGCGACTTGGTGAGTTGTTGTAACCTAGAAGTCAAAAGTACGGAGTCATCGTGATAGAGAATAGTGTTAGTGACCGACTTTGATGTTTGTAGGTGTCCTCCTTGCCAGAGAATCGCGCCGTTCTTCGAGCAGCTGACGGCGAAGTTTCCTAGAGCGGTGTTCCTGAAGGTTGACGTAGACCGTTGCGCCGAGACGGCGGCGGCCCAAGGCGTCAGTGCTATGCCTACTTTCGTATTCTACAGAAATAGAGTAAGTGGTAATCTATTAAAATGTTTTTAGCTTAGTGATTGGTTAGTGTAATATTATAATGATGCCGATATAAGTATCCTACTTCTGCAGCATCTGCTGACGAAGTTGCAAATGTTAAATTAACCAACTGAGCTATTGGGGCAGATGCTTGTTAACCCTTTTAATGCCAAGAACACCTAAATGTATTGTGTGTTGTCGAACCCCTAGCAAATAGATGTTATAATGTTTGACAGTGGAGCAGCCTTCAGTCTTTCATATACTTAAAGTTTGTATTTGCTCTCTTGTAACTATGATGTTGGTGTGACAGTGTCTCTCATCTGGTCTTTAGTCTTGATGGTGAATAGGTTGTAAAGAAATGTGTGTATGTGGCATTGCGAAATACTAAAAAATCAATAATGATGTATCTTGAACCTAATTAAGAATGTAGTCAAATAGAAGAAGCAAAGCAAGAGGTTAAATAATCACAAAGTTATAAGTGTCGAAAGTTTTAAGAATGGGGTATGTGTATGCTTTTCTGCAAAACGCACCCTCATATGAAACTATTGTCATTTACTATGACACTTGAGTACTGTGACGTCACATTAAAACAGTTGTAGCTTGGTAGATTTTTGAGATATTTGAACGGGATTTTCGTCATTTGCATATATTGTTATCGCGGGAGCAAATATACGTTTGTTAAAGAAGTAGTAAAACAGACTGTCCATTTAGTAAAAACAGACTTTTCTGCCTACACATTATAAGCCTCCAAGAAGTTCATCATAACTAGCACAAAGTTTTTGCTGCATATTATTAATCTTGCTATCCAGTAAATAATAACCTGGAATCGACATATCAACTTAAATAAATATCCATGTTTTAATTTAATACAACTTTATTTACTTTTTGTTGATCTAAGTGATTTTCGTAATATACGAGAAAAAAATTCTCTATGTTTTCTCCTTTTAATCTGCGGCGTTGTGCTGTAAATTTCCATTTTAACTGGCTTAATGATCTTTCGACTGCCACTGTTGTAATGGGTGCATATTTAAAACGACAGAAGTAATCAAATGTAGAACGATATATTGTTGAATCTAGTACTATCTCCTCCGATATTAGTTCACAAACTTTTTCGAAATGTGTTTTCCATCTCCATTCAAAATTAATTTAGATATATGTTTGTATGTATTTTGTACTATGGTCAAACTTTCACTAAGAGATAGATTTTGGCACTGCAGTTTATTTATAGCATCTGGTATTACTTGAAGATACTTTGCTATAAAATTTACGTCTTTTCGAACTTTTGCACCGACTAAAGATTTTTTGCTTTGGCGATGCACAGAATGACAAATGTCTAAAGTGACTGATGAGGTTGTGTACCTAATAGGTAATCTTTTTAAGTACTAATCAAGTCAAGTACGGACGTAAGATAGCATTGATATTCAATAAAATAATGATACATTTTAAGGTCGTAGGTATAAACGTTTCTCTATACGAATGTCATTTCTGTTTTTGACTGTTTTTTATAATTCAGTACTGTCAAATATTATTTGCTCCCGCAATAACGATATATGGTCATTTGGCATATTTTATTGCCTTCTTTCTTTTAAAGTAATAATAAATTTCGAGTCTCCACCCCTAATGAAGCCATGCGTTTTGTTAATCTTCTTGCATTTTGCTAGGTGAACTTAACAACATTAGACTTTATAATTTCATAATAATAGGAATGTGTGCACTTGCTTCTGTTCTGTCATAGTCATATTAGTTCGCCTTAAAACGCAATGTGTCAAAGAAGTTGAAATCCATGAGTATTCAGGTGTTTGCTTCTGTCCCCGTCATCAAACTAATTTAATGCTATGAAATCATTCTGTTGTCATCTTGACATACTGAAAATTTATATGCTATAAACTATTCCATATAACATTAGAGAAACTGTGCGTTAATCGTCATGCGATTTCAAGGAAAACCATTTTGAAATGCAAAAAAAATTTCATTGTGAAATAAATAAACCTACAACTGGTACAATAAATCCTTTGATATCTGATAAACAAAGGAACAGATGAATTTGTCCATTATAATTCTAATGTTAGTAAGATTTTCAACATGTGTGTCCTACCAACGCTGACCTACGGATGCCAATCATGGCCCCTTACCAAGAAACTTACAAATAGACTCAAGGCATGCCAGCAAAATATGGTCACTAAAACTATTAAAAAACGAGAGTGGAAATGGGCTGAACATATGGCAAGAGATAAAGCAGGCAAGTGACCTAAAGACTTACTGGAATAGTACCCAAGAGAGGGATCAAGAGAGAGGTAGACCAAACCGAAGATGGGACTATGAAATAAAACAGGTAGCTGGTGTGAACTGGCAGAGCCCAAGACTGACATCACTGGAGATCACTGGAGGAGACCTTTGCCAAATGGCAAACTGAAGGAATAAATGCACCAAAAACACTATGAAAACTTACATACTGCGTCATGATCCGGAATGATTAAAAGCAAAAATGATAATACTGAACAAATTTTCCCACGGGACCAACCACGACGTCGCAAAAAAATAACAGCCAATTAAGAGTTAACTGTGAGTTAATTTAGAGTTAACAGTATTATAATCTTTTAATCATTCTAGAGCAGGACCCCAAAATGACCCAGTATGTTATGTGTAACATACTGGGTCATTTGGGGGTCAAGGTGTGCCTTCTGTTAATAAAGGTCATAATAATAATAATTCACAATCATCGTCCCGATAGTCGTTTCGGCGAACGGTTATTAAGTCTCGACCATCACCTCAAGAGACTCTCGCTAGATGGCTGGATCAAGGGTCAGATACAGAAGGCGGTACTCCTGGATACTGCGCGGATAGTCAAGAGGTTCCGGTCTCTGTCGCCCTGACCGCCGGCAGCTTAGGCCCCGCCTCGCTGCCGGCTGCACCCTAGGTTAGGTTTTTATAATGATTTTATGTTTCGTATGTATAGTTTTATATTTTAATGTTTTATTTAATTATTCTAAAAACCTACCCTGAGAGAAAACGTAAATAAAGAGATAATAATTCTAATGTTATATGGAATGAGGTATATTTGATTACATTCTTACATACACACTGACAGGCCAGGCTTTTTAAAGAGCAATTATTTTACTGCCACGCTGTTCGCACACGTCAAATTTGGTTCCAGACAAAGATTGATCGGCTACAGGGGGCGGATCCTGCGGCTTTGGAGACCAAAGTGAGACACTACTATGGGTCTGACGATGCTGGTGACGAGGACAACGCTGTTGCCGGCCACGTGAGTCGACCTCTCATTTCATACTTAACACAATCGCTGCTAACAATTTTGTAGCATGATGCTCAGAGCCCGTAACATGTCTAAATGTTGGATGTGAGGGTTATGTAGAGGATAGCGCCTACAAAATCAAAAATCGAAATATCTTTATGTGCCAGAATATGTTAAGAAAGCATGATCTTAAGGCTAAAATTGTATGGGCATATTCAACCTGCAGGTGTGCAAATTGTTATAATGTAATAATTTTATCATTGTTAAAATTTAATATATTTACAATAAATTCAATCAAATAAAGTAATCGGTCAAATAACATCACATAAAATAAATAATTACCTACATAATGTCAAAAAATCATCATCAGCCTTTTTACCCGGCTGCCGAATGAGAGGAGGGTTATGTTTTTCGAGCGTATGTATGTATGTATGTGACCTTATCCCTCTTAGCCCTGTAGCCTAAACCGTTTGACGGATTTCGACATATGTGGTGTCGTTGGATTCCTCTTGATCGTGGGAGTGAAATAGGCTATAACATTTGAAAAAAGTAGTTGGGTTTTTTGACAAAACTTTTAATTTCACTTGTTGTCAATTTACTTTTAAACAATACCCCATTTTCTAATTTTATATAATCAGTCAAGTTGTTATAGAGAAGTATGCACGTGTTGTAACGAAACAATTCTTTTTATAAATGGCTTTTTGGCATGGACTACAAGCAAAAGGCCTACCTAGCAAGTTTCCGGCACTGATACTGTTAACTTGTGCTATTCACAAGACCAGAGGCTCTAGTATATGTTTTACCGAAACAAAACGTTACGGCGGCGTTCGCGTTTAGCTGTCAAATCCCATACAAATTAAGGGTGAAACGCATACGCGATCATAAAGTTTTGTTTCGGTAAAACTTATACTAGAGCCTCAGTAATCTGTTCCACGAAGCTATAAGTGACAATTTTAGATGTAAACTAGCGACACTGAAGCGCTTCACCAACACTCTGGACAGGTGGGCTCGGGTAGGGGTACCTTTGGTTATGGGCACCATTATTGCCTAACTACGGCAGAGCCGAGAGGAGGGGATATGTTTTAGCACTCTGTGTGTGTGTTCCGCTTAGCGTTTGAGATGCTGAACCGATTTTCATAAATGAGAGCTATCAATCCATGCGAAATTATGCTCTGGGTGACAAAAGCTACCTTTTTAATGGTTTTTATTTTTATATACAACGACGGTGGCAAACAAGCGTACGGCCCGCTTGATGGTAAGCGGACACCGCAGCCTATAGACGCATGCAACTCCAAAGGAGTAACATGGGCGTTGCCGACCCTTGATATGTTTGAGGATTCGCCGTATTGACAGCTGAAGGAACAAATTCCCTCGCTCTCAACACAACGCATCCTCGGGAGCTCTGGCGACCTTGCTCACCTCCAGGAACACAACACTACTACAGAGCAAGTAGTAGTGTTATTATGGCTGTGGTCTCCTGCAAGGCGGAGGTACTTCCCCAGTTGGGCTGCTCCAAATTCGAGCGGGATGACATTTCGCTGTGCCCTACCTCACCAAAACTCACTCTTTTTTTTCAGTGAATTTTTCCAGTTTGTGTATATGTAAATGTTGAACCATTGTGTGTGTTTTGTGGATTTCACACAGACACATATTATATTATAGTACACAGATTACAGAAGAAATAAAATGGACAAATCTAGATTCTACTACAGTAACAGAAAATCGAGCATTCTCCATTCTTACATTTTTTGAATTGAACAACGAACAGAGCCAAACATAGAGCCAAACATCGCTACGAACATTTTCACGATCATTATAGCTAACGCTCTAGTAAACGGCGTGTGAACTAACAAAAGCATGAACCAAATTACTGTCGTTTCGCTCGAATGCCCGCTAAAACGCTCCTATTTATTTTGACCTATTTATGCTCAAGCCCATCAGCATCTTAAAATGGTAGCATTTACTATGAATAACGTGTGTGCGTATTGCACGAGTAGCACACCGATAGATAGACTAGAGGGACTCAGTCACACACGAGACAAAGATGTGAGCATCAACAATACCACAAGTGGGAACGAGGTACAATGTCAAATCTCCTGTCCCTCAGCGCGTATAGCTTGTCAAAATATTGCACTGAAACTGACGCCACGGATATAATACGACTATATAGTATGAAAGTACACGAGCTGTCGAGGATGTATTAGCCTTTTTTTTTTTTTTATGATATAGGAGGCAAACGAGCAGTCGAATCACCTGATGGTAAGCGATAATCGACGCCCATGGACACTTACAACACCAGAAGAGTTGTAGGTGCGTTGCCGGCCTTTAAGATGGGAGTACGCTCTTTTCTTGAAGGCTTGAAGGTTATAACGGTCCGGAAATACCGCAGGCGACAGTGCAGGCCTTCTGATCCGTCTCAATTTAGTCTGGTTTAATTTACTTACATCTATCCCTTTTGGGCATTCGCTAGGACTCCATCTATTTAGGGAGCGACCACACCGGTGCTTAACGCTGCGTATACGCGTTGACGTGTCGTTTGCTTCACGTATTCTTCATACATTTTGCTGCGTTTTACGGTGCGTTAGCGTATTTTGAGCAGCGGTGTGGTCGCACCTTAAATCCTCTTTTTACGCTGTAGCACTAAGGTGTGAGTGATATGGCGCGAAAGTGGGCGCCAATTTTTACATTATATTCTTAATTGGCATGGCTCATAATGGGGTTTCAAAAAAATTGCAGGTTAAGGTTAGTAAAGCGATGTTTAAGTCACGTCTAACCTGTCGGTTTTGTTACTAAACGTATGGGATTGACATTGACTGTGGTTTTGTTACTATCCGTAACTATCCGTTTAAGGGACATAAATTAATGAATATGCCCTAATATTTCCGAAAGAAACGCTACTTGTTCACTTAAGTTTCTGAAATGTTTCCGTCTTAACTACTTTGATTGATCTGATGACAAAGTAATGAGCTGTCTTAACTCATAAGTTTCGTGCCAGTAAGCAAATTATAAAAAAAATATTAATAAGAATGACTATGGTAACTGACAGCTCAGCACAGAGAATTATGTTTCTATGAAAAAATTCAAGCAACTACAAAAAAAAGGTGTAGGTGCAACCCACCCTTAGTATTTCCCTGAGTTCATAAAAGTAGTCACCAGCAACAGTTTCTCATAAACGATTATTGGATTTATAAATTGAGTGTGTTATGTCCCATTTTTCGCTCATTAACAGTCACGGATCATTCCAGATGGATCTGGGCACGTTCATCACGAAGAGCGAGTGCGAGTGCCTGAATGAGGCGGACGACCACCCTCTCGCTCACGCGCTCACCAGCGGCGACGGCTACCTCGCCAGCGACTGTGATGAGCAGCTCATCATCAACATCGCTTTCAACCAGGTATAAAACAAAATACTGTCTCCACTGTCTAGTGGAGCTGGACACGAGACAGTGCGAGTGCCTGAATGAGGCGGACGACCACCCTCTCGCTCACGCGCTCACCAGCGGCGACGGCTACCTCGCCAGCGACTGTGATGAGCAGCTCATCATCAACATCGCTTTCAACCAGGTATAAAACAAAATACTGTCTCCACTGTCTAGTGGAGCTGGACACGAGACAGTGCGAGTGCCTGAATGAGGCGGACGACCACCCTCTCGCTCACGCGCTCACCAGCGGCGACGGCTACCTCGCCAGCGACTGTGATGAGCAGCTCATCATCAACATCGCTTTCAACCAGGTATAAAACAAAATACTGTCTCCACTGTCTAGTGGAGCTGGACACGAGACAGTGCGAGTGCCTGAATGAGGCGGACGACCACCCTCTCGCTCACGCGCTCACCAGCGGCGGCGGCGGCCACCTCGCCAGCGACTAATCGACTTTCATAACATCAATACATTCAATCATACAAAATTTCTCGAATGTTACGATGTTTGTTACTCTTCCAGGTAAAAAGTATCGAACATTTTATGCAAAATTACAGTAGAGTAGCTTTGGTATCAAACTCATTAGTATATGCATACATCTCGGGCAGAAGTTTAGTACCTTAATTAGAAGCTGAAGGAAGTTTGTATAGGAGTACGATGAATTTGTTATACGTTCGTCGCGACAGCTAGCCTGTTATAAACTAATGCCGTCCCATTCTCACAGCTGGTGAAACTGCACTCGCTGAAGGTCAAAGGCCCCGCCGACAAGGGACCGAAGTTCGTGAAGCTCTTCATCAACCAGCCGCGCACGTTGGACTTCGACCAGGCCTCGGGGAACACTTCGGTGCAGGACTTGGAGTAAGTTCAATTGGAGACTATTCACATTTGTCCTCACCCCACAGGCACCAGCGGCCGTAACACGGTTTACACGGTTGATTTTCAACTATCGCTGTGGATAAGGCATCCGTCCCGTCACGTTCTGATGGAGCGTGCGAGCGCGAGAGTGATGGATGTCTTATTCACAACGATAAGTGGGGACAACGGGGAAAGCATCAACCTTATAAAGTGTGCCTGTCACCTCGGAGCTTTAAATTCAAGATTAGATTCTGCTCAAACTGAACCACTTAACTTTTATTTCTATCATTTAGTAGTGTTTCAACTTTCACTGTACCGACAATGTCTTGCAAACGCGGCCTCATTATTTGACATCTATTAGTTTATCATAGTACTTGTCAAGTATGATAAACTAATGGATAGATGTAAGTACATTGAAACTTTAATAAAAATGAAAAAAGAACATTTTTTGATGTTGTAGAACAAACATAGTTCCCTTTTAGGAGCATAATCGATGTTTGCATTTAAAGCCCGATCTCAGAGCCACCCAGTGTAGTGCGCAAAACACAGATAATTAATTTGTTCAAAGCACCAAAGATTATTGAAAGTACAAAATTGTACGACAGTTCCATCAATCTTGAAATAGATCTTGAAGAATATCCTCCATTTTGCGGCAATTGGCTAAAATATTGTTAATCTGTCTAAGCATTTATTTTCTTTGGTAAACGCCTATGCTATGATATGATATTTGACGTAAAACTTAATATTCACTGCAAACCATTTCGAAGCGCTACGCTCGCAGCTTATAACATGGGAATAGCCCTTTTAAGAAGAGCGCATACGGGCAGAGCACCCACCTAGAAGGTTACTGGATCTGAAAAAGTCAGTCCGAAGACGCATGTTAAAATTGATAACGTAGTCTTGAAATGAAATTATTGTAATAAAGTATAAATTAAAATCATAAAAAGGTATGGATCTTGAAAGTTTAGAAAAAATATGCATTTTTATGACCGATAGAATCCTTACGCTTTTATAGAAACAAAATTGTATCACACCTATGGACCTAAATACATTCAGTATTTCGTGACCGAAACAGCAATTCACTTGATTTTCCATGCAACGATTGGTGCAAATAGCAAATTGTGACGTCATACTTTTATGCCAATTAGTATGAAGCGTTTCGGCTGACGCCAGCAAGGCATTCAAGCGCTAATTTTTTGGGTACTTATGTTCTTTAATTGTAGTTGCTCCCATAAAAACATGTGTTCCTCTCGATTAGGTCACACCCCTATTGTCGCCAATACTCATTCTAACATTTCAATTCCCAGGCTCACCCCAGGCGACGTGGACGGCAACCCCGTTCCCCTGAAGTTCGTCAAGTTCCAAAGTGTCCAGAACATTCAATTGTTCATAAAAGACAACCAGTCTGGGGGAGATGTGACCCAGATCGATCATCTCGCGTTCTACGGAACGCCTATCTCTACTACTAATATGGGGGAGTTCAAGCGCGTGGCGGGGAAGAAGGGTGAGGGACATTAGTTTGGCTGTGAGGGGCTTGGGTATGCGACAGATCATCCAGTCTGTTCGGACGAAATCGGTAAACGTTAATCATGGCGACGGCAACTGTCATCTAATAGAGAACTATCAATTTCCTATACAAACAGATTTGAACAGACGGAAATTGCGACTACAAATACCGCCGGTTTGAATCATCGAGTCTTACCTAAAGGGTCACGCAAAGGTTACACAAATCATACAATGGACGGTTTTAAGCAGACCCACACTTTTAGTTCAAGGCGATTATGTGTATAGTTTATTTCACCTAACCAACAATTATGTCTTAAGTAGACGTATCGGACCAAAGGACTACAGGCCATAGTGAAAGTATGAAAGGTATACCTTTCATACTTTCATACCTGTGTAGTCTGAGCAAGCATAAGAGATAGCGTTAAAGTCGATCGGCGTTGGTTTGTGTCATGTCTTCCATATAATTGCTCGTGACATTCGTTATTTTGCACGCTTCACTCAATGCTTGTTTTTTTTGTATATATTGCTTTCCAAAAGAATACCTTGAGTATGATCCAATATACAGGTCTATGTGTAACTTTTTTTACATGGAATCGTAAGTGTGACACATTTAATCATAAAGCCACTGCATAATGGTGCAAAACCACGCAAAAATGAAATTTAAGTGCGAGTCTGACAAATTGTATCAATTGGATCCTATGCATGTGAAAACATTCAATTTTTGTCAACTGGCAGAGCTCCCGGCGGCCTTCTAGGTGGACTAGTCTACTGTTTCACCAGCTCTAAATGGTGTTTTAAAACAACGCTACTTGTATGGAAATGTAGCTAAGGTGGTGAAATCCTTGTCAGAAAATTCACGATTCAAACAGACTATCTAATTAGTCAACTTTAGTGATTACCAATTATTGCATCGCGTCCCAAGCCCGTATCCTGCCAATGCCAAGACATCTAATTATTGTTATACACAACACAACCTCACCCAAACTGTCTAATATAGCAAAAACATGAATGTAATATATTTTGTGACATGCTTATCTTATTATTTAAATGGAACATTAGGTATTCACGATATTTTGTAAGCGTAAGGGGTCATTCCACGGGGTTCCATGCATATGATCATAAACGAACGTAGTTTAGGGAGTAGGAATAGGTTGGACCCAGGAGACATCACTATTGAAATGTGTGACTTGTTTTAGAAAGGAGGTTCCAATCTCAAAATTTACATTGTGTGGGTTCCATCCTGTACCCTAAACTACGTGGTCTTAACAATGTAAAATAAACAAGACGAGTTTTTTTGGCATTTTGTATCAACAACAACGCATTAAGTGACAAAGCTCACGCTTTGTCACTTAATGCGTAGGTCTCCCGACAAGAGTTGAGGTTGAGGATTTCATGGAATTTAGATAGATAGATTAAATGGACAATACCGTGTGACATGACGTGTTCTGTGGGTGGGCTCAATTCTAGATGTACGTATACCTTAAACGCAGATGAATTTTGGTACATATTGCTCATACCCGAAACACGCGAACTGAAATTTGATTTGATACTACTTTGATCATGACTAATTATAGTGAAAATGCCCTTACATCCAATATTTGACAGCTGTGTCATCCCAGTACAATTTATGTCATTGACGTTTATTGTACCGGAATAACGGCTGTCAAATAAGGGCTTTCAAAAAAATTAATTATAGCCGTGTCCACACTGGACGCATGCATCGGGCGAGACGTGCGGCCCGAGCGTGCGCGCTTAGTGTGGACGTGCCTCGGTGACCCACGCCGTTCTGTCCGCATGCTCGGCCGAGGCATGCGTCCAGTGTGGACACGGCTAGTAAATAAGGGAATGGCCTAAAGTATGTATCGGTCATTTAAGCTTTTTGGTCATATGCCTCGAACTCATTCCAAGGTCCGCAGTTTGTTGAATGGTACTGGACTATCAGACTTTGTATATGCAGTAAATAAAAAATATATTTTATGTATTGTTTTATTTCTTAGTCTAACCGTATTTGTCCTAGATGAATGACGAAAAGCGATGGACGATGTAACTCTTTCAAACTTGTAAACCGATCTAACGCAACACATCTGGTGGGGTATCCGCCCTAAATCGGATATATAAAGGACCGTTTAGATTTAGACGATCAACATTTTTACTGCAACGTGTTGCCAGCAACTGCGGGCGTCGTGCTCTAGCCTGCTAGAGCGAGACTAAGGTAGTTGCCGGGAACAGAGCCGTAAAAACGTGGATCGTTAAACCCTGCAATACATTGTCACGCAGTCAGTCCAACTGTAGGAGACGGCTACACATATTATCACGCGCCGCATCGTTTGTCGTTCACCTAGGACAGTCTCTAAGGTTTAGGGTCCTGGTTGAGCTCATAGATCTGTATGTAGGCTTCGGTGAGCGTGATCATCTGCGGCAGTATGCTGGTCACGTGAAGGTCCTGCATCTCGTACCTAGAACAGGAAAAAAGTTACACATTCACTACCAAAGATTTCGTAGCGATACGCTCGTTGCCGATAACTTGCGGAAAACCGTAGGTTAGCTACGAGCAGAGCGTCCACCAAGCGGCTTTCTAAGACAAAGTGGCGATTGCCACTTTGAACGTCATTAAACACCAGCACGGCTATCACGCGACGGCGCGCGAGCTCTCGATTTTTCTCGCACTATCCGTCTCTCTCTTATTAGAGCACTTAAAACAAGAGGTAATAGTGCGAGAAAAATCGAGAGTATGTCGTGGCTGTCCCATGATAGACGTGGTGGCCTTTAAATACCGCTATTTTCGTATAGCGGTATCGTTTATAACGTTATTTTTCGTAAAAAGTGTTGTACTTACTCCAAACGATATTTGACGCGATGTGTATCTAAATATAAAGTTATAAATCTAAACCAATAAGTACATATATAAAAGTGATACTTGCTTAAGCGATAAAACAACGTTATAGGCTACCCCTTTCTCGGATTTAGTATCGCGATAACGTTGTTAAACCGTATTTTGTAATGTTATGCTTATGATATTCATTCTGTTACGATATTTATATCGTAATGGAGAATACTGATTTTTTTACAACACTAACGAAATATATCGTTATAACATCGCTTTTTTATAACGTATTAAAGATCTGTTCAACACACTCACTGACATCTGCCAGTAAAATCTTAGCGAGTGCACGAATAATGAATACACAACAGCGACAGGCAACAGATGGCAGTAGCTAAATGCATATCCTGCTGACTCTCAACACCTTAGCGGGAGCTCGTGATGACCTTGCTTGCCAAAAGGACTTTTTTTGCTGTCTTCTGCCGTCGCAACGGAAGACCAGCGCTGGCTCCGCCAGCATCACGCTGAGTTGCGATCATTTCGTGGCAAATTACGCAACTGTATGTTATTGTTTGTAAATTGCCTTGTGTTTGTCACAAATAAATGTATCTTTCTTTCTTTATTTCCTGTAAGGTGCAGATATTTCCCCAAAAGAGGGTGCTTCAAATACGAACTGTGTAAATTCCGCCGCGCCTTATCTCCGAACGACACAAGCGTATCACCGCTCGTCCGTCGTGCTTCGCCTCGGCCGTGAGTACGTGCCCATGGGCCTTAGGGGGTTATTATGGCGACGGTCACTTGTGAGGCACTTCCCTAAATACGAGAGCGATGAAATTCCGCTGCGCCCATCTTTCTAGCAAGAGTCAAATGCAAATCCCTCGCTGACCCTTGTTACCTCACCGAGAGCTTAGACCGAGACTTTACTCAGCACCAGGAATCCCCACACCTACATAGCACGTGTCAATCGCATGTATATCAGACCCCGTAGCAAGGACGGCCTAATCACACGACAAGTGACAAGATAGAGCGTCCGTCACTGGCTGACACCGTTCAATAGAACGAGACGGACGCTCTATCTTGTCAATTATCGTGTGACCATGATACGGGGTCAGATATTTTAGCAATCTATATGAGGTCCGATGGTTGTTTTTACAGTCGATAGATAATCATGCTGGTCATTTGTCACATAACTGATTTTGTAGTGTATCGGATATTTTACTCCGCCTGATCCGATACTTATGCTGTTACAGGCAAATGGATATTATGCCAGCTGTAAATGATGTTTGGATGTTTGCATGCTTGTTACACGATCACGCTTAAACGGCTCAGCCGATTTGGATGAAATCTTGCACGAAGATAGTCTATATAGCCTGGATTAACATACAGGATAGGTTTTATCCCGAGTCCACGCAGACGTCGCGGGCGAAAGCTAGCCATTACATGTTTTTACCGGCTATGTAACGCCATATAATTATACCTTCATTTGATGATGAGATATTTCTGCAGCGTTGCCCATATAGTCATATATTTATGCTGGTGACTACTCAAAGGCGAGTCTGCTCCAAATACAGTATACGACATTCCGCCGTGCCCTACATCTGAACAGTCGGTAAAGTAGCGCCACATAAGTATGTCTCTGATGTAAGCCAAAGCAGCGTCGCAAAGGAGTCTAGGAGTTCGACGGGTGTACGCCACTGGAGGCTAACTTCAGAGAAGCCAACTTGCGGTGCGTGTTGTACGAGCCTTACCACTGCTGCGTGGGTTTGTGTAGCACGTGCGCGCGATACGTGCCCTTCTCGGGCGCGCCGTCGTGCACGATGTTCCCGACCAGCTCGTACGTCGTGCGCCCGTTGTGCTTCTCCTTCACCTCCGCCGTCAGTATGTCGCCGAAGTCCACGTTCCTGCGACGCAGAACAACACATCGGACATATCCAGACGGAGCATATCAGGTTATTTGGAAAGGTGTGAAAGTACAGAAGTGATAAAGAAAGTCATTTACGTTATTTTACCGCAGTTTTATGCGATGTAGTATGTAGTAATCGAGATAGTAGCGGCATTGAACTTTTATTTCATTATCACTGCGTACGCCGTTTGGGAATGCACAGCTGTGACGACTGTATGTATGTATGTATGTAAGCACTTTATTGTACACAATAACAGGTTAAAGAATATACATGTCACACAATAGATCAAAGTACAAAGGCGAACTTATCCCTATAAGGGATCTCTTCCAGCTAACCTTTGAGCAATTGAGAGGAAGGTAGGTAGACCGAGATAGGCAAACTTATACCGTGTACAAAAACACAGAGAAAATGAAAACAAAACCTAATAGGTATTAATTCTAGACAAATAAAAACATGCCAATACATATATAAATATACAGTATAAAATATAATACACACTATATATACCGCAAATATACAATAAATAAATAAATATTATATTCAACCAATTCACAAGTCATTGGAAAGCCACAACTGTGTTCCGAGAAAGAGGCCATAAATGGCTTTAAGATTTCCTTCTTATCGGAAGTGGGTAACTCTTAACTTAAAACTGGTTTAAAACCCGTATAGGGAAATCACATTGACCAAAAATCGACAAAAACGATGACGTAATTTATGGACAAGCCCCCAAGCGGAAAAGTGCTCCTACCCTCCACAGCGTCGCTCGGCCTCGAACCAGTTACATAAACCATTTCTTCTGTCTAAGACCTGCCATACTCACTTGACAGGGAAGTTGACAACCGTGGGGTTCTTCTCCACGAAGAACGTGTTCTTCGTGAACCGTTTGATGTACAGTATGAGGTAGGGCGGCAGCTGTGTTATCTCGAACCGTTTCAGGAAGTTCTCTTTGTACGTCTTGTACTCTTTGGACGTCTGCCCGTTGAATTTGGAGAGGAGCTGGTAGAGGTTCACCTGTGGAAAAGGTTATGTTTAGATACTCGTATACGCTGTGTGAACCGTCACAGTCGTCTATACTAATATTATAAAGAGGAACCCTATGGTCGCGTACGGTGCGGTTTCAGAGAATTTCCTCCCTCGAAAGCTCCGGTTGTGGAATGAGTTCCATGACGCGGTTCTCCCGAGGGACTAGAGTATAGGGTTCTTCAAGAAATGCGTGTATACATTTTATAGGGTCGGCAAACGCGCATGTAACACGCCTGGAGTTGCAAGCGTCTATAGACTATGGTGACCGTTTACCATCAGGCTAGTCGTACGCGTGATTGCCACCTAAGTGGTGTTAAAAAAACCGGCCAAGTGTTAATATATATATGCTTAGTTTATAAGTAGTTTTTAAGAATTATATTGTACTAGCTGGTGCCCGCGGCTTCGCCCGCGTGGTAATAGGAAAATGTAACATTGAATTTTCCCGTGGGAATTAGACGTTTTCCCGCTGGAAAAAGTAGCCTATGTCCCTCTCCAGCTTCTAAACTATCTCCATACAAAAAATCACATCAATACGACGCTCCGTTGGGACGTGAAAGAAGGACAAACATACACACTTGCGCATTTATAATATTAGTAAGGATGTTTGCAAAGGGCAGCTGTTGATACCATTTTCTGTACTGATCATCTATATGTACTTATACCTACACAGTGGACAATAAAAACATTTTATTCTATTCTATTCTATTTAGAGTTGCGGGCAGAAACTAGTAGCTTCATAACTCACGATGATACAGTCTCACAACACTGACCTGGGGGATAATGTTCTCTCTGAACTCATCGGTGAAGAGCGGCGTGGGCGGCAGGTCGCAGGTCAGGTACAGGAACGGCGACTCAGTTATCATCTCCTTGTACTCGTCGCTGGTTAGATCCACGCGCGCCGCGTCGTCGGCATCGGGTGGAGGCAGTTTTCTGGGAGCAAATAACCAAATATTATCGCCGTCAGCCTAAATAAGTCGTCAGTGCTGGCCACTGCTGGGTACATGATTGGACGATTAAACGACGGTGCTCTACAACTAATTATAAATATAGGCAAACACTGAAATCAATAGAAAACATCCATCATTTGGAGACAAGTTTTCGACCATATTCCACAAATACGTCCTCCTTATGCGAACCCAGAATTTTTAACTATATTTGAAACAAGTACATATACTACTCAAAAAAATAAGGGCCAGCAGTTTATTCACACCTTATCGTAAATTGACTATTTATGCACAATGTGTAATAAAGAAAATTGACGATCAAATGTAACAAATGACAGTGTTAACTGGCAAGTATTTAATGGCACTGTTTTCATGTACAGTCAGCGTCACATAAATCTGTTCTCTTCAGGGTGTTCAAAAATATCTGAACATGCACTCTATCCAATAGCAGCCCACCATACAACAGAAATAGGCGATGCAATTTGCATCACCTGTAATAAAAAATAGAGTAGTTTGTGTTTTATAATCGAATGCAACAAAACAAATGCAACTCTTCCAATTTCAAATGATATAAATTCCATTGAAGAGAACGATGCCTTTTAATAGGCCTTTGGGCGGCTAGAGGCATTGACAATAAAGTCGTGGTCAGATGTTTTTGAACACGTTGACCGCTCAGATGTATGTGATGGTTAATAAAATATATAAAGAAATAATATTTTCATTTTAAGACGAAAACACTTGGGGTCCAGCTTTTATTTTTTTGAGTAGTATATGGTTCGAATCCGCGCGGCTGTAGTGGGTATGTGTGGATGCTCTTATAACTGCCGCTGAGTGCATCGACGTCTCCCGTGTCACTGCTCACAAATGAAACCTAGATAGTCACAAGCTCGCTCATGATTTGCTCCATCTATATGTACCTCGTGTATATCCTCATGTGTCCCAGAAAAGATTTGTATATGATGGAACTGTCGGCCTTCTTCGTTCCGTTCAGCGCCATGTGCAGAGAGTTGAGGAACCAGGAGAGAAAGTCCACGGGATCACCTGCAAATACAAAGGGCGGTGTAGGAATATAAACTTTTGGACACATGTGTCAGCCCACGGACGTTTACCATCGACCTAGCGGGAAGACAGGTAAAAACAAGCATTTGAACAGTCACTATTAGCAGCTGAAAGCAGCTTAGCTTAGCAGTTGAAAAATAACAATCGAATGTCTGTCTTTCTATTGACATTAAGATACATGTTTGTCAAGCAGTATTTGTGGTCGATACAATGACGTTTCTGACTGGAATAGGGTTAAACGAATCGGTTATTTACAGCGGGTAATAGAAGCGTCTGCGGCGCTACCACGAAAATCGAAACTCGAGGTTCGTATACATGCATCCCTGTCACTCGAGTATCATAAGCGCGATAGAGATGGAGATACCCGAACGTCCAGTTTCGAAGTTCGTGGTTATAGCTCTGTTTTGAATAAGAATAAGAAGAATAAGAATTTATTTATTTAGCACAAAAAACACGGAAAAAAGAAATGCAATCTAAAAGGTAAAGGTTTTGGGCAATTTTACTGACACAATAGCAAGAACCTGTCGCTTCAGAAGTACGACGCATTTAATTTAATTTCGCTTCAGCAGTACATGTATTTACAGGAAAAGGTTGAGCACCTGCATTTTCATTTGTTTGGGTGGCATGAAGGACAATGTGATACATTTCGCAAGGCATATAATTTATATAAAGCCTTTTAAATATTTAGAAAGGCGAGATCGATATATTAACGATTTGGTGTGCCATTTTACATATGCGGAGAGAAGTTATGAAAGTTGGTATAGGATTTATTATGTAATAGCTTCTGGCCGCGACTCCGTCCGCGTGGAACTCGTTTATATCGCAGCTCCATACAAACTTCCACCCCCCATTTTAGGGAAGTGGGGGGGTTAGAAAGAGACAAAAAGTAGCCTATGTCACTCTCCATCCCTTCAACTATCTCCACTTAAAAAATCACGTCAATTCGTCGGTCCGTTTTGCTGTGACAGACAGACAAACAAACACACACATACACTTTCCCATTTATATTAATATTAGTATGGATTGAGAATCTGGTATCGGAGATCACGCTTATGAGGTGGATACTTATATAATTCGCACGGCATACATTACTATATGAATACATTAAACACTAGACACAATTACACATACAAGAAAACTAAGACAAACGCGGCAGCGACCACTTTTGTTTCTTGTTTTAATGAATTTACGAATAGGCTACACAAACACTCCACTGGCGAAATAAATAATTGTATACTATAGAGGTCGTCTATGGAACTTCTGCAGTGCTGGATGGGCAGCACTATTCAGAGTTCAAATAAAGGCGTCTGAAAGTCTATAAATAAAATAATAGTGAGAGACGTCAAGAGTCGCCCCCGAGGCTTTGGTTTGGCTTCCGGGCCACGCTACTCGTACTTCTCGCAATGATCTCAAATATTAAGGCGATGCCTTGATTTGAGTCGAACACGCCCCCTAGACAGAGACACGATGATGCCTTCCGCGCACGAGGAAAAGAGATGTAGCACTCTTCGGGAATGGCTTTTTTGGACAGATTCCGATAAATACCTAACTTAGAGACGTTTTATTTAAATTTCATAAAGTGAGATTTTAGATGAGATAAAATACTATAGTATTAACTTGATTGTGTCGTAAAATAATGTATCGTTTGAGTAGGCTGAGTAAAAAAAGGAAAATACAGAACCAACTTTGGATTTTTTTTCTATCGAGGAAATTTTAAGCAATCATGTATCAATAATATCAGATAAACAATAATATAGTCAAGAATCATATATCTGAAAATCAGACCTTATTGTTTCTTAATCTAGTCAGAACGGCTTTTCAAAGCACGCGATAATTTCCAATGCACAGCCTTAATGTTGTAACGTATCTTCTCTACCTCTGAGCACATTTCCAACACTACATATGCTGTCCTCAATATGTGCTCGTAAGTATATGAGCACATTTTGACTACATATATGTTGATGACGCTATTGGCTCTTCTGAAGCTTCAACTCTGAAAAAAGTTATACTGTACGCAGTGTTGCCTTCTTGGTAACTTCGCTAGAGTCGGCAGCGCACTTCTAACGCCTCTTTAGTCGTAAGCGTGGAGACTTCTCTGTGAGGGCTAACCATTAATTTCGCCTACGCCATGGACTTACAAAAAATGTAAGTCAATCAACTATTTCTTGCGGTTATTACTTACGTTCGCCAGGAGACAACATGACAGAGATTTTTAGAATAAATATTACGTGGACTACTAACATGCTTCTACAACCACACGGGCCACACGGGGTCTTTCTTTCTTTCTTTCTTTCTTTTATATATATTCAAACCCATAAATGTAAGTCAATCAACTATTTCTTGCGGTTATTACTTACGTTCGCCAGGAGACAACATGACAGAGATTTTTAGAATAAATATTACGTGGACTACTAACATGCTTCTACAACCACACGGGCCACACGGGGTCTTTCTTTCTTTCTTTCTTTCTTTTATATATATTCAAACCCATAAAACCAGTTTTCAAAAGTGATCCGATAACGTAACCATGGCAACTATGATAAGCTCGTATACTAACTCTGCCCCGTGTGGTGTTGGGTTAGAATAACACCACCCCCTTTCTTCCCGTGGGCGTCGTAAAAGTCGACTAACGGAGCAGGGTTGAAGTGTGTTGTGGGCGATGGGCTAGCAACCTATCACTGCAATACCACATTTAGTCGATCTTTTTTATACCCACATTTGTGCTAAAAGTGGCGCTGGATCATAAGTTTCATGTGCTCTGCCTATCCCTTTTGGGAATAGAGGCGTGAATGTATGTATGTATGTATGTACTAACTCTGCTTGATGAACTGGTACCGCTTCTTGGACCACAGCACGACCGCCTGCAGCATCTCGTGCGGGGAGACGTGCGCCTTGAACGCGCGCGGGTTCCACAGCTTGCGAATCAGCTCGCCGAAGCGCTGCGCGAGCAGGAACAGCGAGTCGCCCGGCGGCCGCTTCACGTTGGCGTAGTTCGCTTCGCGGAGGAAGTAGTTGCGCAACGGCCGGACTTGGGCCAGGCACTGGAAGTGAGGTTTTGTGTCAGGTATTTTCAGAGCCAAATGTGTACACGAACGTCTGATTATAACACAAGAACGTGTGCTTTCAAGGAAATTAGGGAGCGAGTAAATCGGTATACGACTGTGAATGACAGTGTACTGAAACTAAGGCGGATGTCGATGACTAGTGTATTTCATAAAAAGTTGTTCCTAAAAAAGATATTTTTTTAAACATTTATTATTTAGAATGGCTTCATGTAGCACTAATATTGTTTCACTTCTCATGTCCGAAAAGTATGTCAATTAGGCTTAGCAAGCGGGGCTAAAGTAGTACAAGCCCCTAGGGAAACGATGCGTACCTACACATTTATGATTTTTATAACATTTCAATTTGACCAATCAAAACTTCACCTTATTATATCCACCAATCACAACTCTTTAAAAAAAAACATTTGTCTTTGCTATCAATTAACCAGAATACAGTTAGTATTTTGTATTTCTTTAGTCACAATTCTTAAAACAAAAGAACGCCTTTGACTGTCTATAGCCGCGTTCAAGCGTGGTTGACTGCATACATGGCATAAGCTATTAGATTCAGCGGGATAGACTGCCGCCTGCAGTAGTCGGTGGCTTTGATGTTGAGGCCCACGATGCCCGGCATGTACATGGTGCCGTCGATGGCGCGCGGCATCTTTGTGTTGGAGTTCAACTGCTGGATCTGCTCCGGGGTGAACACCGGGTCCAGCAGTACTATACCTGCAGGATGACGTTGCAGTAGTCGTTGGCCTTGATGTTGTTGAGGCCCACGATGCCCGGCATGTACATGGTGCCGTCGATGGCGCGCGGCATCTTTGTGTTGGAGTTCAACTGCTGGATCTGCTCCGGGGTGAACACCGGGTCCAGCAGTACTATACCTGCAGGATGACGTTGCAGTAGTCGTTGGCCTTGATGTTGTTGAGGCCCACGATGCCCGGCATGTACATGGTGCCGTCGATGGCGCGCGGCATCTTTGTGTTGGAGTTCAACTGCTGGATCTGCTCCGGGGTGAACACCGGGTCCAGCAGTACTATACCTGCAGGATGACGTTGCAGTAGTCGTTGGCCTGGATGTTGTTGAGGCCCACGATGCCCGGCATGTACATGGTGCCGTCGATGGCGCGCGGCATCTTTGTGTTGGAGTTCAACTGCTGGATCTGCTCCGGGGTGAACACCGGGTCCAGCAGTACTATACCTGCAGGATGACGTTGCAGTAGTCGTTGGCCTTGATGTTGTTGAGGCCCACGATGCCCGGCATGTACATGGTGCCGTCGATGGCGCGCGACATCTTCGTGTCGGTGTCCAACTGCTGGATCTGCTCAGGGGTGAACATGGGGTTCAGCACGTACTTGATGTCATTTAGGGACGAATCTGGAAGTAAGTGCATGTAATCAATTTAGTCCGCTTTCGGTATATAACAGTATTTATTTAACAAACACATCCACATATTACTGACTCAGAAAATGTAATTGTATTCAACAATTTTGTTTTAATGAGGTCAGATTTTTGTTTAGAGGATCTTCGGATCTATTTCTGCAATCCTCTTCTAAGAAAACCAGCTATACCGTCTGCATACAACATTTTGAAGAATAGTTTGGGCATGTTTATTGATATATTTATTGTTAAAAAATTGGTAGTCTACAGAGTAAAGCTTGTCCTATTGGTAGCAGGCGACAATTATGGAATATAAAATTGCAGAACTCTAACCCCAGAGCACCGCATCACAGGTAGTTTCACTCTACCAATTAGGCTGAAATTATCTTACACAAAACTTTGACCTTAGCTTGGAAAAGCACCCTTAATTACTATTAAAGATTTACTATTAATTAAAGCATGAGAGTAGACTGAATGCAGTTGAAATGAGAGCGTTAAGAAGTATGTGTGGAGCTCGTTTGAATGATCGAATAAAAAATAGTGTATTAAGAGAACAATGTGGAATAGAAGACGATGTAGTGACTAGGATTGACCAAGGTATGCTTCGGTGGTTTGGGCATGTTGAGAGGATGTGTGAAAGTAGGCTGACTAAGAGGATATACGTCCAGGAGATGGATGGAAGGGTCGGTAGGGGGCGGCCTAGGCGAGGGTATCATGACCAAATTTCAACGATACCGTTAAAATGCCAGGTCAGGAGTACCCGCAACCGACGAGCCTGTATGAGGAGATGTATGGATGTGATCGAAGCGAAAGAAGTATGTAAGGACCGTAGTATTTGGCGTTCCTTAGTCTCTGCCTACCACAATGGGATACGGGCGTGAGTATATGTATGTATGTATGTATGTATGTATGTATTAATTAAGTTTGACTCACCTATGACCTCATAGTTGTCGGGCAAGCAGTAGAACTTGAGTGTATGCAAATTGAGGAACACATGGTGTCCATCGGCCACAGAATGGGTGTAAGCATGTGTGTTGGTGCCCCGTCCCTGAAAGAACAGCATTTTGTTAGTTGGATCAACCCCTGGCGCAGCAGTACGAGCCATGCAGATATTGGGGGTTAATTTGGTAAAATCATTTGGTTCTACATGAACTTAACTAATGCGAATGTGAGAGTGTGACGCGCAGCATCAGCTTGAGTGATAATTTCTGCCCTGTCAGCTGGATGGTACTTAATTCCAAAAATAGCTTTGATACTGATTAAGTAGTGTTGCTAGTACTAAGGGTGGGTTGCACTCACATTTGGATGTATGGAAATTTGTCAAGTTTCTAAGGAATGGCAGCCATATCCCTGCGCCATATTTACCGTTGTTCGGTATGTGATCTTAAATTGGCGCAACCCGCCCTGTGCCAGTATCAGTAAAATCAGTCATGTAATCTTTCAACCCAGAAGTGGGAGATCGTCACGGCTGTTAGACTCTCTAAGGGTTATCTGTCAGCTTAACAACTTTTTCATGATGCAACCCCCATACTATAATGAAAAAACGGGTCTGTCAAAAATTTCATTTTTGGTACAAGCTTTTATTGCCGACTGTACTTTTCTGTATACCATCATCAACTACAAATTGAGACGATTCTAACAAGCCCAACCTCAACGGGGTTACGTCCGTTAAGTACTGAATCCCCATGGCCACCATCCGTCTCCATCACCCGAACAGCTCGATGGTACCATAATATTGAATTGTCATCCAAACTATACTTATACCCAAAATTTCAGCTCAATCGGTCACCGGGAAGTGGGTCAAATTTAAATGAAATTCAAGGTCAGCTAGTATTTTATAAATATGAAATCCCTACCCTTACAAAATTCAAGTAAACGTGCCCCGTTCAAGAAGTCTTCAGCATGCAAGCGGGATGAAAAACATTGTTGTAGACAACATTGAACATTTTTATGAGTCTGCCATATCCTTGTAAGTCCCAGATTGTTACTATGAATACAGCAATTATAACCAGTCTCTCCTCAATCTACAATGAAGCGCCTCACTACCACCTAAGCTGTGGACATAACTAGTGTTTTAAGTTTAGAGCTTGACCAAGCAGCAAAGATTCGCGACGGCAGGGCTAGTGCTTGCACTAGCCTGCCCTCGTGAATCTTTAAAGACTTGTCTTTTCAGTACTGCATAATGCTGGTCTTAGCTTTAACCTTTTCAGACTGGCTGACCAGCAAATGAGAAAACCATAGAATGCGAACTCCTTACAAATTTTTACCCGCATGCATGCCCAAAACCCGGTAAGCGCATGTTCGAACCAAACGGCTGCCTAGCATCATTTCGACACCCTGCTCAATTCTGAGGGGGCCATTTTGCTTGCACTGCAAAATGGCCCCCTTTTTAACCTCTATGATTTTTTCAGTCGCTGTGGCTGATGTGAACTCGTTTTGTGCAATGAGCTCTCAGATTCCATAGCTGAGTATACTCATTTCAATTTTTTTGTCACTGCATCTAGACTAGAGCATCAATTACGTTAACTTAATTAAGATAACTCCCCTACGGACTGAGGAGCAGATATCATTTTACTGAAACGTCTATACTGCGTAACTTCTGTGTGCAACTTAGCTGAAACAAAGTGGTTAATGCTCAAGTCCTCAAGGCTTGGCTGTGCGCTAAATGAAAACACTAGACAAAGCACATACTGTAGCATGCTATGAGGAGTAGGGCATTTCTGTTCCATACATTGAACAATATATAAATAGGGGTGTAATCACTTACCTGAAAATATTTCCCGCATATTAGACACGCGTAGACATTGATTCTAGTCAGCGACACGGAGCACAGTTTCTCGAAGTCAAAATCCAGGACATGACGGTTGATAGTATCCAGATACGGACACTGGATGTGCGGCATCTTCGCTGGAGGCACCGAAACCTCTAGAATTGTTGGAAAATAAGTTAGCATCGTAAACCAACAATAATTTAGGTTAGGTTAGTTTTATTCCTCAACTCACCGGGTTCGGCCGCATCGGAAATTTTCCGCTTTTTTGTTTCTTCAGACATTTTTGATGTAATGCGTTTCTATCAGTAATAACTACTTAAATATTAATCAACATTCAACAACGGTTGGGTTGGCTTGTTTGGCAGCAGATCTGTCTGTCTGACACAACACCAGCACAGACTAAAAATTCTAACGTGATGACATGACAGTGACAGCGTTGTCAAGACTGCGTAAAACGGATCTCAAAAAAGGCCGAAAACATTTGAGATTCCTTGACGACAGAACTAAGCCAGTGATTTAAAGTTAAAAGATGGTTAAAAGCATGCATTTACCAAAGAGAATATAACCACTACGTATTAAGAGACTCGTAAAACGTAGTGGTTATATTCTCTTCGAAATAAGTTTTGGATGACAGTGACATTGTCATTTGATTTTGAAATGATAACTCATTCAAAATTTAGCTATTTTGCCATACTACAATACAATTAAAAATAAACGTCTAACGCCGCAGGAAGTCGTACCAACATAACGAAGACGATACGGTCGATAGGGATGTAGTAGGTACTGAAATGTTATCGATATCGAAAATTACTTTTGTGTTGTTTATTTCAGTAGATAACTGAAACTATATTAGATTATTATTATAGTTGTTAAATACTACTAAATTACTTAAGTAGGTAGTTAAGGTACCTACTTATGGTTTTTGTATGGGGTATGACGTCACAACCGACATTTGTTAGTACAAAGCAGCACAAAGTACGATGTAGTTGTATGGAAAATCAGGTAAATTGTTGTTTCGATCCTGAAATACTGCGTTTTAGTAAGTACATAAGTAGTTGTCATACAATTTGGTTTCTATAAAAGCGTAGGTAAGGATTCTATTGGAAACTATAAATTTACTCTTGGACAATACATTAAAATGCATATTTTAACTAAACTTTCAAGGTTCATATCTTTTTACGATTTTAATTATATTTTATAATTTATGCTTTATTACGATAATGTAATGATTTACTATCTATTTAGCATCAGTACGTTATCAATTTGAACATGAGGCATCATGCCTATTCCTGAGCGCGCAACAGGCGCAACAGGAACAATTATAAAAAAATCCTAAGATTGGCACTCATGCACCTGCACCACGACAGGCGGGAGCGAGTTCCTTACAATCGGATGATAGCGTGACGAGTGCTACCACCTTGCAGGAACAAGCACCAAACAAGATGGCCATTATGAAATCCTTCAACATGGCCACCTACAACCCAGAAATTTACCGCATCAGCAATTACTTAGAATTCTTTGAAGCCAAGTGTACAAACGACAACACTGTTAACTGACCATCCTGTGTCTATATAGAACCTTATTACAATGTACTTAAGGTGCACCGGTGGTCAGTTAGTCGATAGTACACAGTGTGAAAGATGGCGAAGACCTGCACGTCTAGCACACAACTGCTGCGACATACTCTCGATTTTTATCGCTCTATACCTCTTCTTCTAAGTGTTCTAATAAGAGAGAGACGTATAGTGCGAGAAAAATCGAGAGAGCTCGCGTGCCGTCGCGTGCTAGCCGTGCTGAAGAAAGACCTTCTTCCTAATTGCATAACGCCCGTCATATTTAGTGTAATAAAAACGGCTCTTACCCCTAATTGACCCTACTTCTACTTCGCTACTAGCAAAGTTTCACAAGAAATATTTTGGTTAAAGGAGCAGCCTATTTAAAGGTTTTTATAGTTGACGTAGATGAAGAAAGATATCGATTCCTACGTCTGTGCAGAAGGTTAAAGAATAGATTAGGTTAGTTATAGGTATAAATAAAGGTAAAATAGGTTAAGTCACAATACTTATAGTACCTAATTGAGCGTCTCGCCATCCAAGTTGATAGTTCGTCGAGTTTACATAATATACCTATTTAGAATTTATCGTGTTATTTTGTTTTTGGAAAATAAAGAACAAAATATAATTCTTTTCCCCTCACTGCCTCGGAAAGCCGTCTTTTATCCGTTTTTTCGTCATTAAAACCAGTGGGAAAAACGCATTTAATCAACTAGTGGAGAAAGTAATTTGACCTTGGAGCGTGTTTCATTAGCTTTTGACAGATAATAAAATGTAAAACGCTTATAATACAAAAAAATCACACATGATGTATTTCTGTTGCCGCTATAACAACAAATACTAAAAAAGAGAATAAAACAAATATTTAAGAACTTTAAAAAAATATTGCTTGTGGCTTTCATCAAATCATCAGGCGCTGGGTCTCAAAATGTATGGGAAAACTAAAATCCGACTCGCACTTGACCAAAGTTCTACTTTATATTACTTAATATTATTATAACGTAAAAAAATATATTATTTAAATTAAATAAAGTTGTTTTGCATGTTGCACTTTCCCCGCTACAGTGAGGAGAGAAGTTTTGTGTTACACACGGGTGAAAATGTATTTTACTTCTCGTGTGTTGAAACACTCGCTACGCTCAATATTCTATTTTAGAACCACTCGCTTCGCTCGCGGTTCAACTATAGCATCCTTTCGCTTGCTCGTGTTGCAATTCCACACTCGCGGGTAAAATACAACTTTGCACCCTTGTATAACAAATAACTATAATTTGCTTGCTAATTAAAATTTTGTTACTTGGCAATCACACACTACTACATAGTTTTAGGTATGCAAAAATCCATAAATGCAGTAATGTTGTGTGATTGCCAAGTTGCAGAATTTTATTTAGCAAGCCAATAAAGATTAATATGAATGCCTGAGACTTGGCCCTACGAAATATCTCACAACTTTTTACGGTGGAAGAGTTTCGATACTTGGCCTCTTTTTACATGGATTTTTTTTATGGGTTTATGGTATCCGGGTGTAAATACACGAGTTATAAGGTTTAAGGTTTAAGATCATTTAATCTCATAAAGAATTGTGCAATTCACTTACATGAGATAAACACATAATTAAAAACAAAAATTGTTTTGAGTGCACAAATACACTATTAAGTAAAATGAAAAAAGGTACTTGTACAAATAATAATCGAGTGCCGCTCGCACTCGCACTGCATGCAGCGAGCGACAAGAACAGCAAAAACAAGTAATGCACGGAATCGTTACAACTAGATACGGCATGCGTACGCTGAGCGTAGTTCGGATTGACTTAAGTTGTTGTCATTGTTTACGAGTGTATATAATTTGTTTAAGTATTATATTCGTTTAATATACTGTATGAATATTTTACACTGATATTGCTCTTTTAATGATTATAGGGTAACGTTTTATGGTACTAAGTGTGTATCTACATACTTATTAAGTTTAATTTAAAAGTTTTTTATTTATTTAATTTCAAAAACTACACATATGTTATTTTTATAATGTTTTATACTGTGATGGCGTATGTTTGTAGTTTTAGGTAAAAAGTTTTATGCTGTTTATTTATATATTTTGTAATATTTTATATATTATGTATATTTAATAGTTATTTATAACATGTTTTTTAAGTAAAGATTTAAAGTGGGATATTGATTTTGTTTCTTAAAATTTTTGGGAAGTTTATTGAATAATTGAGCACCTTCGTAGAGTATACTTCTTTTTCCATAATTTGTTCGCGACGAAGTCATTGGCATTTCGTAATTTGATTTTTTGCACGTGATGTTTTATGGTAAACTTTAGCTGTGATGAGATGTCTTTTTTAATTATTTTTCGTATTATAACACAATTGTGATACACGTAGGTTTAAGTAATGTTTAAGAGTTTGGTTTCGTGGTAGAGTGATTTGGTTGGAGTTAGGAAGTCATATTGGAATAGTACCTTGATTAATTTGTTCTGTGCTATTTGAAGAACTTCTAGATTAGTTTTAGCAGCAGAACCCCATACCTCAATTAGATAATCTATGTGCGGTTTTATGAGCGAATTATATATAGTGTGGCGCACTTGCAGCGGAAGAGTATTGGCAAAGTTGCGCAAAGCTCCGGTTAAGGTGAAGGAGTGGGCAAACCAGTAAATTCGAGGTGTTTTTGTGCAAGTTGTTTGATGAAAATAAGGCTCGTAATGTTCTGAAAATTAAATATCTAGGTCACATATACCCTTGAGTATTAGATATTATGATTACTATGTTCACGTACGTTATAATTACGACTACAAACGACATAACAGGAAGAGTAAAATCGAAACGTATACCAGTTTTATTCCGCCTGGGCAGAATTCTAAGTTTCCAAAATAAGCACACCCATTATTAACGATTTATTATATTATGTGGTATGACTAATACTTATCTGCATAGTATAATACGGATTTCAAACATGAAACATTTGCTTGTTATGAGACCGTAGGCGTCTTTATAGCGTGTATGGTAAATAATCTCAAACATGATCGAAAAAGCGAATACTTTTATTAAAATCAGCAAATAAAATGTCTAAAAGTCGTGTACAATTAAAAAAGAAGAAAAAAGTTATTTTCATTAAGTTGAGTATTACGTGAGATTTGAATTCGTATACGCAATGTTTTGGACTACAAAACAATCATTTAGCATAGGTATACATATCTAGGCTATGTAGCAGCGAAAGCGACGTTGCGAGTTCGCTCGCAGCACGGCAGCCGACCCAAAAAAGCGATGTTGTCAGGTGTTCGCCGTTGGTCGTGGTGTTTGTTTTGCTTGCAATTTGTTCATGCATTGCGTTCTACGATTCCGTACCGTACGAAAGCAGTTTTTGTAGCGTTCTTCGTTTGGAGTTTGTCTTGTTATTGTTATTTCTGTTATATATCGTTCTGTTACAGTGTTATCGTTGTTGACATTGTTTTTGTGCGGTGTGAGTGATACTGGACAATCCACAAATATGGGCAACAAGCAGGGCCGAAAACCACGGCTTTCGGTCAGATTGAAGTGAAAACAACTGGGCCGTCAGGCTTATAGTAAAAGATCCGATGCACAGTAAGTACAATAACTATTGTAGTGGTACGTAATTACTAATGTAGCAGGAAGTCCTTTATTTATGTATTTTACACAAAACAGTATTATTGGTCAAACTGGACTAGTAAATTATGAGCTAGCTGTCTTGCCTTCTCTGAGTACGTCAATAACTTGTACCAATACTAGGTACCTACCATATTTTATATTATGACGAAACAACTACTTCTGCTGATTTCAAAACTTGATAGTCATTGTTTCTTTCAGGCCTCCGGTAGCCCTTTCAGATATGACAACAGATGTTACAGCCGACAGTGTGCGCCGCGCCGGCGCGCCGCCGCCGCCGGCCATTTTTGCCACGCCGCCGACGCCGACAAATAATCGGCGTGAAATCGGCGTAGCCTTGACTGAATGCCAAAGATTCTTTTTATCAGATAGAAGAGAATAATGAACATTTTTGTTTATGCTCATACACAAAACTTTGTTATTGCTTTATGTAGTATCTATCGAAAAATATTTTGAAAGAAATCGATTAGGCTGTTTTTGATTTCTCCTTCATACAACTTCCTTTCTCACGACTAATACACGCACGCACGGGGTTGGTTTTTACATGCTTATTAGTCTAATCTAATCATTTAGTACAATCGTTCATTTGATTGTTGATTCGTTTTAGATTGAAATATATAGTTTTTTTTGGATAAGTAAATAGGTACTGATAGTCTAATTATTTAGTACAATCGTTCAACATTCAACATTGTAATTAAAATGTTACTAAAGGTTTGTAATTTAATTATACACTGCTTGAGCTTTATTAATATAAAGCTTGAACTTGAACTTCTAATTTATATTGATCTCGATATAAACAAATAATACGAATTCGTTTTCATTTTTGTTTACGAAACATTCACGCCGATTTTACGCCGAAAACACGCCGCCGCCGCCGATTTTTTGGCAAACGCCGCCGCCGATCATTTTTTAATCGGCGTACACGTCTATTCAAGATAAATAAAAAAAGTCAATGCACAGATCATTTAAATCTACATAATTACTTCTGGGTGGAAAGTTTGTCGGATTCTTGAATAAAGAAAGCATCTTAGAATAACATTTTAAAATGAAATCGATAAGAAAAAACGCTATTATAAATAAATGTTTTTCAAAACGGTGGTATGGTTCAGTCCTCCCTACCCCCAGGGGTATGGTGAAATTAAAGAATAATAAAGACGCATGAAGATGTGTGGAACTAACTATATTCGTTCACGCCACTTATTCTTGTAATTCTACATATACAAACTACGTAAGTCAAAAAAATTGCTACGTAGAACGTGAACAAACTGAGCGCCACCTGCCAGCACAAGCGCGCGAAATTGTAAGCAAGCGATAACGCGCTGGTGGTCATAATTCATGAGATAACAAACAGATGGCGCGCACATCAATTCTATCAACTCCAGAGCCTCAAGGTAACTTGCCGACTTTAGCTTTTACCTTAGCAATATTTGATTTCCAGTTTAGGTTCTTATCGAGAATCAACCCTGAGTATTTTTCGTTGTCTACTTTTTGTATGATTTTGTTATTTATTTTTAGTGGTTGAAAATCTGGTATTTTTTTGTTTTTTGCGGCAAAAATTATATAATTTGTTTTCGTTACGTTAATAGTTAAAAGGTTACATTGAAACCAACGGTTTAACAAGTTTAGATCGTTTTGCGCATCTTCTATAATGTCACTTATGTTGTTTCCAAAATAAAAAATACTAGTGTCGTCTGCATAAAGTGTGACGTCGCCCTTCAGATCGAGTTCTTTTATGTTGTTAATATATATTAGAAAGAGTAACGGTCCTAGTATTGATCCTCGAGGAACACCGCACGTAATCATATTGGGCTCACTTTGACAACTTCTAATTTTGACAACTTGATATCGATTTGTAAGATATGATGTTAGAATATCTAACGCTACGTCGGTAATACCTAGCTCGTTTAATTTATGCAACAGTATGTTGTGACTGACTGTGTCAAACGCTTTTTTGAGGTCTATGAAAATACCTAGTGCTATTTGTTTTTTATCTATATTAACTTTAATTTTTGTAACAAGGTCTATTGTTGCTGACAGCGTATTGGATTTGGGTCGAAAACCGTATTGTTTTTTGTAAAGGAAGTTAATGGAGTTCAGATGTGATTCAAGTCGACCATAAATTATTTTTTCGAATATTTTCGAGATTACAGGTAAAACTGAAATTGGACGATAGTTATTTGGATCACTTTTGCTTCCCGATTTATAGATTGGCGATACTTTTGCTAATTTTAAACTATCAGGGAAGACACCTTGATAAAGACATGTAACATGACAAGACAAGTTTAAACACCGGGTAAGTTCTTCAAGTATAAGTGTTTTGACGCATTTTATTGTGTTGGTGTTAATGCCATCCATGCCAGAGCTTGTGTTGACTTTTAAGTTATCTATTATTTTAGAAACCTCAGCGGTAGTAGCAGGCTTGAATTTAGATAATTTGCTTAGGTTTGATTTTGAAGTCGAGGTGTAGGTAAGTCATATTATAGCTATAGTTTTTAGGGATTTCATTAGCTAATGTTACTCCTATTTTTGAGAAAAACGTATTAAAACAATCACACATTCCCTTTAAGTTATAATAGAAAATACCAAAATCACTACACGCGTACCTAATATAATAGAGGAGTTCCATCAATTCCTCATTGGATCCCATCATCCAACTGAATTTTTGATAATAATGGGACTCACCTGGAAGCAAATACTTACAAACAAAAAAAATACAAATCGGCTCACCAATGACGGAGTTCTCAGTTAACAAACATTGAAAAAAAAAGAAAAAACAATACAACCGAATTTAGAACCTCCTCCTTTTTTTGAAGTTGGTTAAAAAGGTTTAATTATAGATGAACAGTCTCAAGTACCTAGTTTAATACTTAGTTAATTGAATTTTTATCCTTCTGAGTTTGGGCATTAAAAACTGGATCAAAAAGGGATCTTTCTTTTTAACTCGATTCGTATTCAACCAGACCTTGAAAGCGGCGTTGCTCTAGCTCCGCGTTACTTTAAAGCTTCTAATTTTCAATTTGCAACCTCAAACTAGGTATAGTACCTACCTACATACCTACTAATCAAATTCTAAATCTAATCAGCCGGTCTTATAATTTCGGCTTAAATTATTGCTCGAAGTTTGTGGCGAGTCGATATTATGTTACATAAGGAATTTCTTTGCGATTCAAAACGTCTATTAACTCTTACGGCCCTCTCTACTTTAACTTGACCTTGATACACGTAACAACTACGCGTGGAATACGTAAGACTTATTCTGGTTCAGCGTAGAGGAGTCGTCGGTAACCGTAGTGAATACCCCTGGATGGCCAGTGGTAAGAGTAGAGTGGAAGTCGAGTCTCGACTCGAGTCGATTCAGTCGAGTACTGCGTCCCAGAGCGAGCACACGCGCCCGCCCCCGACGCAACGCGACCGAACTCTCGTGGTAACTTGAATTTAAAACGTAACTGTTGCCTATTTAAGTCGCGGTTTTGAAATTCGAACGTGTGGCATTTGTTTTTAATTATTGCGTTTATTTTTTGTAAAAAAAGGTACACGAGTTTCTGGTTTCATACGTTGTTTTTTTATGGTACAGTTTGTACAGTCGCTATCAAATTACAGATGTTTTATTTTTTGGATGGGTTTTACAGACGAAACATGAAAACGGTTAAGGGTAGCCTTTAATTTCTGGTTGTAAATTATACAACAAAACCTCCCCCGGCGTAGTTTTGCGGTGTGCGAAAAATGAGGGTAGGTAAATGTTATTATTTGGAAAATAATAGACAAATTAGCATTTGAATCACTAAAGGCTCTTTTTTGTGCTTTTTGTTTCTCTGAAGAAGAAAGTAAGTAGTTCCTGACTGTATATTTGTTAACCTGTGAAAAGGCATATGAGAAAAGTATTGCCTGTACCATCTATAATTAATAATTATAATACATCAGCCTAGCCAGCAGTGGGAAGTATGTAGGCTTGTTATACAAAGGAAATAGTATGTTATTTAAAAAGAAAGACGACATTGAACGAGGGACCTAAGCAAACCAAGTTCTCTGCTTCATGTTGGGCATTTTTTTTTTCGTATATCCGTTTGTGCAGCTGCTCTCTAGGTCGCATTTCTCAACCGATTCTCGAGAAAGTTCGTGAGCGGGTCGGTCTTTGGAAATGAGCGGTGTAACATGAGTATATTGTATACAGTTGAATTTTATAACTTTTGAAAGCTCTTAACAAGAGCTTTAATTTCTTTTAACGTTGAAGACCGGTCGGGAGCAGGGAAGCTACAATAGCTCATTTTATAACCGCACTGTGGCGTTTACTGGAACTAAATATTACCGTACATTTTTGAAGTGAAAACTTCTTTAGCGGCGCTGTGCACTTTTTGGGATGGGGAAAATTGTTAAACTCGCCACAGGTGTAGGGGCGTAGGAGGTCACGTGACAGATGGTGAGAGATTCGGGACGAGGCTTGGGGACGGGGGACGGGACCGATGCCGTACGAGACTGGCTGCGCCATTCGAGTTAGCGAGAAAAAGGGCGTAAACGCCATGCAATCCGCGGCGCTTGCCCGTTCGGCCGACACACTATAAGTTCTCACGCGCTAATTTGCAAGTGAAATAGTTTACTTCTGTCGCTACGGTAATTGTCGATTCGAAATTTCAAAATATTCAAGTTTTCACTTCTGCCGGCACTCCCGGAGTGCAACTCGGTCTTTTTTTAATACCCTTGCGTGTTCCATAGCTCAAAGGGCCACAACGAAAAACAATTCATTATACAATTTCTCCCTCAACGTCCACATTCATCACCACTAGTGCTACGCACGCGTAGCCGATACTCGTAGCATAGTTCTCCCGGTATGCTGGACACAATAACACATTCACTGCCGAAGATTCCGTAGTGCTACGCTCGTAGCTGATAACGCGGGTTTTTGTAGAACGGCTACAAGCGCGTTAACTAACCTTAATACCTAGTATACAGGGTGGCTCATTCAGAGCGGTCAGTATGGGAAAGGCTGAAACTATAAGATATACGAAGATCTGTTCTTAGGAACCATGTCATCGATTTTATTAACAAGAAAAACTGCAACCATACATTTAAAAAAAACTTGTACTCAGCTCGGGAATCGAACCCGGTCGTTTTGAAAAAAAAACTAACACTATTTCTATTAAGATATCGATTGTGTAGGTCTTAAGCAGTAAATGTTTCTATGGAACATGATGTCTAAAATGAATAAAAGGCATTGTTTAATAAAATACCTAAGCAAAACTTTAAGTTCCCGCCAAAACAATGACACTCCAATGTTTTTTCTTTTTTTTATTGCTATTCGGCCAGTCACACGAAGACGTTCCATTTTCAAATGAGGTTTATCACGTCTCTGTGTCTGCATACTTAAAATAAGTATGTAGAGGGCTTTTCAATTTATTATTGGTGTTTGATTAATAGAAGAAAGCAATTGCAGTCATGAACAGATAATATTATCGCAGATAACAAAACTTCCGGAATGGTTTAATGCAATGCCAATGCCATATGATATGTAAAGCGGTGTATGTAATAAGTTGCGACACCAGCAAAGAGGTACAAACAACCATAGACAAGTTTATATGTCTGAACTTGTTGAATATTGTAATGGTGGTCACTTCGAACAGGTGTTCGAAGTGACCACCACTAAAATAAATTAAAGTATGTGAAAACAATGCCTTTTATTCATTTTAGACATCATGTTCCATAGAAACATTTACTGCTTAAGACCTACACAATCGATATCTAAATAGAAATAGTGTTACCTTTTTTTCAAAACGTCCGGGTTCGATTCCCGAGCTGAGTACAAGTTTTTTTTAAATGTATAAATGCAGTTTTTCTTGTTATTAAAATCGATGACATGGTTCCTAAGAACAGATCTTCGTATATCTTATAGTCTCAGACTTTCCCATACTGACCGCTCTGAATGAGCCACCCTGTATATTATCATTAGAGAACCATATAATATACCTAGATATTTTTCTAGCACGAACGAGTGATTGACAAAATAAAAATATCGACAGTCCTGTTATCGATAAGTACCACTTCAACGTCAGGTGATACAAAGGTAAATATATAAAGGGTAATAGGGTGCGTTAGAAAATAGATAATTGTAACAAAACTATCATGTTTTTAATATTTTACATGCTTCAGAAAACAATGTGGAATACTTACGTAGCTTTCTTTCTTCGTGTCACTGAATTAATTATTATTCTCTTAATTAATATTCTTATGCTTGTCTGTGTTAATGTGCCATGTGACGTTGTGTTTCTTTGGGACGATATTTACTGCGCATTTGGTGCAAAATAATGTTGAACCACGAAATCCGATATCTGGTTTTACAATAAACGAGGAGATTCTCTCTTCTCGGAACGTTTTTCTGGGTGTCATTTTTTCGTATTCAGTCTTGTGTTAACAATATATTTGCCTTAATATAACAATAATAATATTTTTTTCGGACAAATCTTACACAAATTAACCCAGTCGAAAACTAAGCAAAGCTTGTACTATGGGTACTAGACGATGATATACATACTTGTATAGCTAAATAAATACTTAAATACATAGAAAACATCCATGACTCATGAACAAATATTCGTGCTCATCACACTAATAAATGCCCTTACCGGGATTCGAACCCGGGACATCTAGCTTCGTAGGCAGGGCCACTACCAACTAGGCTAAAGCGGTCGTCTAATACTTAAATACATAGAAAACATCCATGACTCATGAACAAATATTCGTGCTCATCACACTAATAAATGCCATTACCGGGATTCGAACCCGGGACATCTAGCTTCGTAGGCAGGACCACTACCAACTAGGCTAAAGCGGTCGTCTAATACTTAAATACATAGAAAACATCCATGACTCATGAACAAATATTCGTGCTCATCACACTAATAAATGCCCTTACCGGGATTCGAACCCGGGACATCTAGTTTCGTAGGCAGGGCCACTACCAACTAGGCTAAAGCGGTCGTCTAATACTTAAATACATAGAAAACATCCATGACTCATGAACAAATATTCGTGCTCATCACACTAATAAATGCCCTTACCGGGATTCGAACCCGGGACATCTAGCTTCGTAGGCAGGGCCACTACCAACAAGGCTAAAGCGGTCGTCTAATACTTAAATACATAGAAAACATCCATGACTCATGAACAAATATTCGTGCTCATCACACTAATAAATGCCCTTACCGGGATTCGAACCCGGGACATCTAGCTTCGTAGGTAGGGCCACTACCAACTAGGCTAAAGCGGTCGTCTAATACTTAAATACATAGAAAACATCCATGACTCATGAACAAATATTCGTGCTCATCACACTAATAAATGCCCTTACCGGGATTCGAACCCGGGACATCTAGCTTCGTAGGCAGGGCCACTACCAACTAGGCTAAAGCGGTCGTCTAATACTTAAATACATAGAAAACATCCATGACTCATGAACAAATATTCGTGCTCATCACACTAATAAATGCCCTTACCGGGATTCGAACCCGGGACATCTAGCTTCGTAGGCAGGGCCACTACCAACTAGGCTAAAGCGGTCATCTAATACTTAAATACATAGAAAACATCCATGACGCATGAACAAATATTCGTGCTCATCACACAAATAAATGCCCTTACCGGGATTCGAACCCGGGACATCTAGCTTCGTAGGTAGGGCCACTACCAACTAGGCTAAAGCGGTCGTCTAATACTTAAATACATAGAAAACATCCATGACTCATGAACAAATATTCGTGCTCATCACACAAATAAATGCCCTTACCGGGATTCGAACCCGGGACCTCCGGCTTCGTAGGCAGGGTCACTACCAACTAGGCTACAGAGGTCGTCTGAGAATATACAATGTAAATAAACGTCACATTATATGTCATTTTTTTTTTTAATAAATAACGTCTATGAATATAAAAGTTTGATTACTTTTTTACGTTGGTAATAAGTAGAGGAATTAAATGAAATGTGTGCTTATTATGATTTTGCCTCTTTATCATTACTTCGATGAGTTGGTTGACATGTGATTTTTTTCAAATAGCTATACTGCATGTTTTCCTCACAGACTTATAATGAAGTACCTACATGCCGCAAGTACAGTGATTTGTACGTCAGCGAACATGCACAAATCTGAAGAAATAAAACGTGACTTCAGTAGAATGTTTTTGTAGTAGACACAGCACATTGACTTGATAAACTTACCCTTAAATATTTTTTTAACTCTTTTTTTATACTACAATCAAGATAAACAAAAAAAAAACAATACACCCTGAAAGTTTCATGTATATAGGCTGCTCTGTATAAATAACTATTAATTGCAAATTAAATACATTTGATCAATAGTGTACGGATTTCGTTCAATTTGTACAAGAACGGTGCACGCGGCGCCTAGGTACGTAGCCGATATCTAGAGTAGAGAGGAAGACTGTGGTTGTACCTACTTATCAATAACAGGACGTTCGATGTTTTTATTTTGTCAATCACTCGTTTGTGTAGAAAAATATCTAGGTATACATATAACATTAGAATAGGGAAGATGCAATATTTTCATTTTTGCTTTCATTTGAAAGAATTGCAAGAACCAAGAAAGTATTTAAAAATTAAAATACTATAATTTATAGTCAAAAATTCTTGTTACAAACTGACAATTTCAACTTTCGCGCGTAAGCGGATCTACGTCCCTGTGACGTCACTCATGTGTGTCACTCGCCATATCTAGAATTATGCACGAAATGGCGGTCGAGGTCACGGTAAGTCAAGATCAAGGTTAATGGTAATCGACGGGGCTGCAGCTTCATTTTAAGTGTTTTAAATCTGTTTCGAAATTTCTTACCTATTTAAGAACTTGAAAAATAAGTTTTAACTTAAGTAGATACCTCGACGTCTTTTAGAGAAATATGACATGTACAAGGATTTAACGCCCAAAGAAAAAATCTAGTACAATTTTTTCTCGATGTCTAGACGCAAATCATATTATTATTGGCAACGCAGTCCACCGAAGTCCGTTTAAGTTTATTGCAGCGACGAGTGTCTGTGTGAGTGCATGCACTGATGTTGGTACTGCCAAGAATCAATACGCGCTACGCTCGTAGCCGATCCCATTGGTTAACGGAAAGTGACTACGGCGTAGGCACCGGCTACGTGATTTCCTGGCAATGAAAGTGACAACACATTCACTTCCAAGAATCGCTACGCGTTACTCTCGTAGCTGATCCCATGGGTTCTCTCGTATGTAACGGTACTCGACTACAGCGCTGGCACCCGTTACGTGGTTTCCTGGCAGTGAAAGTGACAACACATTCACTTCCAAGAATCGCTACGCGTTACGCTCGTAGCTGATCCCATGGGTTTTCTCGTATGTAACGGTACTCGACTACAGCGTAGGCACCCGTTACGTGGTTTCCTGGCAGTGAAAGTGACAGCACATTCACTTCCAAGAATTGCTACGCGTAGCCGTGGTTTTCCCGCTAAGTAGCAGAAAGTTATTACGCCATAGGCAGGCACCCACTAGGCGGGTTCCTGGCAGTGAAGGTGTTAAACTATGTATCTAAGTCTATGTATCTCATTGAGGAAAGAACGATAGGTAGGTACCTAGTTACCAATTCTATGATGCAAATTCAATATCTTGTGACCTTCAAGTATTCCCTCCAATATACACAGTTGTTTTTCACTCACATTTTCTTTGACAAAATGGGATAGTTACTTCCACTTCAGCGATCAGGAATATTGATCATTTCAATTTTGTGATACCCAATCAAGCTTTGTTTGTTCTGGGCATCTCTCGCGTTCGTTTGTATCGAAGCTTTGGGTAGCTTATTTATGTAATTTTTTTTGATAACTTGGTGTGATGAAAACCAACCATCGCAATAAATTTTCATTTACAAATAAATATCAAACCCATGAAAAGATAATGCGGCTTCAAAGATTCCAAACAATATTAGGTAAAGCAAAGTTCGGGTTGCACTGTGGTTCCACAACACTTCGGGAGCTCAAATCCCGCGAGCCATCCGGTTGCCTGGACACTGAAACTACGCTTCATTGCTCTGAACATATGTTATTTTTGTATCGCCTATGATTACATTAAAAGTTACTAATGTTGTTTTAATAATATATAAATTTATATGCACTTAAATGCGTTATTTCACGTCAAAAACAGCAATTTAATGTTTTTTTTTTGTAGGTCCCTTATGGACACTTGATCGTCGCTTAAAACAATATAGGAAAGCAGTAAATTCCAATCAGGTGTACCTGAGTGTAGTCAGCATCATACAAGGTGTAACAAAAATGGGGTATGAACCGATCAAGGGCTTAACAGGTATCGTGTTCTGATAAGAAAAAACAGAAAAGAAATTTTTTTTGACGTAATTTTTTTTTTACTTTTCTATGGAGCTTGTCGCCCCAGTCGGCCAACGCTCCATACTAAGATAAAAGAAAATCGTGCCAAATTTTTTTTTTCTGTTTTGTCTTATCAGAACACGATACCTGTTAAGTGTTAAGCCCTTGATCGGTTCATACCACATTTTTGTTACACCCTGTATATTTAGTAGCGGCCAAAGTAGCCAAATATATCGTAACACATCCTTACTCCTATAGTAATAAAGCCGTGATCCGATTAATTTGGCTACTTTGGCCGCTACTAACTATATGATGCTGAATGTATTGTAAAATTGTACAGTCAGCCTTATATAGTAAGTAGCAGCTAAATTACCCAAATATATATATCGTAAGGCCTGAATCACACTGGCGCGGCCTGCGGTGGCGGTCAATAGTAAACTTGACAGCAATAGTCAAATTTGCGATAGACCGCAGCGGCTGACCGTGCCAGTCTGTGTCAGGCTCAATGTCACATAAATCAAACCTGCATAGTTACAAGCACACGTGCGCAAAAATGAGCTAAACTATCTGTACCCTCTCACACTGGCGCGGCTTGCGGTGGCGGTAAATAGTAAACTTGATACTTAATGTAAAACTTACTATTGACCGCCACTGCAGGCCGCGCCAGTGTGTGTCAGGTGTAATAGCTTTCGCCAACATCGTTTCTACCGCCGTGACGTAGCAGTTTTGCGACGGGTCACACAATAGGCATTATGCGCGCTGAAAGGTTTGGGGTGTTGGGGTTTGCCTATCGGGTATAATTAACTACGTTAAAATTACATGTCAGAATTGGAAAGGCGGAAAAAAGACAAAACAATTAGAAGTAAAATAAAAACCCTAATTAGACGAAATAACACAATTCAATAGAATAGGTAGATATATTCTTAATTGCGGCGTGCGGAGACTCGTACACCGAATGGAGATGCGGTGCAATGTGGAGTACCATGCGAAGTTTATATATTAAAAAAAAACTATTTATTTCAGATAAAGTACTTACTTAAATAACATGTTTTGCAAATCTCTATGCGAGATAATGTGCGCGGTCACTCTACTCGCTTTATAACTCGTCTCTTATGTTATTATTAAAAATTGTAAACACTATTATTATGCGTAGTTTTTATTTTGCTGATATTCCCTAGGATATTTCCCCTTTGCAAAGTATTCTTTTAAGATTTTTCTTTATTTATGAATTATTTTTTGTAATAAAATCCACACAAATACAATACAAACACCGGAAGGCGCAGCGTGGGTAGGCCCCCCACAAGGTGGACTGATGACCTGGTAAAGGTCGCGGGAGTCCGCTGGATGCGGGTGGCGCAAGACCGGTCATTGTGGGACTCTTTGGAGGAGGCCTATGTCCAGCAGTGGACGTCTTTCGGCTGATATGATGATGATGATGATGACAATACAAACTGTGGTTTGCCAACCGTCAGTCCGCACGCCGCGGCTGGATGCGAATGCTGTGTGATGACCCGCTAAGAGAATTAGTATTCTCTTATATACTACACTTATATTAAACATAAACAGGGGCACTCTTCTTCTACCCAGCGTTATCCCGGCCTTTGACAGGGTCCGCTTTCCTACTCGCTTCCCTCCACTTTGCACGATTCTGGGCGTCTTCCTTTGTGAGCCCGTTTTCGCACATGTCGGCCTTCACGAAATCCAGCCATATCGCTTCTCTTCGCCGTGGGGTCGAGTCCCGTCGAAGACTAGGCCAAGGCATGTGTTCCCTACGTAGTCAGATGGTCTGCGAGAGACGTGACCGAAGCAACGTAGGCGACATTTCTGGAGCTTATCCGCCACGTCACGAACTCCGAGGCTGCCACGGTACTCTGTGGTAGAAAGGAATAGAAAGGGGCATGATTTGAGTCTTCTAGATGTCAAACATCGTTTTTGATAGACAGAGCCTTATACGTAAATATTTATCTCCATTATGTAGCTTAGTAAACGGTTATAATCAAAGTTCCGTCGTTTTACGACCACCATTCAACGTTATTATTATGGTCGTAATTCTACACTTTACGAGTATGTAGCCGCCCACACGGGTAACAAAGATTATTACAATGTTATGCTACTTATTCATTTTCGACATAGTAATAAGTCATAATGCGGGTTTTCTAAAATAACAAGCAACAGGCGGCGGCGCTACCACGAACTCTCGAAGTCTCTGTCGGTTAAGTAGTATACTTGTAAGTGGGATAGAGATAGACATATTCAAAATTTGAATTATGTTTTTTGTGGTATAACTGTGTTGGCAAAGTTAATTTAAAGAAGTTCGATGTATCTATGTTACGATGACTCGCATCTCTCGCTCTTGTGTTATTGTAACGACAGGGATGGTGAATAATTAATTCGGCTGGGAGCACCATAACGTCCACTCCAAGTGTATTTTCATGCAATTTGTATAATTGAGTACCTAACAATAAGGTTTTTACGTCAATGGCAACAGTTACGGTTTTAAAGTCATACTTTTTTTTTCTAAATAATGAATAAGCAATCAGAAATGACGGATTGTGTAGATTTTAATACTGAAAATATTTTTCCAACTAACCACTTAAGTTCTCAATTGCAAAGCGAAGTTTGATAAAATACCTTGCTCTGAGCTTTTAGCTGCTTAACGTTTTTTACAATATAAAATTTCCCGGGTATTACCCATTACATTATAATCTTACAAACCTACACCCCCACAGAATTTCCTCTTTATAATATTAGTACCTATAGATTGTCATTTTAATAATTGTCAGGCACTGGTTGAAGCCTTAATGCGTAAGCTAAACGTCTGAGTGCTCGACGCAGTACTAGTATATAACATGGGCAAAGTGACATGGCTTAAATTCGAATGAATTAAAATCCTCTTAGTTCGAATTTAACCCATGTTGCTTTCACATAGGCCCATGCCATATACTACATAGTACAGCGTCGAGCACTCGGACGTTTACCTTATTTGTTCTACACACTAGTTACCACGAGAAAATCCACATCAAGATCATTTCATTGTAAAACGAAAAGACTATCCGAACTGCACCGCGGAGTGATTGCCTTTCTAATTGGTATCAAAGTGATGAACAAAGGCAGTGAACAGTGATATGGATAGACGAGGGGAAGACAAACATCGACAGGCATCACACGACCAGGGTAAGTACTACTACCAAGAGTGGGTTGCACCAACTTACGATGAAGGACCGATCAACGTTAAAACTTTTTTTTTTAATCCTCCCATTAGGCATTTTTCTTGGTTTTATGCTATTTATGTTTTTGCTGGTGTAATTTTGTGGTTTTCAATATGTTTTTTTAATTTTTCTTTTATTTCTTGTGAATTTTCAATATATGTATGTGTGCGTTTCGTCACTGTGCCGTGGTATCACCTAATGGACACAACGGAAGACCAGCGCTGGCTCTGCCAGCATTACGCTGAGTTGTGACCATTTCGTGGCAAATTGCAGAAGTTTAATGTCATTGTCTAAATTGTCTTGTATTTTGTCATGAACGAATGTATATTTCTTTCTTTCTTTCTTTCTTTTTAAATATAACGCCGGCAGCTGTCATTCCATAGAAACTTGTCATACTTTCCATACGTTCAGATTCTAACGAACACCGCTTATGATTACAGATTGTTTGGTGCAACCCACTAAGAGGAAACGTTACCTGAGCCTTATGAGATTTAAGAATTCTAGATCAGTATTTCTGTCGCGTCGACGTAGGTGGAACTGCGCGATGGTGCAATAAGGATAGCTATAGCGTCGACTAAAATCCCAAGTGGAATCTCAAAAACAGAGATTTCGCTCTCGACTGTTCCCTTCTCCGAAACTTAACCAATCGTTACAATATTTTGGAAACTGAATAAGATTAAGATTGAATAACGGACTGTTTTGATGTTTGCGCTTATGGTTGACGGGGTTGTATAATAGTTCTATTTTGAGGGAGTTTTAAGTTCGCAGCAGCCAAAATCTGGAACGACTTGCCTCCTTTAAGAAATGACTGTCCCTAATACACTTTGAAATGTAAACTTCGAAAACTATTATTTGACATACAAAAAGACTTTGAAACCCTTAAAATGTAGTTTTTAACTTCGTAACTTGGTAAAGCTGTCCATTGTTTAGATGTAAGTATAATATCTTTAAAAGCCCATTGAGACGTTTTCAAATTTTTTCCAATGTTTTTTCATGTATTTTAATGTTTTTTTTTGTATATCTACCTAAAATCTCTATAGCTATTTAAGCATCCATCAAATTGTAAACTGGTTGTCACTAGGGGTGAACTGAAAACCAGCGCTGTGTGCAGCTAGTCTGTGCCGCAACAAATGCTGAGTTCGCTCCTATTGTCGCACAGATATACTAGATTTAGTTTTTTATTTTTCTGTTTAGTATGTTTTTATGTTTTGTCTCTGTATCTGGTATGTTGTGTGGCAATAAACAGCTAAAATTCAATTCAATTCTATTCTATTCTATTTTTGCGGCATATTGAAATAGGTATTTATGAAGCAACTTAGCACTAATAAAAATAATAATAAAATCCGCATCATGGCTATGTTCAAAAAGAAACTTGTCAGGCTGTATATAATGCAATGCAGAGGGGTCACATAAAGTTTCCAACGCTCATTTTTCCATATAAAAAAATACATTTAGATCTACCTAACGTACGTACCTACAATCGGCATCAAAAGTAACGCAAACGAAGAAAAAAAAAACTTTTAACGTCTTCAATAGCGTAGTTACTTCTGATGCTGACTGTCCGTATAATGCATGATCGACCTGCTTGCAGACCCCGTAGCATGGACAAGATAGAGCGTCCGTCTCGTTCTATTGAAATCTAATACCTGGCGTATTTTTTTTTTCACCTCGCCTCCAATTTCCGGCCTAGTCCAAGTTGGCTCAGTTCGGGTTGGACAGGACGGCTCTACAACGCTTCGGGAGCTAAAATACCGCGAGCCATCCGGTTGCCTCTCAGGCACTGAAACTACGCGTCACTGCTATAACTAAATTAGTTGAGCCTTCGGGGCCCAGCAACTTAGCAGGATACTTCGCCTAGTGTCTGCAATACACATCTCAAATGTATTTTACTTTCGAGATGTGATCGTATTGCACTGTGCAATAGAGAGATACTAACAATATTATTTTATTAACATAATAACTTAAGATATATAAAATACAAAAGTACATTAAAACTAGATTTAAAATTAAAACTAAAACTAACTTAAAAACGACCTAACAAAAACTAAATAATTCCTAAATTTGGACCCTTTGGCAGGGTACCCATCACGCAGGCAGCATTCCCGCGCTGAATTTGGATTGCAAGTCTCTGCGCGAGAAAGCTGCCCGCGCGAGGGTCGCCTGTTGCCTCCTTCAGGCGTTTGCTGAGCGCCCCGTGAAGCCCACGCGCGCCTTTACCCCACGAGCCAAGAGTCTCGACACCAAACGGAACGAACTCGTACAGGGTGCCGAGACAACTGTACTTCACCGCCTTTGCTCGTACATCTCAAATGTATTTTATTCTTGAGATGTGGCTGTATTGCAGTCACTAGGCGACTTAGGTAAGGAAAAAAATCTGCCAAGTTTATTAAATGATCTGTATAACTATAAATGATGTGGTGAATCTGGGTTGGGTTTGACCGCTCACAAACATAAATATCAGTGACAAATAGCGACAAAATAATTTTACAGGCATTTTAACTAGAGTACGCTTTAAGGACTTTCATAAATAGAGCTTTATCATTCCAATTGTGAGTATTTGTGACTAAGAAGCTTTTGTGTAAAGCCTAGCATAATTTGAAAGTCTGTTCCACTTACAGGGGCCTAAACAAGCGAAGGCTTTTAGGCCCCCGGCCCGTATCGTCGAGCCTGCGTGACAAATATTGGCATTGAGTTTCCTTCATTCCGTTATCTGGGTGATTCTACAAGCGTTCCAACCTCCGTCAGTCCCGATTGGATTGGATACAAAATTATTGGGAAAGGGGTTTCCCAATAATTTTGTAGTACCTAGTGACTAGGTACTACAACTACTACTAGGTCCTAGTCCTGGACTTGTTTAGAATACCTGAACATGCCGTTACATCCATACTAATACAAGGTAACAAAAATGGGGTATGAACCATAAAGGGCTTAACGGAAAAAAAAATTTTGACGCGATTTTTTTTACATTTCTATGGCTTGTCGCCCCAGTCGGCCAACGCTCCATATTAAGGTAAAATAAAAATCGCGTCAAAATTTTTTTTTTCTGATTTTTCTCATCAGAACACGATACCTGTTAAGCCCTTGATCGGCTCATACCCCATTTTTGTTACACCCTGTATTATAAAGGCTCGTACTATTACGATTTGTGTAAAAGATTGCCCCTATAATATTTAATAATCAGGACGATGCGATATTATATCATAGCTGATTTTATTTTTTACTATATACCTACTGAGAAACTTTTACTATAACCGTCTCCAAATAATGTAGAGTAAAAAAGGTACTTAAATAAATAGTAGCAAGGTGCGATGGTTAAGGACGCTGTTGGCCGCGGCGCTGCACAAACTTTCATGTGCTTCGCATACATTTTCATTAGGGGCAGTTCGCACCAACTGGCAAAACTGTAGAACTTATTTATAATCACCACCGCATCAATTACATTTATTTTAACTCTTACTAGTTTTCGTACGCGCGTTATTCATTCAAGTCTAACTGCCGCCATCTGTTTCAAACAGTATGGCATGACGCTTTTAGTTCAAGATGGTTTTACAACGAATTATATCAAATCACAACCGCCCGTATATGCAATTTGGATACGAGACTACACCGACGAAACTTTCAAGCAACAGGTGTTTCAATCTGTTGCCTCGCGAAAAAAAAATCACACAATTTTTCTATTTTCTCGTCAGTCCAAGTTGGCTCAGTCCGAAAATAAATGTTGCAAATAATGTTGCTGCAACCCCTAAACGGTTAAAACTTTAAGGGAAGTTATAGTGAATAAACCTTATATGTCGATGTCATCACACTCATCACGAAATTTTCGAGATTTTATCTCGAAATAGTTTACGTCTTTGCCTTCGGCCCTTTAGTGTAGCGTTTGACTCAAGACACTTTACGTGGCTGGCAGCCATCTTGATTATTATTAGGTACTGATGTTACATTAGGTAAGCAAATAAATGACTTTTTTAAAATATTTTAAACCTACTCGGAACTCACCAGTCAAGAAAGTTCACGGCCACCTATTTTTGTTAGTGTTACTTGGATAAAGTAAGAACTAGAACACTAATAGTTCATTTAAATAAACGTTAATTAATTTTAATAAAGGGCTTTGAAATGGTAAAATAACCTCCTCAGGTTTATAATATCAACAAGTAAGTAGTACAGGCCCCACCTACATTCCAAATTGAAAGTGTGACCTATTTATGCGAGCTCGACGGTAGCGTGTCAAGAGCTAAAATGACACACCAAAGAATGATTAAATAAACAATATCATGTAAGGTACCTATGCCAACACACACGTTGATAACTGACTAACTTTGTCACAGTTAGCATCAAATTTGTTACTCGACGACATTCACCGAAACGATGTCCTCATCCTAAGCCGACAAGATTCTAGATTTCGTTGCCTACATAAATAATTCATTATAAAGACTACCTGCCTATTTAATAACAAGGAGTATTACATCTTCCCAAAACATTTTGTGAAGTTTTCAAGTTGTCGAAGGCAAAGTGACGTTTTTATGTTATTGTTAATGCCCTGTAATATTTGTATCCTATACTATTAAACGAGCAATATTTTTACATACATTCGTTATCACGTTATCTTAAACGGTACTAACGATTACGAAGTGAATTGCAATAAAAGAAAAAGATCTACGGGAGAAACATCGATCTACTTACCTAGGTCTCACATGGGAAAATTCTTTGCCTCATTTTCACCCAAGCTCGGTCGCCCAGGTACTGATTGACCAAAATGCAGTGTGAATTGTTATCTCTGTCGACTTAAAGGCACTTAGTTATATACTTATAGTAAAAATAAACCTTTTTACTGGTAGCATTGTTACAAGACCGCTCACAAACAGAGATAATGAAGCTCTTAAAACCTAGCTCGAAATAAATCGGCACGTCAGCGGCAGATATTGCGTAAATAAGTACAACACGCGTAGTTCACCCTATGAGAGTCTAGCACAACCGGGGCACAACTTGCTGCCGTCGCGCCGCGCGCTTTTCAGCTGTTGTCGCACTCGCAAATTGTGTCTCGTGGTTATGCTAGCCCCGCTTGCTAAGTCGCGAGAATGCCGTCTCTATCACAATGAGCTCATCAAAAAGAGGGCTAGATATTTTCGTCTTGCATCGCGTCACCGCATCTGTTGGCTTTGCCCCACTAGCTACTAAGTCGCGAGTCGCGAGACTCCCGTCTCTGTTGCAATGTGCTGTACCCTATTTCATTTAAGATTGAAACGCAAAAGCATTTACACTGTTATATTTGGAAAACACTTATTGATCGAAATATGTAAAATAAGCACAATATTTCTCATTGATAAACGAAGAAACGTTGACGAACCTATATCAACGAAACGAAGCGTCATGAATAAAAAATCTAATGTCATATGGTATGAGGAATAATTAGAAAGAGGAAAGACAGATTTTCTCGTGAGCGTCGAGTAGTGGCGTTAGTTGGTTAAGTCCCGCTGGCTTCCAAGTTGCGAGTCACACGACTCTCGTCTCTGTCGTATTGTGCTAATTAGAAAGGAGTGGCTACATTTTTTCGTCTTATGTCACCGCGTCAGTCGTGCTAGCGCGAGTTACAAGACTCAGTTTCTGTCGTATTGTGCTAATTAGAAAGAAAATGGTATTTCGTCTCATGCCACCGTTTCAGTCAGGCTAGCTCTGAATTGAAATGTAAGGTAAGTAGCATTTGTTTCCACAAAAACTAGAGCATACGCGCTAATTCTTGGCATTAGGCCAACTACAGACCGCGATAACGGTAGCACGAAGAGGAGTTTTTTGTGCAAACTTGATTTGGTTATATTATTCTGTAGTACCTAAGTACCTACCAATAAATTAATTTTGAATATCAAGAGCAGGCATTGACTGGACGGTATGTCACGGTAGTTTTTTTGGGGATGGACAATAATGACACTTCTTATCACACATTAATATATATTATATCATATACTATTAAACGAGCAATATTTCTTTGTATACTAGTATATATATATATATCTATTTGCAATCACGTTCTCGGAAACGGCTCTAATGATTTCGATGTGGAATATAATAAGGGTTTACGGGGGCGAGAAATCGATCCAGCTAGGCCTGGGAAAATTAGTTTTCTCCGTTTTCACCCAAGCCGAGCTCAGTTGCCCCGGGACTATTGGAGGCACGATTTTGCACCCATCTGTTTAATGGATGAAATAGTTATTTTCACCTCACTAGCTCAGCCCGGCTAGCACACTAATCGGCCATATATTTACGTCGGAACGTATAACCTTATGTATGTGTCAATTTTTACGTTACTTAGCTAGCACGCTAATGACGTGACGTATATTAATGGCCTGGCGTAAAGGGAGTGTAATGCAGTCTTTCGTAAAAATGAATATTTCATTCGTTCATTTGTCGTCATGGTTACAATACTACTTAATAAAAGAGTGACGTTGAGCACTGTAATTGTATAATAAATATTGGTTCACCCTAATTAAGTTGTATTTCTATCGTTTTATTTTGCTTCAACTACTACGCGCGAAACCGCTGCCATCATGGCATTCATGGCCATAGAACAAGACGCAGTTATGCTTCGGAATGCGATGGAAGTATGTCTTTCTCCCCCTAACACATAATTGCGTCCTGTATGATGGGCCATGATGGGCCATTGTGCAGAGAAGCCTGCAAGTAATATTTTATGATACATGTTTTCTATGAGATATTTTATAAAATCGGGCTCCGGCCACTCCAACGGACTAGAAGCATTTCTAATTTCTCACCTGCACCAAGCCTCTGAGCCAGGCGAAATGTCGTAAAAGGTAAACAATCAATCCAAGCTCTTAAAAGTGCAGGCGAATATTTGTTTTAACAGTAATTTTTACTCAAAATCCGCAGAATGCAATTCTTTTCCTAGTGTTAAAATACACCGGGGGTCTCGAGCGACCTACACAAATTTACGCCCGTCATCGGTTTATACCGGCAATTTTATATGTCAAAATCAAGAGCATATTAGCATTTGACGTTAAAATTTTCGTTTTATGAACAAGAGCGTCACGTTCGAAATTCAAAAACTCTTTTCTCGCTAGCGGATATAATTTACATTTATGCGCAGATTTTGAGCGATAAATTATGTAGGTATATCGAATTTAGTTACATTAAAAAATATTAAGCCGAAGGGTTGACTAAAAAAATCTTGGCAAGAGTATGAATAATTACAAGTTCTAAATATACTTTTTTTACTATAGAATATACTAATGCTAGAGGTTGGCTATATAAACTGGTAAGTCGAAACTCAACTAGTAATTTACACTCATCGCCCAGCCAGTACAATAGGTTTTATAAACTGTTCTAGCTGAGACGTACCGTAAAATATGACGATAAAACCTTTCATGCTAGGGTTTCTGTTTAATAAATATATTCTTTTATATATTTAATAGGCTTCATACTTTCGATTAGTATAATATTGGATCGTTAAACTATTGAGTGCAACGTAAAGTTAAAGTAAGTTTTTATTTCTTGTCAGGATTTTTTTATTCTACCAATTAGCAAACATTTTTGAATGTACTAAAATCGATATACAATGCTCTTCATCCGTTAAGGTGGTTCCCTTTCCACACAAAACGTTATTTAACATTCGCAGGCTAAGATCGTGATATTTCAAGAGACTTATGTAACAAACTGAAATTGGCTTTCTATTTGCGCGAAAATCCTCCTAGAATAATTAGAGATAAATAGTTTTCCCAAAAATTTGACGTCCCAAACGAATGTCTCAAATTATTCTAGTTTATCCAAGTTTTTTCTAGAAAAGGGGGAATTTTAGCCAATTTATAAAAGCTTGTTACATAAGTTTCTTAAAATATCACGCCGTTAGCCTACGAATGTCAAATAACGTATGGAAAGCGAACCACCTTAAACAGATGGGTGCAATCCCTTCGTGCCTCCTTTCTCTCCTACTAATATCATCGTTATTATATTTCTTTTATAATCATTCATCTCCAAAAACACTCTTCCTAATGCAGGGTGCATTAGGAAGAGTGTTCTAACCGAGGCCAGTTACGTACAAGTAATGATGTCCCCCTAATGGATGCAAGTTCCCTTGCTTTTAAGCCGAACCCTCACGTCCAAACAGTCACAAGCGATTTGACGTCCTCACCAACATGTAACCGTGTATTAAAAAGCTTAAAATACATAAAACCCTCTCATCTTTAGTGTAGCAGTACATGGCCTTGACATGGGTAATCTAAGGCACTCAGATATCAGTGTGTCCGGACTTGGCCCACATTTTACTCGTCAATATTTTTTCGAAAACTATGACAAGAAATATTTAAAAATGTTGCCTGGGTAAAACTTATTTTTTGATGATTTTTACTTCAATGCTATTTAATCTAATCCAGCCTCGCTAGTATCTCAGTATTTGTAGACATATATCTTCTATAGGTCGACTAAAGATAGTGGTAACTCTGAATACACCCCGGTAGTGGAAAAAAAATACAGCATGACCTACATTTCGTTATCTATAAGTATTCGAATGGCTCTAAAAACAACAACGTTATCTAAAAATAATGGTGTTTGAAAGCTAGTTTCCTTTTGCGGTCCCTCCTCTTTTATAGGAAGAAGAAATGCGACTTGTGTTGATTTTTTGCTCACAAAAGTTCCGGTGAGAAACGTCAAAAGCCATTAATAATATATTTTTTAGTTGCAAATTAAGAAACTACTAGTATTACTCTAAGCCTCTAAGCTCTGTTAATTGTTAGAACTGTTCTTGCTGTAGTATTTCTAATTTAAATTACCTGTCGTAAATATTGTTTACAGTTGTTTAGTTATTACTTTTACGCTGTCTAAGTAGTTTTAATTAATTAATAAAAAGACTTCAGACCCAGTATCATCGTCGGCCTTATCACGTGATAAGTGACAATATAGAGCGTCCGTCTCGTTCTATTGAACGGTGTCAGCCAGTGACGGACGCTCTATCTTGTCACTTATCGTGTGATAAGGCCGTCCATGCTCAGGGGTCAGGACTTGTAATGAGCATTCTTGCGAATGTTACATTACAGGTAAAAAGCTCACAAAATAAATAGGAGCGTTCTAATAAGCATGCTAGTGAAATTACTGTAAATTTGCTTAGAGCTTTTTGCTGAGCCGAGCAATTTTGTTTATATTGTCTACCTCTACCTACATGTCATTGTATTGTTTCTCTTTTTAACTGCTTTGTTTGTGGGAGGTGTGCAATAAAGAGTATTTGTATTGTATGTTCTCCCTCTCCGCCCACAATATTTATTAGAGCGTTCGCTAGTATGATTCTGAAAATGTTCGTAGCGATGTTTAACATTCGCATTCGTTTTCCTTTCAAATTTATGCTACATGACTCGCTGCTTACATAAACCACACAATAGGTTTGGCAACACACTATAGGTTTAACGAGAAAAAAACCTACATCCCCACTTTAGGGGTAGCGGACGAAACTTAAAAAAAATAATTCAAGATTTCATTTTACTGTTTTGTCGGCGTGATTGTTTTATATACTTACCCATGCTGAATTACAGTATTCTAGTAGTGAAGGGTTACTCAGCTAAGCTGTAGACGGACAGACGGACAGACGGACGGACATGGCGAAACTATAGGGGTTCCTAGGGGTAGCATTCACCATTTTTAGGATTCCGTAGTCTGTTGACTACGGAACCCTAAAAATGGTGAATGCTCCATGTTCTGTTACATTTGAATGCTCAAGCCTAAACCTTAGAAAGTTAAAACAGCGTTCCGATTCTGGACAATTCGTTTATTGTGGCCGAATCATATTCTAAATGCTTACGCGCAGAAGTGCTCTTCTCAAAATATTATTTCCCTGTAGACTTTGTAGTCAGAAATTGAAACTTTACAAACACTCGAGACCCCGTCTTTTGAAAAGTAAACGGGGGATTTTTGAACTACGGAGCGACTCGAACGAAGTGCTCCGGGAAAAAATTCTTTCGTATGTCCTTTCGACGTGCGGCGAATGCCCGGCTGTTTTCGTATGTCCTTTCGGCGTGCGGCGGATGCCCGGCTGTTTTCGTATGTCCTTTCGACGGGCGGCGGATGCCCGGCTGTTTTCGTATGTCCTTTCGGCGTGCGGCGGATGCCCGGCTGCTTTCGTATGTCCTTCCGACCCGCGGCAGATGCCCGGCTGTTTTCGTATGTCCTTTCGACGTGCGGCGTATGCCCCGTATGTCCGTTCGACGTGCGGCGTATGCCCGGCGGTTTTCCTCTACAGTTCGCATTTCTGAACCGATTCTCGCGAGGTCTACAGCTTTCAGAGCCACTAGTATCTTAAATTCTTGTTTAAGTATCCAAGTGATTGAGTTTTTGGGCCAATTTATTATTTTACTCGCATCCTCTGTCGCATAATATAAAATAATACCGTGTTTTAAATAACGACCCTGTATGTAAGAGTATAGTGTAAAATAAAAGTTTCAACGTTAGTATCATATTTTATATCAGTAGAAAGTGGAAAGCTTTCAATTTGGTGGAGCCTAGTTTTTGATGTCAAAAAGGGTGTCAATGTAAAAGCTGAGCGCTGAACATTTAAAATAATAAACTAGATAAGAGAAAAAACTATTATTATTAAAATTTTACACTCTTTGATATAAGTATTTGTAAAGTTAATATGCTACATTTCAGGGAATTGTTAAATACATATTTAGTACACACAGTATCGTTAAGTACTTACAAGATTTTTTGTCACTTGTCATGATCGTAAAATATGCAATCGTACTTAGCTCAGTTAATTATATAATGTTGTCCGATAGCTGACAACACAAAAAGGTCGATAAAAAAATACCTACACATTCAAAAGTTACACCTACTGAGTCTACAATAACTTTTTTTGTATTTAGTTATCGTTTTAGAGAGAAATCTTGGTACAGTGGGTACGATACTGTATGATTCTGTCATAAAACAATCAAATAACTACCTTAGACTCGTTGTACGTCTAGTTTTGCTCGCGTTCAACTGACGGAATTTACTTACTCTTAAAGTTTCTTCACCTCGCATGCACGAAAGTAAGGTATCAAATAAATGGAACCACAGCAGCACACATCTCTGGTGGTAGGTATTCACCCTTAAGCCGCGGTCGGGACGCATTAAACGCATGAAATGCTGCTCGTCGCCCCGCTGCCAGCTGGTGTCCAGAGGGGCCACTGCCAAGTGAAAACGAACTTCGTTCGAATATCTCCCTCTTTGTCACTCGAACTAGCAAGTCCAACAGAGAGGGAGATACACGAAATTCGTTTTCGTTTCGCGGTAGCCCCTCAGACCACGACCTTGCACACGTCTAGCGACACCTATGTCACTTGCCAATGCGGAAAATATAGGTAAGGTAGCGACTCAGTGACGACGGCACCGGTTGTTCCGTCGTCATCGTAATATGTGGCATTGAAAATCCAGTGACTGTATAAAACATAGGCAAATACGTTTTGTTATTACTGTAAATACTAATTACTTGATGCTTGTCATCATACAAAACGTCCATATTGATATTTACGTAGCATTTGACATGGAGATAGGTGTATTCTTCGTGGTAGTCGGGTTGGTTGTGCTGAAAAACATGTATTAGAAGTATTAGAATAAATATTTAAACAACCTTGCAGTACATGGGTTCCTTAAGTTCCGTCGATTTTTCGTTCATCTCAGTTGTTCGTTGTCGCTGAGCGATTTAGGAAGTTACATACATCTTGGCAAAAAAGTCAAGAAACGGAACTATCTTTTTTCGACCCTGCACGTCTATCACGGGACGGCCGCGACCTCTTGTTCTAAGTGTTCTAAGAAGAGAGAGACGGATAGTGCGAGAAATGTCGAGAGAGCTCGCGCGCCGTCGCGTGATAGCCGTGCTGGTGACTTCGTTAAACTTGTCATTATGCTAGTAGACTGACATCTGTGTTGTTATTAAAACGTATTTTTGATATTTGGCAGATTTATTAGCATTCAAATGCATTAAAATTCCGTAAAATTATAATGAGAATGCATGAAAAAACGTTTATAGAAGAACTGCTGGAATGACAGGTTTTTGATTCATCATCATCATTGTCACATCAGCAGAAAGACGTCCTCTGCTGGACATAGGCCTCCCCCAAAGAGTGCCAAAGTGACCGCTCCTGAGGTTTTTGATTATATTCATTTTATTTATTCCTTACACTACTGTCACAGTAAATTGATAATGTTCGTCTTATTTACTCTTGTACATTTTAAAGGTTATGTATACATGAAACCAACTTGGTATTTGTGATATATTTTATAAATTTTAAGTGTTTTTATTGAGTGTGAGTTGTAGCCGAAGTGGAATCTTTTAAGGAGGAAGACACTGTATATTGTACTATTTAATAAAATTTGTAAACAAAACTGTATTTAAATTACTAGCATGCTGTCATTAAAAAAACACAACCGAATTGAGAACCTCCTCCTTTTTCTTGAATTCGGTTAAAAATGCTACTTCAACAGTGAGCCACGGTAAGTTGTTTATATCAAATAACTAAACTTACCGAATCTCCCTACTTTTACGTGCTATTAAGCATTACGTATTGGCAAATATTCCATTTGAGAAAGTACGAAAACTATTAATAGTGACATTATTACAAGAAATTATACTTTGAATGCCAAGAAATTTTACAAAATTACTAGTAATAAACATGTTAATTTGTTCGTTTTTATAATTATCATACAAAAGTGTTATTTTGTTAAAATACTCTTTATTCAGAAATAAAACGGCAAATTAATTTTGTACCATGTGGTTAACTGTTGCAAACCCCCCGGTTAATAATGTGCGATGGTGTTGGACCCAGTTGGTCGATTTTCATTCAATAAAAAACCTTTCTGCAAAATAAAAAGTTTTTAAATAAGTACTTACCAATATGGAGCTAATAAACCTACTTTTTGACCAGAATATAAAAAAGTTTGCTTGAAATGAAATCTATGAGGTGTGATGGTTTGAATTGTTTTTTTATTTTTTATTGAATGAAGGTCACCCTATATATTTAACGGCTTATATAATGATTTATTTAGGAGGAAAATCCCACAGTTCTCAGAAGTGTGTGAGCTAAATATTTGTTATGCTGAAAATGACCAATAACATTTTCGGTACAATTTTTTTTTTGGTTACCGTTCTTTTATTGCGCATACATCAACTAAGTGTTAAGAAGTTTCCAATGAGGCCAAACGCGACGTGTTTCTTCTGTGTAATTTAGGAGTTGCCCTAGCCACGCTTCTGTCCCCATCATTGCAAAGATTAGCTCAAAGGTGCCTTAAAATTACGTTGTCACCGAAATTTCTTAAGTGTGACTAATTTTAGCAAAATCGGAAACCAGCACACTTGCTGAAAAATGTTTGGCGAATTTACAAGGACAACTTAACTTACTTTCACCAAACCACGCGCTTTACGAGTATCTCGGTAACAATAAAGACTATGTATAGATATTTTTGAATGATTGTCTGTATAGAGATTGGAGAACATGACTGTATACGCTTACTCACCTATTTACCTACATACGGACATTGCATGTAAAAAGAACTCTCCTACAAAAATATGGTTCGATATTTCCCAAGGATATTTCGTATTAATATAATTATTCGAGGAAACTGTTCCACTTACTTTTAGATGTAAAATGTGCATCTTGTTAAAAGGTGGTATTTTTCCTTCCCGTGATAATGTCATTTTCTCTCCCTGCCGATGAGCACCTTATAAGGACATAAATTAAGGATTAGGTACTTCATATAGGTACGGTCACGGACTTTATTGTTGAGCCATGTATTGCTCACTTTATACTGGACTCTTCAAAGTTTAACTATTAAAAATCTAAATTAGTTGACACTTAAATGGCTTAACAACTAAAGTCCTTGACTGTACCTAAATGGCCTAAATGTAGACAATTTCACTAAATTGACACGAATCAAATTCCAAAAAAGTGTAACGAATATTTATATGTTGTGTGGGCACCATCCTATAATTTCCTGGTTTAGATTATCATTTGACATAGGTAGAAAAGGAGGTAGGCCACAGTTGAATCACGTTTCACTCATTATACGTATCGTAAAAATGGGGTGAGTTGGGTCAAAATAGACATACAAACCACGATGAAAATGTTTTTTTACATGTGGCACGTTGATTTTTAAACATAAAAAATGTTACGGCGGTGTGAATTTTTGGTTTTTGATGATTATCTGTCATTTAGTTAATTTCATAATTAAAACGATAAACAGAAAAATAGTCGCGGAGTTAGAGGGGATAGCAATGGGATGAGCTGGGAAAATGTATGAGGAAAACCTTTCGGATTAGGTTGCCTCTATCCTCGTTCCGTCCCACTCTCCGCTCTTATTTATCGCTCCTCTTCCGCGTGATCGCTCCCCGCAACTCTGGTTCCACTCCAGCCCCCCTAATCTGTAACTTGTTTTTAGCTCACCTCAATGCTCACCCAAAAATATATCTTGACACCGCGATGCGTAATAACCAAGCGTAGGTTGAGGTCTAGTTTCGTGACGGGTGACCGGCGGGGTGAGCCCATGCCACATATCTTTCACCTCTCACTTCTAGAGACTCCACTTTTTTTTAAATGTTATAATTTGGCTACTCCGTGTTGCCGCAAGACAAGAAAATATGTCTACAAGTATAATACAATTACTTTTAGAACAACCTGAGCCAGGAAATCAAAGTAGCAACTGAAAACATGCGCGTCCCATCTGCCCCCTCAATACCTTAGTACCCCATTTTACGGCCATGTAACATACCATACACACAAATTATTTTATACTTTCATTACCAGGAACCCGCCTAGCGGGTGCCTACGCCGTAGTCGCTTTCCTCCGGCTACGCTCGTACGCGTGATGCGATTCTTGGCACTGAATGAGAGCAAAAACACTAACCGTAAGTGAAGACGAAACCATAACTTTTTAAAGCCATTAATAAAAAAACGATAAAGAAAAGTATTTTCTTAACCATAATCGCAGTTAGCTGAAAACAATGACGAAACACTTTTCAATATATTATGATCCGGCAAGCTAAATAAACAAATGATAAGTTGCACTGATGAAAATCGATTACACACACAACAAATCCAATTACATACTCATAAATCGTTTAGACACGCTCGCTTGGAAAAAGTTAATTACACGTACAGTGGCAGTTAGAAAATGAACCTTAATAACGATTGTTAAGGTTGGTGATAGCAATTCACTTTTGGTAGAAATAAGCTAATGTCAACTTGCATATTTAACAGCACAATTATCATTACGTTTGTCATTCATTACTAAGACATAAACTAAGGACCACTAAGGTAGATATGTTTCACAACAAGCTACGATGGCCTAGTGTGTTAAACATGCGGCTGTCAAATGGTGGTCGTGGGTTCGAATCCCTGCTCGTACCAATGAGTTTTTCGGAACTCATGTACGGAATATCATTTGGTATTTAACTTTGGCTTTTCACACAAAACTCTTCAGCACGTGTCGCAATGCTGTCAAAATCATTTATTTCGAGTTTTGTGCGATTTAATTTCTTTAGCGTGTGCTAAACTTATGGGGCTTGGTTGAAAACCGGTTGGCTTCACTACACTGTTCGTAACGCTCCGTCTGTCTTTTTTTCTTGGTCTGAGATCTCATAAACGACAAGAACAGATTTTAACGAGTGCATCTTACGACTACCAACAACGGTTTGAAACTACCGACCCTAATAACGGGTTGCATCAACTTACGGTTACAGACCAATCAACGTTAAATATGGCGGCGGCAGCTGTCAGTCCATATAAAGTTGTCAAACATTCCATACATTCAGATTTTAACGAACACCGCTTACGATTATAGACGGTTTGGTGCAAGGTAAACCCCACTCTAAGTTGATAGAGAATAAAGACACTTAGATAGTTTCATGATTCTAAGAAATGATTATTCCAACTATAATAATCAAGCATACGGGAATAAAGATACTTTTTGAAATGAGGAAGTATGTTACATTATACAAACCATATCGTTTAAAACCTTACAATTTTATGATATTTTGTGTATTTTGCGGTAGCTATCTAGATTATGTGATTGACAAATTGAAACTATAAAAACATGACAGAAAAACCAGACGTTTATCTTTAATATTTACTCTCACTGCTAGGAACCCGGCTAGCGAATGCCTACGCCGTAGACGCTTTCCGCTACATACGAGAAAAACCACGAGATCGGCTACGAGCGTAACGCATAGCGATTCTTGGCAGTGAATGTGAGTATACAGGTAGAATCAGACGGTTCATTTTCTTGTTTCATTTTGCATCTCACAGCGAAATCAAACTTCACTCAGAGCGACACTTCTGAGGCTCTAGTATAAGTTTTACCGAAACAAAACGTTACGATCGCGTTTGCGTTTTACCCTCAATTTGTGTGGGATTTGACAGCTAAACGCAAACGCGGTCGTAACGTTTTGTTTCGGTAAAACTTATACTAGAGCCTCTGAACGAAAAGTGAAACAAAACATAAAAGAAAAATGGAGCATTCACTCGAGTGAACATTCATTTAAGTGGCGCGCAACAAATGAAAATTTGATTTCAATTCCACACGTGCAGTCAGATTGCTTACACATTAACAGCAATATCCGACACAATAGTACATTACTATAGAGGCCGGGAAGTACGGTAAGGGGACGCCGGTCGAGTACATATAGACGGCCGAGCGTAGCGAGGCCGGATAGTTCATGAGACTGGCAACCCCTTTTCACGCCGAGGTATGTATAGTGCTTTTCGCGAACATGCAATGAAATAAACACTCCGGGAGTGCCGGCAGCAGTGTAAACTCAATGATATTGTAACAGTTTTTAGATCAGGTCACGTGTCCGTCTTACGAATTTTCAATCTCTCGAATCTCACGGTCACGTGACATCTTACGGTCACGTGACCTGTGGCGAGGTTAACATTTTTTCCAAATCACAAAAAGTACACAGCGCCGCTAAAGAAGTTTTCACTTCAAAAAAAAAAACTCCAAGAAATCTAACTAATTTTCATGGATGAACGCCGTGATGCTACCCACAAATTGTGGAATGGAAATTAAAAAAGACCATCTTGCAGGCTAGGCCTCCATTTTTGTATGAAATGCCGTTTTAGGATCTCTCGTCTCGCTGGGCCCGAAATGTGACACTTCAAAGCATTATGAAGAACACAACGTCAATATTTCATTATTTCATTGCATGTTTGAGAAAATACCTTTGTTAACCAAATCATTTATTAGGTGAATATTAAACATCTCGTCTGTAAGGCAATTTATCTCTACCTAAAAGAATAAACAAAGGAGACACTTTAATAAGGTATATAAATAATAACAGAGCATGAAACAAAAGAGCGAAGACTCGTGTAGTGCTTAAGTTTTAAATTCAATCATAATGCGCAAGATATAAGGTTGGAGTTTCAGTGTAAAGTAAAATAAAATACTTTTGAAATACCTTCGTTGTCAAATGGAAAGAGCCCACGTGATTCGCCCGACCGCGAGGATCGCCGCGACGACAAAAAATAAACAAATGAAAATTGAAATGAGTAGCTCGAATCATTCTGGGTTTACCGGCTTCTTTAGGACCGTATTAGTTGTCAATAAAAATTAATGCAATGCTCGTTTTTAATTCTTAGATGGACATTCGTTTCAGTTATAGTAAATTACTACAAAGGCCGGGAAGTAAGGGGTTGCCGTCCGAGTACATATAGACGGCCGAGCGTAGCGAGCAGGCAATCCCTTTTCACGCCGAGGTATGTATAGTGCTTTTCCCAAACACGCCATGAAATAAATTAAAAAAAACTCCAAGAAATCAAACTTTAATTTTCATGGCTGAACGCCGTGATCCTGTGCCACAAATTGTGGAATGGAAATTAAAAAAGGCCATCTTGCAGGAATAATTTTGTATTAAATGCCATTACGGGTCTCTCGTCTCGCTGCGCCCGCAACGTGACACTTCGAAGCCCATTATGAAGAACACAACGTCAATATTTAATTGCATGTTTGAGAAAAATATGTTGGGATATAGCTGGTAACTAGTAAAAGAGTCCGTGTTAATGTACTTGACGTTTCCAGTGTCTGGTCTGTCCATCGGAGTGGAAGTCCCATCTTTTGCTTTTTCAGTTGAGCCTGTACGTCAAGCATAAGTTGCCACAAAGCCGAGTGGCACGTGACTTCTGTCTTCTGTCTTCTGTCTCTCTTCTGTCTCACTTGCACTATGCCAGGGGTCGGCAAACCGGGGCTCGGGAGCCGCATGCGGCTCTTTGAAAAATTTGTTGCGGCTCTTTAGGTTCCCCAAAAAATAAAGTTTTTTGATGAAAATCAGACAAAATAATCGTAAATAGCGCGAGGCAAACATAATTATTTTTATCGAACCCAAACACAGCATAATCCATTTTGCAGACTCACCCGAAATTATTATTTTCCCTAAAATTTGGTACTATGGCTCTTTGAGCTTCCGAAAAATCGTAATTTTTCTGCGATCTGGCTCTTTGTCTAAAAAGTTTGCCGACCCCTGCACTATGCAAAGAGGAGGATATATTTTATAGTATATTTTCTCATGCGCCATTTGTGCTTGCCCCTCTGTATTAGACCATACTTTCTACAGAAAAGTCAGGGCCCCAACCTATGGCCCCAACAATCAGTCTTGCTGGAAAGAAAAGAAGGTACCTAACCCAACTACGTTGTTTAAACTACTTATTAAAAAAATCGATCAAGTACGAGTTCGACTCACACACCGTAAGTTTTCATAAAAATTTGTAGTAGGTACCTTTACTAAACGAGTTTGTCACAGGTCTTGAATCTTGATGATTTTGCGCGCATTACAGCTTGAGTCCAAGTACAGTCAAGGAATTTAATTTACGACCCTTTTCGCAAAAATATTCTTTGTAGTCCAATACAAATCGACAGGATTGTCAACCTTAAGTGGGTCCTAAATTAAATTCCTTGACTGTACTTATCTGTACCGCCGAAAGTCACGGCAGTTAGGGATAATTTCTCAAATATTTCTGAACAACTTCCATAGTTAATGAGCATGCACGTAATGGGTATCACATATTTCGATACCTTTTGTAATCATTTTCTGATGAAGTTTGCAGTATAGGGGTTTGCGGGGCCGCGAAACCGATCTAGCTCTGTCATATTTTTGAGAAAATTCGTTGATTCCGTATTTTCTTCCAAAAGGCTGGCTTACTCTTGCGAGTTCGAACCCCAGCGATGAGGTTTTTCGTTTTTTTTATCGGTTCATTTTATAATTTTTTTTGGTAAACGATCAATTATTGGTTTTTTGTTTCATTTTGTATAGAAATCGAGTTCGGCGTTCGAGAGAAAAACTCGGTCCCAGGTAAAAACAAAGCGAAAGCATTAAGAACAACATCGACGGTTGTGGATTTTAATGCATTCATGCAGTCTTATCGTTTTTAATTTATGCCGCTTTTAGTCCAATACGACTCCAACCTGGGCCAAACTTAATTACAATATGTTCTGATACAATATTCTGTTTGCGAAGTTACGGAAATATTGTATGACATTATACATACATTTACAGTAAGATTAGTGTTTTTGTTTCATAATTCTAGAATCATACCTATAAAACTTTTTGGTATATTATTTTAATTGTTCTAAAAAATATCAAAAACATTATATAAGCGGCATCTATCGAGCTGAAATAGGACTAAAATTAAGCTCGCTAGATGGCGCCAATCGACAACTAACATCAGCGACCTCTATCAAACTGAAAGTGTACCAAAATTATGCTCGCTATATGGTGCTATCATTATATAATTCAAGCATTCATAATGTTTCTTTTTCATAGAATTTGTGACTCGTCATAATCATGAATTATTGTTAACATCCGTTGTAAAAAAGATCTGAAATTGCGTAAGTATTAACACTTTTAAAGGCATGCGGCCCGGCAGCCTACTAAACGAGAAAAAAAACTTCGAACTCCTATTTAAAAAGTCTGGGTTACAATTGTGTCTCCGAAGTCCCAATGGAAAGAAATACGAAAATCTTAAGCCCCGCAAGCCCACCTGGCGCGTTTCACCGCTGCGTAAGTCCGACTCGATCTTGGCCACTTTTATCACTTATTTAATAACTACCTTCCGCCCGCGACATCGTTTGAGTGGATCCGGGATAAATTAATGAAATACAGCTATCCTATATTTTAATACAGGCTATAAACTATCTTCATGCAATTTTTTATCCAAATCGGTTGAGCCATTTAAGCGCAATGACGTAGACGAGTAACAAACACCCAAACATCTAAACATCCAAACATCCAACTATCCAAACTTTCGCTTTTGTAATATATTAGTAGGATTTAGTTGGTAAACTTCAGGACATTTCTATACCACCGAAGCGAAAATCGTGAATTAACCTTAAAAAGCCCGCTAGAGTCTGTCAAGCAAGTCGTGTCCCTGGATTTTTTGCAAATCCTACTAATATTATAAATGCTAAAGTTGGGACCTAATCACGCAAAAACGGCTAAATGGATAATATGAATTTTGATATACATATAGTGAGTAACCTGGGTAAACACAGGAGTATATAATACTTTTTATTCCGGGAATCATCGTCTAAGGGGGCGAAATAGAGGGCGAAAGTTTGTAAGGAGCTACGACGTTAAACGAGATCCACGCGGACGAAGTCGCGGGCAGAAGCTAGTAATTCCAATATAAATTAATCATAATAAAAAAAATAAAAAACGATACGTGTTGAAACAATGCCACAGTGATTTGCATTTAAATTGGCGTAATTCGGGTCAGGTTGTTGGACACTCGATGTTTGTTTTTACCCCTTCGAATCGTTTTGCCCTGGCAATGGACTGTAAATAAACATACGAAGCGAGACGCTTGTGAGCGCTTCGCTGTTATGAGGGCATTCACATAAATAAAAATTGTTGAGAAACTGTATTTGTTAGTAAGAACAATATTGTACATGGTGTGCCACAAGTACGGTTAAAGATTGTATTTTTTTTACCGAACGCGTCGCACACTTTGTTCATTCAGACATTCATCACATTTCAGAGGAAATAAATACAATTTAGACGAAATTAATACAATTTAGACGAAATTAATACTAACGGCAATAAAAATTACAAATTTCCATTCATTCATTTTGTTGAAATTTGACGTAAACCTAAACCTTTCTGATTTCGGAATACAGTCACAATTTAAAATCACTGTTAAAAATATTTATTACCGACACCAAAATTATTACATTTTGATTTTAAAATCTTTAAATAATTCAGTGTAGAATGTTTTATTTGTGATTTTATTTTTACGTAAAGATTTATTCATAAATCGGTTAGTTAAAACTCTTTTAACTGACGCATGAGTGACAGATACAATTTAAGAAAAATACCATTACGCGCTTGGGCGTAGTATAGGCTATTGTAACTCTGTATGTCGGAGCTATAAGAAGCCCTTTGCGAATAAGTGTGATGAACAGTTTTTAATTAAATTAACTCACCTTTGGTATGACCTCGTTTTACAGGCTTTGCGTTCTGTGGTGTAAAAGGTAGCTATTGACGGTCAAACGGACAACAAAGTGATCTACCCAGTGATCTAAGAGCCCGTGGTCGACTTTGGCACCTAATCCGTAACGAAGTGATCCTACGAGTATAAGGGTTCCTTTTTGCCCGACTAAGACAGAGCCCAAAGGAGGGGATAGTATATGACTTGAGCAGTCTTTGTTTGTATTTAACTGTGGAACCGTAGCGTTTAAGATACTGAACTGATTTAGATGAATGTGTTATCAATCGTTTCCAATTTATGCTCTGGGCGACATAGGCTTACCCATTGTATATTTGTATATTTAATAATTGTATAGTTAAAATTAAGATGTTAAAATATTTACAAGTCAGACCATGACGCCCTATAAGGGCACACAATAATACTTAAAAACTAAACATTTGATTACATTAGATTACAATGTACACTTTATAAACTATCATCATTAAGAAAATCCTTAACCGGGTAATAACATTTATCAATTAATAAAATTTCTAGTTTACGCTTAAATAATAAATTTCGGGATTCTAATTTAATTGAATTTGGAATTTTATTCGAGATTAAAATACATTTATAATGGGGGCTCTTTTTACACATCTGTAGATTCGTCTTTGGTACTAATCATTTATTCCTGTACTGCTCCCTGGTGTTTTCCTTGTCTCTCTTTAATATGAATAATTGTGGATTTTCGCGAACAAAAAGTGCGGCTTGCAGTATGTTAAGGCAGGGCAGGCAGGGTTAGTAGTTTAAGTTTAATAAAATGTGGGCGGCAACTTTTTGGTATACGTACATTGGCTACGATACGGATACATTTCTTTTGCATTACAAACAGTTGTCCAGCCTCTGTGCTGTCACCCCACAGCACCACAGCGTAGCGAAGCCATGAACAGGAGTATGCGTAGTATGCAGATAATGCACATTTTAAGTCGGTGTTAGTTTTTAATACATAAAGCGCATATGTGAATTTCGACATTTTTGTTTTAATGTGTGCTTTCCAATGTAAGCCGTTCCGTAGTCGAGATACAGTTTTTTTCAGTTAGTTTTCCGTAGTCGGGATACCTACAGTTTTTTGAAATGAATAACTTACTATAAAAACAAAGTTTGAAAAAAAAAACGGGTATGATTTTTTTTAAACCGTTTTCATTTCAGTACTTTGCCAAGGAACATACATAATAAACATTTCCTTTCCACTTTACCGCATGAGCTGCTTTCCGAGAGCATATGCGTTGATTATTGCAGAAATAACCAAGTAGGGCCCATGTAGGCCGATAATATTTGTGGAGTTCCGTCGATTCCTCAATGGTCTCAGAATCACCTTTGGCATTTCATTAGTTGCTAATTAAACGGAATCATATCAGAATTTGTGACGTATTTTACATCATTGAGGCGTTCCATAAGTCATTTGTTGTCTTCATCATCAGTTCCAGATCACCAAATTTGTGGTTTCCGTGTGCTATACGAGTTATAATAGAAAATACCGAAATCACCACGCGTGCTTAATCAAATAGAGGAGTTCCCTCAAATCCTCATGGATCCCATCACCCAACTGGCTTTTTGAAAACATTCACAACCCATCTGGAAGCACAAGTATACGTTGAAATACTAGTGAGGTAGGGCACAGCGAAATGTCATCCCGCTCGAATGTGGAGTAGCCCAACTGGGGAAGTACCTCCGCCTTGCAGAAGACCACAGCCATAATAACACTACTACTTCCTCTGTAGTAGTGTTGTGTTCCTGGAGGTGAGCAAGGTCGCCAGAGCTCCCGAGGATGCGTTGTGTTGAGAGCGAGGGAATTTGTTCCTTCAGCTGTCAACACGGCGAATCGTCAAACATATCAAGGGTCAGCAACGCCCATGTTACTCCTTTGGAGTTGCATGCGTCTATAGGCTGCGGTGTCCGCTCACCATCAGGCGGGCCGTACGCTTGTTTGCCACCGTCGTTGTATAAAATAAAATCGAATTGTACGAATCGGTTCATAAATGTTTTGAGCGAAACGGTTTTTTGTCAGTTAGTGTTCCGTATAGTCGGGATACAGTTTTTGATCTTCTTATGCTTTCCTTTTGAGATACGGGACCCTGAACACGGGAAACCCAATTCACACTGTACTTTTCAGTGATTACCATGCAAATTGTTAGACTGTGTTCACTCGCTAAACAGTGTTCAAATGATCCTTTGTAAGTTACCAAACAGAACGGTGAGAATTAAACAGTGTATCGTGTAGTGTCTCACTGGGAACTGTATCACAGAAAAAATACCTAACAATTACGCGCAAGAGGTCCTGTGTTAACTATGCCCGTGCCACCATTAGCAGAAAGGCTCCTCTACAGCTAAATTGAGAACCTTCTCTTAAAATGGCTGACGGCTTACCATAAACAACCTACTTAATTTGTGCGGGTAATGGTTTATTTGCCACCCCATCATATTAACTCAGTTTCGGCAAATAAAAAAGTGGAACTACCTATGACAAGGACAACGCATGATATGAGCAATCATAGGTTCATGTTGAACAATCTTAGATAAAAAATCTAACTCATGCTATCCGGCTCACCCGCATAGCACGCGCTCTTTCATCTAGATAAACGAGCGAGTCAAGCGTTCAGCTTGGGCGAAAAAGCATTCCTATGTCCGGTTAACCGGCTGTTCTCCACAGGTCGCATTAATTACTTGAATAGAACATTGATGTCAAAGGCTTATTACAGGGTTGAGGACTATCCTGGTAGTAGTACCTACATATAATGAATTTAAAAGGAAAACTATCTCGAACAAGTAGGTATAAGTAGTTACCGATTAATACTCGACCAACTTAATGTGTAATTGAAAAGGCCAATTTTCGTACAGATTCGGCCGACGTAACCGCACCGCACGTCGATGTAACTAAGACAGACAGGCAACTACGGAACCCTACCCTGCGCGTGACCCGACACGCACTTGGCACGTTTTTTTTATTTGTATTCATATTCAGTTTGATTTAGTTTAAGTGGGTTAAGAACTATTATCATTGTAATAAGCTTCTTTTTGTAAAAAAAATTACTGATTGTTGAGTTTGTTTCGGCGTTTCTTCTTAACAGTGGTCTTCTTTTTCAGAATATTATGAAGTTTTCGTTGTCGATTCAGTATTTCGAAACTATTTTTTCTTAAAACACTATGAGTTCGCTAATTCTACGGCTCACAGAGACACTAGTAGGGTTGGGTGGGTCTGTCGTCATGTTATCGTGCCATCGTCGTAGAGTCAAGTGCAAAAATATGTATCGATATAATCCTCTCATAAATATGCACCGAAACCTCAATCCGATGACATGCGATGGCGATATTTATGAGTAACTTGTATGCACCCATATGTTTAGACTGTAGGTACTGCACCTTTGAGGTCAGTAAAAGCAAAGTGTAGCCGAAGTTGTAGGAGGGACTAGCTTGACGTTTGACTGTACTCATAGTATCATAGTCCCGAGCAAAGAGTAAAGTAAGTATATAGGTAAAGAGTGCCCTCTTGAAGCGTTTAATGGAAACCTTTTTGACAGTGCCATCTTTTAATTGCATCCGAAACTAACTATGCATGTGTGCGTGTAGAACCAGTACCTACACATACATGCAAAGCATATTTTACTACTAGTTGGGCAAACTTTTCTATCGTTGTCGATTTTTTTCCTCAGAATTGGATAAATCTGATAGGTTGTAAAAGCTCGTGATTCTGTACAATGTAGACAAGTTAACATCTAGTTTGACTGTTATTGTTAACGAATCATGTAATACGCAAAATATAAACTTACCATTGGTTTTACAGCCAAAAGCACATAATTTGGGCATTTTCAATTAAATTTGGCGGCTGCCGTCAAAACCAAAGACTATCAAAACCATAGCGGTCGGTTAGGCAAATGTGGCCAAGTGAAAAATAAAATTAATATAACAAATAACTGAATTAATGAAAATTATATTATTAAATAATGTTATGTTATTTCAATGCAAAATACTATTAACGAATAATATTTAAAACAATTTATGACTCATAGTTTTACATGAATTTTGTAGCGACATCCTGTGATATTATTTAAGTAACCGAAAATCTACTTTGCGCAATAGTAGGTTTATGGATGCACCAGAAGATGGTAGATCTATCGATATCAAACGTCAACGGGTATGTCACTGTCCCCCCCCTGGTCCCGAGTCTATTAATAATAATTTTATCCATTTAGCCAATCACTCAGAAAATCCGTTATGTAAGCACGCTGAGCGCATATTGAACGTGATAAATGAGATTCTGATCTCGCAAAGATAAAGAGTAATGGCGACGGCAATTATGCTTTCGAGAGGAGGTTTATTAAGTATTAGTAGATACTTATTGTTTTTTCGTTAGTTATGTCTTTCCCGCTCACGGGACAATGACGTCCCGGACCTTTGGGAGGCGTGCGTGGAGCTAGGTACCTACAAAGTACCAACTGAGCTAACACATAGAGGCCCTTTTGACAATTTAATAAAATGCAAGGAGTACACCGAGCGGATGCTGTCCCTGCCCGTGTCATGGGACGCACACAGAGACAGCACCCGCTGAGGAGTATAGGGCCTATTGATGGTTGATGGAATCTAAATGAAACGGGTTATTGGGTGAAAATGATGGACTAGTGGCTGGGCTATTGGGTGAAACATCGGACGCCTGCCTAATAAAACTGTCTCACTTTTTATCTCTGGCAGACGGTGAATCGCCAACTGCTAGATGGGCCCCTATTAATAGCGACATTAAAAAATGGCCTAAGGGCAACACCGGTCAGAAAGCTGGGGGGAAGAGAGGTGGCACTGGACTTTAAACATATAGCCAACTCGCCACTTAGGTGTCCACATCATCGTTAGTTATTATTATTAGTTTCATAAATGTTGCGAGAGTGTAATTCATGTATGACTATGTAGCAGTCACATTCATGAATGCTATGGTATTTATAGTATGATATTGGTATTTTTTTACTTTTAGTTGTATTTGTACATAGGTAGATATTTTCTAATGTCTATTGTACTTAACTGTATACTTTAGTTAATACATTTATGTCTACCCGTTTTAGTTATTAGAACAAAGAATACACAAAGACGCAAGCTAGGATAACACTGTTCAATGCATAATAAATACTATCAATATCATCCTTGATATGAAATGCAGTATTTAACACAAAAATGAATCGAAACATGCATTTATGTGTGTGAATTTTATAGCATTTTGATTGAAATTCACTAACACGCTACGCTCATACTACTACAATATTAGGGTTCCGTACCTCAAAAGGAAAAAACGGAACCCTTAAATAGGATCACTCGTGCGTCTCGTCTGTCCGTCCTTCCCAGCCTATTTTCTCCGAAACTACTGAACCAATTACGTTGAAATTTGGTACACATATGTAAGTTTGTGACCCAAAGAGGAACATGTAACGCAAACAAATGAATTTTAAACATGGGGCCACTTTTGGGGGGGAAATGAGAAAATAAAAAAATAAAGTTTTGCATATACTATCGTGTTACATGTCAAATGAAAGAGAGAGAATTTTAAAATAATTAGTTTAGAAATTATTTAAGAAAATAGCCAAAAAATTACCATTCCCTCCCTTCATCTTCGAAACTACCGAGTCAAAAATTTGGAGGAAAATACACAAAATAGTTCTTTACCTGCAGATGACAGGAAAATCTATTAGAAATGTGCAGTCAAGCGTGAGTGGGACTTAATACGGTATTTGACAAAAATCAAATCAGCTTATTTTTATGAAACGTCAAAAACGCTCCGTTAGTAAAAAAAACGTATAAAATATTGTGATGTACGGAACCCTTGCAACGCGAGTCCGGCTCGCACTTGGCCGGTTTTTTTATATTTTTTTAAATAATCTTACACTAATCGACCCAGTCCCAAACTAAGCAAATCTTGTACTATCGACAACACAGCTAACTGACCATCGATGTACCTTAAGTGCATTGTAATAAGGTTCTATATAAACACAGCATGGTCAGTTAACAGTGTTGTCGTTTGTATACCCCAAGGACCTAGTGTCTCGACGCCGAAAGCGAAGAACTGATATTGGGCGAAAATACTTAATAACTTATTCTGGTGTCACGATTATTGATTATTTCATATATTTGTGTCCATTTAGTATTTAACCTGAATACAATTTTGGTTTTTAGGGTTCCGTAGTCAATAAGGAACCCTTATAGTTTTGCCATGTCTGTCTGTCCGTCTGCGGCTTAGCTTAGTAACCCTTACTTCTAGAAAACTATAATTAAGCATGGGTATATAAATCAGTCACGCCGACAAAACAGTAAAATAAAATAAAATCCTATAAAAAAAATCTGCATAAACCTATAGTACAATACCCCACATGTTGGATAGCTTGTTAAAAAATATTATGGGTTCCACATGACCATTTTTCAACTCAGTAATCCGTTTGCGAGATATTTGGTTTAAAAGCTCTAATTTTTGTTCGAATAAAGAGTCCTTCCTTCCCTCATGCCGGCTAAATGGCTACTAATGGGGATTTGAAAAAAAACATGGCAGTAGGTACAAGGTAGTACCTTACCTACATACTTATAATGAATTTAAAAGAAAACTATCACGGCTAACGGGTAGGCGTAACTGTTACCGAGTAATAGTCGACCAACTTAAAACGTACTTAGGCGAACTTTCGTACAAATTCAGCCGACGCAACAGCACCATTTAGTTGGCGCGCGCGTGTCGTTGTAACTTAGACAGTCACGCGACTACGAAACCCTACAATGCGCGTGGCCCGTTACCCACTTGGCCGATTTTTTCATTTAAGTACACTAATATTATAAAGAGGAAAAGTCTGTGACACGAAGTAGCAACGCAAAATAACATCGCTCAAAAGATCTATACAGTCTTTATCCCCTTCACATTCGTGTGTAGGTCATTTTGAGAACTTGACCCGCGTAGCTACCTTTATTGCTAGCTGTACGCGTACTTTAAAACCACCGAGCATGTTTGTCGACGATCCAACATGTTTGAATTTTGTTTGCAGCCTGCCTTAGCTCGACGTCTGTCCCTGTCGCGAAACGAGAGCCGCCATTTTGTTTGTGCAGTGTGTCGGTGCGGATCACTTAATGTTATGGCATTTCACGTTGCTTTGAGTGATCGAGCCAAGTTCGGGAATTTTAAATTTGCGATTCTATAGCTCGTACGTAAGTAACTCTCCCAGTGCTAGTTACGCGGTATTGCACTATCCCCGACGATAACTATTCCCGCGCGTTTTATTAAAATGATTAAGCTGTCAACAAAAAAAATAGTTTCATTCGAGTTCTAGAATATCACTTGCCGACAAATGGTTTTACGAATACTGTAAAATAAATATATATACAGCTTAACGCATTACAATAGCTCACGTGTATTTGATTAAAGAGCTGTTAGCTGTACAACCGAACTCAGTTGACCTTTAAAAATGCAAGCATTACATTGATTCACGTTTAGGCTGTTCAGCAGTACTAGGCTTTTACTTACAACTTAAAAGTGCTTGTATACAACAAATGGCACTAAAACCAGCTCAAAGCTGTATAACGGATTTACGGTGCATTATAATGGTAAAAGTTTATGTTGTTAAGTAGCATTAGGCATTATCTTACTACTTTAAAATGCTATAGTAGACCCTAAGCCATAAAAAACAGCTGAAAGTTGTATAGCGGATTTATGTGGCATTATAATGGGTCATGTTTATCCAATTAAACAGCATTAAGCATTTATTTACTACTTAAAAATGCTATTGTACCCACTTTACGCATAAATGTTACCGTGCGAGGCCCCTCAGACCGTGATGGCGTGGGCGGCGGCCCTCTTCGCCCACGCCATCCGCCGCCCCGGCATATAGAGACCCTAGCTTCTGCTTGCGACTCCGTCCGCGTGGAACTCGATTATATCGTAGCTCGATACAAACTTTCATCCCCCATTTCACCCCCTCAGGGGATGATTTCCGGGATAAAAACTATCCTATATCCTTCCCCGGGATTAAAACTATCTCCATACCAAATTTCATCTCAATCGGTTCAGCGGTTTAAGCGTGAAGAGGTAACAGACAGACAGACAGACAGACACACTTTCGCATTTATAATATTAGTATGGATAGGTAAAACTAGAGTTGTATTACCTAAGGCAATATGAATTACCCCTTGTGGCAATGCGCCTTACGTTCCTATATGACTGCTTGATATGTTACCATGCCAACCCACACTTCATTTAAAATCCCTGTATCTGAGCATTTCTTTAAAAGAATGCCACTATTATTATTTATTAATTGTACTTCTAGGAATTTTATGTTAACTATTTCCACTCAGAATCAGGAGCTCTTTCGACCCTGGTAGAACATAAAACTAACTGCCCCAAAGATATTTTTCTTATTGTGTTACCATTTACTTATACTTTGTATGGTGGTAACACAATAGGAAAGTTCAAAAATGTATGGACATTTTGGGACACTGTTTTTCTCCTGTATTGGGATGGAAAGACATCGTGATTTTAGTAGAGGTAACATAAAAGTTGCAGAAAATCTCCGAAAAAATGTAGTGGCATTTTTTTGAGAAACGCTCATCTCTCTCGTTTCTATTCGCAGTTCCCGTCCAAACGTCACGTATCATGTACAGTGAATACAATCAGTACAATCACCGTTGAATTCTTTGTGGACTATTACGATATGGCGGCTACTTGTATTAAGTACCTGTATGTAGATATAATTAGGGCGGGTTGCACTTACGTACGATTATAGACGCCGGCATTTCATTTCGTTGATCGGTCTATAATCGTAAGTTGGTGTAATTCCCCCTTAGTCGTTGAAATGATAAGGACGGCTTGGAGCGGTAAAGACTTGTTGTACAGTCACTGGCATCAATATCTATCATAACAAAACGCGCATCAATACCTATCTGACACGGCTCTATTTCTAGGCCCGGACGTGCCAGATAAATATTTGCGTTTCGCTACGGAGTTTGAATCGCTCGCTCCGCGCTACGCTCATAGACGATCCTGTGTATGGCAAGCATTACGGCGTAGACGCCCCGCTAGGCAAGTTCCTGACAGTGAATGTGGTAAAGCTGCTCCGGACTACGACGTAGCTCGTCGTGGTGATTAACTTGGGGGCTCGACCACGCCATGGCCGTTGTGGGAGCAAAAAGTCGCTCTCTCGCTTCGACGTAAGGCACCCCGTTTCGATCTGTTCCGCCGAAGCCAGCATGCAATACAATTTGAAATGTGATTGGGGTATGATGCGAGGAACTAGAATAGTCCTCCGGCTACAGGGGTTGTTTCTCCTTGAAGTATTTCTCTGTATAAAATTACTCCTTATTTTATACAGCGAGCAGAAACTAATAAAGATGTTATTTTGCTGCGGTTTATGTACTAAAGTGTTTACTGCTCATATCATGTTATTATTTTTGCGCGGTACGTGGTACTTGTTGCTTTAACGGTTATAATGTTGTTAGGTTTGGGTTTATAAGTTTCATATAATGAGCTTTGTATAGCCGACTCCAAAGAGATGGAAACATTTGCCTTATTACAAACGTTGAATTATAATTGTTTATCAAATTAAATTAAATGAACAGAGCAAACCATACAGAGGCACTACAATATTTTGTCTTGCTCGCTCGCTAATTTTATTTCGCTGTGGTGTGCTCTTTCTTCCCAAGGTGCAGATAAAAATTGATTAAAAACATATCATAGTGTCAAATTTTTTGAATATTTTACATGCAGATTTGACATAAATAAATAACCAATCTTTTTTCAAAACAACAACAACCGCAAAAATATCAACTGCAATAAGCTTTTTTGTAAGACTAATTTTATCATTTGTGTTCTACTAGCAGTTCAACGTTTGGATGAATAATTAATTATAAAAGAATAAGGTTACTTTTCAGTTTTTTTTTTGCTAACTTATTTAAACCATTCAGTGCTACTATGTGTCAGCGCACTATAATGTGATTATCGCTACATATTTCATTAACACGCCACTGCCAGGAACCCGCCTAGCGGGCGCCTACGCTGTAAGTGATTGCTGCTACTTAGCGGATAAATCACGGGATCGGCTACGAGCGTATTCTTGGCAATGAACTTCAGAAACAAACATTCAGCATACTACTCGCCGTAAGCAGGCAAAGGCAATAATTAGTAAAAGGTTCACGTTGTTTTGTCTCGTTGGCATTAATGAAACAAAACAAGGTCCCTCGACCTACAGCGGTCTAGTTACAATAATGAGGTGTAGGGACCATTTATCAATGTATTTCTTATACGGTCACAGTAAAATTAGAACAGCAATGAAAAAGACCTTTGTACTAGGCCAGTTTTGGATTGAAACATTGAACGTTTATGAAGGTATTATCTTACTTAGATTTTAGTTATGTATAGATAACTGTTACTCAAATATGTAATTACGTGATGAGACTGAAACGGCTGCAACCTGAAATGGATATAGAAGGCGACCCGTAACTATGGACTTTGTAGCTGAATTAGTTCAGCGTTTATAATAAAGCATGTGAAAGAGCGAAAGATAGACCTTTTAAATAATTCAAAGTGTTCTAGGAAATGTAGGCCAAAAAGATGCAGAAAACGTTTTTATGTTAGATTAACACGTGCAGCGCCGTCAACGTTCCTCTAAGCCCTTACGCTGTGCCGTTCGAAATTATTTTGGTCCCGGCTCCGCGTCCCCGGTAACATTATTTCATCAATCCAAATCAACAGTCTAAAATAACGGATTACCAAGCACATGTGCAATGGAACCAAAGATACAATTTATTTCAACTGTGGCAGCTGCTTAAGGGGCTACCCGAGGTTTTCATCGATTTTTGACAAGTTTTGAATCGTATCTCCTACTTTTGCACTACAGATAGAATTATAAGTCAAACGGCTATCGGTTCTTCAATCCTTTATCTTCATTTTTGTCTACCGGATTTTGAAAGAAATTTTTTCAAACATTATCTATAAACACACTTATTTCGTATCTCTATTGACGTGAAAGATCTAACATATACGAAATCTACATATTTGGGTTCGTCTTTGACGTCTCTAAAAACATGTCTAGCGTTTTCATTTTAAACTAATTAACACAAAAGTTATGGCCAGAAAACTGTGGCCTAAAATTGTTCAACTTTGATGCCAAATATCTCGAAAACAATGTACTTTGAAGTAAATATGGGATACTATATTGCCTAAAGCCGTTGTTGTTAATATAACAAGCTACAAAAAACATTAGAAAACTAAGGGATTCAGATCGAAGGTCATTGGCGTATGGTAGCCCTGTAACAAATTCACTGCCAACAAATTCGCAGCGCTACGCTTGTCGCAGCCGATGCCTTGGTTTTTCCGCTAAGTAGAGGAAAACGTGTACGAACAGAGTGCGTGCATGGTGGGTTCCGGGCAGTGAACGTATTACTCTGCTGTTTTTATTTTACTATGCCCGCCCTTCTTTATACGTTAGATCGTTTTAATGAAGGTCGCTCCTAGCCGTAACAAGCTAGATTTACGCTTTCCTTGGAGGATCGAGAGGGCCTTGGTGCGCTGACGCTATTAAAATAATGAACCGATACAGAACTCTAGGTCACGGAAGCCTGGTTATAGGGTTCGGTAGTCAACAAGGAACCCGGGAATACGAGGTGTGGGGTCTTTCAAATAATCTTCGATTCGAGGTTTCGCTTGAGCATTATTAAGCTTTAAATGCTTATCCTGCTTAAAGACATTTATTTACGAGTAACCTTTTTTTTTCCTAGCCTGTTTAGGTGTCCCACTGCTGGGCAAAGGCCTCCCTTCTTTTCCTCCACTCGGCCCTATTGCTGGCATGCTCCCGCCAATCCAAGACGAACGCGTCCAAATCGTCCCGCCATCTCCTTTATTGGTCTACCTCTGCTCCGGTGGCCGTTTTGCGGAGTCCATTCTGTACTGATCCTGGCCCGTCTTTCTTTCAACCTTATAATAGAAAACAAAAATATTTTTCCGTCACACCTGGCCATAATCCGAGTTTTACTGCATGCTGCGCGTACGGTAAAACTCGCATTGTGGCCAGATGAAGACGTAAAATTGTGTACTCACCACGGGCGGTAATTCGTAAAGCCCCAGATCGCATACTTATGGCCCTCACCTTCGGTTCGGGCCACAAACACCTATGATCTAGGCCATTTACGAATTCACCGCCCTAGGTACGTAATGTACTATTTCGTGAGCGTTCATATGAACATAGTTATAAACATGAGCATCGTAGGTAATACATAGCTATGTAAACAACAAACAAAAATAGTTTTCAACACAATTGCTCGTAACGTACCTCTTATTGTGTCGCTTTTAGGCTCATAATCCTGGATATTAAACACGCGTGTTTTATAACATTACGACACGTGTGTTATGGTTATATCCCATGCATGCACACGGTGCATTCTTAAATTAATCGGGTTGTACAGAATGTACAGCTTTTTTTTAATTCTCGGCAAATGGATTCTTACTCGACTAAACATATTAAATCCTTTTTGTTAATTAATTGACTATTTCTTTTTGGATATGATATAGAAACGTTTAATTTAGTAAAAAATATTTACTTTTGATAACATTTTACATGAATTAATAAAGATAACATTTTAAAACGAATATATTTATTTTATTTTGTATTGGCTGTTTAAAGATTTCCTCTAAGTCTGGCTGAACACATGCGCGCGCACTGCGCAAACAAAACTTCACGAAAAAAAACTGTTGCGCGCCATTATAGGTTATTTCACAGCACGTTTCACAGATATTTGTAAACATTGCTAATGCGTGTTTGGTTATTAACAAAAATATTGACTCGTGGCGACTATAGAAAAGTGATAAAAAGTATGGACGCCACTGGAAATTCTTGGCGATGTAAACAAAATGTGAGTAAAACGCTGTTGCCATTAATAAGTAAAGAAAATAACTTGGCAGGCCTATATAATTTTCATCTTAAGAAAAGGATTTTTTCCTCGCAAAATGTATTGAAAAACGTCGTATGAAACGCGTGAGCTTTGATAATTACATCCTCGGCTCTCTTATCACGCTCATCTGAGGCTCGCGTGATAATTCCGCCTCTGATGTAATTATCAACATACCTCACTTGTATCACATGTACTATAACAGGTAAATACAAATTAAAACGTTTTTATATTTTATTACATTAGATTAGATTATTTTATTTCATTTTGAAAATTTACATGTCATTTCATAAAATTAAAATAGCATTGATTCACAAAACGAGGGTCAGAGTGTATTGGAATAAAAAACAATAATGAATAATAGTCAATAAAAATCCAATTTTAAATGGAAACAAACACGAGAAACAAAAATATCAATAATAAGGCATCAGGAACAATTCAAATATTTAATGATAAACGGTACAATGTAATTTTTTTTATAATTATAATAATATAATAATGTCATCTTAAACCTAAAATATACTCAATGTCATTTTTAAATACAATTTCAATTCAGTCTTTGTTCGCTGTATTCCTTTACGGAATACAGCGATTTTGATTGATTGTTTGATTTGATTTAGTGTGCGAGGTTTTAAAATTAAAAATTAATGGCAGGTAGGTTTACATATATATTCGCATAGTTATTCTTGTTATCAAGCGGTCCTTGTGAGCTATAATGGCAGTAAGGTAAACGTCCGAGTCCTAGATGATACATTCGAGCGAAGAGGATTTTCCATCATTCAAATTTAAGCTGTAACTTTGACATAAAGTATTTATGTCATACATACACTAGTGCAGCGCCGTGTTGCCAGATTAGCTTTCCCGGTAGAATACTATTACGTTTCTAGAAGTGAAGTAGGTTGGTTGTTAGTTGGTTATAAGGTGTAAACTACACAGTTTTAATCTAAGTCTCGGATGTTTTCTGTTTATTTTAGTAGGTATATCTCGTTAAATAAGTTTGCGACTTGGTCAATTTCAAGAGTAAGATTGTTGCCCCATGAATGTCAAGTTTTTTTTTATTTTTCAGTTCAATAAATAATAGTACATTACTGCAAAGGCCGGGAAATAGCAATTCGTGGATGAGTTGATTTTGTCGGATGAAGCAAATCTGAATTCGACAATAGAGACTAATCCACGAATTGCCGTTCCCGCCAAGACAGATATAGTGCTTTTCTCCAAAAATGCGAGGAAATCAAATAATATTTTCAATCAACAATAATGTTTTCAAACAGCGTGTAAGTATGTCAATAACCTATCAAGGTCCCGCCCAACTTATTTTTTAAAGTAGGTACACGGCATGACTACCAGTTTCAATTGACGTAAATAAAAATAAATAAAACATCAAAATCGATCACAATTTTAAATGTTTTGTGTTTTTTAAATTATTAAAGTGTTATGATTTTATTTCGTTCATATTTTTAATTCGTAATTTAAAACTATTTGTGACATTTTTAAAAACGTCACTTCAATCACTTACAAAAGTTAGCGTTTTGTCTATGACAATTAAAAAAAAGAAAACGCGGGAAAACTTTATGCCCACTAAAAACTGGCGCAATTTTTAACACCAACTTGCAATAGTTCGAAAGAGACAGCCATACATTACTAACCAGTCTAACTAAAGCAAGTTGTTGTGACAAATTGTTAGTCCTTTAAACGTACGAGCATTTGGCTGTTTGTAGTAATTTGTCTAAGTCAAAACATATGGTTAATAGGTAAAAAAGTATACAGTAATGGAATTTCATACATTTTCCTGGCCGCTAAAACTGTACAGTAATGACTTTTAACTTTTTAAATTTGCGCTTGTCAGTAACGAGGAACTTCACGTACTATTTTTGCTACATTAAGGCGCACATTTCCGAGCATATTGGAGAAGACATTATTAAGTCGCAAGACGATGCGAGTAAATTCACACTGTCAGCGGTAAAACTAATGACGTCACATAATACTTTTGCCTCTCATGCTTTAAAAAGCCTCCATTCGTAAAAAAAACAAAAGAAATAGAATTTTAAACGTTAAAGGGTTAAATTAACATAAATGGCACGTATATATTCAGAAGCGCGTAGTTGTTTTTGTAATGAGCGGTGAAGAGCGGTTCATCATTACGGGCATGCAGCACAGCAAAATAACCGCAGCCAGTATCTTAACTTCATTAGATACAAACAAAGCTACATCACTGCCAAGAACTTACGCTTACGCCGTAGGCAGCTGGAAAAACACGGGATCGGCGGTTTCTTGGCAGTGTGCTTGTGTTACAAGCGCGCGCTACAAATAATAATAATATAATAATAATAAATCCCTCGCTTTAGATTATTTTTGTCTTAAAGTGCCTCTACGCTGTTGGCTTCGGCCCCACACATGCCATGGTCCCAAGATATGGAACGAAACATACAATAACAATAATAATTTATTGAGCTCCAATAGTTTCAGAATGATACATTTCATATTCAATTCAATTCAATCTTTTATTCATAAAATATCAATTTTACATGTCCCAAACTTAACCTATTTTTTTACATTAATATTATGTCCAGTTATGAGGATTGTAATTATTATGACATACTTAAAGTTATTAGTTATGTCGCCTCTCGGGTCTGAAAGAATTCGTCATTAGAGTAAAACGCATCCTCGCACAGCTTCGCTTTCAGACGGTCTACAAATGAGACGTAGCTGGGAGCCTGCTTTATAGCTGGAGGGATTATATTATAAACTTTAGGACCAATCGCACTTAGGCATTTTTTGGCTTTGGTTAGTCGTGTTCGGGGCAGGCTCAGCAGGTGCTGCCTCCTGGTGGTGGAGCTGTGTGCGTCAGCGTTTGTGCGGAAAAGGTGCATGTGACTCCTTACATACTTTGCCACCTCCAGGATGTACAGACTAGGTAATTGTATCTTCTGAAGAGGTCTTTAGCAGGATGATCCCATTTCACACCCGCGATGACGCGCACCGCTCTCTTCTGCAGCCTGAATACCCTCTCGCGTTCAGCGGCCGAGGCCCATAGATCCACACTATAGGTTAAGATGGAATGAAAGTAACCATAATATGCTTTCTTGACATTGGTTGGATCCAGGCTCGGCCGCAGCCTGCCAAGGGCAAAGCAAGCTGATGATAGCCGCTGGCATAGTGCGTCAATGTGGGGAGACCATTTTAGACCAGCGTCAATAGTTAATCCTAAATATGTGACTTGGTTGACTTGCGGTACAAGTCGGCCATTACAGGTAATGTTTAACGTAGGATCGCTTAAGCCCCGCAAGCAAAAATGAATGATATTAGTTTTTTCTACATTGAGCATCATGCCGTTAGCTGTGAACCAGGATTGTATTTGGTCCATAACTTTTTGAGTTTTCTGTTTTAAAAGTAGGTAGGTCTCATCTGCCACAATGACACATCCATCGTCAGCAAATAAAACGAACTCCGCATCATCTGAGGCTGCTGTCAGGTCGTTCATGAGCAAAATAAAGAGGTTATTCCCAATTATTGAACCTTGTGGTACAGCACTCGGACCTAGTTTTAGAAGGTCCGACCTTGCTCCATGTACCGACGTTAATTGTTTTCGGGCGTTTAGGAAGGATGCCATTACGCGGTGAAAGCTACCAGACACCACATAGTGATCAAGCTTCGCTAACAGAAGTGAATGACTTACCAGTTCAAACGCGCGCGACAGATCGCAGAATATTGCAGCTACCTGCCGCCGGTCGTCCAAGTGACCCGTTACCCTGGCTATGACGTCCCGCGCCGCGTCGATTGTTGACCGGCCCGGTTGGTACGCATATTGCTGCCTATTCAGCAAGTAATTTTTGTTGAAATAGGACATTAGTTCGTCGCTCAGCAGTCTTTCGAAAACCTTTGAGAAGATTGGGATTAGAGAGATCGGTCTGTAACTTTTCAACGCATGTTTATCACCTTTGCCCTTAAACACCGGTTGGACTTTGACCTTTTTCAAGTTAGTTGGGTAATAACCGGCTTCCACGCAGTCATTGAACAACCGACACAGTATAACTAAAATAAATGGTGGAAGTAAGTCAAACAAACGCGTTGACATGTCATTAATATCTGTTGTGGGTTTACGTTTGATTTTTTGCACCACTTTACATACTGGTTTTACTGTCTGTGGATATGTCACTGATACTTAAAATAGGTATAACCTGTGCTATAAGTATCAGTTACCTTCCCAATTATTTTCAATTCTATACGTCTAGTCAAATAAGTATAGATTTAATCGTGTTGTCTGCATATACTTCGATTGTCAAGAAAAGCAGGAAATCTATAGTATCCGTAAAACCAAGTGGCGAGTCAGGCAATAAAAGTCAGTACTATTGTTGCACGGCCCGCTCCATAAGACAGTGCAGGTGCGAAAGAGATAGCATGATCCAATGATTTATGACCTGACTCGTCACTTGGTTTTGCGGATACTATAGTAGATCATTATATAAATTAAATACCACTAGTGCGACCTTGTCGGCGTAGGACTCATTTAATCATCACTTTCATGCGGAGACTACCCACCTGCATAAAATACGTAGGTATATTTTCTCGGAACTCGAACTTTCTTAAGCATCAGAGCAGACTTCAGGTACTGGATCTGACTCGGTTGGGGCCTCAGGTGCTCAGAATAGTGTATCTTCAAACGCCTATTTCCAAGACCAATAATCCCAAGGGACCTGATCCGGGAACTTGCCGTGTTGTGGGCTGTAAACAGTTGCCGAGGATAATCTCTAAAAAAAATGGGTAGATATTGCTTATGTGACTTTTACTGTGGCCATTTAAAGATGTATAAGCGAGTGCCGGCGTATCCCCGGTCTCCGGAACCCGGTAAAATGGAAATAAATATTCACACGGCGCCTTAGCAATCGACCTTTTATTATGATACTCTAGCGGTATTTGGAATATTATACTTTTGTGCGAATGTGTTATTGTCGCTGTAACGGGTAGAAGTGTACCGGTTTAACAATTGGCGGTGTAATTTTGTGTTTAGCACATAATATTTAGCCATACTTTGAATTGTTTGTCAAGTTTTGGTAGTAAAATTCTTCTTTTTAAGTAGTTAATGCACTTATGTAATTTTTTTAGGGATCCTTACCTTACCGTATGTTACCTAGGTCAACGGGAGCTAGGGACTCTAGATTTTTGAAAGAAAACCTATAGAGCAGTTTCCGTTGACTAGTCTAGAATCATGAAAATTTACAAGAAGCAAGGTAAAGAACTTAAATATAAAAGTAGTACACCAGATATTGGGTCCATCAAGCTTATTTTAACGACTCGCCAACGTAGCACACCCTGGACCTTTCTTTAAGTAATCTATTTTATTTTTGTTTTACTAGGATGGCCGCCAAAATCTCAAACTGCAACTCCCCGCTATCTCAAAGAGCGTTTTAGTTATTTGAATTCTGTTAGATCTTCTAACAATTTGCTATTAACTGTGCCTTTGTCATCTCCCAAATTTTACAGTAGTTCGTTCACCTTTAAGGTTATTCGACTGTGGAACTCCCTCCCTCTTCATATAAGACAAGCTAAATCTATCGGCAACTTCAAATCTCTTCTTATAGAACATTATTTGCCTTTCCCCTAACCCTGATTGTCTTACTATTATTATTATTGGCTGACTGTTTATGTATTATATATTTTTATTTGTGTTATTTGTATATATGTATGATTGTGTATGTATGTTTATATATAGAGGTATTTATGTATGTGCATTAATATAATTATTTTGATTTTTGGCTTATTATATTCTCTGCACCACCTACTACATAATCTAGTTTTATCTCTTTCTCCGATACCCAAAGGTTGTCTGGAAGAGATCGCTCTTCAGCGATAAGACCGCCTGTTGTCTACCTCTGCCTACATGTTATTGTATTGTTTTTCTTTTTAACTGCTTTGTTTGTGTGAGGTGTGCAATAAAGAGTATTTGTATTGTATTGTAAACTCACTGTTTTTGCATATTCACCATCAATGCATTTTTTAATGAAACTGCGGAATTTTTTATCTTGTAGTTGCACCCAGGATATGTTTTCGGCAATCATACAATTTGTGAGGTCCATGTTAAATTCACTGCGTTTTTATTTGTTCTATGTTTTTGATGTGTTTGGTTGTCTCCAAATGCACTTTAATGTTGCTTATTTTCGGTGCTATGTTTTGATCACAGCACGAGCAATACACGTTTTTATCACGTATCTCCAAAAACGGAAAATTACAACAATATTCTTGTAAACGCGACATTCTTTTGCGTCTTTTGAAAAAATTGTAAAGAAAAATCTAAATAATTACGAAGTCACTTTATTGTTCAACTGAATGACAATGTCAGTCAAAGATGTTATGTACCTACTCGGCTCATGTCAAGTGGCGATATCGTTGTATTAAACAGGTTGATCATGATCATTGATAAGTAGTAATTGTTTATGAAAATACTTTTTGAAATCATCCTATGAGTGGTTTGACGTCATCCGCATGATTTGTTCGAGGTATGGTGTGGAGTATCGTTGGATAGCTCGTTCAAAAATATTATGGGTATTCTAAAACCATTTTAGGCTGGCTTTAAAGCCCTAATTTTTAAAAGGGAAACTATCACGACTAAGAAGTTATCACGACTAGTAAGAAAGGCCAATTTTCGTACAGATTCGGCCGACGCAACCGCACCGCACGTCGATGTAACTAAGAGCGACCGGCGACTACGGAACCCTACACAGCGCGTGGCCCGACACGCACTTGGCCGGTTTTTTAATAATACATCTAAACTGCTTACTGTGTAGTGTAAGATACAAAAAAAATCGGTTCGGTAGTTTAGATAAAATGGGTAATAGGTACACAGTGTATAAAACAAAATTCGTCTCTCCTGTGGTCAATAATTAAAAGCTCACGTGCATATAAATAATGTTTTTATCGCATAGTAATATAGAAGAGGAGACGCCCTTTATGCGGGTTAAGAGTCCAACCAAAATCAGGCTTCGTAGCCCTTAACTTTGATAATGTCCACAGGAAAGACGCGAACCTAAATCTTTGTAAGACCCAAATAAATGAATAACCATTTTATACAATTTTATCTCGAAAACTTGCAACATTTTAGGGTTCATATTTAGTAAAATAGCATTTTACATCTGGGCGAATAAAACGGCAAACCAGGAACTAATTTGAACATACATACAGGGCTATAACCTTTCGAATTGTATCCTGTCTTTGAGGGGAAGAAAAGATTGTGTATCATTAAATATCAGTGGCCTCAGATGCTGTATGTTCGGTGAATGAACTTATTTCCCTGCAATGTTAACTTTTCACCCGTGGGCGTCCGACAATATCATTAACATATGATATTGCTAAGCCAATTCAGACCTTAATGACAAAATAAAAGAGTCGTTTGTTGTACAAATATGAACACAACTATCATAGCCAATTATTTGATTAGCGCATCTTTGAAACGTCATGCAGAGTGACGAAGGAAGGTTTAAGCATTGTTATCTCCTCTATAACAAAGGGCTATTCATACCGAGATGGTACAGTCGGCTACAAACAAACACACCTGGCGGAATAATTTTTTCATCTCTCATACTCTGAAAGTAGGTCATTGTTTATCTAAACAGCGGGTTGAAAGTGAGGCATGTCGCCCCTAGGGCTGAAAAGTAATAAAAAATAAAAAAGCAATGGCAGAACCTGGACAGCTACAGTTTCAGAAAATTGTACTGATTTTGAAAATCGTTGACAATCATGCGTTATTTTTTTAATATTGATCATAAATTAATTATTGTATGACTATTATTACTATTTGAAAACGATTGGATATTTTTTAAGTTTTCGTAGTTCAATGTGACCGCTTCAGAACAGTTTTCATTGTTCATTACTACTTATGTGGTGTATATAAATAAAATTATTAATTAAATTTTTCATCCAAACAATAATTAAAATTAGTTTTCGACATAACCACTTCAAAAGCGCGTCCAGGAAATGGTCCACACACTAACATTATGAAACACTTAACCAATTTCAAGAAAATCTTTCACCTGTACTTTCTGTGTGGACAAAGACTATCCCACGGGTTTGCCTGTTTTCTTTGCATTACGAGGGCGAAACCGCTCGGGCAACTAAATATATAACAGTGCAAAATGAAATAAGTACCTATGTAGCAATTGCAAAATAATATTCAAACTTGTTTTTGCAAATAGAAGTACGATTTGCATAGAGAATAATGTTTGAATATATTAAATGCAGTATAAATAATTCAGAATACATTGGTTAGAGTAACCCGCTAGGTGTAAAATGTACATGTCATTTCATAAAATTAATGCATGAATGCACAACACATGTAAGTGTGTCGGTCTGTGACATCATAGCTCCCAAAAAGATATTTTAGTGACCACTTTTTTTAATTATATGTTTCGCTACCAGATTTATTTTTCGATGGATACAGTCATTATGTTTCCTAAAATCCTCATTTTATTTATTACGTCCCCAAGTGACGTCATAAACTCTGCAACCCGAGTGTCCTAGGATGGTTAATCTGTCCTAGATGTTAGTTAGTTAGTTATACTGGGTGTTTCCGCGAGGCGGCATCCAATGTGCGTATTATGCGTGAATCGGTGGGGTAGCGCTATGCTAACCACCCCAGCTCCTCCAGAAAGTTTGTGAGTGCCTTGGTGTTGCTGACTGCGTCCCATAGTATGTCCAGAGACCCTAGGTGTTTTTTTCTGTATACTTCTACCTGCTTACAGTCCAGTAGAATGTGTTTTGGTTGCACGCTCTGCACATGGGGCTTTCTGTGATACCTAAGTTGTATAGGTGTCTGTTCAAAGTGTTGTGTCCTGTTATAATTCCAACTATCTTGCGTAGTTGGTTTCTATGTGTCCTCAGTAGTGCGGTTGTGAGTTTGGCGTTTCGACAAAATCTCTTTACTCTGTCTGCATTTGTCTATCTCCTCTCAGTATCTTTGGTGTACACACAAATTATATAATAGGTGTAAGTCTTTGGTGTATAGGTCCAGTTGATTTTAGCTTTGTGGCAGGGGTAAAATTGATCCGTTGTTTCTAAGCCTTTTCTTGCCAGTTCATCCGCTGCATCGTTTCCTCTTGAGCCACTGTGCCACTTGATCCATTGTATAGTGACGTTGTTTTTATCTGCGCACACCTCTGTGCCATTTGGTGGCATTCGTATATCAAGCTAGATGTGATGTTGTCACTGCTCGGTGCTTATAGTACCGATTTACTGTCTGAGAGTATCCGTATGTTTATATTCTCGACTTGTCGTCTCTTTATGGCAAAGCAGGCTTCAATTATCCCTACGCATTCAGCCTGGAATACCGTATTATGTTCACCCAGTGGTTTGGATATATTTATGTTTAAATCCTCTGAGAACACACCACATCCCGTTCCCGTATTCGTTTTTGACTCATCTGTAAAAATTCTAAGGTCTGTTTGGTGTAGCTACTCTCTCGAGTCTTCCGTTAGTGATATACCTTAGTCTTTCCTAAAGACTGGAGTTCTTAGTACTTTGTCGATTGAAGCCTCCATGATAGGGAGGCTGTGATCAGTCTGTTATGGATCTTTGTGTGGGGTGTGTTTAGTTTCGTCCACAGGTTGAGGCTTTTTAGGCGTATTGACGTCGCAGCCGCTTCCTTTTGTATATGCATGTGTAAAGGTAGGAGCTAGCGATTTCTAGTGCTGTTGTTGGGGTTGATCTCATACAACCTGTAGCCGCAACACATGCTAGTCTTTGTGTTTTCTGGATTAGGGTTAGGTTGCACTTGTGGTTTGGGTGCGCGGCCACCATACTATGGCACCATAGCTTATCATTGGTACTATCACCATTTTGTACAGCCACAGTACGATGTGGGGGGCCAGGCCCCATCTCTTTTAGTAGGTTTGATAAATACTTGATGCCAGTTAGATACGTGCTGAGCTGCTAGCCCTGTGCTTAGAGTAAAGTCTGTCCTATCCTCGGGCACTTAGGATGCCGAGACGAATCCAACGATACGATGCTGCGGGGTAATAAACAAACAACCAAATCACTACCCTTATTAGCAGTCGGGTTATTACAAATATGAACTAAAATTAAGTAATTTTGGAGCACGTTTTATATTTATTCGGATACACGTATATTGTAATTTCAATTTGAAGAGGGCACATTATACAATTCAACTATTAACTGTATTCAGGTCAGCAATTAACGACCAATTTGTATTCCAATTAAGGTTACGGTTTGCAGGTATCGATTTTAACCGAGAGTGTCTATATTGAATTAGTTACATCTATGTACTAAATGATTAATTAAACGAGTACCTACTAATCTACCTACCTCTCTGCAATGCGGTTTGACTATTCCAGAGATTATTTAGTTAAATCTTGAAACCTATATGATCCACAATAATTACTATAGTTAGTTAGTACTGATAACAAAGGTAAATTTAAATATTTACAGCATACCTACTAGCTTTTGCCTATGAGTTCACGTTCACATTAAATTCAATAAACCATTTTAATTATTCAATAAAAAACTTTATAAAAAAGTTAAGACTAACTTTCTGACAAATATAAAAACTCGTCCAGTTGGAATAGTGAATGAACATATTTGTATGTTCATTCACTTTTACTATTTACAATGTGAGTTAGGATTCCTTTCCTATACCAGTAGCCATATTGAGCGTCTCCTGTCTCACTCGCACCGTGCAGATTAGAAAAAGGTTAGATATTTCTCGACTCGCGGCGCGGCGCGGCGTCAGTTGTGGTAGCCCCCTGCTGCAACCGCGCGGCTGCGCCTGAGTCCGTCGCGTGCTAGCCATGCTGGTCGTACAAATTGGATTGAATTGAAATTCGACGCTCTTAGAATATATCCTGTCGCTGTCAATGATGTCGCAGCATGTTTAAACGTTCTAAATAGACAGACGTATGAAACCAAGCTAACGCCAAGAAAAAGACACGTGCGTTGCAGGTACTTTTGACTCATTCATTTACCTACTCATAATCTATTTATTATAAACACAATGTAGTTCGGCTTATTATTATAAAACATCTTTAGTAAACAGTAAAAAGACCGTCAAAGTTATAATCGTAATAACTCGAATACCTACAAGTAAAATGTTTGTCGAAGCCTCAGACCAAGAACAAGTGAAATCAAAAGATATTTTTTAAAATACAACTGCATTTATCATCGAACAACACTTAAAATGCGAAAGTATCAAGCCGTTTGGATTGTAAGTAAGATTTTGGATATTTACGAAAGTTGTTGTTAAGCCAACTTTTAATCGTTTTAAATCTTAAACTTTAATTTTAACTAAACCTAGCCAACAAATACCCCACACGACATATTCGTCGACTTTTTCTTTCTTTCTTACATCACGCGGCTACCAGACTCCCGCCATTTTACAAATGTAATGCAAATGCATTAAGGTCTTGTCTTCAGTGACACCCGCAAGATTAAAACAAATCGATTGACGTATGATTCATTAAAATCAACCCACGCGTTTGATCTAATAGACTGGTAAACACATTACCCTCCTTAAAAATAAAAAAAGTTTAAAATTACAGAGAGGGCATTACGAACAACCTAGAGCGAGCATTATCTTCAGCATGTGTCGCAAATGCTGTCAATATCACCTATTTCCAGTTTCGAACAATTTATTTTGTTTCATCTACCTATTAATTTCGAGTTTTGTGCAATTTAGGTTATATCTGTGTGCTTGAACGTGTGCTAAACTTATTTGACTTGACCGGCTCTACTATGTTGTTCATCATGCTCCGTATAGATACCCTCTTTTTCTTTTTCTGAGATCGAGGCCTGTGATCAAATGTGTTGGTGGAAGCCGCACTGAGGTTTCAATAAACGTTCAGTCATATCGATAACATATTTATAGTTAAAACAATATCTGTCTCACTCAACACTTGTCTCTTTTCGGATCACTTAAAATAAATGAATGGTTACATAAGTGTAACCACACAAGACGAGTTTTTGCAGCGATACCAACGCGCGTTTTGTATCGTGACACTATGTACTTACATATAATTTAAGTATAGGCACCTGTATCTGTAGATCATGCCGTATATAACCTCTTACTACGTAAAACTTAAATCTGATAATATTACTTTGATGAAATGTTCGAAATTTCGTCAATAAAGCCCCTTAAAAAGGTTTATTCAACAAATTGGCAGTACCCATGTGGGTCACTGGTCAACTTGTTGGTACGTATTACAATGCCAGTTCAAACGTTCATGTTGCCAAGCCACAATGGATCGCTGCAAAAGTATAATCATTTGTTTGTGAATAAAAGGAAAGGCTTTTATGGCTCGAGAGTTTTCCAATAAAATAAGTAAATAACCCTCCTCTCCTTCGGCAGTCGGGTAAAAACTGTGAACATTAAAAGGATTGGAATGGACTTTATCGCGTATATATTATTAGGTACTAAGCAGTGATCGGAATTAGGTGAGCCAAAATACCTATTCTTCGCAAGAGGACATAATGTAAAGTGGTTGCAACCGGGTAGGAAAACAGAATTTTCTCTTAAATACCGGGTATTCGTTATTTTTCCGGGTACCAGTCGTAATGTTCAACATATATGTTTTTACTTATAGAACGGGATGTTTAATGTTAATCTAAAAGTTATAACCATTTCATACTTTTTCCTTCCCTTTTTACTGCAAACTAACATAAACAATCCCGTACTATTAGTAAAAATATGTATGTTTAACATTACGACTACTTATAGTACCCGGACAAATATAGATTACCCGGTATTAAAGAAAAAAAATATTTTTCTACCCGGTTGTATCCACTCTACATTATGTCCTGTTGCGAATAATAGGTATTTTGGCTCACCTAATTCCGATCACTGGTACTAAGTATTAAATACATCTCGACGTTTCAAGCAATTTCCAGTGTTCATGGTTTGTCGGTAGAAGCAATAGATTTCGTTTAAGTAGTTTTGTTCATCGACTCATAATTGCGAAAACTAAAGATAATACAAAAAACTGTGTTTCCGCCCATGTAGGTTTAGGTTGGTCTGGAATTAATAAAATAACCTAAAATATCACAGGACAATACCAGAGTAAAACAAAGTAGCTCACTAAAACAACTTCTGTGGGAGACGGCATAAACGAACAGAACTTATTCTTATTTCAGTCACTAACGACCTTCGTTGGCTTTTATTTAACCGACTTCAAATAAAAGGAGGAGGTTCTCAATTCGGTTGTATTTGTTTTATAATTTTTTTTAATGTTTGTTACCTCAGAACTCGGTCCTTGATGAGTCGATTCGTAATTTTTTTTGTTGTTTGTAAGTATATGCTTCCAGGTGGGTCCCATTTTTTTTCAAAAACTCAATTGGATGATGGGATGCGGCACGCGTGTAGTGATTTTGGTATATTCTATTATAACTCGTGTATTTACACCCGGAAATCATAAATTTGGTGGAGTGGAATTGATGATGAAGACCACAGATGACTTATGGAATTCCTCAATTATGTACTTAAAAGTACAAAAGTATAGCACAGATTCTGATAAGATTCCGTTGAAATAGCAGCTACTGAAGTGCCAAAGGTGATCCTTGTGGAATCGACGGAAGTCCTTAAAATTTATAATCATTGAGTCGAGTAAGTCGAATGATTATTAATAATCGACTTATCGATTTAGTATCATTCGACTTACTCTCTTCGACTGAATTTATAATCATTCGATTATTAGTCACTCACTACTACTAATGAACGCAGAGTCGACGCGATCCAAGTCGAATTGAAGTAGTTGAACTGAATGGTCAATGGTCAACTCTAGTCGAGCCGTGGCATTACAAGCTTATCTATATATTTTACCAATAGTATAGTTTACTAATTAGTTGTCGTCATTTGTATACACATTAGTATATACTAATAAATAAGTGAAATGTGAAAATTCGTTGACATTGTCAGAGAGACATAATAAGAAAATCCTGAAGGAAATTGTATTTATACGACATCAATTAAAAACTTCAATAGCGCGATGCAGAACATGACCAATTTCCACGTATATTATAGCCTTATTGAAGTCACCATCTGCGAGCGTTTTCTCTCTCTAACAAGCAATATTAAAAAGCTTGTAGCTCTGAATGGGATTTTCTTCACCAGGCATATTTTGCCTTCTTTCTTTTGGAGTCATAATACATTTTGAGTCTATACCCGTATTTACAGTTTAACACAATACAAGGAAAATATTTAAGTAGTTAACTGGTATGGCAGGATTAGAACAAGGCTTATCACACTCTCTTTGTGTTAAGAAGTAAAAATTGTCTATATGGTAAACTTAGGTTAGGTTCATTTGCCACGGCGAATATTGCTTAGCGCCGTAGCCTCAGCATTTGCTAAAAAAGAAAAATAAGTAAGTAATTGAACCGCGGCTCGCCAAGTCGAGGAAGTTTCTGCACACGGTGGGGCCAGATATCTACCGTTGTAGATATCTGGCCCCACCGTGTGCAGATTCTCGTAGAAATAAGAAATGCCACTAGCAACAATTCCTTCGTCGAAATTAAGATTAAAATTATTAAGAGAGGCCTAGTACTTCCTGGATACCTTTTGTCGAGTGCCACACTGATTGAACACTAGTAATATATGAGTATGACCTAGTGTTACGATTCATTCAAACCAAACGCGAGCCCAATAAACTTATTGATCCTATTATGTATATAAATAAAATGTTAATATATATTGTTGCATGTATTGATTAAATATTTATGAAACTGTGAGATACTACATATTAATATATTTGCAATATAAAATTATATTTTTACCAATAAATAATTGTATTGTTTTGTATTGTATTACTGCATAAAGTAGCACTATCCGAAATAAATATTACGTTAGAAATAAAATTATTTAATTATAATTATGTTTATTTGATCTATCGACCATTTTCGCTTACGTCAATTCACTCTTGCATTGTTTGTGTTTAGATCTTAGAGCAAACGTCAACACGAACGGCGGGAAGCACCAACTTACGATTACTGATCAATCGATCGACGTTTAAAGTAGAGCTGGGCGTTTTTTCCTGTAAGCGTTTTCAAAAACAGTTTTTCGTACAGTAACGGAAAAACAGTTTGTGGCTTGAACCACAAACCGTTTTTACGAGCTACGAGTAGAAGGCGACAGTCGCACGCAACGGTTGCAATGCAAAACGTGAAAACGCAACTCGAACCGTTTCGTTTCACTTCGTTTCGCGACCGGCGACGGCGGCAACGCACGGAAAAACTAGGTAGTTATTTTTGAAACTGTTTTTCAAAACAGTTTTGTGATTAAGAAAAACGGTTACGTTTCGTTTCACGGAGAAGTCGTAACGACCCAGCTCTAGTTTAAAGCCTCTCACAGACTGACTTGACATTAGCTGTCAAATCTACTATTGACCGCCACTGCAAGCCGCGCTAGTGTATTGCAGGCTTAAATATGGCGCTGACAGCTGTCACTCAAAAGAAACTTGTCAAACTTTCCATACATTCAGATTTTAACAAGCACTGCTGGGATATTCTCAAAAAAAATTAACGGGCGTTTCTAACGCTGTCTTTACTGTAGCTATAACTGAGTGTAACCTTACAAAATCAGAATCTATCCTCGATACCCAGCAGCATATAATTTTATCCCGTGGCTTTGCTAGCATTCTCTTTAATACGCGGGCGCCGCCTAAAACGGGCATATGATATTGGCAGTTACACAAACAACTACAACCAGAACAAATGATTTTAATTACGACCCGCCTGTGCTTAAAGTTCAACTTGTCAAAAGTACAACAACTCCAACCTTACGTTACGTCGTACCTAAATAAATAACAAATCAACCGAGTTACGCAGCAATAATAAATTAATAAATCAAGCTGATTATGAATTAAAATTAAACTCACTTATCTCATCTTTAATTAATAATCAGAATATCACAAAGTATGGAAAATACAACCGCTGAGCGTGTAAAAAACGATATTTGAGAATCGGCCCATTACGATTAAAGGCGGTTTGGTGCTGTGCAACCCACCCTAAGAGAGTGGACCTTCTGTTCTTTAGTGCTGTTGCTTATTCTGTGAGGGTAATTTAAAATGGAGAGTATTTAAGCCCTAGGCAGCCAAATATTCTGCGTAACTGACAAAACTTGGTAGATTTATTATTTATAAGTACAACGTAACGTAAGGTTGGCGTTGTTTTACTGTTGACAAGTTAAACTTTAAGCACAGGCGGGTCGTTATTCAAATTAATTGTTCTGCTTGAAGTCGTTTGTGTAACTGTCGGTAAAGTTGCGGGCGGCAAGCGGCAACTTTGTTTATTGATATAATTTTAGGCAGCGCCCGCGTATAAAAGAGAATGCAAGCAAAGCCACGGGATAACATTTAATATATACTAATCATCATCATCCTCCTATCGTTTTTTCTCGGTTTTATCCTAAAGGAGCTCATTGTACCGCTTTAGCACTAATCTCAAGATTTGGCGTAGGCACTAGTTCTACGAAAGCGACTGTCATCTGACCTTCCAAACTTAGACAAAATAAGACCGGTTTTCTCACGATGTTTGATAAGGTTTAATTTTCCATGTGGGTTGGAAGGTCAGATGACAGTCGCTTTCGTAAAATAAGTGCCAATGCCAAATCTTGGGACTAGCTGTCAAAGCAGACCCCAGGATCCTTTAGGTCACAATCGTGAATAACGCTAAAGCCGGAATTAGGTACATTACGAAATAGTGGCGTGACACAAATTTTACCAAAAGATTGAAATTGATTTGCTTTCATGAAAATAATGCATGCATTACGAAAATATTAAATTACACGTGAAACTGTTGGTAAAACTAGTATCACGAAATCTAATTTCACGCCACTAATTTCGTAATGTCATTCCGGCTTAAGATGAGGTTGTACTCGTAGGAGGAATGTGTAACGTGGTGCGGTGAAGGGCATATGTAGGTACCAGGCCGGCAATCCCTTACTTCCCGGTCTCTAGTAATTTACTAAATATTTCTCAAAAAATATCGGAGGAGAATCAAATTGGAGTTTATTGATAAAAATTCAGGACGTGAAGTGCATAGTTTATGGTTAGTCAAAAATTAAAAAATAAAAAACCTTGCCGGCTCGATTATGCTCAACAACAATGTTGCATACAAATTCCATTATTTGTCAAACTTAAATAAAAGGCATACTTAGTGCCTAAACTGCCAAAACGGAAAATAAGTAGCTGTGACTTATCGTGACTTTTTAGTTGTCTCAAATAACGCGTTTTCGGAAGAAATATACACTTCCAACTTATTATTAAAATAAAGGCGGCAATGCAAAAATATTCTGTTTTACATACAGTGCACAGTGTGGCTAGTTGTTTTTTTTGGAAAATATAGACATTTTACGTTAATGATTCCAGATTTAGAAGAAGCTGCAAGCTAAGTTATTAATAATTTGTTCCCTGTAAAGCCAAAAGACAAATATCAGAAGGCGTACGACAATTTCATGAAGTGGCGAGAAGAAAAGCATGCCTTATCATTTTCAGAAAGTGTATTTTTGTTTTCTTGCACAATTTTTGAGAAAAGCACTATGTTTGTCTCAGCCGGAAGGGCAATTGCTGGCTTCGTATTAAATTAAACGGACTCCCAAGGTTATCCGTTTAAGATTAATATTCAGCCAGCAATGGCCTACTTCCATTGCTTCGACAATAATGTACCATTAATTGCTTCTCTGGTGTATTTGTGGTCAGTAGGATATTCCTAAGAAGTAGACAACCCATATGACTATATTATTCCATTACTTATTGTTAGTGTGTTTCTGATGATAAAGCGTGATTTTAATAACACAGGGGCTGCCTTGATTCGAGTCGACCACGCCTCCTTGACAGAGCCACGCTTATGCCTTCCGCCCATGAGAAAAAGAGATGCAACACTTTTCGGAAATGGCTTTTTTGGTAAAATTTCGATAAATACCTAACTTAGTGAAGTTTTATTTATATTTCATTAAGTGAGATTTTAGATGAGATAAAATACTATAGTATCAACTTAATTGTGTCGTAAAATAATGTGTGGTTTGAATAGGCTGAGTAAAAAAAAGAAAAATAAAGACCTAACTTTGTTTTTTTTTTTAATCAGACCTTATTTTTTCTTAATCTAGTCGGAATGGCGTTTCAAAGCACGCGATAATTTCCAATGTATCCCCTTAAGGCTGTACATTCGAAATTTTCGTGAAAATGAGTTGTTTTGTAACCGTTTTATACATTATAAGGTAACATTTTTTTTGTCGGAAAAAATATATCATAATCTGAAAGATATGCGACGGGTCATAGTTTTCGTAGAAATCCATTTTAACAATAAAAATTAGAGAAAAAGAAATCTAAAGTCACCCCTATTTTTTCACTTGTAACCATTTTACTGCTCCATTTTTTATATGACATTTTATAACTTTCTTCATACAATAATGAACAAGGGCATCATTTTCTTACTTTCTTTATTTTCTTAAAAAATTATCTCGGTTTCTGAAATATTCCGCCAAAGTTCCTACGCCTCCCCGTTTTCGTCCATACGGTCAGTGCGGGACGAGGCACATTGCATGACGGACCTGTGTCAATTTGCGCTGCGCCGAAATTTTTAAATATTTGTGGAAATTGTGGACTATATTTGTTGCATAGAGTGGACAATCCGTTTTGTGATTCGTATAGTAGGTAACTAATAAACATTTGACAGATAATTTTGTTGCATAGAGTGGACAATCTATTTCGTGGTTTGTATAGTAGTAGGTACTATAGACAAGACAGCTGACTGACCATCCTTGCACTTTATGTGCATTGTAATAAGGTTCTTGTATAAATACAGGATGGTCAGTTAACTGTGTTGGCGTTTGTACCTAATTAACATTTACGTAGGTATAGTTTAGATTTAGTTTTTAGTTCAAGATGGGAAATAATAATAATAAATTCTTTATTTCAGGCCAGTTTGCCCATATATTGTTAGTAACATACAAACTTACGATACTAGAGTTAGTACGTCTTAGCTTAGGTCTCACATATTTTTCAATAATTATTTTGGGTCTTTGGGGTTAAATAAGCGCAGGAGGAAAATACGTAATATCAAGAAATTTTACAAGAGAAGAGGAAAAAGAATACACAAGTAAATACCTATTCTATCAAAGTATCAAATATCTAAACAGTATCAAAATTGGGAAATCGCTAAAACCAGACATTTTATTAGTAAATATATTTACAATATCTATTGCTTAGGAGCATGAACAATTATAGGAACAATATTGTTTTATCTGCTCGTATTAATGACTGTCAAGTGTTAATAGAATAAGTTCTAATAAAAATAGTGGGCTTGGCAAATATTGTAAGTCTATTGTAACCTTGCATGCCAACTCAAAGTTCGATACAGAGTTATTATTTGATATGAAACAAAATATGGTTAACGTACAACTAATCTATAAGTATATATTTACCCGAGGCCGATTTCTGTAAAGTCAGCATAATATAGTTAGTAGCAGCCAAGTTATAGTTAGCCAAATATATCGGAACGTACATTCATCGAAATAGTCTTTATTACTAGTAGGAGTAAGGAATGTGTTACGATATATTTGGCTACTCTGGATGCTACTAACTATCTGATGCTAACTGTACACGCCATCATCATCAAATCAAGGAAGTAGAACGTAATAAATATACCGCAAATTAGTTTAAAATTTAACAACCTTACACTTACACAAAAGCAGACAGACACACTTTCGCATTTATAATATTAGTATGGAGTATGGATATGGAAGTATGGATAGTATGGATTATATGTCATTCCCGCTCACGGGACAATGATGTCCCGGACCTTTGGGAGGCGTGCGTGGAGCTCTGAGCCAACACGTAGAGGCCTTTTTGACAATTTAATGAAATGCAAGGAGTACACCAAGCGGATGCTGTCTCTGCTCATGTCATGGGACGCACACAGAAACAGCACCCGCTGGGGTGTAAGTGTCTATTGCTAGTTGAATCTAAATAAAACGGGTTATTGGGTGAAAATGATGGACTAGGAGCTGGGCTATTGGATGAAACATCGGATGCCTGCCCAATAAAACTGTTTCACATTTTATCTCTGGCAGACTGCTAGATGGGCCCCTATTAATAGTGACATTAAAAAAATGGCCTAAGGGCAACAGTAGGTATGGATTATTATTATTACCTTTATATTTTTTTCGCACTATCCGTCTCTCTCTTATTAGAATATTTAGTAACAGAGGTATAGTGTGAGAAAAATCAAAAGTATGTCGCGGCCGTCTAGTGCTAGGCGTGCTGAGGGCCTACCGCGAAACGAAACCGAACTTCGTTCGTGTATCTCCCTCTCTGTCGCGCTTGCAGTTCGAGCGACAATGAGAGTTATTCGAACGAATTTCGTTTTCACTAGCACGGTTAGCACGAGACGGCCGGGACATACTCTCGATTTTTCTCACACTATACCTCTCTTTCCTAATGTTCTAATAAGAGAGAGACCGATAGTGCGAGAAAAATCGAGTGTATGTCGCGGCCGTCTCGTGCTAGCCGTGCTGACGGAACTACACTAATCGTAAGTGAATAGTATTATAATAGTAGGGACATAATTTTTGAACTTAATCAATTATGTAATTTATGTATGACAAATATCACGTTTCAATTAAGCATGACGAATGTCACCCACTCACGTCCACCCTGGCATTGGTAACGATGCGCGATGACGCGTCTGTAACTTAATCTATGTAACGCTTAATAAACGACGGCGGGTTGTGCGACTTGCGCGGGGAGAGGGTCGAGGCTCCACCCATACGCTCAAGGTCTTTAGCGGGTATACAAGCCTTAAGGCAGACCGCTGTATCGTGCGATTCGTGCGAAGCCGCGTACAAATTTCGCCTGACGGAGGTGCGGTGCAGTGTGATGTACCGTGCGGAATGTATATACAAACTGAGGTACTGGTCTATGATACGGTGGGAACCGGCACTCCGCACACCGTAGCGGCAGTCGGCGTGCGGAGCCTAAGTCGCCTAAGTCATTCAATTATAAATAGCGTTCGTTTTGATATAAAGGTTTTTTTCATAAAAATACACTTTTGTGGTAATGTGTAAAATAGGTAATCTAGGTACGTAATATATTGGACACTTATGGCAAATAGGCCCTGGTAATTTTGCAAGATATTAATAATACATTTATTTATTTATTTAAACCTTATTGCACAATACAAGATAAAGTACAAATGGCGGACTTAATGCCATAAGGCAGTCTCTATCAGTGAACCATTGGGCAAAACAGAAACATTTGGTGCAGCCATTTAAATTTTAATGAAAACTTAATTCAAGATAAACTTCTATCAAATACACACTGAAATAAACATACACATATACAAAATAATATTCACTAATATATATATACATATTACTACCTTTTGTACCTAGTGAAAAATACTATGTTGACCAACAATCCGTTTTCCATTTACGATACTATTATGTTGAGATTATTTAATGTGATCGATGTTTTGTGCAACTTTTCTGCGACGTACTTTGATGCAATTTAGTTCATTTTAATAATGTCAAGTACTTACACCAATCAATCCGGTGATGAATACTTTTATCATTATTAGTAACGTTTAAAAGTATTTTGCAAGGATTCGTAAGCGATGACGAATCATACGAGTTGTTTCATAAATAAAATAGAACTACACAGCTTACATAAATCAATCGTCCTTTATTGGACACCCGCGTTTGTCACAGGCCTGATACGAATAAATATTCGTAAAAGGTACACGTCCATAAAATGATGTAACTTTGTGCTGACGCAAAGGTACTGGGCTTTTATTCGCAAGGGGCTATCACGCCTCACCCCACCCCTCAAGCCTAAACTAGACCTTAGCCCCCTATTCTGTATCTTGTTTTAAGCTCACGCACAAATACAAATCTTGACACCGCGATGCATAGTAACTAAGTGTAGGTAGAGGTCTAGTTTCGTGACGAGTGACCGGCGGGGTGACCCGCATTAGCGCGTAGCAAATAACAGCCCTGATTACGCTTTAATACTACGAATCGCGGCATCAAAATACTTATGGGAGAATGGCGAGGTTAGGTTAAAACCAGTTACAGAATAGCGGGGTGAGGCTGTAAATGTGTGTGCGGACTATCTTACAGAAATTGACCTAGTCCAAACTAAGCAAAGCTTGTACAATGGCTAAGGCGTCTTGTCAGAACAGATTTTTTACTGTGCACCTATATTTAAGAGTGATTCCTGAATTTCCTGATTGCTTCGCGGCGGAAGCGGGGCAGTACAAATGCGGTACTGCATGCCCACCTGCGCGCAAGGACATTTGGGCGGCATCAGTAAACTTTCGGTAAAGTGCATAATAAGTAGGTACCGCATTCTGCCCCGACAAGTGTGTATAGCTAACAAATTGCTGCAGCGCTGGATCAAGACTATTTGGTCGCCTTTCACAGTGCAGCGGTAAGAACGTGAGACAAAATGATAGCGCGGGCAAACTGGCAACGTCGCGTAAAATCCCTGAATTGGCTCAGCGCCCAAATGTCATAGGGTTCTCGCACCTTTACAGGCACGGGAGCGCTCAGTTAACTACTCAAAATTGCCAAAGTTGCTTAACCCGCATAGCAACATCAATCGATAGTTGTTTAAAATAGTTATATGGTTACTCTGAGATGATCGCTCCGAGACTATTAAGCCGTGAACCACCTTTGGCTTTTTTGACTCTGCATGACCCATTTGCCAACAGCAATGGCAGCTCGTTTAATATTGTGTCGAAAGGAAAGCGAACCACGCAATTCGGGGAGATAAATATTTGTTCGAAGGTGAAGGTGCGAATGATTAAACGAAATAAATAATTTATCAGCTCAATTTGAGTGGAATTCGCTGTATAGCGTCCCATTGAAGCAGCGATGTAATGTTTCCATTTATATGTATCGGGGCTATGTATTCTTGGGTGTCTTAGCACTTTAGCTCAAATGTATTGCTACGTTTTATAATATTTCAGCTATATAATGAAGCTGGGACAAATACGACTTCTTGTTAATACTTTCATTGTCTTAATTGTAGTATCTATGTCTAATTTTTTTAAAGCATAATGTTGAATATTATACAAGTTTTAGTCATTATATTGAAGTTCATAATTATTTTTAGTCATAAGAATTGCTATGCATAATTTTTGACAGTGGACTGTTATTATGATTGATTCGCAAAAAAAAAGCTATTGAATTAGTTGACCAGCGTTTAATTAGGTTAGGGCAGCTGGAATAGGGGGGCGGGAGGGATGGTTTTAAATATTATGCAACCCGATATGAGATAAATTGGTCCTTATTTTCCTTTTTTGTTGCTCGCACTCTTATGACACGTTATGATACGTAGAAATGGTATGCGTCATGCTCGTGGTATGGCGTACGGTAGCATAAACGCGAAACCAATTCAACGAATAGACTCCAATAAAGGTAAATGCTATGAGATCCATTTATAAACGAAAACAATGTAGGTGTGCAGTAAAAAGCTAATACATAAACATTGCAAATTTGTAAATGCATGCAAAAAGTTGTTTACCTTGGGCGCTATCAACATCAACATACAATTAAAATGCGGCGGGGGTGTCTGGCAACTAGCCATCTCGTTGCCCGTACTGTACATACTTCCAACTGGAGGTCTAGCTAGCCCGACGTGTAGGTAAGTATGATATCAAAATCACATTTTGTCACCAGCGCTTAGTCAAAAATCTAAATCATATAAGGACAACGCAGGCTTTCTCTTGTTAGAAATTCGTACAGTAGTGTGTCCTGCGTTTATTAAACATTAACCAATCCAATAAGCCATGTGATCGTTTCATTAAAACTGGTTTGTAAAACAACCGTTCCATAATCCAAGGAAGAATGACTGACAGTCCCTTAGGAGAATCCTCCTTAATCGTGTCCGTATATAAGGAAACGACTGTATAATTCATATTTTTGGGATTTCGTGCTTAGTAATTTTATATGAGGGGTATCTATGTCGAAGTACTGAAGTGTTTGTACGAGAATGCCACTCTCAGTCCGACTCCCGGATCGGAGCTCGAAGCCTATTCCGCTGCAGCGAGGTGTCAGGCAAGGGGATGTTATTTCCCCAAAACTGTTCACCGCTGCACTGGAGGACGTTTTCAAGACTCTGGACTGGAGAAGGCTAGGCATCAACAATATCAACGGCGAGTACATCACTCACCTTTGGTTTGCTGATGATATAGTAGTCTTGGCTGAGACCATGGAGGACTTGAGTACTATGCTCGATGACCTCAGTAAAGACTTCGAGCGACTTGGTCTAAGGATGAACATGGATAAGACAAAGATCATGTCAAACGTCCATGTAGTACCAACTCTCAAGTTGTAGACGATTATATATACCTAGGACAGACTGTCTAGCTAGGTAGGCCCAACTTTGAGAAAGAGGTGACTCGTCGAATCCGACTCGGCTGGGCAGCATTCGGGAAACTACAGCACATCTTTTCGTCCGCAGTGTCTCAAGACGAGAGTCTTTTACCAGTGTGTGTTGCCAGTGATGACGTATGGCACGGAAACGTGGTCGCTTACTGGGCCTCATAAGAAGGCTCAAAGCAGGGACTGAATAACCCTTTAATAGCGCTATAATTTTTATTCCGTTACGACGTCATACCCTTAAGTAAGGTAGATCAACTAATAAGATACACATGATTTCAGTAACGTTATAGGTATTGTGGTATTGCAAATTACCGGTGGAAATCGAGGTTACTATTTTCCATATCACAACGTTTCGATACCGTTATATTGAGGTATAGCATACTAATCGGTAGGATATGAGGCCTTATTTCGATATCACATCGTTTCGATACCGTTATATTGAGGTATAGCATACTAATCGGTAGGATATGAGGCCTTATTTCGATATCACATCGTTTCGATACCGTTTTAATGAGGTACAGCATACTAATCGGTAGGAAATGAGGCTACTTATTCCGATATCACATCGTTTCGATACCGTTATATTGAGGTATAGCATACTAATCGGTAGGAAATGAGGCTACTTATTTCGATATCACATCATTTCGATACCGTTATATTGAGGTATAGCATACTAATCGATAGGCATGGAGGGAACTCATTTCAATATCACAACGTTTCGATACCGTTACATTGAAGTATAGCATATCTTACTAATCGGTAAGCAAAAACGCACATTTTTTTGATATCAAATAATATTTCGGTATCGTTATGATACCAGTACATAATATTTCGGGATCGTTATTTCGGTACGGCTATATTTTTTAAGGGTACCTACTCGTGATGGTGATGTCGAGTTAAGTGGCATACCGTTATTATCTTTTATAAAACCAGAATAATAAATGTTTTGATAAAAAAGACCTGCACTAAGGAAGATTTTTGGGCGAAGGGAGTCAAGTTCCGTTGTTCTCGCGTTTGGCTACCTATGATACCACGAAGTTGCGTAACAGCAGTCGCAGTTGTAGTGTTTTTGTTATGTTTTAAAATAACTCTATATTGATTTGTATGTTAGTCTGTATAGGCGTCGAACAAAACAAACAAAGGAGACAGGAAGTAAGTAATAGCTTTAATTTTTTTGTTGAAATTTCGACTTTATCGCAAATGCATAAAACTTAATATTGCTTTGGAATTCAACGACTTATTTATCATTAGTTTACTCGCTAAGACTTTCGAGTTCATGCAAAAAAAGTTGCAAGACAATAATAATGCCGATTCAAAATGATAATTTAGTGTAAATCTCGTTACTGCAAATTATATTTACCTTTTTGTACTACATCAACTATGTACCTCCTGTACCCTTAAAGGTACCGTTATCCGATATCGAAATAATTGCGGTATACTTTGAATCGCTAACGTAAAAGCTAGGGAATCTTTTTTTTTAAGTAAGTACCTTTATTTTAGATTATAACGGTACACTTTGAAGCAGTAGCAAAATAGTTCAATATCGTTTTGTTCGAGTACCTTTATTTTAAAATAATAACGGTATACTTCGAAGCAGTAGCAAAATAGTCGCAATATCCTTTTGATCGAGTATCTTTATTTTAAAATTATAATGATATACTTTGAAGCTGTAGCAAAATAGTAGTAATATCGATTTGTTAAAATACCTATTTAAAATGATTACTGTATGCTTTGGATAGGTAGAGTAGGCAGAGTAATGTTGCAAGTATCGTTTTGATTCAGTACCTTTAATCGGAACTGATCTACAAGGTCATGAGTAAAGGTACGGTTTAAAATGGTATACCTTGCAATACCTTTATGAAGTACCGTTAAATCCCCCTATTTCGATACCACATTCAGTCCCTGGCTTAAAGTCACCCAAGGGCAATAGAGAGGGCTATGCTGGGAGTTACTCTGCGCGATCGCTTCAAAAATGAGGCTATCCGCAGGAGTCTGCTAGATGCGGGTGGCGCAGGACGAGTCATTGTTGCACTCTTTGGGGGAGGTTTATGTCCAGCAGTGTACGTCTTTCGGCTGATATGATGAATTTTATATTCTAATCTAGCTGCCCACGTGGCTTCCCCCGCGTATTGCAAAGAACACAGGCAACCCAGCGGGATTAAATATTAACTTTTAACCATCCAGAAAGTTCATTCTACACGCAGCTGAAAGAATTTTGGAAATCGCCGTATTAACGGTTCCGGAGATTACCCAAAACATACAAACTTACAAAGCTACATACTCACAGAATTTTTCTCTTTACAATATTAGTATAGATAATGCGACGTACCCATTTTGATACCAATACGTCGAGTCAGACATACCCTTTATTCGATGCAGTTTGCAGTCGCTTACAACGTTGACTTTTCTCGTGAAGCTAACGAAAACCAAACCGTAACCCGACGGTAACGTAAGTCTTCTGTCGATGTTGCCAAAAAACATGAAGTCGGGGTTAAACTTACAATTTGGAACCGCGCAGTGGGACGTTTTCCACATGACATTGGCCGTGAAGATGAGGGAAGCGTATGTCGTATGTAGTTGAGATTATGTGACGGACGGTAGAAATGCTTTTTGAATGGACCACTTTGATGCAATTCGGTCAACTTGAATAATCTCAAGTAGGTATAGGTATCAAGTTTGCAAACTAAGTTAGCTTCTAAAACTTTCTCGTGAAATATTGAATAAGGGCGTTCCAGTTTTTATGCAACAAGACGAAAAGAGGTTTCCGAGAATGAATTTGCGAAACGTCACCTCAAGAAAACGATTCTAGAAAATCTTTTGAATTTATTACTCGTTTGAGGCAATCAGAGCAAGAGAAAATTAATGCTTTCACGATTCTACTTCCTTATTTATTACTTTAAACGCGAATCAATCTCGCACTCTAGAAGAAGTCGAGGAAGATAAGTAAACACTGTTCAAAATGTAGAGCCCTGTGATAGATAAACAAACAGAACAGCGGACCTTTAGTAATAGGATCCCGTTCTCAATATTAACTAAGGAACAGACTTTCGATTTCGAATAATGCATCAAATCGGCCACATGCCAGTGGAAGATTCGATGCCACATACGGATACACAGATACAATCCTTGCTCCTTGGGAAAATTCTTGGTTCTAGATCAACGGAAACTACGATACAGGTTTTTTATAATAACTTACAGTAGGTACATGTAAAAGAATAATCCCAAAACGGTGAGTTTGTTACTATATCGCATAAAAATACTGCATGAATTTAGCCAGCGTAATAGGACACCCAGACGGCTTACAAACTTCGTGACGATAGATCACGTTATACTAGAAATGCGAGTAAGGTGGAGGAAGGAGGAAGGAGGAATCCGCGCGAGTCCGACTCGCACTTGGCCGCCATTACTCATCCGACTTCTTAGCGCAAGTTTTTTCTAGTCCGTTTATAGGGAGTAAACCATTTTTTAGTCTAACTATTCCCTAGGAACCCTTATAGTTTCGCTAGGTCTGTATGACAAAGCCATCCTTTTGAAATACGTACTTATATTAAACCTTGGTCTGGGGTAAAATATTGTTTTTTGCAGGTGGCATTAATCTTCAGAGTTGCAGGCTATTCAAAATTACTGACGATATACAAAAACATTCGGACACATATGTATAATTAGTAAAGGTTGATATTAAAACTAAAACGGATAAGATCATTTGTCGTCCAGGATAAATAATATATGATCATTGAAAAATAGCAATCCCTGCGGCCGTCCAATAATATTTGTATCGTTTTAATGTAATTGTCGTGTTTTTAATCCTCATGGAAGTAGTGAAAAGAAGAGTGTATTAAGCGGTAGCTAAATTATTTAATACATCGGGCGACGTTGCTAGGATCAATCACTACGCTCAGGATTCCACGTTAGAATCCCTCGCGACGCTCCCGATTCTATTCTGGAATGCTTTCCTTCGTTCTGGATTCAAACAGTCACCCTCGTTACAATATACCATTTTGCTCCCTAGTAATACAATCTACTATTATTTGTTGCCTATTCCTTTTGCCGACGCGACGTGTCAAAAAATTCAAAGTGGCTTTTTGTGTGCCGGAGAGTTAATAATCTGTATCGATCCCCGCCCAATAGGTACCTTAGTATTTTTAGCCAAGGCTGTCATTAAATATTTATTCGCAATATCGTAAAATGGAAGCGAGAAACGTCGTAAATACGTAGGCATCTTGTATGGCAAGTTGCGATCGAAGTGTAAGCATGTAAGCATCTTGGTTAATTTATTTATGAGTTGTGAGTTTGAGGTACCTACTTTGACCACTCCTGACTTACACAAAATTGAGGAATACAAAACTTTTTAACCCACGAGCTGCGGATAAAACCCCTACGTACACAAAGTTACAACCTCACAGACTTTTCCTTTTTATAATATTAGTATAGAAGTGTATCCAATTTCGACGTTTCCTCGAGGGCCTTGAAAGTTTTTCAACAAATTCCCACACTGCTCTTTTGCATGTGTGAAATATAATGAGCGATGTGTTTTTCCCGCGATATTTTAGAGAGAAACGGTTATGTGAATTGTAAAGGAAATCTCACATGAATTTCTTTCGTAGCAGGTATATCACAATGTTTAGATAGACCGTTGTGTTACCGCTAAATACCTCTATTGTAAAATTTCCTTCTCCGTCATCTGCACTCCTGGGATCCCAAGATCCAAATCTACTTTGGGGTCCATAGGACATATCCTAATAATGTAATTCCTTTTTGGCAAATAAACAATGTATTATTATTATTATTCTTCCATACGTTTCTTTTACTCCTATTTATTCAAAACAAAAACTTACGCTCCAAAATTTTTTTCATTCTTATTAACGTTTTTTAACTTGCAATTTCGTTTGTATGTATAAATTTACAAACCGATTTCGACTCCTTTCAATACCAACAAAAATAATTTATCATGGCAATGTACGCGAGAGCAAATATGGCACTTTTGGATCATCAGAGTCGATATTACTCACAGTATTTGACCGAATGGGTGCGTGCTCGAATCAGGTATTTAGGTCTACACAAAGGCTGTGCTTGTAAGAATTTCCCGTTTTTTGCCACACACAGTGAAATTAACAAAAATGGCAGTGTGTGTTAGGGATACCTATGACTGGATTTTAACTGGGTACGAGTGTCGCATACTGTATTTATCTATATAGGTATCTCTCTCTGGTCGGTAATTCAACATGTCATGTCTAAAGATCATTCTCATGGTAGGATACAAGTATGACACGGACGAACTGTCTCCATCGGCTCCTGTCGGATCCAGTGTCAATCAATCAATCATCAATTAAGTGTGTTGCAACATTGTTAACACCGAGGCGAAAAGAGCCAGAGGCCGGTCACTCTACTTAGATGGTCGGACTATGGTTCACTATTGTCAACCAAATTTGATATGCATAATGATACTTGGCAGAAGTAACGTTTGGCAGAAACACCTTACGCAGAATATACTATGGCATACATAATTTCGCAGATTTTTATAATATCGAATCTTACATTTGGCATAATGTTGATGAGCATAACTGTCTTCTAAACGAATAGTACTTTCGCAGTTTCTTTTTTTGCATAATGATTACACCAACACACGGGATGACAGACGGACATGGCGAAACTATAAGGGTTCCTTGTAGCCTACGGAACCCTAAAAATCGGTTCTGGCGCTTCGCCGGCCGTTGCCGTGGCACGCTCGCTCCGCTCGCTCGGCTCGCGCGCGTAGGGTCGCAGTACACCTAACACTTCGCTCGTCGTCGTGCCTAACGGTGACTCTGGGACTGTATTTCCTTTTTGATAGCGAGTCGGAAATTATGCTATTGTAATAGTATGCTATAGGACTATTATGGTACATAAAATGATGCTAAACCAAATTCGGCCAAAGGAATGTTCTACAAAACAATGTGCTGCAAAATGTGTCGTATAATGTTGCAACACACTTCATTGATGATTGATTGATTGACAATGGATCCGACAGGAGCCGATGGAGACACTTTTCGCTGTTCGCTGACGATGTGAAGTTGGTGAAGTCGATTCAAAGCCAAAGTGACCGAGTGGAGTTACAGAGGGACATTGATGCGGTGTATCGGTGGAGTCTCCGTAACAAACTTAATATTAATGCGGGATAATGCGAAATGTTGACATTCACGCGGTCGATAACTCCCGACGTTTTTCAGTACACAATTGGTGGCATTCCAATAGCGCGTGCGGAAAGTGTGCGGGATTTAGGTGTCCTTTTTGATCCGGGGCTCACGTTCAATGATCACATTCAAGCTGCGGCCAAAACCGCATCGGGGAGACTCGGTTTCGTCTTGCGCAATTCTGCACCTCTGACCGTCCACGCTGCCCGCGTGTTGTATGCGGTGCTCGTGCGCAACGTGCTGGAGTCAAATGCTGTGGTCTGGAGTCCACATGAGAGTAAATACACTCTTATTTTGAACAGGTCCAGAAAATGTTCTTAAGGACGCTGTACAAGAGGATACACTTTTATTACCCGTTCATGTACCCTACCTTATTCTTACAAGGGCATTTATGCTACGCCTCACTACAATTACGTCGCTTACTGTCCTTAGCTAAATTTAGCATCGATCTAGTGCGAGGAAAGGTCGATTGTGTGGGTCTCATCGATGCATTCGTGCGTCTCTTTCTCCCTGATCGGTACTTTCGCGCGCGAAGTCACCCCTTGCTGGCCGTGCCGGGCGCGCGCACGCGCACGATCCCATTGCGCGCGCGTTAGCATTCCTCAACTCCGTGCTCCAAGCGCACCCACAGTGTGATCTGTTTGCGAGTTCGACCGCGCGACTGATGATTGGATGCAGGAGGGTGGCAGAATGCGAGATGCCTGCGAGTACTATAGTTTAACATATACTTAAGAGTCGTTGTTGTTTATGTTTTTCTTTTTCTTTTTCTTAATTTTACATATTTATAAGTTTGTACCGCTTTGGCCTTGCTGTTAAGGTATAAATGTTACTATAAATAAAAATAATAAATAAATGCATGGTAGTAGTAACTAATGCCAATAATGATGATGATGATGCTGTCATGACCGATTTCGGCCACAGAGACTGTGTAATCTGGACTTGATATCATCGATTAGCAATATGACCCGAGTGTCGTTGTTCCACTCTCCGGTGCGCTCCCATGTGGCTTGCATATCCTATCTTTTTTGCAAAGGTACGAGCGCAAATTGGACAGGTTAATACCCCGCCCACGACGTTGTACTGGATGGTTGCCGGTAGGCGAGCCTTCAGCTCGTCCCGCTTTCTATCGAGCTCGCTACGACGGTCAATTTCGAAGGCATTTACTTGCCGATGGATTAGACGTCGCCATTCGGGCCGCCGTGCTGCCTTCTCCTCCCAATCAGAGGGCTCTAACTTGCATTTCTTCATGTGTCTTTTCAGAACATCCTTATAGCGAAGGTATTGGCCACCACATTTACGCTTACCATTCTGGAGTTCTGAAAAGAAAATGCGCTTCGCCACTCTGTCGTCCGACATTCGCGACACGTGTCCACACCACCGCAGCTGCCGCCTCATCAGATACACTTCAATGCCTCCGACATTTGCGCGCCTCAGGACATTTGCATTCCTGACACGGTCCACCCACTTGACGTTCATGATGTCTCGGAGACATTTGAGGTGAAATCTATCGAGTATGCGGATGTGTTTACGGTAGAGCACCCACGTTTCGGAAGAGTATAAGAGATTAGGCAGCACAACAGCCATGTAGACGTTAACTTTTGTGGCAAGTTTAAGGTCGTGGGACCGGAAAACCTTGGGTCGCAGCTTGCCGTAAGCCGCAGCTGCAGCACCAATTCGGCCATTAATCTCCGACTCCAGGTCGCACTTGGATGTGTGTGTGTGACCTATGCTTTGTTTCTGACACTGCAGGAGGTTTACAGAGCTTAATGTCAAATCTCAACGATGCTTGCACTATATTTGGCCTTAAGATAAATGTGAAAAAGACAGAAGTCATGACTACCATGGATGTCATTCACAACGTGCCTTTTACCGGTGTGAGCATCGGCGGAGAAGCGTTATCTGAAGTAGATAAGTTTAAGTACCTTGGTAGCACAATAACATGCCAATAATACACTGTCGCTAACACGCTGTATATATATTTAAGTAAAAACAAAGTTTTTACCGTTCTGAAAAATGACCACCAAGTAACTAATAGTTCTAGATCTAAAAGTACCTAGATGACGGGTGTGTTAGGTGGAAGCCTCAATAGGGATGTACCTATACTGAAAATGTATTATTACTTCAAAAGAAAGAAGGCAAAAAAATATGCCTAGCGGCCAAAATCCCGTTCAAATTCCCATGCAAAAAATTACGAAGCTACAGCCGTTTTAATGTTGCTTGTTAGAGAGAGAAAACGCTAGCAGATCGTGGTATAAATGGCAATCGTTTCATATTGAAGGAATTTGCGGAAAAGGGACAGAACATAACCCCTTTAAACGTTGGACACTTATAACTTTGTGATTATGTACCTTTTCTCCATTCGCATATATTCTTAATCCTACTGAAAAGAATACATCATTATTTATTATTTTATTTATTTTTAGTGTCTACTCTCCTATTCTTGTAAACGGGTCATCGCACGATAAAATGATATGCACACACACGGAATGGTTGGGATTGGAACAAATGTCGATAAATATCTAAATTTGCGAAGTTTTATTTGCTTTTAGGAAATAAAGACCCAACTTTGAATTCTTCGTTATTGAGCTAAGCAACCGTGTTTTGGCTTCTGACTTACAACATAATAATTAGTTTTTCTAGTTCAACAGCTTTGGAAAAAGTCCTAATTTTCCAATTCTTGCTCTTAAACATCGCTGAAATGAACACGATGGACGCCATCTAAATCTACATAATGTGGTAACGGACCCGTTAAAGCCCTAAAAATTATGTAAATCTCACTGAATCTTTTATTTTCATTACTATTTTACTACCCCCTAGCACGCTATCATCTGACTGGCGCTAGGCTGTCAACGCTGGCCGCTGGGAGAGCCATAATATAACTTTACAGCGCAACTTTACACTTTGTCGGTACTTTATGGAACAACATTTATTATATGCAGGTACTACGGTACGACAAAAAGCACTCAGAATAGCCGTCATTAAAAATAATTGGCTTCACACTTGATCCAATGAGACTGATTGATACCGCTTGGAGAATCGGCCACGTTTAAGTTAAACCAGAGGGGAGAGGTATCTCCATTATTTACGCAATCCACAATTCATACTGCATCATCATCATCATCATCAAGAGGTCCAATGATGGACTTAGACCGCCCCTAAAGAGTGCCACAATGACCGGTCCTACGCCACCCGCATCCAGCGGACTCCCGCGACCTTTACTAGGCCTTCATCCACCTTGTTTACTAATATGTATATAAATATGCGAAAGTAACTTTGTCTGTCGGTCTGTCTGTTCCTTTTCACCTTTTCACGCTTTTAAACCGCTGAACAGATTAAGATGAAAATTGGTATGGACAAGATGGTTTTTATCCGGAACACAACCCTTAGAGAGGAATTGATGCTGGAGCTGTGGGGAGTCTTAAAGTGTATTTGTTATTAGTTAGATTACCTACAGACGTAGTAATAATATACGCGAAAAAAGTCGCGGGAAAAGGTTAGTATACTATAACTTTAATACAGAATTTTCAAATGTTCTGAGCACAAAGATGACCAACTTTCACAGAAAAGTTTTATGACGAGCGTTGGGTCAGTGTTTCACCTAACAGCTCCAAATTGAGCTAACTGCTGCCATCCTAAATCAATGCATATCTGAATGCAATTTAAACTAAAGTTTGGAACGGATCCGACTGTGACTTTGAAAGTGTCCGGTCATACTACCCGATTGATTCAAAGTAAGTACAGTTTGCATTTCAAACTTCTATATTCAATTTGTTAGCGTCGGCTTTGGTAGGTACTCCACGTTAATTTGGGTGAGTTTTATCAGATCGCGGACCGGACCTTCGTGCTTGGTTTGTGGGCGGTCACGAAACAAAAGCGTGATTTTGTGAACCCATTACGTTGGAAAGCAAGTAAATAAGTAAGGGCAATTACGTTGAGACTTTCTTTAGGTCCTTTATCTAATCACTTGCTTGCGGCAACTGTGATTGCCAAGCAAAATATGGGCGGATTTGGAAAAAATATAATAAAATCAATTTAAGGCTACCTTTTTTAAAATCCGAAATCATGATCTTTCCTAAGTATTTTGTCTATTAGTTGCAAATTTAACTCATTTTGTTGTCTTCACCTAAACATTTACAACAAAATATAACGTATCAAAAACTAAAATGTAGTATGAAATGAAATAAAATTACTCAAAGCATAAGCTTTAGTTGAAGAAACATAAAATGGGCTTTCAAAGCGAGTGTTTAATTTACGTGAAATGTTCATCAGAATATCATTTTTAACCGACTTCAAAAAAAGGAGGAGGTTCTCAATTCGGATGTATTTTTTTTTTTTTTTTTTTTCAATGTTTGTTACCTCAGAACTCCGTCATTGATGAGCCGATTCATACATTTTTTTTTTGTTTGTAAGTATATGCTTCCAGGTGGGTCCCATTTTTTTGAAAATTCAATTGGATGATGGGATCCATGAGGAATTGAGGGAACTCCTCAATTATATTAGGCACGCGTGTAGTGATTTTGGTATATTCTATTATAACTCGTGTATTTACATCCGGAAATCATAAATTGGTGGAGTGGAATTGATGATGAAGACCACAGATGACTTGTGGAATTCCTCAATTATGTACTTAAAAGTACAAAAGTATATCACAGATTCTGATAAGATTCCGTTGAAATAGCAACTAATGAAGTGCCAAGGGTGATCCTTGTGAAATTGACGGAAGTCCTCAAATATTATCGGGTCACATACAGCGATTGGGTTTTTTCTATAATAATCAACGCATTTGCTCTCGGAAATCAGTTCATGAGGTAAATTGGAAAAGAAATGTTCTCGTGGCTTGGCGGAGTACTAAATTGAAGTCGGTTAAAACTTTGTTTTTAAAGTAAATTATATTTAAAATATTTTACCGTTAAATTATGCAGCGCTTATCCGAACATAAATAATTTACAAATTTTAACCACAGATGCACAATTATATACGGTTAGTACTGATGTTGAAGCGGGTTGGGTATTAAACTCACTAGTAAGTTTAGCTTCCGACAGACTAATTACGTTACATTTTATGCGAAGGTAACATTATGGGTTAAATGGAAGGGTTACATACCCAGTAATGTTTAGTTTCAAAAACATGCTCGAAAACGTTGGCTTTTCTGTTGTAAAAAGAGCGTGTCAGTTCATTTGATATCCTAAGGAGAATATATCATATTTCGTATATCTAGTAGATTAATATTTTTAAATAGGGTCAACATTCTCTATATCTGGGTCATTGTCAGATTTAGGTTCGCGTCTTTTCGGTGGACATTGCCAAAGTTAAGGGCTTTTAAGCCTAATTTTTGGTATTCTATGCGATAAAAACATATTATATTATAAACATAAGCCCTTAACTATTGCCCACTGAAAAGACGATTTTTGTTTTACTGACTGACAATGACCCATCTATCTCGTTTAAGTTAGGTATGCAAAAGATCTATTTTTTAATTTGATTGTTATATTATATACGATTAGAAATAATTTGATAACTGGACGGCAGCTGAAACACCACGCACCAAAATAGTCAAATCGAGTTCGCGGCACTACCAAAAAGACACTGTGTGTCGTAATATATAAAAATATGTAAAAATTTATTTTGTGGTAACTGTTCTGCAGCAGAGGGGTAATCACTTAACGGTTTGAACGCGCGTTAGGTAGTGTACGGAGCTTTATGAACCGTCTTAACGCGCGTTCAAAACGTAACGTGATAACCCCTCTGGTCGATCACGTAACGCATTGTACGTACGTTAGATTTAGGTAGATCTAAATGTCAATTTTTATATAGAAAAATGTCAGTTAAATTGTCCTGACACGCGTTCGAAACGTTACGTGATTACCCCTCTGTGGTCAGTATGACTAGGTACGTATGGCACCAAATAAAATAATCAATTATGTTGAATTTTTCCGAAAAAGGGATTAAAAATATATTAATATGGAGAAAAAATTAACACACATAAATGATCAAAGTTATGTGTCTAAAGTTTTGAGAGGGGGTACACTGTCCCTTTTCCGAAAACGCACCTTCGTTCGCATGAAACGATTGTCATTTACATGATATGATGCTTGAGACTCGTGCTGTCACGAGTCTCAAGGGTTTCTCTCTCAAGCAATATGAAAACGGTAGTGTATCACGGTAATTTTTTAAGATATTTGAATATAGGTTTTTCGTAATTTTTTTATTTATTTTGTTTTAATAATTAGTGTCACCAACCCTTTCTTTCTACGTGCCCTTGACCGGCCGACCGACGAGGGAGTTTGTTTTCACAATGATCCGCTGACTTTTATGTTTGTTTACTTAGTGAAATGTAAAATGAATAATAATGATTACAAAGTTTAGCAATACTCGTATCTAGTCTTACAGAAAGTTTTAAATATTCGCAATAAGGTGAAACTGTTTTAACGTTGTATTTTTTTCAAAAATTTCTATCAAAAGGTCCGTTCAGCTCAGATTGAAGGAGAATTTAATTTTGAAGCGTAATTCCACACATTCATTCATTTGCCATTGAGTTAGCTGTGCAATGTTCTAAATTAGATGTTGGGCTCCTAGTCAATCTTTGTGAACGCTGCAAATAAATTCGGTCAAGCGTTCAAGTCGACGTTCAGCCAAGAGCAGCCACAACATTTCCAACGTATACAAATTTTAGAATACGATGTTGTTTTTGCGGTTTGGGTCAAACATACCTTGTTTCGCCCTGCGATCCGATCCTAAGAAAATTTAATATGCATTATAAACACAAACACTGAACACATAATATGAATCGGTAGAGTTAACATCAAAGGGCACTTTTGTTAACTTTCTGTAGTGCAGCCTGCTCGACTGCAAAAAAAAACTTGGCAAAAAAGGCTAGGTACACTCTAGCGCGAGTCTGCCAAGCCAGTTCATTTAAAAACTCTTGTCTATCTATGTGTCCTGTTTCCATTATTGTTAGTTTTTATGAATTTTAAAATCTTAAAATAGCAAACTTAAATGAAAGATTGATAGTTTCCGAGTTATTATCGTTGTCAAATACTCTATTACCCGATCCTGCCGAGCAAAATTTTGTCTTTGAATTTTACTCGACTGCATTGAAAACGGTTTGAATTCATCGCTCTTGACAATGGTGTTAAAAATGTGTGTGCTTTCAAATTTATGGCATTAAAAAAAACAGAATTTCTCATCCAACACATGCGAATAAAGAATACTATGAACTGCTTTATGGATATATCTAGCGGCCTTGAACTCACGCGTTCGGAGCGGCTACGAGCACCAATTCCAGCACTAATTGAGTTTTGGGCTAGCAACCACACGCTTTTTGGGGCGATCAATTCGAGGACTTTCGAATAGGGAAATAAAGCCCTCCGGGTCTAGGGAAATGTTGTTTTTAACTAACATTCAAAGGCGGCGTTTTTCATGTTTCTTGTTACTTTCTTACTTGGAAGGAGATGAAGAGTCAAAATATGTACGTAACTACAGCCAAGTTTGAAAAAAAAGCGATTATAAAATGTACTCGCTTATACATATTTTATTTATACATATATAGTAGTTCAAATAGAAGTGATGAGATGACGGCAGAGAGGTATGGAAGGAAAAGACATATTGCACCCACCCTAAGTAAATGGGATAAGGGCAAGAAAATGATGACACATAAAGGAAACTGGGTTAGTTTTATTAAGTATCCTTAACCGCATACTCGATTTAGGACTAGAATAGTATTTTGATACGAGTGCGTACTCGTATGTAATTTTTCGTACGAGCCCCGAGGTACGCACAAATGAAAATGACATATCCTAACTGTATGAACTGAGGACTACTCCTAGTCCTCCTGAGAGGCGCCAGAATGTTCACGTGCGGTGAACATACGTACGCATCATCAGCATCAAGATTTGGGACAAGAAACTGCACAGTAGCACAGAGCGCGGGCAAAGTGCGAAAGCTGTTTAGTTGAATTAACAAAATACATATAAGAAAAGGAATATTTGTATTCACGCACACACATGTATAATTTGGTATAAATATGATGTTAACTTTAAATAAAGTCTCTTTGAGTTTGGACATCGCTGTATCATTCATCGACCAGGGTATATTCCTTCACTGTGGCGAAGACACCTTAGCCTTAATCAGCTGCAAGAGTATGTGCAGTTGGCAGAGAATATCCAACCTTTTACCCTTATCCTTCCAACCTTCCGTCTGTAACCCGTAGGTCTCATGGTGCAGACATACTTCTTATTTATATATGTATATGTTAAATCTATGATAGGGCTAGGGAATCAGGGTGTTAGGGTTGTGTAGGGCAGTAGGAGGTAGGATTGATAGACCATAGCTCTCCCATAGATTATCTAAGTAACTTCCCCTAAGGATTTCACACGTGTATCAAACGAAGTTGTAACGATAATTAAAAGAAACAAAATGCTACTTGCCATAAGATGACTTGCTTTGCACGTATTATCGGGCGGTTTTTTTATTCCACAGTCGTCTGAATCGCACAGTGCCCAAAAATAATATTGAGCAATCCGATTTCAAGGCGATAAAAATTCAATCATAAAATCCCATACTTAATGAAAAAGGCGAGAATGAAATTAAATCGTTTTTTAAAGATGCCTATTTTTATTTAGGTACTCCACTTGTCAACTAAAGGAAACTGTCCTGTTTCCATTATTCTCGAGGAACGCTTTAAGGTCAACAACCCTCCACTTCTCTAAGAACTAACTAACGTCAACCCTAAGCTGACCTAAAAGAAAGAGCCGTGACAAAGGGTGACCTACGTGCGGCGCTCGAAGGAAATATTTGCCCCAAGTCCGATGCTGTTACGCTTTGAGCGAGTCTTCCTGTCTCACGTAACACTTTCTATACACCATTCTCACCTCTACTGCCTTAGATAGAAGACAGAGAAATGCATGCGCAAGAAATAACTTTGGAAGTAATAATGGTATACCTTTGTACGGTTTTTGTTCTTAAAGTTGCCCTAGTTTCCGATAGATAACATTAACTCGACGAAGAAGTTAACCTGACAGTCAGCACGAAAATAAGAAAACAAAAGGTTTCTTCGTGGCTTTGTATTTGGGCACAGGTGGCTCTTAAACGCGAAATGTAAATTAAGCTTGGTAATGTAAATTAAGGTAGGCTAAGCTCTTGTCGGTGTAGCTCAAAGTAGGCCCTCCATCTACTCCGATCCCAGGCAACCTCTTTAACATCTCGATACGACCTAACATCAATTCTTTTTTTGAGCTGTAGTGTAGTAGTATATGTAGTCTATTCTAGCCATTCTAGGTCTTCCTCTTCCTCGCTTCCCCTCTATCCTAGAAATATGCGAGCTATAATATTATATATATACTCGTAAATGAAATAAATGAATTTTATTCTGCAAGTAGGGTGTCAAGGCACGGTGACAAGAGCTTAGCTCTTAAATAAGCAGAAGAGAGATTTCTAGTAACACAGGCGGGGCCACGGAAACAAATTTAGTCTTTGTCCATCCCGAAGGTTCCGCGTACAAGTAGTACCCACCCCCTCACGTTATTAAAGCGAGTCGGGTATAAAGAGTTTTTTCTTTATTTTCCATACTAATAATATCAAAGGAATGCGAAATTCTTCGTCTTTTATCTTTTCACTCTAACCGCTCAACCAATTTCGACAAAATTTAGTTTGAGACCCTGGGGAGGACAGGATAGCTTCTATCCCGGAATTAGGGCGGGTTGCACCAAACTGTCTGTAATCGTAAGCGGTGTTCGTTAAAGTCTGAATGTATAGAAAGTTTGACAAGTTTCTATGGAATGACGCAGCTGCCGGCCCCATATTTAACTTTGAAAGGTCTGTAATCGTTAGTTCGTGCAACCAGCCCTAAGTCTCTTAAATGGGCGAAAAGGAGAGTGGAAGTTTTTTAGGGAGTGTGATAGATGATCGAACGAGCGAGCGAAGCGAACGAAGCTTTCCCGCTGTCCAGCTGTTCTCCTCTACAGATAGCATTTCTCACCCGATTCTCGTGAACTTTTGTGAGCAGGTTCCTCAAATTATATAGATATTTTAACAAACGAAGTCATAGGCGAAAGCTAGTCCCGAATACATCGCTTTTTGCTCAAAGGCCCTTTGTCGGTAAACTCTGTTTAGTAACTTCATAAATCCAAGTAGGTATTATCATGTATGCTGCAAGCGAGAGCCGCGAAAAGTTTACTATACTAATTTGTATATACATATAATATTAATAAAAAATTTAAAACTTTGCGGAGCCATGGTAAAGTTGGTTCCGCCGCCCCCTGTGGCCTACCTCGACTTCAGATGAGACTCAACTTCAGTTACGTATTTAAACTGATACAAAATGTTTACGAGTATTTTATTCAATACTTACATTGACAAATTATCATATTCCAAAAAAAATTCGTAGAATTTCATTTGCCAAATAAACACTTGACAAATAATTCTTTGGCAAACCTAATGTTTGGCATGTTCATGTTAAAGCAATATCTGGTTTACCAACTAGTACTTTGATCAAATATCATTCAGTCAAATATGTAAGTTGGCATAATATGTTTTAACCAAAACGAAATAAGGCAAATGATTTGTATCGTCAATATTTAATTTACCATTTCTATTTCGTCGGTTAATCAGCAGAGGAACTGTGTAGAGGTCGCAATTGTAACCTAACCGCCAGCGTGTCGACGTCACCCCGCTTTGCGGGGTGCCTATTTCCGCTCTAAGGGACACAAGCTAACCCTAACCTGCCAAATGATACAATTGTTACGATCGTTTGCTTTTTTATACCCGGGCTTCGCTCCCCCCCCCCCCCCGAACCCCTGCGTGTACAAGAAAACTGTACAATAACAAAACAACTATTTATACACCTATGCCACCTGTTACCTAGTTAAGAAAATTCTTACAAATAATATACTTACACACAAACGTTACATTTACGCAACGAAATTTTAGACTCTACCTAAGAAATACAGACAAAATTAAACTTTTTAAACACAGAACTGGATACGGAAACATCATGTCCAAGGAAGCACAGTTGTACAATAACTCACCTAGTGAAGTAAAATAGAGACTAAAGAGAAGTAACTAACTATCTTATCTTACCGTTTCGTTTAAAAAAAATGTTGCTGCGGTAAATATATGGAAGTGAAATATGTCAGTTGCAGCCTGAATATGACGGCCGTAAAATATTAGAACATGAAGAACTATGTTATACGAAATAAATTTGACCTGGGTACTTGATTTTTATTATTAATTAATACAATTCAAAAGTAAACATAATATGCATGTAACGAAACATCGGAGACTCGTTTAGTGATGGGACATGATGGATCTTGAGTATATCGGTACTTATTAATTGGTAAGTAACGAACATTCCTGTAAACTCCGTTTATCCTCGCCTGATTATAAACTGGAACCGGGCCATTAAAAATAAAATAAAACGAACCTAAATAAAACAAATCGAGATTGTAAATCGGAAAGGTGATTTCTAATTTGTTGTATGGGATTGATTTATTAAGCCAATAAACACCATTTTGATGTGAATTAGTGAATTTTTAGGAAGAAAAATAAAACGTATCGCATACAAAAGGCAGCACTCGTACTGAGAATTTGGCGTTGGGTCTACTCACAAATTACAGAAAAAGGCAGATAGGCCGGAATAAATTGACCAAACATTCGATCTATTTTCACTTTCGTACTTAATAACGATTAAGAAAGGGATGGAACCATGTTACCTAACAGGTTTTCATACGTCATTCTCTCCGCTTTCTCGCTCGTACGATGTATCTCGCTCTCCCAGGCATAAATGTCGCCACAAAACAAGTATCTCTACTAGCTTAAGCCTAATATTCGGATTCATGATGTTGATGGCATTCATTGTTATATTATATACAATTGTGATTTTAAATGATTACGATACTTTCACCTCTCTAGTCTGAGATTTTCACAGCTGTCACCCGCACCAAGCTATTTTAAATGTAATCATCGAAATAAGTGAAACTGGTATAATATTTCCCTTTGATATCCTAGATAGTAGACGAATATGTCCGTAAAAAAACTAATGTTACATGGAATGAGATATAGTAGCACGGAGAACGAATTTGTTTTTGAGCAATCAGGTTAAAGTCTGAAATATTATGGAGAATTGTGTTATATTTATTACTAGCTTTTTGTCCGCGATTTTGTCCGCGTGGAACTCGTTTAATATCGTAGCTCCATACAAACATCACCCCCAAATTCACCCACTTAGGGGTTGATTTCAAGGATCAAAACTATTCTATGTATTTTCCCGAGACTAGTTTATCTCTGCATACCAAATATCATATTTATCGATTCAGCGGTTTAAGCTTGAATAACTAACATACAGACAGACACACATTCGCATTTATAATATTATAGTATGTATACATTTTAATAATGTACATTTGATCGTCTGGCTCCAGGCATTCCCACAAGCTTAAACTTATTTGACGATGAGAATAGGATTGGTATGAAACAATTGAATTTAATTAGCTTGTATTAATTGTTTAATATAGGGGTTAAATTATCCTTAATATATAGGACCAGCAGCGTCGAGATCTCATTACGGTTTAGGATCAACGTTACGGATCTAAAGGTTGAATTAAATAAGGACGGGTCGTCGAAACGAGATCAGGAACAAATTAAACACATATATCTCAGGCCAGTGAATTTGAGAGGGTATCGATCGACCACTTTAAATTGAATGTTTGTTGACCACTTTACCCTCGTTGGTAGAAATCGAAGCTGGTGGTCCTGAGTTTGAATCCCGTTAATAGTTCCCGAGATTTGGATATTATCTGTGTGTTTATATACGTATTTATCAATATTAGTTTTTATTCTAAAACGTACAACAGAATGCTTTTGTACATCCACCATGAGTGGGCAAAACATTGCAATCGAATAAGAACGCAAAACCCACATTTCAGATTGACCCCAGTAACGGGAATGTTTAAATAGACGAAAATGGCTGCAATTAAAAGCTCGAATACCTTCCCCAGTTTCTAAGTGAATCTAATGAACTCGCTTTGAGCTTTGCTATTTGTTCCGTGGAAACTGAGGAATAACTTTTGCTTGCATTCAGAGAGTGGTAGACCACTTTCTTTGTTGACTCTGGTTCTACAAGTGGATTAATGGATGATTAGAATAGAGTAAGATTGAAACGGATTATGATAAAATCCGTTTATATCCGCGGATACCTAGGTATTACGTTCCTATTATTGAACAAGCGAGTGAAGCGAACACAGTTCGTCGTTTCAGATTGGGCCAAAAAACATCGCATGTCCGGCTGTTTTCCTCTACAGAGGGGTAATCACGTAACATTTTGAACGCGCGTTAGGTAGATACATTTTTCCATACAAAAAGAGACATTGTCGATCTATACCTGACGCGAGTACATACAATGCTTTACGTGATAGACCGCATTTCTCAATCGATTCTCGTGAAATTTTGTGAGCAGCAGGTCGATCACGTAAAGCTGTGTCTCGACATCGCGCGGGCAACGCGAGCATTGTTCGACCGCGGCAAATGTGTATGTTGGCTAGCGAGCCATTTTTGGCACATCTTTTCTAAAGCGTGGCAGCCGCGCGCGGAAAGCGATCCGTCACGATCGAGTCGATCGACCAGTTTGTACTCGGCAATGGACGTGTCACTGCCGCTTTCATAATTATTTATTAGATATATTATCACATTTTTAACAATAACCTTTTGTTTATTCTAGTCAGACCTTTCCCTTCTATATAATTACCTTTCACTTCTATATAATAACGCATTTTACGCGCGTCAGGTAGGTTTAATGTCACTCTTCATATGAAAAAAAAAAACAGTTAAATTCAAAAGAGCCCAAACACGCCCTCCGGGTTTAGCTTGTTCCGTTTAAGAGTTGCTATGCGAAGAAATCTGGCCAAACGGACATACGAAGCTGAAACGGAGACGCTTCGCTCGCTTTGCTCACTCAGTCGCCAGAACCGATTTTTTTTACTAATATTTACATAGGTGAGTACAAAAGTCTCGGGGAGTATCTAATATGAGTAAGTAAAATAAAACATTTTTAGTTCCGGCACTTCGCCGGCCGCTGGCGCAGCACGCTCGCTTCGCTCACTCGGCTCGCGCGCTGTAGGATCGCAGTACACCTAAGACGCCTCCTTGCTTCGCTCATCATCGTACCTACACCGACCTGCCTTAGATTTTATAATATTCCTACGTTATATAATTTGACTTTATGCATTTTGAACCTTATACATCTCACGTTTATTATCTATACCGCTGACTAGCTGTATAGATAATAAACGTGATGAATTTTGACCGTATATATTTTAAACTTATGATAAATGATGTTATAGATTTCGTACGGTATGCAATTTGATTTTATGTATTTTGACAGTATGCATAGCGAACTTATGAAATTTGATTTTAGACATTTTGCTATTACGTAACCAAAAATGGTTCCGTTTCTAGACTTTTTTGCCAAGCTGTAAGGTTAACTGTTACTTAGAATATTGTATCGGATTCCCAAATTCAGTTGCGTTCCTCAGACTTTTATGCCCAAACGTATAATAAATACAACGATCTTTTGGCTCAGGCGTGACCACCGGCGCTTTGTTAGAGTTTCAAAACGAAGATAGATCTAGCAGCAGTAACGACACGGGAGAAAATATATCATATTTTTTTATGTATGTATACGAGCGATAAGCAATATAGGCGAGAGACTATAAAAGAGAGTCGTGTAGACCAATTTTCCAACAATTAAAAATACTTCCTTTACCGTGTATTTATATTGCTGAAATATGTTTATTTGTCAAAAAACATAGTAATTACTTTACTAGGATTTCGCATCATAACCCAAATGCAAGAAGTATGCACAGAAATAAAGTATATGCACCTAGAGCAAATTTAAAGTTTTATAAAAACAATGTTGTTGGGATGGCTGCTCGAGTCTATAATCACCTGCCCACGGCTTTATTAGAATTACCTATTAAGAAATTTAAACCACAACTGTTAAAATGGCTCTCTCAAAAAAAAAATTATTCACTAAAAGATTTATTTTTACCATTACATAAGTAGTCATAAGTTATCCGTAAGTTAGGTTTAGTGTTAAAATATTTGTATACCTACTACTATAAGGTATCAAACATTGTTGAGACCAACTGTATACTGTAAAAACATCTTCATATATGTACACACTGTTTGGCAAATAAATCATTATTTATTTATTTATTTATTTTATTTATGGTATAGGTATAATATAGTCACTATATACCTTATTCAAACAATCTCTAAAACTACTAATTCGATTAAAAATATATATTTCAAAGTCTCTGACAGACGGAGAGACCGTAATGATAGCATATCGTTTTCCTCCGGATCAATTTAAGGACGGAACACTAAAAATACAACGCTAATTGAAGTGAAAAACTTTTCTAAAAGCGTAAAATCATTATTTTGTATGTCATTGTCATAAAGACTGGGAAATACTTTTCTCAATATACCTGTGCCGATGCATGTCGATGGAAAATACGCCAGAATCTAGTAATTGTCACCGTCAAGGTACGCATCAAAATATATGATTGTGTCCCCCAACAAGAATCATTGTGTGCGTGAAACAAATAAATGCGGATATGCGGGTACGAGGCCGCGTGCCACGCAAACCAAATTGCTTACGCGGAGGATTACAGACCGTAGGTAGGGTTTATATACATTTGTACGAAACAAAGAGATACGGCGAGCACAGCGTGAATTTAGTGCCGATCTTTCGGGCCAGGCTTTGTATTACTACTACGGAATAGATACCTAACTCCTTAAGTGATCGGGAATCCACATGGTCGTTTAAATTATTATTATACGCAAAATAGGCGCAATTAGGACGTATATGGTTTTGTATTAGCCGTAATTGCCGTTTATATATAAGAAAAAATCATCCCATCGCCATGTCTAGAGTTGAAATCACTTTGCTGGTCGCACGTCAATGCGCGTAAAAAATATGGCAGTAAATAGGGCGGAATCCAGTCGTTTACATTATTATTATACGCAAAATAGGCGCAGTTATGATGTCGAGTTGCGGACACCCAGCCTGCGAAAACTTAACCTATACTTTGATTAATGGCTGACTTTAAAGCACGGGTTTTGTATTAGCCGTATTTGCCGTTTATATACAAGATCATATAAATTACAATTGTCTACAGTTGAAATCACTTTGCTGATCGCACATCAATGCGCGTAAAAAATATGGCAGTAAAGAGGTCGAGAACGACCCTATCCACCACATACAGCCAGAGATAGCACCAGAGAGTAGTAGAACTACACTCTAATAATAATAATAATTGTTAATACCAAAGCCAGAATACACAGTCGCTGTGGTAGAAATCGGTCAGGACGACATCATCAACATCACCTACAGTCAAGTGTAAAACTATGCATGTAAAGTAAAACTGTGTATAGTTTAGATTATTTGAACTGAGCTCATGAATGGCCATTGTACTGAGCTCTTGTAAAAAAATGTTACCGCCACGTATTCATTGATTAATGAACTCTATCTTCTTATAAAATAGATTCCAAATTAGCTACGAGATAAAATACCACACAGAGCGCCTTGTACCTGGCTCGCTGGGAGCGGGTTATTTTATCTTTTAGTCCATTTTGAATCTTTTGAGTAAGACTTAAGTAATTGTACAATGAATATTTTATGTGGCGCTAACCTTTTTTCACAAAATGGCACACGTCTGACCTCACAGTCGTATTGTTAGACTTGAATGCTATTTGTTCTGAAGATAAGAAGATCAGTCCAGTTCAGAAAATCTCAACTATAATGGGTGGACCGGATTATGGTCTTTATTACGGCCTAGGCATAGGTTTACTTAATGATCAGACCTCTTAAGCTTTGTAGCATTTTCAGTGCAGTATGGTTGTGTTAACAGATTTAGTGGACAATATCAATAAGAAATAGTAATGAAGGTTAATATTAATACATCAGGTAATAAAGCATTACGATTTCAATTGTTTATATTTTATAATTTTAATGAATTCACTAAGTATGTGTAATTATGTTAAGATTATTCAATCAAACAATCAATTATTTATTGCGAGAATATAGTTACGATGTCAAAATAAATACCTACACTGTTGCTTATGATCTACCAGAAAAGGCATGCGAATTAACTGGTAATAATAATGCCCATTTCACTATGCCTATATTTTGCGGTTGTCCGCAATAGGCATGGTGCCTCATATTCAAATTGATAACGTAGTGATGCTAAATGGATAGTAAACCATCGAATTGTCATAATAAAGTATAAATTATAAAATATAATTAAAATCGTAAAACGATATGACCCTTGAAAGTTTACAAAAAATATTCATTTTTTTATTGTCCAAGAATAAATTTAAAGTTACCAATAGAATCCTTACGCTTTTATAGAAACAAAATTGTATGACAACTATATACTTAAACGCAGTTACGCACAATTTACCTGATTTTCCATACAACAATAAGTACATGTACTTTTTACTAACAAATGTGGTTGTGACGTCATACCTATCTGTCAATCAGTGTGAAGCGTTTTGCGCTGCCGCCAGCGAGGTCAATCTTTGTCTCAATTTTTTGGGTACCTATTTATGTTATTTAATTATAGTTGCTCCCATACAAACATTTGTAGAGAGGACTCCAAAAACTGGTTCGAATGACATCATGAAAATTTTTTAGTCACCATGCCTATTCCTAGCGTCGGTAAATACAGGTCGTGGCGTGTAACTTCGTAACGACACTGCAGTGGTATTGTAAGGGTAGGTATTCATTTCGTGTTCTTAGCTCGGGGATTAAGCGCTAAATTTGTACGTAAACGCGGACACAATGTGGGAAATGTTTCGGAGAACGGACGCATTGCAGACTTGAATACTAAATACATGGGTTGTGCTAGGACATTAATTTTAGTCACCATGCCTATTCGGGTTGCTTCCTAGCGTCGGTAAATACAGGTCGTGGCGTGTAACTTCGTAACGACACTGCAGTGGTATTGTAAGAGTAGGTATTCATTTCGTGTTCTTAGCTCGGGGATTATGCGCTAAATTTGTACGTAAACGCGGACACAATGTGGGAAATGTTTCGGAGAACGGACGCATTGCAGACTTGAATACTAAATACATGGGTTGTGCTAGGACATTAATTTTAGTCACCATGCCTATTCGGGTTGCTTCCTAGCGTCGGTAAATACAGGTCGTGGCGTGTAACTTCGTAACGACACTGCAGTGGTATTGTAAGAGTAGGTATTCATTTCGTGTTCTTAGCTCGGGGATTAAGCGCTAAATTTGTACGTAAACGCGGACACAATGTGGGAAATGTTTCGGAGAACGGACGCATTGCAGACTTGAATACTAAATACATGGGTTGTGCTAGGACATTAATTTTAGTCACCATGCCTATTCGGGTTGCTTCCTAGCGTCGGTAAATACAGGTCGTGGCGTGTAACTTCGTAACGACACTGCAGTGGTATTGTAAGAGTAGGTATTCATTTCGTGTTCTTAGCTCGGGGATTATGCGCTAAATTTGTACGTAAACGCGGACACAATGTGGGAAATGTTTCGGAGAACGGACGCATTGCAGACTTGAATACTAAATACATGGGTTGTGCTAGGACATTAATTTTAGTCACCATGCCTATTCGGGTTGCTTCCTAGCGTCGGTAAATACAGGTCGTGGCGTGTAACTTCGTAACGACACTGCAGTGGTATTGTAAGAGTAGGTATTCATTTCGTGTTCTTAGCTCGGGGATTATGCGCTAAATTTGTACGTAAACGCGGACACAATGTGGGAAATGTTTCGGAGAACGGACGCATTGCAGACTTGAATACTAAATACATGGGTTGTGCTAGGACATTAATTTTAGTCACCATGCCTATTCGGGTTGCTTCCTAGCGTCGGTAAATACAGGTCGTGGCGTGTAACTTCGTAACGACACTGCAGTGGTATTGTAAGAGTAGGTATTCATTTCGTGTTCTTAGCTCGGGGATTATGCGCTAAATTTGTACGTAAACGCGGACACAATGTGGGAAATGTTTCGGAGAACGGACGCATTGCAGACTTGAATACTAAATACATGGGTTGTGCTAGGACATTAATTTTAGTCACCATGCCTATTCGGGTTGCTTCCTAGCGTCGGTAAATACAGGTCGTGGCGTGTAACTTCGTAACGACACTGCAGTGGTATTGTAAGAGTAGGTATTCATTTCGTGTTCTTAGCTCGGGGATTATGCGCTAAATTTGTACGTAAACGCGGACACAATGTGGGAAATGTTTCGGAGAACGGACGCATTGCAGACTTGAATACTAAATACATGGGTTGTGCTAGGACATTAATTTTAGTCACCATGCCTATTCGGGTTGCTTCCTAGCGTCGGTAAATACAGGTCGTGGCGTGTAACTTCGTAACGACACTGCAGTGGTATTGTAAGAGTAGGTATTCATTTCGTGTTCTTAGCTCGGGGATTGTGCGCTAAATTTGTACGTAAACGCGGACACAATGTGGGAAATGTTTCGGAGAACGGACGCATTGCAGACTTGAATACTAAATGCATGGGTTGTGCTAGGACATTAATATTATTAGCGATTAAACAATTTCTATTAATATTAGAGATTAAACAAATATAATATAATAACGAGTGAAGTGGGTTGTGACCCTTACGAGGCTAATGGACGATGTGCCTGGGTTCAAATACCAGTAAAGGCAAATGTTTGTGTGATGACCCGAGCCCGGAATTTTCACGGCAAAACAAAAGACTGTCTCAATCTTACTAGTGTTAGAAACATTTTTGTATCGATATCGAGTACTTATTGTTATCGAATATTTTAAAATGCTTGGCGACGGTTAATTTAAAATAATATACGAGATATACCTAAAAAAAAATTACTCAACCTGAACAACATACCAATTACGATGAATTTTCTAAATTCCTTGACGTCGAGTGAAGTTGAACGATCATTTAGTATATATACCTAAATGGCTTTATAGTGATACACGAAACAGTCTGTCTACTCCCAGAGAATGTTGAGAAATTAATGATTATATACTCTTATTACTATCGGAAATAAAATGTCATGTGCTGCTGTGTGTACTGATGTGGATTTCGAAGAAGAAATTGCATCTGTTTAGTTATGTAATTTTATACAAACCACACGTAATTTTGTGGACCGCTTTTTTCTTCTATTACACAAATATCGATATCGTTAAAAAAATGTTACTAACACTAGTAAGGTTGCGACAGTCTATTGTTTTGCTGTGATAATTCCGAGCTCTGGTGATGACCATGAATACTGGTCCCCAGTTGGTTTTTTATGTAAAAAAATCATCTCTCATCAACAAATTAAACAGTGGCAGAAACCTTTAGAGCCGCACTGCCATAAATTTGTTTTAATATTTGAAGCTTGTTGGTAATTATAATGGGTTAAATTCTTTATAACACATAGATTATATATACTATATGATATATACATATATATATATGTATATACATACAATTAATAATGTTATTTTTCAAACATAAACATTGCAAATTCGTTTTTACACTAATAAAATCAGTCATCAGTTCCCGCCCAAATGGTCCACATACAAACGCGTTTAAAATGGCTGATTTAGAGAATTTAGACACAAAATCAAACAAAATAGCAGACATTACAACATTTATTACTTGATAGCTCCTGAAAAGTCGGAAAAAAATATGAATAAATGTTAAGTATAATCTTCATTTTGGTTCATTTATATTTGCTCGATTAAGCAGGGCTGCGAATTTTATTTGAATACGACGAGGGTGGCAAACACGCACAAGACTTGCCTGGTGGTAGGTAGACACCAGCAGGTCCATCACGTAACGCATTGTACGTACCTATACGTTAGGTTTTTTTTTTTTGAACTTGACTGTTGCTATAGTAGGACGGACCCAATATAGCGGTACGTTAGGTTGATATGAATGTCAATCTTTATATGGAAAAACCGGTCAAGTGCGTGTCGGGCCATGCGCAGTGAGAAAAAAAAATACATCCCCACTTTACGTGTAGGGGAGGTAAACTTAAATTATTATTATTATTTCATTTTGTCGGCGTGATTGATTTATATACCCATGTCAAATTACAGCTTTCTAGTAGTAAGGGTCACTGAGCAACACCGCAGACGCACAGACGGACATGGAAAAGGTTCGGTTTTTGGAATGTTGACACCAGAATCATAAAATTGACAGTTGGAACTTTACATGATTACCCCTCAGATCATATCAGTCACAGGCACTTTAGTCATACTCATACTCATTTATTCCAATATTATATAAATACTAGCTTCCGCCCACGATTTCGTCCGCGTGGACCCGGGATAAAAACTATTCTATATTTTAATCCAGGCTATAAACTATCTTCGTGCAAAATTCCATTCAAATCGGTTCAGCCGTTTAAGCGTGATTGAGTAACAAACATCCAAACATCTAAACTTTCGCATTTATAATATTAGTAGGATTACATGTCACATATTATTTTATTAATCACAATTGCATATTATTACCATGTCAATTTTATAAATGTTTATTATTAGGTATAAATATTATTCAATTATTATTATTATAAAAAATATTCGTCGCGTCTTACACGTCACGGTGTAACGTCATCAATCGTGATTAATCATGGTCGCTAGACTATATTCGGTTGTAATGCGCGCTATAGGGGTGTAGGTGTAGACACTAAATAAAATAATCATCTCGAAAAAGGATTAAAAATGTAGTCAAATGGAGAAAAAGCAATGCAAGAGGTTAAATAATCAGTTTTAAGAGGGGGTATGTTCTGTCTCTTTTCCGCAAAACGCACCTTCAAATGAAACGATTGTCATTTACTATGACGCTCGCAGATTGTGACGTCACTATCTGCAAGCGTTTTCTCTCTCTATCAAGCAATATTAAAACGGTTGCAGCTTCGTAATTCTTTGAGATATCTGAATGGGATTTTCGTCACTAGGCATTTTTTTTTGCTTTCTTTCTTTTGAAGTTATAATAATTTTCAAGTCAACACCCGTATTAAATAAAACTGCTTCGCCGAGTGCTACTTTTAAATTCATTTCCACAGACAGCTTCCACACAACCAATTTCGGTGTAATTTTGGCTATAAGGACGATAATAGTACATTATTGCAGCGGCCGGGAAGTAGCAATTCGTGGATGAGTTGATTTTGTCGGATGAAGCAAATCTGAATCCGACAATAGAGACTAATCCACGAATTGCCGTTCCCGCCAAGACAGATAAAGTGCTTTTCTCCAAAAATGCGAGGAAATAAAATAATATTTTCAATAAACAATAATGTTTTCAAACAGCGTGTATGTCAATAATACACAGCATGACTCATGGTGCCAGTTTCAATTGACATAAATAAAACAATTCAAATCATCAAAATCGATCACAATTTTAAATGTTTATGTTCTTAAACTTATTAAAGAGAACGGGATTGGAATTTAATTCGTTATGAATTTTATTTCGTTAATATTTTTATTTCGTAATTTAAAATTATTTGAGACATTTTTAAAAACGTCACTTCGATCACTTACAAAAGTAAGCGTTTTGTCTATGACAATTAAAAAAAAGAAAACGCGGGAAAACTTTAAGCCCACTACAAATGGGCGCAATTTGTCACACCAACTGGCAATAGTTCGAAAGAGACAGCCATACATATACAGTCTAACAAGAGCAAGTTTTTGTGACAAATTGCTAAGCTTTTAAACGTACGAGCATTTGGCTGTTTGTAGTAATTTGTCTTAGTCAAAACATGTGGTTGAAAGGTAAAAAAGTATACAGTAATGGAATGTCATACATTTTCCTGGCCGCTAAAACTGTACAGTAATGACATTTAACTTTTTAAATTTGCGGTCGTTAGTAACGAGGAACTTCACGTAGGTACTATTTTTGCTACAGTAAGGCGCACATTTCCGAGTATATTGAGAAAAATAACATACGGTTCTTACAAAAGTCTGAAATGAATAGAAATTAATCGATCAGCTTAAAACTATCCTATAACTATACCCGCTGAATGTATATCTTAACGAACACTAACACCAGCTTCCTGGCAACCGCGACTTAAAAGGCGAGGTATCGTATAAAGCTCTATAGAGGTGTAATAGCAAACTTGTTATTTTACTCGGCATGCAGCAGAGCAGTCTGCTATTCAAGTGCTAGGGCTTCATTTCTAAACGAGTTTCTGCCATAATAGGATTGGATTGGAATCCTATTGATTGGTGCATTTTATTGAGCAAATACGTCTCATATTCCCAACTTATAACCTATCGGCGTAGTGACTGGAATTTAAGGAATCAACGGTAAAAAAGGAAGGAATGACAGTAAATTATTCATGTTTTTAGGGTTCCGTGCTTCAAAAGGAAAAACGAACCCTTATAGGATCACTTTGTTATCCGTCTGTCAGTCAAGAACCTTAATCTCGGGAACGACTAGAGGAAACAAAATTTATATAGTACTTTCCGTTGACCTAGAACTATGAAATTTGGCAAGTAATATCGTCCTATACTACAAGTATGGGAAAAAAACGTGAAACCTATACATTTGTAATTTTGTACGGAACCCTCGGTGGGCGATCCGACTCGCACTTGTCCGGTTTTTTGAGTTACGTTTTCACTTTAGATTTTAACTGCAGCAGCCTACCTATGTCAGCGCGACAATAAGAGGTCGGGTATCTAATGTTCCCCCTTCATATTTGAACGGACATCGATGACGATGTTTCATATTGACCTTGAGCAAGTTGGGATTTACCGTATCCGTATTACAGGGTCCTCGCCGTCGTGGGAGCAGTTCGTCCGCGAGTCGCTAGTGCAGGCCGCGTGGCCAGTCGCGCTGGCACCACCCCCGCGCCGCGCGCTCACCGTTGACCACCAACAGTAAGCAGCTTAGCTTTTCCCTACCCACAGCCAGCCCAGACGTGCGACAACAACCGAATTTACTTTGAGCACTACCGAATTCAATCGACTTGGCGTTTAGGTAAACTTGAAAATATAAATACTTATAATTATAATAAAGCGAAACTGTACAGTCAGCAGATATATCGTAACCATATCCTTACTGTTACTGTAATAAAGACGTGTACTGAAATATCTGGCTGCTTTGGCTGCTATTAACTATATTATGCTGACAGTACATTAACTCACCTAGGGCGGTGTTTGACGCACAAGCCGAAAGCAAGAGCTATAAATATATCTTTAGCTTTCTTTATTACCGCCTGCATAGTGAATACCAACATATTACGTCTCCCCTGGAAGTGGATCTATTCGAACGTGTAGCGAGCTTCGACGCGTGTGACGCAAAGTAGATTATAGCGAGCCCCTTTTTGGATCGCTGTGCCAAAACAGCCAGAATCTTTTTTCAATCAAAAAATCAATTATTTATTATATATATATATATATAGCCCCTAAGGGCACTTTACATATTAAACGGTAATTTACAATTAAAAATAAACAATAATTTCAATGTTGCAGATTAACTACCGACAAACGGTTAACAATCTAAACGGCACTACTTAAATGAAACCCAAATTGTAAAATATTATCCATCACATTTAGATTTAAGGTCTGTATGAACAAGATGAAGTTTAACGAAAATAATTTTTTTTAATTTAAATTTTAAAGTATTTCAAATAAAATAAAATATAAATTAAAGCTAGCTTAAACATAAAAACAAGATAATCATAAACAATAAAATAAAAAAATTTGGCTATAACTAAAAATGAAGCATAAAAAGGAAGTTATAAAAAGAACACCGCCTCTAGGAGGTCAGACTGCGGCATGGACCCCATTACGCTGGCAGCATTACCATTTAAAAAGATATGAACAATGAAAATTTAATTTTTTCATGAGTTTAAGAAGGACTCAAAACAAACTAAGTGATACATACGAAACACAGTCAACACAGTCAAGTGCAAAAATATGCATCGATTTAATTCTCTCATAAATATGTAAGAAAACCTTAAACCGCTGACAGAAGAGCGATGGGACATATTTATGAGTAGGTAAGTTGTGATGACTATATTTTTACACTTGATTCTACATACACTTTTACGCAGCTTATTGCTTGGTCATGAAGCTGTTTAAGAGAAAGCCTGATGATAAAAAATATGTATGCGTAATTAAATAGCGTACCTGTAACTACCTAAATATACTCTGTATTGCGCGTGCTTTATACTTGTCGTGGATAGGAGAACACGTGTCAAATGTGAACTTATTTTCAACATACGAGTACGTAGACTCCACTGTAGTTACTTCGTGTTATTACACAACTTGTTGCTAATAAGTGTTGGTGATAAGTTTGATACGTCGCCGGGAACTGATTACATCGCATGCTTGGCAGAGTCGAGAAGCTAGGATGCTGATGTCTTATACTAATATAGCTTGCTAATTAAAAGCAACACATGGTGAGGTAGGGCACAGCGAAATGTCATCCCGCTCGAATGTGTAGCAGCCCAACTGGGGAAGTACCTCCGCTTTGCAGAAGACCACCCAGCCATAATAACACTACCTACTTGCTCTGTAGTAGTGTTGTGTTCCTGGGGGTGAGCAAGGTCGCCAGAGCTCCCGAGGATGCGTTGTGTTGGGAGCTAGGGAATTTGTTCCTTCAGCTGTCAACACGGCGAATTCTCAAACATATCAAGGGTCGGCAACGCCCATGTTACTCATTTGGAGTTGCATGCGTCTATAGGCTGCGATGTCCGCTTACCATCAGGCGGGCCGTACGCTTGTTTGCCACCTATGTTGTACAAAAAAAAAATATTATACTAGACGAGCACGAGTACCCGTTACATTATAATTTAAATAAGTACCATCGCCAACAGTTAACAGGCCATCCGTGCACTTTATGTGCATTGTAATAAGGTTCAATGTAAATAGGTATAGGATGGTCAGTTAATTCTGTGTTGGCATTTGTTGCTGCAGGTTCAAGGTACAAGGTAGGACAGTTGGAGGTACGAATAGAGGCATCCCATCTGTTTAATGAACGTGTTTTATATCGAATTTAATACACAAAAAAAATATTTTACAAAAAGGTTTGCTAAATCATTCCTGGAAAGAAAAAAAATCAATATGTATTTTTTTTATGCCGCGTTCACATGCGCGCGTTCAAAGCAACATTCAATGAGCACAAGCACGGACACGAGCTACAGTTATAGAACCTTGTATTTTGCAATAATTATCACGTTCTGCTGTACAAATATGGTACCTATCTATGATTAAAATTGCCGCAACATGTGCCACTTCACATAGCCATTTCCAATATTCACGCTTAATATATGATCCACCATCTGACCATCCTGTGTTTATATAGAACCTTATTACAATGAACTTAAGGTGCACCGATGGTCAGTTAGCTGTGTTGTCGATAGTACAATACACCAACATTCACGTTCACTATACTTATGGAACCTTGATATTTGTAGTGAGTTTATGGGATTCTCCGATTCCTGTTGATTAACCTCGCCCCCCGTAATAAGATGCCACACTTTTTGGCTATGGTGTTAACGGACAAATGCCGATAATAGTACATTACTACAGAGGCCGGGAAGTAAGGGGTTGCCGGCCGAGTACATATAGACGGACGAGCGTAGCGAGGTCGGATAGTTATGAGGCCGGCAACCCCTTTTCACGCCGAGGTATGTATAGTGATTTTCTCAAACATGCAATGAAATAAATTAAAAAAACTCCCATAAATCAAACTTTAATTTTCATGGCTGAACGCCGGGATCCTGTGCCACAAATAGTGGAATGGAAATAAAAAAGACCATCTTGCAGGCCTAGGCCTCCAATTTTGTATGAAATGCCATTACGGGTCTCTCGTCTTGCTGCGCCCGAAACGTGACACTTCGAAGCCCATTATGAAGAACACAATGTCAATATTTCATTGCATGTTTGAGAAAATATTATTAAATATTAAGGAAAAATCGTACACACACCGAACTAGCCCCATATGTACATAAGTTCAATAAGACTTGTGATACGGAGAATATTTATTAGAAACAAATGCCTAAATACGTAGAAAATATCAAAGACTTAACATAATATTCATGCTCATCACATAAATATTTACCCTTACCGGAATTCGAACGTCAGGTTCATAGTCTGGGTCAAAATATAAGTTTGTCAAGTTTATTCATATTGACTTCTAACAGATCCTTTAAATATCATCATCATGCCAGACAAAAAATGTCCGCTGCTGGACATAAGCCTCCCCCAAAGAGTGCCAGTGACCGGCCCTGCGCCACCCGCAACCAGCGGACTCCCGCGACCTTTATACCAGGTCACCAGTCCACCTTGTCGGGGGTCTACCGATGCTGCGTCTTCCGGTACGTGGTCGCCACTTGAGAACCTTTCCGCCCTAACGGCCATTGGTTTTACGTGCTATGTGCTCTGCCCACTGCCAGTGCTAGTGATTCAGAGGGCTATATAGGTAGTTTACCTTAGTTCTGCTGCGGATAGCCCGCACGCTCAGTGTCATGGTATGCTCCGTTTTAATATGATACGCGTTATACTATATGCAATTATTTTCGACGCAAGAGTTGGTTTATTCTTTGTCCTCATTCGATATGCGAAACACCTGCATTCGGTTACATGCATTTATGACAGTTATCATGCATTTCTTAATACACTATAACTAGACAGAACTTGGGGTCCAATTGTACTTTACTAACAATCAAGTAATTTGCTCTATTGTTCAAGGACCAGCTTGGGATAATTTCTATGTAACGTCGCATTGCTAATCGATAGTTGTATTTGGCGGCGAATTACCTTTGATTGAGATGTGATTTATTCGAATCTATTATTTAAATTTGCAGTTATTATGAAAAAGATTGAAAATGTTTATCGATTTTCTCGCATTTTTGGAGAAAAGGACTATGAATATTATTACATGTCTCGGCGGGAATGGCAACTCGTGAATTCCTATTTATTACCGGACTCAGCTTCGTTTCGTACAAACGACAACACTGTTATCTGACCATCCTGTGTTTATATAGAACCTTATTACAATGCACATAAGGTGCACCGATGGTCAGTTAGCAGTGTTGTCGATAGTACGACAATTATATTTACGGAATATATCATTCATTAAAATCGGTCCGTATCTTAAACGCTACGATGGAACACGCGTTAATACAAACAGAGAGTTCTTAAAACATAACCCTTCCTATCATCGGCTGTGTTGTTGTCGGACAAAAAGTGTCAAAGGTTTTGTTACCAACTCAACCGACTCGGAGCTAAATTCCAGTTTCGTCTTCGAGCCCTTTGTCACTTCAAGTGCCGTTTCGCTTGAAGAATTCGAATCCCGAAGCATCTCGAATGCTTGTTCTTTATTCATGAATATTCGGTGTAAGCTCAGCCATATGTACTGTCGGCCTGTGTCTCTGTGGGAGAGCTCTTTATTAACGTCTTCAAAAAGGAGGGGGTCCTCGATAAGTCGGAATCTTTTATTTTTTACTAGCTTCTGCCCGCGAGTCCGTCCGCTTGGAACTCGTTTATATCGTAGCTCTATACAAACTTTCATCCCCCATTTCACCCCCTTAGGGGATGAATTTCAGGGATAAAAACTTTCCTATGCCCTTTCCTGGGACTCAAATTCAACTAATGTAAATCGGTTCAGCGGTTTAAGCGTGAAGATGTGACAGACAGGCAGACAGAGACACACTTTCGCATTTATAATATTATTAAGTATGGATTATGGTCCTCAATCACTCGAAGACGCCTGGACCGGTACGAAAAAACATTTTTGTTTGAAAGGTTATCCTTCCCAGAAGTTCATCAGGTCATCAGGTCATCAGGTCATCTTGATGATGGTATTTCTGGAGAAGTGAAGGAAACTCTTCAAATTGTATAGGCACACTTGAAGAGATTTGTGTACGTACTGATTTGAGATCAGTAATACTTTTAAAATTCATAGTTATAACTTGCATAATTATGTGAGTAAGAGGTTCGACACTGTTAGTTTTTCTTTCAATGGGGTAAAGGTTCCAAACGCACCACTTTATATCTCAACAGCATTTCTTTTTTCTATGTGTTTTCTGGATGGCATAAGCTTTCTCGGCCACGCTTGTCCATATGCAGCGTTAAACGCTCGTATCAGGCAGCCTTAGGGCTGAATCACACTGGATGGCGCGGCTTGCGGTGGCGGTCAATAGTAAATTTGACAACTAATGATGAGTTTACTATTGACCGCCGCGGCCAGGCCGCGCCCGTCTGTGAGAGGCCTTAAACGGGCTATTCGGGGTATTTCCCAAACATTTGACATTTTGTTTGAAGTTGGCTGTCAATACTCATTTTCACTTTGATGATTTAGATTTAGATTTCTTTATTTCATAAAATAAATGTACATTATAAGTTAACTTTAAGCTAATTTACACGAATTTATTTAATGATCGTCAAATAATGAATATTAATTGAATGAAATGTCACAGGTACAATACAACATTCATATGGACATATATTACAAAATGATTCATGATAAAGTCAAAATAGGGAATATAAATATTGATATTGATACTCGTATCTCGTAATGATCGTCAAAATAAAAACCAGAACATTATCATATTATAAAACAATATAAATTAAATTAACCATGTCAAATATATTATATGTCCATATACTCACATACAGAATACAATGGATGCTCTAATAAAAAGATTCTCAGCTGACGTTTGAATGTTTCGTCAGATGGTTCAGTTCGCAGTTTGGCGGGTAGATGCTCGTAATACGTTGGGCCAATTACCCTAGGATTTTTTACTGAAAGTGCCATGCGACGCGGTACTGTTCTTAGCCTTCCAGTGGATCGGACCTGTTTACCTGGTACTTCCACCCGTTTAAACGTTGGTATATTGGTTCTCACAAACATTAGTACCTCAAACATGTATAGGGAGTAGTGCGTCATGATGCGGTAGGTTTTAAATAATTCCTTACATGGATGCCTGGGTTTTACTCCAGCCAGCAATCGAAGCGCACGTTTTTGGAGTAAGAACACTCGCTTAGCATCGGTTGAATTACCCGAAATGACTGTACCATATGACATCAACGAGTGAAAATGAGAGAAATAAACAGATTTTAAAGAATTTCGTGATATCAATGGTTGCAGCCTTTTAGGGCAAATACAGCACCGCTCAGTCTGTTACATAGTTGGTCTACATGGCACTTCCAGTTAAGGTTCGAGTCTAGTGTAAAGCCGAGAAATTTGCACTCGTTGCATAATGGCATTGGACCATTGGCAACAGATGGGGGTAGTTCAGTCATCCGACCCGAGAAAATCATTACCATCGACTTAGAAAGATTAAGGAGTAAGCCGTTTGACGAAAACCATGTTTGCAGTTGACCACACGCCTCATCGATCTTCATCGCCAGTTGTTCGTAAGATTTCGCGCTCACTATGACTGTAGTGTCGTCTGCGAACAGCACAGATAAGCCACTCGTGACTGCCGATGGAAGATCGTTAATAAATAATAAAAATAGCGTATTCCCCATCGCTGATCCCTGCGGAATACCCAGACAGACCTGTCCAGCGTCAGAAACAAGTGTTTTGCCGTTGGTTGACATTTTTACTGCTTGTTTACGGTCGCCTAAGAACGATGCAAACAGCTGATGGGCGGACCCTTCGATACCGTAATGTTTTAATTTGGATAATAATAATTGGTGACTAATAACATCGAATGCCTTGGATAGATCGCATAGTATGCCGGCTATCTTGTATCTTTCGTCTAGTCCAGTCATGATACAATCAATAATTTTATTCGCCGCCATGGTTGTAGACTTTGCCTGCCTGTAGGCATACTGATTTTCTGTGAGCAACTCATTCGATTCAAGATGCATCATAAGATGATAAAATTGACTCAATTAATTTGGAAATTGTTGGTACAATGGTTATAGGTCTGTAGTTATTTACGTCGGACCTATCGCCTTTTCCTTTATAAACGGGACATACCCTAGTACTTTTTAGCACGTTTGGGTATGTACCAGTTTGGAACATATTGTTTACTAAAACTAACAGAATATTAGATATAATCGGCCAAATACTTAAAATAATATTCAATGTCATGCCATATACATCAGCTGTTCCGCGAGTCTTTAACATTGACTTAACCGTTCTGTCCATGATATCATTCGTAACAAAGGGAAGGGTAAATAAGGGAATGTCTGAGCCACCGAGGTGCTGGCATACGTACTCTTGGGACAACGTCTCATCACTATTTATAACGTAATTCGCAGCTATGTTTAGAAAATGCGAATTAAACGCATTGGGAACTTCTTTATAACATACGTCAGAATGAGTTAACGGGTCCTTCAATCATATAATTACATATAAATATAACATATAATGTGATGTCTCCGAGTTATAAAATCGGGGCCGATATTTGATTTAAAAACGATGTGGAACATTTACATTTAGATAGTGAAATCGCGCTCCATATTGACCGAGACATAAAAGTGGAGCATGTCCCCAGTAAGCTCGATTCTCCATACAATCGTAGTTACGCTCTCATTTTAAAACTACGAGTTGGATTGCAACGAAACTGAATATACAATGCCATGAGGTACATCTATGTCTGTAATTAGTTTATGTAGCTTCAGATACCATAGTTAAAAAAATACAGCGAATTTATGTTTTTCATACAAAACTTGTTTTTACTGTATTTTGATTGTTTTATATACCGGAACCATATAAACTAATTAAAGACATAGATATACCTCATGTCATTGTACCTATATGCAAAGTTTCGTCAGAATCCAACAAAAAATTAAAAATGAGAGCGTAACTACGTTTGTATGGGAAGGTGAAATTCGGCCGAGCTTACTGCGGACTCTTAAGTCGCTGGCTGCTCTCTAGGTATATATACAACATATGCACGCGAAAGTTTTACGAGTATGACGCTACGCCTGAAAGGCAGTCAGCGTCACCCTATGACTTTGGCGAGTCGAATAGGGTTAACGCAGACTTTTCGCCTTCGACTCCCACTCATCGTCCGCCCAGCGTCAACCCAACGCACGCTCGTATTATGGCCGCTCCACACAATGGGCCATCCTGACCCATCATACAGGACGCGGCTATGTGGTAGAACGAGACATAAATATGTCTTACTCCCTTTAACGCATAGTTGCGTCCTGTATGATGGGGCAGGATGGCCCATTGTGTAGAGCGGCCATTAGTAGCGGCGCCACTGCGGCAACATCGCGTTTCACGGGAGGCATCCTCCGATTGACAAAAGGCAAAAGCTAAACGTCCATTCCATACATCAGTCTGCCATATGGTAGGTAAATACTGCTACACGTTCAATATTTATCACGTCAGTACTGTAACGTGTTTCGTAGAGTTCAGTCGTGTGTGCGTACTAACATATTATCGCAGTATTTACTGTACGTGTAGTATAGTATATTGACGTAGTATAGTATATAGTTTAGTATTTGTCAATATTTATCACGAACTGCCATTACAGAATCCAGAAATCTAGGTTACTTACTATAGTAGACTAGACGATCAATAAATATGAATTTATTAATTTAAACTTTATTGCACATAACAAAAAAAAGGCGGACTTAATGCCTCAAGGTAATCTCTAACAGTCAACCATAGGCCCAAAACAGAGACTTTCAAACGGTGGGTGCAAGAGAAATACAAACGAAACAAAATTAACGATATCCATATAACTATCCTATCCAAACGCCAAAGTCGATTAATACGAACATAAACATAAATATATATAGTATACTGTTGCACACGCGCTTACTTACGATCAGAATATTAGATAAATATCAGTTGATCACAATATTTATTGTAGGTCTAGCCTTTGCGCTACGTTGAAGTAGACCGCGTCAAACGTTCTCTCGGCGACGGCAAGCTGCCCACCCAGCTGTTCCCGCGATATTAAGTACTAGCTTCCGCCCGCGACTTCGTCCGCGTGGACCCGGGATAAAAACTATCCTAATATTTTAATCCAGGCTATAAACTATTTTAGTGGAAAATTTCATTCAAATCGGTTCAGCCGTTTAAGCGTGATTGAGTAACAAACATCCAAACATCCAAACATCTAAACTTTCGCATTTATAATATTATTAAGTATGCGTTGTACTGTGGAGTTTCATACAAAGAAAACTGACGCTGGTGCGGTGATGGCCGGGCGCCGGGGCGATACGTGTGCGTTTCCCTTTAACGACTTTCTAACTTCAATATCTCGCTTGGCTTCATGTACTGATTACAAGTATAAGTTACAAGCTTCAAGCATGACACGTTCGAGAGAATGTCTCACGGGTATTTTACTTATTTATTTCGTAAATTTTACATATTGTCACGTAATATTAGTGTCAAACTTAGACGACATACTTAAAAGCGAAGAAGATGCGAGAACGCCCGTGTCTACTAATAAAGTGTCTTTTGTCAAGAGAATCGTACCCCACAATTATAAGACACCAGAATTTGAATATGACAGAAAGTACAAGACTATTTTTGCACCAAAATACAGAGTGCACAAAAGACGACCTTCACAAAACGAAAAGGACTACGCTGATTTGTACAAACTTTTATTCCGACCAATAAAGGTCCCCAGAAATCGAAACCCTATCAACAACGCCATCTTAAAATTGGCAGCAAAACAAAATGGCGAAAATATTTTAAGAGAGGTTTACGATGCTGCCGGTGCTGAAGGTAGGCCGAATATGGCATATGTAGACGAAAACGAGATTAAAAAAAAGAAGCATTATGCCTACAATTTTCCACATTTCTCTTTTTTAAATTATTGGACGGTGAGTAGTAAAAGTCATATAATGAAAAATATTATAAAGATCCGTATGGACTTAGACTATGGCTCTATGTTGTAGGTAAAATTTCACTGCATTGGGTATACAATTATACATACAGTCACTATCATTAGTAGTCAACTTATACAACGTTTTGCTCGTTCTTTGCTGCAATTTTCATTTAGTTCATTTTTTTTTTTTTTTCAGTATGATAAGTACCTGCTTCAGGACCAATGTCCACCCAACCAGGCTAAGGTGGGTCACCACTGTGTTTACGCGCCACACATAGTCGCATGAGCTATGCTTATTTCTAATTTCAACTACTACAGCGATGTGAGTAAAGTACCATCGTGTTACTTCTTGTTTTATTTTTTTAAACCATTCTTCATCATGATCCGTTTCACGCCAAGTTTATTTTATCGAAGCATCGAGAACCTGCATAAAAACGTCCTCCTTCATATTGAGATTCATAAAAGGTTCAGTACCTATTAATATATTATATTACATATTAATTTATTCTTGTACTTACACCCACCAGAAATAAAGAAAACGGACAAATTACTGGTGTGTTATATAAATGTAGTTTACATATTTACGTTTTATGATTTAATGTGATATACGCCTACATGGAGGAGGAGGAGAAGTTTATAGCCTGAGTGCAGACCAACCGTCAACTTTTTCTCTTAAAACATGTTTTTAATAAATGAACGTTGCCTTCAATAGTTGAACAAAACATAAGTGTGGTTTAAAACACTGCCCTGTTGAAGCAGGAATAACGAACGCGTATAAATATTTAGTAGGTACATTTTCTATATATTTTTCTGGATATTACACAAACAACGCCCCAACCGCCAGCGGGTAACATGTACTTACGAGAAATATTGTCAACATGTATCATTGTTAACATGGTGTAATAAATAAACGGATAATTTTCGTACTAGCCACTGTTACGCGGGGAAAGCATTATTTGGACATCATAGATATGAAAGTACGATCTATTAAATGCTATGATAGAAGGATAATAGAGGAATAAATCAGCCAAGTGCATGTCGGGCCATGCGCAGTGTGGGGTTCCGTAGTTGCCTATCGCGCGCGCCAACTAAATGGTGCGGTTGCGTCGGCCGAATAAGTACGAAAGTTGGCCTAAGTACATTTTAAGTTGGTCTATTACTCGGTAACGAGTTACTCATACTTAGCCGTGATAGTTTTTTTTTTAAATTCATAATATGTAGGTACTACTTCCACTAATGTTTTCACATCCCCAGTAGAAACCATTTAGCCGGCATTTATCGATCATAGATTAGGGCTTTAAAGCCCAATATCTCCCAAGCGCATCACTGAGTTGAAAAATGGTTTTGAAATACCCATAATATTTTTTAACAAGCTATCCAACGATACTCCACGCTAAGTATATGGGTTTAACAAGAAAAAAATACATTCCCATTTTAGGTGTAGGGCAGATACAATAAAAAAAAGCAAGATTTTATTCTACTGTTTTGTTGGCGTCATTGATTCATATACCCATGCCGAATTACAGTTTTCTATTAGTAAACACTTATTTACTTAGGAAACCTTATAGTTTCGCCATTTCCGTCTGTCCGTCCGTCTGCGGCTTAGCTCAGTAACACTACTATATATACCCATGCCGAATTACAGTTTTCTAGTAGTAAGAGTTACTGAGCTAAGCCGCAGGCGGACAAACGGACATCGCGAAACTATAAGGGGAAGGGGGGGGGGATCTTTAGCTTGCAAATTATATAATACTTAGTGTATTTATTAACCTCTCGTTGTTCTACAACATTTATCGATTTGAAAACAGGGGGCGTAGACAAGGTTACAATCGACAAGCGCTAACGCCAATAGAAAATAATAAAATGTAGGGGAATGACAGATGCCGACGAAACATTTTTCGTTGACATCTGCCATTCCCATACATTTTATTAGTTTTCTATTGGCGTTAGCGCTTGTAGATTGTAACCTCGTCTAGGCCCCCAGGGCTTTTTTTGGTATTTGACAAATCCGCAGTAAGCTCGATTCTCCATACAAACGTAGTTACGCTCTCATTTTAAAACTACGTGTTGGATTATAACGAAACTTTGCATATACAATGACATGAGCTACATCTATGTCTGTAATTAGTTTATGTAGCTTCAGATACCATAATAAAAAAAATACAGCGAATTCAAGTTTTTCATACAAAATTAGTTTTATCTGTATTTCGTTTGTTTTATAAACTGGAACCATATAAACTAATTACAGACATAGATATTATACCTCATGTCATTGTATATGCAAAGTTTCGTCACAATCCAAGACGTAGTTTTAAAATGAGAGCGTAACTACGTTTGTATGGGAAGGTGAAATTTGGCCGAGCTTACTGCGGACTCTTAAACTCTGAAACCAAAAAAGGGCTCGGCAACTAGCTTGTGACTCTTCTCAAGCCGCAAACGTCTATTCCGGTATCTGCTCATGATTGAGCAGGCCGTACTGCGTTTTGCAGCAAGGAATACATTTTTCCGATACAGTTTGAAACGTGTACGTTATCGCCTTTTTATATTGCCTGTGGCGGCGTAACACAGCGCTTATCATTTCTGATTGCAGACCCATTTCTCCCTCACCGCTGGATAAATGTGTTCAAAATTGCGCACATGTAGATATAATGGAAGCAAATTATGGAAGGGATTTGATATTTATTTATGTATTTGGTTCAGCTTTAATTTCAATCGATAAATTAAACAGAATAACATCAACCTCTCGTAAATATGTGTTCCTGGTGATATAGATATAACACACAACAATGCAACGCTCATGTTACAATGGATTTGTTTCGGGTCCTACAAGATTTATGTAGCGAGTAACTTCCCACATAACATTTATCACGATGTTTACGGTTATGGAAGGCGTTAGCTTCGGAAAACTTTTCGTATAAAGATTACGCTATACGTTGAGGCTATGACTTTACATTTCTCCGAGTTTATTAGTCCAAGAAGTATTTTCTTTTTATAATTTTGTACATACCACCACAATGATCTGCTCCACCAAGGTGGAACTCTTCAACGGTTAACAATCGAATACAATCTAACGCACTTCGACAGGTTTTATAAATAATATATACAGAAATACCTACTGGTGTATTTTTATGGTGTAGTTCCGGAGAACTTACAAAGCTAAAATCTTTCATCATCATAGTCACCAATGTCATCATCATATCGGCCAAAAACGTCTGCTGCTGGACACAGGCCGCCCCCAAAGAGTGCCACAATGACCGGTCCTGCGCCACCCGCATGTTATTTAATCAAGTTTACTTACAACAAGTTCCACGAATTTCTAGTTATCCGTTCGTGCCCCACGGTGCGCTACGGGATATTTCAAGTGAAACTATGAAAGCCATTTTGTTAGGGCTCCGTAGTCAACAAGGAACCCTTATAGTTTCGCGATGTCCGTCTGCGGCTTAGCTCAGTAACTTTTACTATATACTAGAAAACTGTAATTCGGCATGGGTATATGTCATTAATACCGACAAAACAAAATACAATCTTTTTTTTTTTGTGTAAGTACCTTCCCTTCACCTAAAGGCAAGGGCCAGCTAAGTTGTTTCGCTGATATGTTTTATAGGAAATTCGTCATACATATCCTTAAATAAAAATATGACTTGCCACATTCTTTTCATTCTTTATCAATTTATCATCTTATAAGAGCCTGTCCAGATGACACAATTCACGCGCGAATCAATTTACGTGCGTTCTACAAGGAAGGGACTTAGCCAAATAAAATATTCCGTATCGAATTTATCGCGCTCCATTTTGAACCAAATACGTCCACTCCACTCGCCACGGACTCGCGCATACTACTGAACGCTCCAATGGCGCACGGCGCTCGCGCGTAAAACGAGAGAGACGAGAGTGGCACGCGCATTGCACGCGTTTTCGCGCGAGTTTTGAAACGCGCGTGACCATCTGGACGGCGTGCTGGCTACTCTATTACCTCGGGTACCTACGCGTTAGTGTCTACGCGCGAGTGCCCTCGCGCGCAAAAACGCTTCGTCTGGACGGGCTAGGCAGACAACCTCGACGAAATACAATTTATCGTTTAGCTTTCACGTATGATACAAATCAAATGAAAAATCATAGACGCATCCTCTAGTAAATAAAGGTAGTCCTATAATTACCTCTAATATGACACAAGATAGTCGAATTTTATCAAAAAAAAGAACTCCATAACTTGCGAAATAATCGACGATCGCTGTAGCGGACCCATCTCAATCTTGTCAAAGGGTAGCGGCGGAACATTATTCATAAGTATCCCAAAAGGAAGAAAAATTGTAACCACTTAAGTACTTTTAATTTTTTCAATTTCTTTCTATTACGAGATAGGTCTGTGAAAGGTTTAAAGGTTTTATGAGAACATAAAAGCTTGCCAGTTATTACTAAAATTGAATTTGACTGACTTTTTAAATTGAAGAAATTGAAGGCTGCATACATGTCAAAACGCAAGGGCACTGAATGGATGTCCTGAATTGAGGTTAAAGTGAGGATGAGTTCATATATAAGATATTATATTTGGTGCTGGTTTTTATTGCCGACTGTACTTTTTTGCATGTTCATTAAGTATTTGCTGAGAGGGTTCCATTGAACTCAAACACGAAAGGTTTATCTTGTGTGCTTTTGGAGTCGCTAATGGCCACTTTCCATCTACATCACCAGATCAGCTCAGTGGTGCCATAGAGTGCATTGTCACGGAATTTACAAGTGGTTGAAAAATGGTTTGCATGTATTTGAGGGACAACTTACATGTCTACTTTTATTTAGTCGTCCGGCACGGTTTCCCAGTCAGCCGCTGGTCAGTTGCATCACACTTTGCATGTCACTTACTAACGTACATTAGGACAACTCAACTCGACAGGTAGATCACTCGTCGATTACGTAACGCATTGGGCGAACTATTCGCAAAGGGCCTAAAGGGTCCTTCGAAACCAGTATAATAACGCGTTCCGGATGATAGTGGGACTGCATCGCTTCTGCAGCGCATGAGGAATGTTTGCGGGGGCGCGTGTTGTATTTTATGCCACCATGCGCGGGCGCGATGCATCCCTGCCCCCCTATTCTGTAACTTGTTTTATGCTCACCTCAACGCTCACCCACAAATATATCTTGACACCGCGATGCGTAGTAACCAAGCGTAGGTAGAGGTCTAGTTTCGTGACGGGTGACCGGCGGGGTGAGCCGTATTAGCGCTTAGCGAATAACAGTCCAGTTACAGAATAGTGGGGCTGGTGCGCCGGGTGCGGGACAGTCCCAATACCATTCCGAAAATGATAGCCGACAAACCTGACTGTGCAATTAAGTTACACTGTGCGGGATTGCATGCTCCCACTAGCGTAATATTATAGTAAAACTGTCCAATTGGTTATAATATGTATTGTCTATATATGTTTCATGTAGTTACTAGAAATAAAATAATTTCATTTTGATTTTGATTGCATCTAAAATATCTAAATCTCACTTTTTGTATAGGGTGACAGTTGAGTTGTCCTAACGTACGTTCCGAAAGTTATGTGATCACCCCCTAAAGGGTGACTACGTCACTTTTCGCTCTACAAGTTTACATATGTACTTGGACATACGAACAGTACTAGTTATATAAATATTGATTTTGTTTTTACGCTACAAATGTGGTTATACCCGGAAATAAAAAATAAGAACGCTAAGTGCACGGGCACGTACGAAAACGCTCTCGTTGCCATTGCATTAAGGGTGCAAATGGGAACAAACTGAATACATTTTCGTTCTATTTGTCTTGACTACGTATATATGCTTCGTTGTTTGTCAAAAGCCAAAACCAAATCCATAGATTACCAATTTATTGTAAAAAAAAAAAGAATTTCTAGTTTTTTATTTTCCTCTCGTACCCTAGACGCAAGGATATCGACCAGCAATTGCCACTTTATGACCAGGTGTGTAAACTAAATAAATTAACGATGCTCTGTAACAGCGTTCACTCCCCTTTATAAACGGTTTTCAATCATGTTCCTAGCAAACACTTTCAATGAGTACCAGGTCAGTAGAATATTTAGAACAATCGTCAGCTTCCCGGCAAGTAGGTCGATCTGCTGTTGCGGGGTTGTTATTTAACGAGAATGCGAAAGATTTTTTCCCCGGGTCGCTGTTGGCAGGCTCTGATTACGGCTATGATTTATTTGAAAGAATTGTAACGTAACATCGATGTTTTAAATATTTGCGTTCTAGTTATTTGGGCCTATTTTGGTTGCATAATTTCGCAGATACTTCAGTCTATCAATCTGCAAATAAATTAATGCTGGTACAGCTATTTACCATTGAGCACTTAACCTTAAGAACCAGTGTTAGTAAGTTTTTTTATACCCAATTTTATGAATTAGGAATGATATAGTTATAATACTTTTGAATAAAAGTCTGAAGTACTTCTCTTTCTCTTTGATTATAAAAAGACGAACCTCAAAGCTGGTAGCTCTGAAACTTAACTGAACACCCAGCCTGATTTAAATGTAATTCTTTTGTATAACAAACACTGGAACGGTGACGAGAATACTCGGATACGCCGCCTGCAGGCGTACAGAGACACGTGCTAATATTCGAGAACATAGGTATATGAACTTCACGTACTTAACCGTATAAGTAGTATTACTTACCTTCACTGTCTTGTGCCTGTTCATTACATTCCATCTTAAAAAGGTAAATACAAAAAGTATTCAAATCCAAAAACTACACATAACGTACCTATAATAGATTACAGCCTCTGCAAGTTTAAATAATCATTTAAAGATTTATAGTAATTTTTATTCTTCTAATATAACAAAAAATGTGGCTAAACGAAACATTTATAGATAAGTATCAAACAGAGATCCCGATCACCAGTTAATTTTGTTTGTACTTTTAATTAACTACCGACTAAACTGGCCTTCGAGTTTTTAATAAAAACACAGTACCATTTGTTTTCTCTTTGTGAACGCTGTTACTGATTGTACTCCGCGAAGCAGTCTGTAGCGCTCTCTCTAGTAATTAAAGTCGGTTTTAAAGATTACCTTAACTCGTGGCGCGGTGTTCTCCTTTTCCCCAGTGTTGTTCAATTAAGGTGGGGGGGGGGGAAGGAAAATAGGTCGCGACTCACTTGAGCAATCTTTCCGGATGAGTTTCATGCATGCGCAGATGCGTGGTCATTTGTACGCGGTTGTATACTGTGTATGTGCACTCAGCCGCGCGAAGAGTCGAACTTACCTATCTTGTAAACTATAGGGCTACTGTTGCATGACGCTAGATGTCGATCTAGTGCCCGTTTCGTCGGTGATTTTACTGTCAATTATATATGTACTAGTAACTAATACTGTAAGTTACTAAATTATCAGAAAATCCAAATATTTACTGCATATTATTAGTAAACAACTAATGATTTATTAATATTTATACCTTTTTTTTTTTTTTTTTTTTGACGCTGGGGAAATGTGTTGCACATACCTCCCGGCCCGGGGAAGGCCATAGTGGGGGGTTATGTGGGGATCTCTCCTCCCTTGACCCCCTCCGCATGAAGCGGAGGGAGGGGAGGAGCCTACCCACTAAAACCCCAGCGGCGTCACCCTCTCCTGCCATTAAGGGGGCGTCGTGGGATGCAGCATTACTTACCACGACGACCCCCGGCGGCCCTGGCTACTCCCGCCAGGGCACCCGCGCCAGAGGAGGGGAAGGTCAGAGACGCTTGACTTTCCCCCTAGACGTGTAGGGCCATGTGCAATGTGGGTCCCCAACCCACTGGCCCTACTGGGGGAAGACGCGGATATATCTTATGTCATTGTACATGCAAAGTTTCGTTACAATTCCACACGTAGTTTTAAAATGAGAGCGTAACGACGTTTGTATGGAGAATCGAGCTTACTGCGGACTCTTAACGCTGCAGTAGACGCATCACTAACATGCAAGCATATGGAAGGCGACAGTCGGAGAGGAATGGTAGCGTATTGTGAAGCTCGCTACCAACGTCTGAAATGATGACCACGACCACTATGTTTACAGTGAAAGCGACGAAGAATAAAAACCTACAAGTGCTTAATAGATACACAAGGGGTAGGCGGAGCACATGAAACTTATGTTCTAGCTAATGCTAAATAGATGGTGTACTAAAATCAAATTTCATGCGCTCTGCCACCCGTTTCGGAAACACAGGCGTGAATTTATGTTATGAGTGTACCTATTGTTAATATGGCTTGTGAAATAAATAAACTGTTGCAAATCAGCCTGTTTATTTCGAATTGTATTGATATTTCGGGATGGAAATTAAAATGTTCTCATTTTGGCGTCGCTGGATGTCAGTGTCGAATAATATCCGGTGGAGACCGGGCAAATATTTTAAATTTTCAGTGAACACAATTTACGGTGAAGGGCAGCATGGTCTCATTTATTATTTAAGGTTTAAAAAAGTAAATACTTATTTCGTTTGAATAACATCTTCGCTGTAAGTTCTAATTTGACAATATTCTGTTAAAGCCATAATTATTTATTAAATGTAATTAGTAACTTCTTTCGTACTTATTACCGTTGTGATCAAAACTCTCATATATATCATAGGCACTACCTCATCTCATGCTTAATGCATTAAATTAAACATCAGAACCATGTGCCAAGTAATGAAACAATCCATAAACTTTTTATAATAGCACATTACTACAGGGGCCGGGAAATAAGGGGTTGCCGGCTGAGCGTAGCGAGGTATGTATAATGCTTTTCTCAAACATGCAATGAAATAAATAAATACAAACTCCAAGAAATCACACTTTATTTTTCATGGCTGAACGCCGTGATGCTGTGCCATAAATTGTGGAATGGGAATTAATAAAGACCATCTTGCAGGACTAGGCCTCCAATTTTGTGTGAAATGCCATTACGGGTCTCTTGTCTCGCTGCGCCCGAAACGCGTCACTTTGAAGCCCATTATGAAGAACACAACGTCAATATTTCATTCCATGTTTGAGAAAAGTTATATTTCATAAACATGCAATGAAATATTGACTTTGTGTTATCACAATACAATAGGCTATCACATTTCAGGCGCGGCGAGACAAGAGGTCCGTAATGGAATTTCATATAAAAAATTGGAGGCCTACGCCTGCAAAGCGACCTTTTTAGGGCTCCGTAGTCAAGAAGGAACCCTTATAGTTTCGCTATGTCCGTCTGGCCGTCCGTCCGTCTGTCCGTCCGTCTTCGGCTTAGCTCAGTAGCCATTACTACTAGAAAACTGTAAATCGGCATGGGTATATAAATCAATCACGCCGACAATACAAGAATATTGAATATATTTTTTTGGGGACCTCCCTTCCCTACAACTGGTGTTCAAGTAGGGATATTTTTTTTCTCGTTAAACCCATAGTGTGGAGTAGCGTTGGATAGCTTGTTCAAAACTATTAGGTATGGGTTTCATAAAACGATTTTCCAAATTAGTGATTCGTTTGCGAGATATTGGGCTTTAAAGCCCAAATTTTTGTTCGAGTCATATTTTCCCCTCTGCCGGCTAAATAGCTGCTACTGGGAATGTGAAAAAAAAATCGTGGCAGTAGTACATAATAATGAATTTAAAAGAAAAACTCCCACGGGCAAGTAGACATAACTATTTACCGAGTGATAGTCGACCCACTTAAAATGTACTAGAAAGGCCAACTTTCGTACAAATTCGGCCGACGCAACCATTGGCGCGCGCCTGTCGATGTAACTAAGAAAGACAGGCAACTGCAGAACCCTACACTGCGCGTGGCCCGACACGCACTTGGCTGATTTTTTGTTTTAGTTCAATCAATTCATGGTCGAACGTCGTGACATTCACCCGTTAAAAAAACTTGAAGGTTTTCTTTATTTCATTGCATGTTAATGAAAAGCACTATACATAGACATACCTCAGCGTGAAAAGGGATTGCCAGCCTCGAATCCATATACCCGACCTCGCTGCGGCTACACACACACACAAGATAAACGCTACCTTAAAGTTAGGCATCCTTTCTGTTGTCAATACAATTGTTTATGATATAATATAACTTATCTTCCGACCATACAGCACCAATCATCAATTCATCATCCTCCTAGTGTTTATGTGTGTTGTACAAAAAGCGGTTGAACTTTGAAAATACTTTAACTAGCATCATAGCAACTTGAACGTTTAAAAAAAAGGTATGTTATTATACAGGTCGGTGGATCTCGAGTACGGCCGTATTTGCTCATTGGTTGACATATCGTAACTCGCAGTTATTGCTGGTCCGGGAGTTAGATTATTTATTTAGACTGCGTAGGTAGTTAATGCTCCCGTCGGCTGATGCCGGAATCGTGCTAGTCCAAGAGGTATGTCCTAAGGCCATTATCTATACCACTCTATACTTACTTACATTATAAATAAAAGTCTGTGAGATTGTAGCTTTCTAAGTTTATAAGTTTTGTTTTTAAGTGTCGTAAAAAAACACCTGCTTGTGAAATGGACTTTCTGGGTAGTTATAGGCTATATTTTGTCGCGTGGATTTTCCTGTGTTCCTTTCAATACGGGGGC